>JAVGVS010000100.1:0-600000 GCA_032718565.1 Distichodus sexfasciatus | reverse complement strand
AGAGATTGTTGGTAGTTTGAAGCCCTCAGGCTCTCCAAATGATGCTGCCCCTTCTCGGCTAAAACGTGTTCGCTACTGCAGGGCCATCTATCCTTGCTCTTGTTAATAGCAGTCTGTTTTCAGGTCTGGTACCAGAAATTTTTAAACATGCAGTAGTCCAACCCCTGCTTAAAAAACCTGCGCTAGATCCCACGGTCCTTGCAAATTACAGGCCTATTCCAAACTACCATTTCTGTCGAAAGTCCTCGAGAAGATAGTTTACAATCAATTGTCTTTCTGGAAAATCTTAATATTTCGGAGGTTTTTCAGTCTGGTTTTAAAGCCTTACACAGCACAGAATCAGGTCTTTTGAGGGTTTTTAATGATTTTTTTAGCTACAGACTCTGGTGAGTGTTATTCCTAGCATTTTGTTATTCTTGTGCTTTTAGATCTAACTGCTGCTTTTGATACGGTGGACCATGAAATTTTACTCTCTCATTTAGAGCACTGGGCAGGCATCAGGGACACCGCTCTAGAGTGGTTCAGATCATACTTGGCTGAGCGAACTTTTTGTGTTAGCCTTGGTAATTATACGTCGTCCTCTGCTCCCCTCTCATGTGGGGTTCCACAGGGCTCAGTTTTAGGCCCACTTCTTTTTTCTCTCTATTTGCTTCCACTCGGTTCTGTACTTAGGAAACACGGTACTTCATTCCACTGCTATGCTGACGATTGTCAGATTTATGTTCCTCTTAAAAAGAAGGATGCATACTCTGTGAGACCGTTGGTCAAGTGTGTTGACGATATGAAGGCCTGGATGGCCCCTAATTTTTTATATTTTAATGAGAATAAGACAGAATTGATGGTCTTTGGCAGAACTTCTGAGACACCCCCTGTGGATTTGGGTACTTTGTCCCTGTACATCAAGCCAACCATCTCCAACCGTGGCAGTGGTTAAATCAAGCTTTTTTCAATTGAGAGAGCTGGCCAAAATAAAGCCAGTTCTTTCCAGGCAACACTTTGTGACAGTAATCCATGCCTTTGTCACCACTCGACTGGACTACTGTAATGCTCTCTATATGGGAGTTAGCGGTTCATGTATCACTCATCTCCAGAGGGTACAAAATGCTGCCACACATCTCTTAACCGGCACATGTAAATATGAGCACATTTCCCCCGTTTTAGCCTCACTTGACTGGCTGCCTATACATTTTAGGATTCATTTTAAGATTCTTTTATTCGCTTTCAAAGCCCTCAGTGGCATTGCTACTTCCTACCTATCTGATCTGTTACACCGGTATACACCCACCCGTCCTCTCAGGTCCACTGATCAGCTGCTTCTGAGTGTGCCAAAAACTAAGCGGAAGCTTAGAGGGGACCAGGCTTTCTCTGTTGCAGCTCCAAAAATGTGGAATGACCTGCCTTTGCATGTTAAACAGGCCTTTTCTCTGTCTGCTTTTAAGTCTCGTCTTAAAACTCATCTCTTCTCCTTGGCCTTTGACACTTTATTACTCTTTTACTCTTTGTGACTCTGTCTGTGAAAGGCACTTTATAAATAAATATTCATTCATTCATTCATTCATTCATTCTTTCATTTCTATTGACATTAATCCTCACAGTGACACAGATAAGAAATTTTAGTATAATTATAAATTTGTGTGTTTCTTTTCTATACTTATATTTTCTTATACCAAATATTTCCCTCTTGCTAGACATTTTTGACATGTTTTTGAGTTGAAACATGTAAAATCCATCCTGTTTTGCTAACTCTGTTTTGGAAACTTTGAGCAGACGTTGATTCAGAGACACATCATTGACTTTATCTAGCCATGCAGCTCCACTTACGCTTTAGAAACTGTCCAAGTATCCATCTTCCTAACATTCCATTCTGCTTCCCATCCCTATAACTATACCATCTTTCATTTACTTCTGTGGCACAAATGAAATTGGGAGCGATGTTGTGAGTTTTCTTTTTCTGGAATTAATAAATCACAATAGGGTATGAGCTTTCTCCATGTCTGCAACATAATCTGCACGTTGGTCTGTATATCAAGCTGCTGTTTAATTCACAGGTAGCCTCATGATAACTGATGCAGAAATGCAATATGTCATGCAAAATTAGTTCAGAGAGAATAAGTTTCAGGAGGGAATGCACTTGGAAAAAATATATATTGCAAGAGGGAGGTGGTACAGACTGGAGGAGCCTTTATCAGCGTCACTCTCCCACCTTCTCCTTAATTACATTTCGCAGATTGTAGAGCCACAATAGCAATGTGTAACCTTTGTAGGATGTGACTTTATAATAATGCAAAGTATACATTTTCATATCTGCTTTTTTAGTGTTCTCTCCATTTATTAATTTGCTGAACATAATAAAACAAAAGGAGGGAAGTAATGGGATCTTGTGCCTCAGCAGGCAGAGGCAGGGCGAGTGCGCAGTGCAAGCTGGGTGGATGCTGAGAGAGATGTCATGTACGTGTTATATGTGTAGATATTTTCATTTTATGCATGCAATATTACGTCTTCGCAACCCTCAGAAGGTTATGATTCGAATAAAGCTTAAATGATGCCCGTCAGCTGCAATGTAGCCGTAAAAACACAGCTGTTGTTTGAGTTTCGGCAGATCCCGCAGAGGCTCGGCTTTCTTAATTAACTGGGCCTTAAAGTGCCACAGGAGAGTTCAGTGATCTTCTTAAGACACTGGTGATATTTAATATCTGATTATCATTACTCTCACGTTAAAGTTTTAACATGAGGTATTTAAGAGCACAGTAACTGTGAACCTCTTTAAACTGGATTATCCTTTTTCATTTAGCCAGATTGTGATTAATATGCTGTCAGTGGGTAACCTTGGCAAATGCCATGTGCTTTTGGCAAACTATCAGTTCTTCTTTGCCCCTTTGAGCTACTGAACTGTGATATAACAGTGGCTCTTCTCTGTCTTTGTTGTGTCATTTGTACAGTTTTGATAATGTTCTTGAAGTGTGCCCTTTTAATTGTTTAGTTTTGTATTACTGACACTGTGGCATAAGGTGCTAAAAGAAAATAATTAATAAGAAGCCAAATGGGTGTCACACACACTCTGATCACGTGACCGGCACGAGGACCCAGAAGTAGTCGGCACGATCAGGAAGTATAAAAAGAGGATTTTCCTCGTGGCTCACCGCTCAGTCATTGAGTCACCAGCCCATCTCCGATTCTCATCGGCTTCAACTGTGAGTACTCCAGTTATTTGGTTATCTCCTCGATTGAGTGTGTGTCCTTTAGAATGTGGATTCCAGTGGGAATCCTTACTTTTCGTGTTAGAGAGTTCTTATACATACTCGCATGGTTCGCCTACCTGTTTGTGTCTCATTCCGCATCTGGGTTAACCATCCACACTACACGGGCTAACAGCAAGCATTTTCGTCAAATCCTAACCAGATCCCTGACAATGGGTTTTTTAGAAAAAGAATCATTATGACAACAACTCCTAGACACCAAAAGTGCTGATACCCTAAAAGCAACATCAAGAATCATTTTCCCCAAAGATGCAAAGTCCCTTCAACAGTACCAATAATTTTGTGACACAAAGGATTTTGACATGGTTAACCATTATTATGCCATTATGTTTGAAGTTGACAATATAATTATCTATCCTACATATCTATATATTGATTTAAAATGATGTATTCTCAGAGTATTATGTTTTTAAAAATTATTTACATGTTTTAATACAGGCTCCAAACTCATTTAACACAGGATCATTCAGATTTTTGCATTCTACAGGCATCTATGCTTCCATATTGATGAAAATAAGTCCAGGTAAAAGACTAGTTACTTGCTTTTCAAAACTACAGGTAATCATGATTGATCATGCCTCCACAGCCTCCTACAATCATCATGGTGGTTTATGGAACTGCCAATCCTGCATCAAGAAGACTGACTTCATCTCTGGATTAGCAACTATCCAGTCATTCCACTTCTTGGTCCTTACTGAAACCTGGATCACACCTGAGGACACAGCTAATCTGGCTGCCCTCTCCTCTGCCTTTGCCTTCTCTCACTCTCCACGTACTTCACTAGAAAACATCATCGATGAGCTGAACGTTCTCCTGAGCTTGTTTCCAGATTAACCCTAACCCTAACCCTAACTCTCCACTCATTCTTCTTGGTGACTTTGTGATGATTCTCTCTTGGTGAATTTCCTCTGACCCACAAAGCAGGCAACACTCTCGACTTAGTATAATTCAGATCAGTTCCTATGTTCAACATACTGTCTACTCCTCTACATGTCTCTGACCATCATCTTCTGTCCTTCAGATTTCCACTTCTGACCTCTTCTTCTCAACCACCTGCAACTGGTCATCAGAGAAGTCAACTCCCAGAAACTTGGTGTTCTTTACAGTCTCTAACATGGTGCCATGGATGTTGAGTGGTGTGTTGGTGGAGCGGGTTTCCTGAAGTCAACAATCATTTTCTTGATTTTGTCCATATTCAATGACAGTTTGTTCTCACTGCACCAGACAGCCAGCTGCTGAACCTCATCTGTGTATACTGACATGTTGTTTGCTGATGAGCCCCTCCGTGGTCATGTCATTGGCGAACTTGATGTGGTTTCAGCTGTGCAGGTAGGTGCAATCATGGGCCAGGAGTGTGATGGGCAGTGAGCTGAGAACGTAGCCCTGAGGAGTTCCTGTGCTCAGTCTGATTGTGCTGGAAGTGTTGTTGCCAACACAGATGGACTGAGGCCTTACTGACAGGAAATCCAGTATCTAGTTGCAGGGAGAGGTTCTTAGTCCCAACTCACTCAGTTTCATACACAGTCTTTGGGCAATGATGATGTTGAATGCTCAACTAAAGTCTATGAACAGTAATCTAACATAAGTGTCTTTCAAGTGCAGTGAAAATGGCATCCACAGTCAGCCTGTCTGGTCGATATGCAAACTGCAGCAGCTTAAGTAAGTGGGGGAGGTTGCTTTTCACCTGTGCCAAGTCTCTAAAAGCACTTCATGATGATGGGGGTCAGTGGGACAGTAGTCGTTCAGGTTACTGGAGATTTCTTTGGCACTGGTGATGGTGGCATGCTGGGATGATCATCTGGCTCAGTGATGTGTTTAAAATGTCTGTGAAGACCAGTGCAGTCTCTGATCACACAACCTGGAATGTTGTCTGTTCCAGCAGGCTTTCTTTGGTTGACCTTGGTGCAAGTTCTCCTCACATCAGCTGCAGACAGAGAGATGATCTCTTCAGTGGTGGAAGGCATGGCTTTCATCACATGCATGTTGATTAGTGCTTCAAACTGTGCATAGAACTTGTTCAGCTCCTCAGGAAGTGACACTTGTACTAGGTGACAGCCTGAATGCACTGCCAAAACTCTTTTGTGTTGTGAAAGTGGCTCTGGACTTTAGTGCATAATCTCACTTTGCTTGTTGGATGGAGCAGGAGAGGTTGGCTCTGGCTGTCATGAGAGCAGCTTTATTTCATGACCAGAAAGCAGCATTTCTCTCTCTTAGCCATGCACGCACCTTTGAACCAAGACTTTTTGTTGGCTCTCATGGTGATTTTCTTGGAGATGGTAACATCCTCTATGCACTTGGTGACGTAGCAGGTCACAGATTCTGTAAACTCGTCCAGATTCATGTGGCCATTGTGCATAGCTGCTTGTTTGAACATGCTCCAGTCTGTGCACTCAAAACAGTCCTGAAGTACTGAGAGAGCTCCACTGGGCCAGACTCTGATAGTTCCCCTGGCAGGTCTTGTGCATTTCAGCAGAGACATGTATGCATGCAGCAGCATCACCGTTGTGTGATCAGAAGAGCAGCTGCTTTACAGGTACCGTGCACATAGGTATAGACTTTGAACAAACAGTTCTCTCCCCTCAAAGCAAAGTCCACATCTTGGTAGAATCTCGGGAGAATTGACTTCAGATCCGTGTGCTTGAAGTCACCAGCAATGATGAAAAATCTGTCCAGGTGCATTGTCTGGAGCTTGTTAGTAGCCTCGTACAACAGGTTAACGTTAGCACTAGGCGGAAGGTACATGGCAGGCAGGTAAAATTGATCAAGAATGCAGCTGCAAGGCTCATCTACAATGTTTCTAAATTGTCGCATACCACACTTCTATTATGGAATCTGCACTGGCTTCCTGTGGCTGCTTGTATCAGGTTCAAATCCTAACACTTGCCTTTAAAGCCAACACTGGGACAGCACTTCCTTACTTATCAGCACTGATCAAGCAACGTGTCACTTTTTGTTCTCTCAGAGCATCAAGCACTGCTCATCTCGAACCACCAATACTTAAGAGAACAGGAAGACATGCATCAAGACTCCTTGCTGTGCTGGCTCCTCAATGATTGAACAAACTTCCTCTTGCAGTAAGAACTGCAGAAGCCCTTACTGTCTTCAAACATTGTCTGAAGATACACCTCTTCAGGCAGTATCTAGGGGACTAACTATCTCTCATACTTACTATTTCTCCATTTAAAATAAATAAATAAATTTATTTATAAAAAAAAAAACATTAACATGTATGTTTGTTGCCTATGCACTAACTTTTTTCTAACATGATTTTTTGATTAAACTGTATAACTTAGTTGGCAGTAGCTTGGTTTTAATGAGAGTTATTGATTTTAAATCTAGCTTTACAGATCGAAGAGCCATCGTGGACCACAAAGCATTGTTGTAAGTCATTCTGGATAAGAATGTCTGCTAAATGCTGTAAATGTAAAATCGAAAATTCATCTACAAGTAATGAGTAAATGGTTGATATATATTTGAGATAAATGGCACACAATCTCTAAAACTATGCTTAACTGTGCTTATATAAAAAATGTTTAACCACACACATATAAAAATGTATAACGAAGGCCAGTTCTTGTAAACCATTTTAGTGTTCAATTTTAATCTCATTATTAAATGTATTACATGTATAATAATAGTTAGATGCAGTTTGTTAAAATTATCATCTTTGACACAGTTAAGTTTGGTACATGTTCTACATTCCCTCATTGGCTTGGACTCATTGCTTATGCAGTAACATACAGTAGAACTTCTTGACTGGAAATGTAATAAGGTTCACGGCAGGAGTAGGAAAAATAGACTGAAGGGGAATAGAAAAAGCGGGAAATTATGTCCTGCAGATACATTCTTTTATGTAATCGTGTCACTTGGTAGTAAATTTTTGCCTCTTGCCGCAAATAAAATTTGTGGATGATACAAATCAGCAGTGGCAGCTGCTACAAGGGCTTTTTAATTGAATGATTATTGTATTAAATAGTTGTTTTTAATGGAGCGTGTTCGTCCACAATTACTTCCACTTAAAGAACCTGAACCCCTGGCAGGTCCTCTGAGCCACATAACTAATTCTGTATGTGTTTTTGTGTTGTGAGTCTAAAGAGTGAGAGAGCGAGTGCATATGAGTGAACGGGAAAGACAGAGAGCAAGAGAGAGTGTTAGAGAGAGACGCCCCATGTGTGCATATCTGTATTCTTTTTTAAAGCTACAATACACAATTTCACTCCAGCTCAAGTGTGGGGATTTTGCACCAGCTGGTTGTAGTCTGCAGATATTGGGACTGTCTGAGTTCTCAGATACCAAAGAAACATTTAAAAGACTTTGGCTTCCTGATTGTGACCAAATGTGCTATTGGATGCTGTTCAGTGAAACCAGTATTCAAATTTGTCTTTATTTTTGCTTTAACATAAGCTCACACATTCTTACCTACATTGTGTTCACTTAGGTTGGAATTGATTGATTTGCAAGTTGTTGTAGACTCATAATACAAATCTGGAACATTAAGTGTAACAAAACCTTTTTTTTTTTTTTTACCATAATGTGTTTAGATTGTAGCCACTGAGGGGATACGCAACATGAAGCATTTCATGGGGGTGTAGTGGTTAGGATACTCATCCCTGGACCTCTAGTACTACCATCATTGGGTCCCTGAGCAAGACCCTTAAACCCAAATTGCTCTCAGGCAGACTGTCCCTGAAACTAGGAAAATGGAAGTCGCTCTGGATAAGGGCATCTGTTAAATGAAAATGTTACTTACCACCATAGTGGATATTAGAGATGTAACCGATCCGATATGTGGATCGGTATCGGTCCGATAACGGCTCAAAATGTCTGGATCGGGTATCAGTGGAATCGGGCCGTTCTATCGGGCCAATCTGTAAATGCGTGCACACTCAATTCATTATGCATGAGAAGTGGCACTGCAGTAAAGTAGAGCTGAAACGATTGTTCCAATAACTCGAATAATTCTATTACAAAAAATGGTCGAGGCAATTTTTCTAGAATTCTGCCGTTTATTTAGATTTTCTCATAGATTTTCATCATTTATTCTGGAATGTGTGCCCAGCGCATCATTGTGACGCGGCCCCCATGGCATGCGCGGAGGTTTGTGGGAAATGTAGTTCTCTGCAAAAGCAGCTCATTTTATAGTCCAAATTGGTTCAAAATGAATTTTCAACTGATCAATTTTTTTTTCAATTTTATAATGTTATAGTGTAATCAATAAGAAAGAAATATTTATATGTCTAAACGAACAATTTTTGAGAACAAATAATTTAGCATATACATGGGTGTGTGTAATTATTACATTGTTTTAGTTAGGAAAACAGTATTTAAATCAAGCATTTCTTTAAGCATAACAATAATCTCAATCATGTATTCAGACATTTTAAAGCATTATTTTATGCTGTATCAGATATCTGTCGGTATCAGCAGAAATCCAAATTGACAATATCGGTATCGGTATCAGACATAAAAAAGTGGTATCGGCCCATCTGCCGATCTGACATCTTTGGATATATGATCCCTGTTAATTCTACAGTGTTTGCATAACCAAGTTTGTAAAAATCAGATCAGTCTGAAAGTCCCTAATCAACAGTTGTTCTATTAGGTTGAATAAATGTCAAATATAAGTCAAAAAGTCAAAGTAAACTTTGTCATCATATATCTGTCATATACTGTACAGATATACAGAGAGACGGGATGACATATTATTTACATTTTCTATATTTTCTCTATTACATTTTCTATGTTTAGCAAATAGATAGGGCTGATAAAAACTGAACAACTATTGTGATTGATTATTTTTAATTTAGAAAGAACAGTGGCTGAATGTCAAATTTCATATTTTCAGATATTCAGGGTAACACATATGATGTATGCATGCCTGGGTTTCTTAGGTGTATATTTGTAATGGTATAACATTTATTTCTATGTGCTGTGTGTTATGTGTCCACAGCAGTTGGTAGTACTGTTTAAGATTATCCTTAAATAATGAACTCTTTCCTAGCCTTTAATATGACATCAGAAGTAGATAATTTGTCAGAAAGCTGACACAGATTGTGATATGGGATATTGTAACTGGCTATCAGTTCAAATTATTGGAACCTTATGTCCTCCTTTCATTTCTATGGCCCATTGTTAATCAGATAAATAAGCCTCCGTAGGTTCTAATAAGATAAGGAGACCTCAGTGATAAGATGCTAATCATCATCCCAGGCCGTCAGACAGAGAATAAATCAGACTGAGTATAAAACTGTGATTAGCATATATTTATACTTTTGAATGAAGTCTGGTTTTGGCTGCATGTTGTACAAGTGTGTGGGGTGTGTGTGTGTGTGTGTGTATGTGTACATAGTAACAGTATTTCACTAGCAAAGTAAAACAAGGTTAGCAAAATTGCATTAATCCTAGTAGTGGAATATGGTCAGTTTCAAATAATTCATTAAAGTCGTTAGCAGATCTGTATAAAATTCTGTCAAAAGGTTTGTTGAAAGCTCAGGTGATGAAGATGGAATTGAATAAATGACTTTCTGTGTCAAAGTGAAATCAAAACAATAACAAATATTTTCTGTGGAACACAGAAAGCATGAGCGATTTCTTGCTTTCTCCTCCAGCTCATTTCCATAAGCTGGCCATCATCAGCCTCCATTTCCCTTTCTGCCATCACATTTTATTTTATCTCATGCTTTAAAGAGGCAAAATACTGTGCCTACAAGGCAAAGTACTGTGTCTATGAGCATAGTAATACTAATCCTACAATCGATAACTTCATCATTTTTTAAATAAGAAGTTCTTCTCAATGAGTAAAAGCTTCTACACCATCCTTATTATATTTGTTCTCTAAAGACTGTCAGAATAAGCCATAATTATATGCTGTGTACACTTCAGGTCTACCCTTGTTCTAAGAATCCTTGTTTTTAAGCGACTGCTGTAAACCTTTTCCCATGTCTATTCCAATCACTCACCTCTCCCCTCACTTTATTCACAGAGACTGTGACCTGCAGCAGGCCAAGACATGCCAGACACATCCCTACCCGTCCCTGCTTGTCCCACCCTGGTAGAGCTTCAGCACTGGAGGGAGGAGGAGGGCGACGCTTGCCTGACGAGAGACCCCTGCACAAAATTAAATTCTCCAGTCGACTGGCTGGGGCCGTCCTCGTCTCGCTCTGCCGGTCCAGTCCTTCATTACTCCTGCTGTCCGTGCCGCGTTGTGCTCCGCACCCGTCTCCGTCCTGTCTGTTTAATGCCAGCTCAGCTGCTTCATGGTGCACGCGGCCCTTGTCAGTCTCCTGCTGAACACACTGTATTATCGTCCCCTCACTCCATCTATTCCCGCGCTCACGTCTGTGACAGTGCTGCCAGCCGACTTTTCTACTTACCTCAGACACTCCACCTTTCCCTTGTTGCTTCTTCAGCAAATGCATACACAGTTTAGCAGACTCGATATTACAAATAGGAATCAGAAATGAGATTTGTATTTCATAATTTTTGATTCATCCAGAATTAACCCAACAATCAAGAAGACATGCTTTTTAGTTTAGAGATAAACTGGAAAATATAGTTAATGCCTAGGTGGCTCCCTCTCGTATTCCAGCTTTTCTTGTAAGCGACCATCGTGCTCCCCTCTGAGTTTCCAACCTCTGAGTTAAAGCGTTTTCTGCATGAGAGGGCAGCATGATTGAGTGTTGCTCGACTGGAAATGCAGACAGTTTCCCATTGTCAAAGACACAGCTTACACTTGACCCCCGTGAACACTGAGCCCTCTCTAGCCAAGCTCAGAAATGAGGTGAAAAATCCTCTCTCTGTCTTTTATAATTCAAAATCCAATAATCTAGTCTATAAATTCAAAAAGCCCATTGCAAGCGTTACTTGACTAAAAATGTAATATTTAATTTTCAATACTACAATTACAATACAATGTTAATTCTTCTAAAGCCTCTCCTTCATAAAGTGAACTATAACCGTTTGCAGTGGGTCCGTTGCATAATGTCTAAAAATAATTTAAAAATCAATCAGTGAAGAATTCTCTCCAGAGCACAAAGTATGTGCTTACAAGCTGATTATGAACAATTTGATTTTAATTTTGTCTTTATCTGTGTGGTTGAAAAAGGTAAAGGAACTTTGTTTCATATTATAATGTGATCTGCAAAATATTAATTTGACCAAAGGCATCACAAATCAAAATGTCAATCCTGCATGATTGTGAAGGTTAGATTTGGGTTTTTTCAGTGCAAGAAATTTGGTACTTGTTTTTATGAGGTTGCTGCTCTCTTCCATTTACAAAACCAATGACGCCAGAGCTAATTGTCCATGCACCATGGTGAGACAGCCTCCCCAGGAGTGACAAACATACCTCTCTTGCATTTCCTTAATTGCCTTCATAGATATCAGTCGCAAAGAAGCGAATGGGCTAAAAATACTGAGATCAATAGGACACCGTACATTCTCTGGCATAAGTGTGTTGTGTGGGAGAGCATAGGAATGCTCTAGCATGCTGAGGTGAATAAGAACAAACATTTAAAAAGGTAGAAAGAAAGAAAGAAAGAAAGAAAGAAAAGGGAAAAATATAAGAAAATGAGCTTTAGGAGGTTGCTAAGTAAAAAACACCTCCCCCACATCTCTCCACACCTTCCATGGAACCGCAAAGCTGTCCACACCAATAGTACAAAATGCTTTTCTATGTGACAATTGATTGCTTTTTGGGGCAGCTGTTGGTTGATTTCATAATTGGTGTAATTTTTCATGGGTGCATGAATGTCACGCGGCATGGAGCTTTAGTATCCCGGCCCTAATGCAATGCCCCTCAGTTCAACCTAAAGATCAATAATGTATTAAAACCAAGTGCTTATTAAAATAATAGAGGAGCATTGTCAGACTTCAGTCGAGGAGAATGGATAAGAGAAATCGGCTTAAAAAAAGACTCAAATGGAAGTCAAAGACTATGCCTTCTATGTTTAAAGTGTTTTCAAAAGAGAAAAATATATCAAACTTTCAGTTTGAAAATGCAAGGGCAAATTGAATTCTTGTGAAATATTGCTATTGCCTTTTTTTCAGAACAATGATTGGAGGAAGCACTTACTTTGTGATTTATCATGACATTTATGATGGTAATGCAAGCACCATGTTTTACAAATTTGTGTATATTTTCTTTTGTCATACTTTTCTAAGTAGCAGTATTGTTAGTTTTCTTTTAAAGAGATGCCCTGTTAAGCATTGTATTACAGATCCTAAGTAAATAAATATGTTTAATTAAATGGTTGGATATTCTAAGGACTAGATGCTAATAAAAAATCCTTCTTTCCTTCTGTGAGGCTGCCTTACATGTTTTGCTTATAAACTGACAGTATGTGACAGAAAATCAGAGAAAGGCAAAACAAAACCATGACTAAGTACCTGAGCAGTGTCTCAGGTTCCTGCTCGAGTCAGTAAGTGCTCTTGATGTGGACATGACAAGCTAACATCAACTAACCTTATGATATGCAATCCCAACGGACACTAGTAAAGTGGACACTTTTTCTACATTGTCTTTTGCCTTAGACTTAACTAACAACATGAATTAAATGAGTGCAAGAGAAACACAACCGCCTGCCACCCCCAAGCCTACACCCTCCCCTCCTATCTTCCATCAATATCTTCCCCTCCCTTCCCCAGGACATTCCAAGGCTTTGAAGTGCTCCTATGCCTTTTTGACAGTCAGGTATGCATTTGATCACATTTGATAACCTGACATATCTGATAGATATTATTAAAGTGATACAATTCCTCTGAAAGGCCTTCAAACTCTTTTGGCACCTGCCGCTGGTGAGGGGAGCATTACACACAATGCTCTGTACCCAGATTAAGTATGAAAAAAGCAGGCAACATCTTGCCAAGAAGTGCCTCAGAAGTGAAATTAATTTGTAAAGTTTCTTCCCGCGGCTCTGTGACAGATGATTCCTTTTGAAAGTCATTATATTCCTATGTTGTCTAGAGATTTTGTCAAAGAAAAGAGAAAAGAGAAAACGTGATTTTCCCCCCTCTCTTTTCCAGTTTTCTTTCTCCAGTCCATCACCTAGACATTCGCCTTTTGTGTATTTCACAAAAAGCAGCAAAAGGTAAACGAACAGTGATGGCGCGTTGGTTTGATCAACTATGAAATTAATTTTGAAATTTAAAGTTAATTTACACTCTTCTTATTCTCATACTATAGTTGAGCAGTTGTTTGATGAGATTTTGTTTCCTAACATCTAATGAAAAAGGAGGACTATTGTGGAGACATTTAATAGTTCAGATATTGTTAGAACAGTTCAAACACGGCTCAGGTATTGTTAGTGAAGACAAGCTGAACATAGACTTGGTGATTTCCTCACAAATAAAATTATTGAAAATAAAACAAAGACATGTCAGTTTTATGTATACATTTAATGGTCACTTTTCTGTGTTCTTATTCTGTGTTTCTATTTTAATGCTTATATGTAGATTTAGAAAGAATAGCCAATCTGTAATTTTGTGTTAAATGTGTAATTCATTTGTGATTCATTCTCAAACTCTTTATTAGTGATTATTTACTGAAGAACAATTTTTAAAGTACCAGTGAGGCATGTCTGATTAGGTATGTAATATTATATGGGGAACATATGAACTGGGTGTATATGTGACCCGATCTGCCATAATGAGTCGGAAGTCGGCGTTCTATTTATTTAGATACGGGCCGATTATGTTGAAAAACATCACAAAAATAGCGATTTTTCTTTTTTGGAGACCGGATTAATTCTGAAGACCTTTTCTTTCATATAAGACCAAAAAAGAAAAATCGATATTTTTGATGTTTGTCAACATAATCGGCCCTTATCTAAATAAATAGAACGCCGACTTCCGACTTATTACGGCAGATTGGGTCACATATATAGGTGGGTGAAGTTAGCAGTTGTATATATAGCTTTTGAATCTGAGAATAATACATATAATGCCGTTCAAATGGATGCAACATAATCATAATCCAATATTTCTCAGAGCTGTATTGTTAGAAATTCCGCAGTACAATCTTTCCCAGTTTTCTATAATTCTCCCAAAGCCTCTCCTTCATAAAGTGAAGTATAACCATTTGCAGTGGGCACATTGCATAATGTCTAAAAAATCATCACCTTGCTGTGAACATGTCTTTTAGATATGCAGATCATTTTCATAATAATCACTTTTAATGTCACCACTGCTTCAATCGGGGCCACAGATATCCCTGTGTATGTGAAGCAATAGATGAAATTCTGTAGATTGATTGCAGCAGATTTGAGGTGAACGGCAGGAATCACTAAGCGCATTTTGGCTTCTGCCCTTCAATTCTTGCCAGATCATGAATATATATTGCATTATCAAGATGTGGTGACATTTGGAGCAAACGCATTTAGCTCTCCCACTCCTGGCATATTGCTGTTCCTAGTCAGGGGATATGGGCCTTAGACACAGCATAATGTGCATCCTCAAGTTTAAAGGGGACATGTTAGCAGAAGCAGGCAAAATGTCAAAGCAGAGGTCACTGCGAAGGAATCAACCACCATCAACCCCACATCCATCCAAACCAGGCACGTGACTTGGAAGGAGCCAGTGTGCTAGCGTTGGCTTGACCAGTTGGGTGCTGTCTCGGTGCTCATTACCCAATGCAAATGAAAGGGGTATACATGTTTAATATTTAGTGGCAGCAGAAATGTCAGGCTTGGCGCGAGACGGAATTAAACAGCGCTGTCAGCGCAAGTGAACTCAGAGCTTTCTCAGCTATTTCAGTTCATATTGAGTTACTGTCACAATTTATTTCGGGGTGCAAGTCTACCCTGGCGCGAAAATGCCCCCGTGATGCCTTTAAGCAAGCAAGAAAAGATGGCCTGCTATGAAGGAATGTAGCAGAGTGTGTGTTGTCCAAAGCTAGCCTCTTATTCATAGAAATATTTATCTGTAGTAATCCACCACTCCATGACGAATGACTAATATGTCCTCTTTTTGCACACTGAAAATAGCAAAGAAATACTCAAGGAATGAGAGCTGTAGCTTAAGCTGTTATGCTTTAGCAATCCCACTGGATTGGCCAACACATTTTTCTTAAAACTTACAGTGTCCAATAAGAAACAAAGTATCCAAAGCACCTCTAAATGTGATTATTTCCAAAACATTTTGGTGTGGATTTTTTTCTTGCATGCCTCCCAAAGGCGTCACATTTTTAACACTCTGTCCTCAAGAAAACATTCAGTGGAAAGGAGCTTGTGTGAGGAAAGCCTTCACAAGTTAGAGCTTATTTTAATCAGCCTGACTGGAATCTATAGGGACTTAATTAAAATACAGTTCTGGAGAGCATTAGTTAGGCAGGCGGTAGCTTCACACCAGAACACATCTCTCCCTGATGTTTTTATCTGTGGCAGTAGGGCTCATAGATTATAATATTATAACATTATCTATTCAAATTGTGTGCCTGCTTTTCTGACATCCCACACCCTGTCCTGTTATTTAAACACAAGGACTTTGCTTTATAAATATTCAACTTGGCCTATCTACTGATGCAGAATTGTTAAAGATCTTGACCAAATTTATTCATTGGTTAAGCCGCAATGGGTGCTTGCTTGGAAATTAGATGATACGGTCAAGATGCATGTACATCATCGATTCTAAAATGAAAATTCTGATGCCAAGAGTGTTTTAATAATAATAATAATAATAATAATAATACAAACTACTGTTTGAAAGTGTTTACGGCCCACTGGCAGGTTAGGGTCAGAATACAACAGCAGCAAAATATAACAATATATGGCCATATCCGGTTTCATATAAGATAATTAAGAAAAAGTCATGCATTCAAGCAGTACTGTGAAGCTATGTCTGCTTGTCGGTCTCAATTAAAAGTGCAATGTTGCAAATGACTGTTGGGAAGTGTGAAAGGTTATTGTGAGAAAGAGGAAAACCTTCAGCCAAAGAGCAAGTGAGACGGTGGGGGTATTTTATTATTCCAAGGTGAGAGCTTTAAAACAGCATTTTAAATGTTACCCTGCTGTTCAAGATCATGAAAACCTTTAATTTCATGCAAATGAACAACATGAAGCGTGGAGCTTAATGTAAACGAATGCTTCTTTTGTACTAGTGTAGGGGTGGGGAGAGAGAGAGAAAAGAAGTGAGGGAGAGAAGTGAGAGAGAAAAGAGAGGGAGGCAAGAAAAGGAGAGGCGAGCCAGGAATAAAAATTCCCAAGGATTCTTTAATTGCTGTCTGAAATTATGTAAATCCCTGCACAAGGCTGAGTGCAATTATCCTGCGCCTTTGGCTGCCAGCTCTGCTAATGTCTAACAAAATATCCGCGCTTGACATTTAGACGTGCTAATGCAAATGAGAATTCATTTTTCCTCCAAGACAAAGGGCAACCCAAAGATCACATCATTCTGATACAATGAAAAGCTAAAACTGAGTTTGCTGTCTTGAAATAAATAAATGTAAATACCTCATTATAAATTGTAAAAAATATATTTATTTTTTATAGTTTATAGTACTTATTGCTTATTGCTTACATTTTTATAGCAAAGCATATCCTTAGATTTGTATAATATTCTTAAGTTAGGTTAATAAAACGTCCAAGGATTTTTGGCTGGCCAATCAGAGGTTTGAAATAGCAATGGGGGCTTTCTCTCAATTTATCTCCCCAGGCTGCTGAGAAAGATGCCGATGCGGTGGTAACGTGGCCCGGCTGCAGTCCCCTGTATGAAGTGTGTTACACACATCTTCACTGTGGGGCCACACCTCCCATCTTTACTAGGCCAAGCAGGAGTACCATCCATCTCTTGCCTGGCTCCACTGAGTGCCACACTCAAGAAGCAGTCGTGGGAATGTCTTGTACTTACGCAGACAGCATAAAGAATTTGTTTTGTTTCATTTCATTTATTTTAATGTAACATTTTTTTTCACATTTTAACTTTTATATTTCTTTTACTTTTTTAATTTTAGGCAGATCTCTTAAAGTAAGTAAATATATTTTAACATTTTATATTATGTACATTTACATATACTGTTACTGTTTTCTATGTCATTTTAAAAAGAAGATTACATGTTTATTTTAAATTTCCCAACCACTACACTGATAATCATTTCTTATTACTTATTGGTAAATATGTAAGGGCCATTGGCTTCCTGTAACAGGCAGACTAACATTAGCCTTAGGGCTAGACAGGATTTGAATAGCAACGTATGGCCGATTGTTCAGCCTCCAGCATCACAGTGTGATACTCTCTGCAGGTGATGATTTTTTTTATAATTTTCTCCCTGAAGTATTACCTGCTGTTGTCATAATAGAAGAGATCTGCACTTCTATTACAACAGAAGAAATCTCACTTAATTACTGTATAATAATAATAATAATAATAATAATAATAATAATAATAATAAATAATAATAATAATAAATAAGATAGAGAACTCATGCCTATCTGGTTGGAGTCCCAGCAAAACGCCCATGTCAGTCTGGAGTTGTCATTTAGACTCACAGTGTCAATATAGTATCAGAAAGAGAGGTTAGTGGTAAGGATATGCAGTGAACATAATGGGGTCATCAATCCTCATTTCAGAGGAGGGGAAGGAGTATACTCAGTAATGTCACAGCTTTACCTCTACTCTCATGTTTTGGCAGGAAGATTAGAGCCTCACTCCTTAACACTTTAGCACCTGTAAGCACTTACCTCTCATACTTTAACTACAGAATCCTAAGTCATACACAATGTTACCTTCTATGCTCATAGAGATGGAGAAAGAGTTTGCAAATAGAAAAAACCTTTTGAGAAACTCTAGAACACACTGCTCACCCCATTTTACAGAGCCCAAAAAAATAACACACTTTTTTTTTATTTTGGTATGTTTGAAGGAACATGCTTGCTCTCATCAAAGTAAGAGTTGATTCAGGCCTGGCATTCGGCTCCTCGCTTCCTTCTTTTCACTCAAAAAGGTCAGCAAGCGACGCTGACAACGCACAGGAGGCTGTTTTTCATCCTCCCACTGCTCTTTCCCTCCCTCCCTCGCTCTTTCTTTCTCCCCTTCTCCACTTGCACTCCTCTCCTTATGCATGTTATCTGCCCTGGTTTCTGGAGAGACCCCACTTATAGGGGCCATAAAGGCATGACAGTGGTGATCAGTGATAGCATAGGGTGCATGTCTGGCCCGCGTTTCGTCCCAAGGCCGTTGACCTCGTGGCGTATTTAAATTCTGCACGTTTGCAGGAGAAAGGAGAATGGAAATGGTGACGTGGAGAAGGGAACAGGAGAGAGAGCGCTGGGATTTTTGCTGAGCTCAACCGAAGCGCCTGAAACGTGGAGTGAAGGCATCAGATATTCGAGCTGATTGGCGCTGTCTGTCGCACTCTACTGGAGCTTATGACGAAGCAGGCAGACAGATGAAAGAGAGGGTTGGAGTTGGCTGTGTGTTTTTAAGTCAAGATGTTCGTATAACTATTATGTCCAATAACATTATGATTGTGTTATTATTGTCTTTTTTTCATTCTTTCTTTACCTTTATATTTTTTTACTTTATGCCTTTTATCGTGTTATTTTATTTGACATATTCTGCTAGGTCACTTATCTTTTTCATACATTATATATAAAAATAGTAATAACAAATATATTTGAGCAATGTATACATTCATTTTATATATTAATCTACGCTCATTAACTCATCATGGTAAGGATCACGACACTTTATATTTTCCTCTTTCTGAACTCCACCTCCTCAGTGTCCTGAGGCTTTCTGTGGTCGAGGCAGGCGTCGAGTGCATAGCGCTGACTACTTCCCTGACGCTGAGCGCTCCGGCCGTCAAGCTCTGTTCTCCTCTAACACGAGGCGATACATCATAATAACAGTAAGAGGCCTCTCCTGTCCCGTGTCAGGCCTGCACAGATTAGTTCCTCTTCACAAGCCAGGTCATTTTCTCGTTCCCCAGCTGAATACATTTGGAGATAGCGTGATTGCACTGCACATACCTTTTTACACACACACACACACACACACACGCTTCACGGTTCATCTTTAAGCCTTAAAAATTAACTAAACACATTCTTTCTTTGTTAAAGAGGTTTAATAATTATGGTAGTGAAAATGCAGGATAATATATAGGTATATTATATTATATATTATATATTTATATGTATATATATATGTATATATATATATATATGTATATATATATATATATATATATATATATATATATATATATATATATATATATATATAAATACTTACCTCATGTGCCCTGAAAGGAGCTTTTAACATTTTTCCCCTGGAAATGACAATACAAATGTGCCAAGATATGGTATCTGTTTTACATGATGCAGTATATCTGTTCATGTTACATTTTCTGCAGTGTCAGTCAGCTTACCTCTAGGGAGAAAAGCAGCATCTCTCAAGTCTGTGTCACCCCTCATCTCACTCTCTTTCTATCTTTCTCTCTCTCCATGCAGCTGTAGTTATTCCTCTCGTTAATAATTGATATGGTTAATCATCATAGGGAGAGCGTAATTAAAGCACAGCTGGCAAAGGTGGGACCAGAGGTGGTCTAGCATTCCACACTATAGCTGGGCATAATCCAGTTTTGTTAACAACCTAAGTTCCTTTATTTTGCTTTACTTTATTTGATTCATATTTCAGTAAATGAGTAATATTTCAGTAAATGAGTAAAATAATATAATGAGTAATATTTCAGTAAATGAGAGTAAGATTAGGAGAATATGAAGCCATGTTAAAAACCGTTCTTTTTATTACACCAGGTCAAACATTTCTTACATTGTTTATTTGTTAAAAAAACAAAAAAAACAACCTGTGTTAATGAGGAATTTGAATAGACAGCATGTATCATTTTCTGCTGGCTGTGTGATCATATTCATAAACAGTGTATTTGAATTTTTATGTACAGAGTAGCCATGTCATGATAAGCTGAATGTAAATGTGTAACCTTATTTATGAGCCTGTGGTGTGGGGCTGCTTTATGTATTGCAGTGGACTGAAAGATAAATTGACACAAAAGCTTATTAAAGGGCTGATTCACAGACCACTCACATGATGTCGATGATTGAGGGAGTTTCATTTGTACATTAATAAAGTAATAATAGTATCTTGTTTTGTAGAACTTTATTTAGCTCTTTAGCTTATTTGCATAGACTCATATGTCCCATAATACTAAAATGTTGAAGCAATTTGGTTTTGCCATGTGGCAGGGATAAAATCTATGTCCATTGTCAACGCTCTTCAGGATGGAATTTACTCCATTAAAATAACTTAGCTTCACTGTCTGACTGATTTCCCCCCAAAATTCCTCAATATATTTTGTGTCCTTGCTTTTTTGTCTGACTATTGACTCAATGGGGCATTGCTCCCATAAGCTTAATAGCCTGAATCTTTTGAACCCTATTTTAATCATGCTTTTATTCCTTTTATTTCTACTCTCCTTGCGGCCTGTCTGGCTTAAGTCGCCGTTCCTCTGCAGCCATTTTTGCTGCTGTTTAGAGAAGTGGTTAGCATGCGAAGGCGAGCTGCAAATGTGATTTTACAGGCATATGGAAATCCGTTGTTCCTTTAACATTTCCTTGTGCAGACCAATATAATAGCATTATAGGGTCTGGGATTTAATTACATATCAAAGCCAGCGAATCCCACTGCATGTCTTCAGATGGAAAGCCTGGTAGAGCTGTGTCAATGCTACCCCCTTGTGACCGGTCTGGGGCAAGAATGGCTCGGAGGCTCAACAGAGAAAGAGATGTGTGGTGTTAGAGAAAAAGAATGAGGAGAGGGCAGATGTATGAGCATGTAGAAGGCGAGGAAGAGAGCGAGGCAGATGAGAAAACATTTGATAGTGGGAAAAAATGTGTGTGTCTCAAAACCTCTTTGAGTCAGTGAGCTTGTGAACTGGTGTGTTTGTGTTAATCAGACAAAGAAGCAAAAAATAGCCTCTTAAATGTTATTAATAATATAATTTCCTATATAAAATTTTACATTTAGCTGCATACCACACTTAGCACATTAATTATAATTGCTGGAAACAATAAATTGTTGAAGAGTAAAATTATAATTAAAAAAAATTGAACACTAGGAAATAAACCAAGGCTTTAAAGAGGCTTTTAGTGGGAGAAAAGAAAAGAAAATACAGAATAGCAGCATCTCCAGGTTCTTCTTGAATTTCTTTCATTAGGCTGCTGGGGCGTGGGGAATGTGCTATGTTGGCCTACAGACAGGTATCTGTGTCAGCTGCATGAGTGTGTGTTCTTTTAGGGGCACTTCCACCCGCTGTCCTACTCCTCTCTCACAAATTAGGCGCCCAAGTCTTTCATTGTGAGCCGCTTGAAAAAAAGCGTGGTAGACACACAGATATAATTCGCTGCTGCTGTGGGGTACTCGCTTGTCAAAGGCAGGCAGCTGGCCCGAGCAGGTGGGGCTTCAAGCATAACGCCAAAGGCCCCCACTTTTATTCCTGCAGTTTGTCTACGTTCCAGCAGCCCATCTTGAATTAAAGAAGTTCGAAAGGTTTTCTTTCACTTTTTGGTATTTTTTAGTATTGCATCCGAGGTTAAGGGTATAGATATTTTGTAATAACATTGCAGTGTGATGTAAGAACATGTTGTTCAGATAAAAAATGAGCAGTGAAAAATTAAGATGCAGCACAAGGAATTATATGGATAATTAAATGCGTCAGCATGTTAAGGCCTTTTAAGGTGTCCCCATATGAAACAGAGTCATCCATGATCATAATGACTAAAAGAGAGTTTAGTGCCTGTGGATAGAGCTGATCTCATATCTCAGCCTATGCTGGACTTGCCCAGCGTCATGCCAATGTGACAATGCCTGGACATTCCTGTCTGGCCAGACCTGCGGCTTAGGATGTATCAGTCAGTGCCTCAAACCCACCCATTGACCTTCCTTCAGCTTCACCATCAGCCCGTGGACCCATTTCATTAAGAGCATGACCCAAAGAGGCCTCTGGTAATGGGCCAGCTTGATTTGTATGTCATAGTATCTTTATACTTTTTATGTACTCAGCTATGTATATTAAACTTTATGTGCTCTTAAAAAGCCTACTAGATAAAAGAACTGCTTTTTCCCCTTACTGATGTATGCTATTCCTACATTTAATTTGTACATAAATTAAGTCTACTGTGTGAAACGGACTGCACATACAGAGATCAGGTAGCTGCACTTTTTAGTAGTTAGTCCCTAGATACTTCTTGAAGAGGTGTGTCTTCAGACGGCATTTAAAGACAGTAAAGGACCACAGTTCTTATGGCAAGAGGAAGTTCGTTCCACTACTGAGGAGCCAGCAGAGTAGTGTTAATTTTGTCGCCCATTTTTTGATTTGAGTGTAGTCTTAGTCTTGTGTCAAAGTTCCTTATTGGTCTTAGTCATATTTAGTCATTCACATATCAGTTTTTTGTTAGTCATGTTTTAGTCAGGCTAAAAAGTCTCAACATTTTAGTCTAGTTTTAGTCAAACGAAAACTCAATGGTACTTTTAGTCAAGTTTTCATTAAAACATTTTAGTCTTTTTTATTTTTTATTTCAGAGATGATTTTTGTTTATCATTCCAGTTTAATTGTGTTCCTAAAATTTGATTAAATGTAATAATATATGTTACTCTAGGCGCTTAAGTAGTTGCATGTGGTTTGTTGCAGCGGACCCAGGCATAGGAACACGGCGTAGACAAGCTGCTAGCTTTCAAACACATGACAGGGATCTAGGTGGTCTCTTGTGTGAATAAAAATGAGGAGGAGGGAGTTTTGTTTAGTTTTATTTCATGCAAAAACATTTTTAGTCTCATTTTTTTATTAAGTAAACAATAAAGGCACGATAACACAGTCTTAGTCATTTTTAGAACATTGGTGCAGTCTCGTCATCATCTCGTCTTGAGTCGTGGGAAGGGTTGGATTGTGAACAAATGGATACTGCGTCTGGAATCTGTGAAAATTAACGCAGAGAAGAGCAAAAAGTCTTGATGCATGTCTTCCTCGTCCGGCAAAGTAGTAGTGGTTTTGAGGCCAGGCAACGCCAGTGCTCTCAGAGGATGATAATTGACCAGCTGCTTGATCGGTGCTGATATGTAAGGAGTGCTGTTCCAGTCTTGGCCTTAGAGCAGAAGTGTTGAGGATGTAAGCCTGATGCAGGCCACAGAGAGTCAGTGCAGGTTATGTAGTAGAGGTGCGGTATGTGAGAATTTAGGAACATTGTAGATGAGTCTTGCAGCTGCGTTCTGGATCAGTGAAGTGGTCCTGTTGCCTTCAGTGCTGCAAGTCAGCAGTTAGAGTTGCAGTAGTTCAACTTAGGATGACCAAAAGACTGGACTGGTAACTTTATAGCATGGTCAGAAAGGGCCTGATTTTTAGTATGGTACAGGAGATATCTGCAGGAACTGGAAAGTTGCTAGAATGACAGTCGTCATCAGAGGTAGCGCAAAATTTCAACTGAAATCTACTGATCAAGGTCATGCTCACTTTCCATTACAAGCAAACTTAACCAAATTGAAGATTAAAATAATTTGGTTTAAAATAATTTAGTAGTGAAAGGTAGGCGGCATGGTGGGCGCAGTGGTTGAAGCTGCCAGCTCACAGTGAGAAAGATCATGAGTTTGAACCTAGTTTTAGCTGTGAGGCCTTTCTGTTATTGGATTTTTGCATACTCTCACGTGTTACGCTAAACTTTCTCCTGGTGCTCGGTTCCTCCACAGTCCAAGCGCTGCTATATTGTGATTGTGTGAGTGTGTGCCCTCCAGTGTGTTAGCGGCTGCCTTGAGTTAGTCCCCGCCTTCCGTGATAGGCCAGTCATGATAACTCAACCACCTCCCGAGACCCTGGTTGGGATTGAAGAGTTCAGATTATGTTCAAGTGATTAAGTTCAAGTGATTATAAAACTGTTATAACATAAAAAATATAATATAAAAGAAATTCATTATCAATAATGAATTAGTTGAAAAAATATGCATTACATTGTGTTATATTTATTGTATTCTTTTTGGCTTCTATTTTTTATTTTATGTATATTTTGTCATTTAATTTCTTTAGTGTTATTTGGTACCATTTTTGGTATTATTATTAGTAGTAGTAGTAGTAGGAGGAGGAGGAGGAGGAGGAGGAGGAGGAGCACACATTTATATAAAATATAAATATGCAATATATAAAAGCACAGATATTGTAAACCTTAACTAGACCTTATTGTTTTATTTATGTCCGATGTGCTTTCTCAGCCCTCAGGATGTAGTCTGCTAAACACGACCCATCATATTGGGTTGTTGTCAGCAACAGTCCAATAAAACATATCCTTTGCATGCTGCTCTCTGGGCCAGAGTCCCAAGAGGGAGAGTCTGGGTGAAAAATGGAGTGCTTTCAAGCTTCAGGGAGAAGGAACGAGAAGAATGCTCAAAACCTACAGAAGAATGGTGTGCTTCCTAAGCGCTTGAGAGAGGTTACACACATTCAGGGGTCTCTAGGGGGTCCCCTTGAAGTTACCTGAGGTACAACTGTGTGTGCCATCTCACAGATTGATTTTTTCTGTTTTTCTGCTAACTTTCAGTATTTTTTACACAAAAATACAGCAAGTGGTTATTGTCAATCTTTCATACCTATATAAAAGTATGGTATGAGCTACACACACACACATATATTCTATATATTAGTATACTATATATTAATATATATATATACTAATATATACACACACACACACACATATGTATATATATATATATGTATATATATATATATATATATATATATATATATATATATATATATATATATATATATATATATGTGTATATATATATATATACATATGGGGACATTTAAGAGATCTCCACGAGGACTTTATAGAAAATGTGCATGTTTTACTTGAGAAACGAAAAGAGCTAAAAGATGTGCATTTGGTTACTGAGGTTAAAGTTAGGGTTAGGATTACAGTTAGCGATAGAATCATATACGTCTAGTCATTATGGGAGTCTATGGAGTGTCCCCACAAGGATAGTTGTAGTTGTGTGTGGGTGGGGGTAGAGCAATCATTTAAAAAAAAGGAAAAGTATGTATGTATACCTGAAACTGCTTTGCGTCTAACTTGGCCTTTTGACATATGTTTAAGGGGGATATGTGGACAGCGTGGGAGCAGAATAATTAAAGAATGCGGTTATCAGTTTCATGGCGTCTCCATAAAATATGTGGATCGCCCATAAAATGGCATAATGAAACAAGTTCAGTGTGCATGTGATTTCATCGCTTTTACGATGTGACTATGAAAGCGAGATGGTTGAAAACGAATAGGGATTTGTGACCCTTCATGAAATAAAAGCTATGGTAATGCACACGCAATCCAGTGCACACAAAACAGGGTCACATAGGGTGCGCAACCTCTGAAGTCACTGTGTGGTTGAAAACTGGTATGCTAGTACAAAAGAAAGCATTCCCCCGCTATGCAGCCTTTAATTAGATCCAGCATTCTCAAAATTGCAATCCTGATAGCAAGAGCCAAAGACACAACATGATCTGTTATGCTGGGCACTTAACTAGAATTCACTACTATGCTGAAGGACGATTTTGCAGGAACACAGGGATCTGCTGCTGTAGTTGATGTTTATTGTTGTTGATGATGCTTGTGTAATGAGGAAAAGTTTCGTTACCAGCCACTATAAAGCAAGTGGCAACTGAACCTCTTCAACATTTTTAATAGAACAATCTGATCCTCCAAAGAAACCAGAAATGATTCACCAATTTACCAATTACTAAAATAAGGCAGCATTTATTTAATTAGCTTGACAACGTTTCTGTCAGTTCATGCCACATATAAGCTCATATGTTGCAAACCATGCTCACTGTCACAGTAAGACACACACATAAACACACACATGCTGAATATTGTATTAATGTAGATTCTTATTATATTTGTTTGCTAACCATATCTCTCATGTTATATATATATTTTTTTGCTTCAATTAACTCTACCGCTCACTTTTATTTTGCTACTTGAATGTGCACAAGATTTTTCTTGAGAGGCTGAACAAGTCCCCAAAGTTAATAATCTCTAGTTAATGCTTTTATTTAATCTGGTCCTCAGGAGAGACAGAAGGTGGGATTTTATTACAGAAGACCTCCCTGTTTAGCTTCTCATAAGAAATGATTGAGGCAGAGATGTCTGTGCTCCCCACTGAGAAGATGACTAAAACTGCCTGCAGTCAAGGCAGAGGAAGCCATCTTCCCTGTGGATAAAGGTAACCTGACAAGCTACTGTCACTTTCTGCCTGAAACCATATGAGTGCTTTGGTGTTCCCCTTTATATTGAAGCACAAGCAAGCTTCTGAAACAAATACACGCTTCCACTATTTTCCACATTTTCCACAGTTTGCTTTCACCAAGAAACGCTTGACCTCATCTGGCTGGGATGCCGGAGAATATCGGTCACTCTCACTATCTATAATTAGCACTGATCAAGAGGGATTGTAAGCAGGAGGCTAACGACAGGGCACAATTCGATGGCCTTGATAGATGGTCAATTGTAATGATCAGGTCAGGACGTTTATTGGATTTAAAGCGGCCATGATGGGCCCTTCTTAGCCTTGCTGGATAATTATCACATTCATGCATGATTTAAAGTGACAGTGAGCAACTTTGAGGGCCTTCCTTTTAATTTAATAATTCTGTTATCTATGAATTTATGCAAGACTTAACAAAGGAATGTCTAGGACTGAATCGAATTAAGCAAATGAAGATTAGTGTAATGAGGTGACAAAACTTAGCTGTTGTACAGGACAGCGCCTTAGAACAGAAAAGTCTATTGCATTTTCTTGTGCATTTTGTCAGGAAAGCATGTATCTTTTTTCACACAACACTGTCCTGATGACCTGAGAGAGGTTCAAACAGGGGTCAATCAATTAGTCATGTTCACTTTACTTTCTGAAATACATTCAGCATTTAACATTTTGCTTGCAGTGAATCAAGGAGCATAAGCAATTCAATGCTGTTGCTGTTGGAAGCAATGTTTGAAACTTTAATTGTCAAGTTATTGATGCAAATCAAATGACAGGTCTGCCCCCACTTTCCAAAACAGGGGTAATTCATGGTGTAAGAGACTGACTGGCCAGCATGTTAAAAAATAGATGTATCAAATATTATTTGCTTGGTTCTGAGCATGATGTGTAGCCTGTTCAGCCTGAACTTAGCCCATAGAGACGAAGGCAGGATTCTGAATGGTTGGTCAGAAGATGGTTACGTGAGTCTTGCCAAAGCTGCAAATGCCAGGTAACGCATTTTACTACTATATAATCAAAGAGAAAATTATGAAAAAAGTATAGCTGCAAGTGGCAAATGGCAGGGTCCAAATCTCAAAAAGCAATACAAAATAGCTGATGCAGTAAGCACAGAAAAAAGGAGACAGTGAACAAGACAATTTTATTTTATTTATTTTGGAAATAATTAAAATGCTGACCCATGATTTATTACAAGACATGAGTAGTGAGAGCGCAGAAATTCATGGAACTATCTTTTAGGAATCTTTTCCCACATGTTGGACATTGTTTGAGACAAGGCTAAACTAAGATAGACAGTTAACCTGGTCAGGAGCAGACTTGTTCGTTTGGATGGTGTATAAACGGCAAAGAAGAATTACAATTTAAGATAATAAATGTAGTTTGTAACGTATTCTGCAGGGACGTGTACACAAATTTTAAGGGGCCATTGCTATAAAAAAAAGGTCACTCCCACCCCGGAAAGAACTCCTTTTTTCAATTGCCATTCTATCCAAAACAGTGATAGGATTTAACCATTTAACCATTTTGAAAAAAAAAAAAAAAATTAATGTAATGCATATCACAGCAAAAAATTATTACTTCCATCATTTACGCTTCTTGTTAAAACAAATGTCAGCAGATATGTAATATTTTTGCTACTAAATTATTTAGCATGTGATAACCTAACTGGCTGGTTGTCTGGTAACTGTCAGGTTCATTAGGCTATTAAACAAACGTGGCAACTGCATCATCAATTAATTCATTTATTTATCAGGACCTGTTATTTGGCCCACTTTCTTTCCTTTCCAGCCTTTTCTGGAAGACTCCTAGCTTTCTCTACTAAGATGTCTAAATTAATGTTAAAATATTCGACTACAATAAAGCCTTTTCTTCCCCTTAAGTAACATAGGTAAAGTTAAGCAATTAACAATTACTGACATCAACTTAAAATTTCACTATATGTATCATTCACTGCAAATTAATTCCTCTTCTTCTTAACAACTCTTCTACCTTATGAACATTACCTTTGCTTAAAAGAAAAGCAATGACATGCAGCTTCCGCCTGGGTCCATATGCCCACCTACCTGCCAAGTATCCCGGCTGGGAAACAGCATGATAATTTTAATCAGATAATAACTTTTTTTTTTTCTCGGCAGGGCAGCTTGAGTCAAAGAGGGCAGGCAGGCAGTTGCCCGGGTAACCTTAGCCCTGCTCTGTGCATGTCCCTGGTATTCCATTAGATTACTCAATGTGAGTAACGTATTCTGAATACTTTGGATTACGTCCAAATTGTCTTGTTACAACTGTATGAATGTGACAATCACACCCTTCATATTCCGTCCTCCTTCTTCATTTAACCCTTACAGGCCTAAGAGAATTTGAGCTGTTTTTTTACCTTTGTTTTTATGCTTACTATAGTGTGTGTGTGTGTGTGTATGTCTAGAAGTTAGCCATCAAGTTTCCCACAAGCCATCAAACTCCTGAACACACTTCCTGCCCTCACACTTCCCCCCTACACACACACCTGGACTGTGAACTAACTGACTCTGTTGCACCACTGCACTTTACACATCACCGTCACGGTGATGCACTTTACTTTTGCTGCTATACAGACCATTTCCTCCTTAAATGACTGTTGACACAACACTGCAATAAATGTTTTTGCACTGCTGCCACTATTTGCACAAATATTGAACATTGAATATACAGTACTGTGCAAAAGTTTTAGGCAGGTGTGAAAAAATGCTGTAAACAAAGAATGCTTTCAGAAATATAAATAATGATTGTTTATATTTATCAATTTACAAAATGCAAAGTGAGCGAACAAAAGAAAAATCTAAATCAAATCAATATTTGGTGTTACTACCTTTTGTCTTCAAACCAGCATCAATTATTATAAGTACACTTGCACAAAGTCAGGGATTTTGTAGGATTATAGTCATTATATTATTCTGTAGTCATTATAATATTTTGTAGGATTATAGGATTATAGATCTGTGGTTAGTTCTCCAAGATGTTTGGAACAACCTACCAGCCGAGTTCCTTCAAAAACTGTGTGCAAGTGTACCTAGAAGAATTGATGCTGTTTTGAGGGCAAAGGGTGGTCACACCAAATATTGATTTGATTTAGATTTCTCTTTTGTTCATTCACTGCATTTTGTTTATTGATGAAAATAAATGATTAACACTTCCATTTTTGAAAGCATTCTTTGTTTACAGCATTTTTTCACATCTGCCTAAAACTTTTGCACAGTACTGTATAAATAGACTGGATATATAATTCTTTTCATACTATAACTGTTTCTAACCTCCTGCACATCCAGTGTAAAAGTCAATTCCACATTGTAGGTAATACTGCATCCAAACTGTCTCTCTACCTACCTCTATTTCTAATTCTAGTTCTAGCTTAAAGTTATATCTAATATTCCATGTCTGGTTTAAAATGTATATTTTGTACTTTATTTATTATTTATTTATTATTGTTTATTCCATGTGAACTACATTTCTCACAATTCCCTGGGTGCCACTCGGATCCGTGTCACAGTCAAGCAATGAATGCATGTATGAAATAATGTTAAAATATCAAGTAAAAGGCTGTATTGTGAGTAGAGTGCGGGTTGTTTTTGTTATTTATTAGCTTAAATATAAGTTTTGACTGTAATAAAGGGGAAGATTTGACTGAACTGTAACGCTTTACTGAATGTTGGATATCTTTGTGATAGTTGCACATGCTTACAAACTCATCCTGAAAAATGTCACATGCGTTTTTCAGCTATTTCTTTTGCACGGAATTACTCACTAATATTATTCACAAAATTACTCACATAAATTTCACACACAGAGAAATCAATATAAAGTGCATAAAGTTTCAAGTCTTGTGATTCTGATGGTATGTGTGTGGTTTCTGTAAATGAAAGATATTCTGAGATATTAATAACTATCGCTAATTAACTATCGTTGGTTGACGTTGAAAGGTTAATGTGAATTGTTGTCTGAATTTCCAAAACAAAAATCCGTATCTACCCTGGCTCTGTCGTGCTGGCTCCAGCACCTATGTTGTGTGACTGCATATGTTTCTGTAGCATTACTTAGAGACTCCTCCTGGTCAAAACACTTTTTCCATTCCCAATTTCCCAATTATCAAACGATCGCCATGGTTTTTGGCCTATAGCAAGTTTTACACCTTTCCTAGACCATTCAGTGTCCCATGACTTACAGTTGCACAATGAGTTTTGGCAGACAGAAGAAGAAGAAGAAGAAGAAGAAGAAGAAGAAGAAGAAGAATTACAATAGGGGTCCTTAAGCACTTTGTGGTTGGACCCCTAATAATAACAAGAAGAAACAGAATGATTACAAGATGGGTCCATAAACACTTTGTGCTTGGACCTCTAAAATGTTGCCAATGCTTAAATATTCATTCATTCATTCATTCATTATCCAAAGTGCTTAATCCCTAATCACTAACCACTGTGCCACCATGTCAGCCTTTAAATATATAGATTTTTTTTTCACTGCCAGTACCATCATTCTGAGTTCAAGTAAATAATCTGCGTTGAGTAAAAAAAACATAATATAAGATTTAAAGGGATTTAGATAGGAGAATATGGAAGAAAAGGTAACAAAGTAACCAAAAGTTCATGTTATTTATTTTTTTTACTCCCATGCTTTCTAGGATGACAAAACAGAAAACTCAATGTGACACTTATTTACTTCTGTATGTGCTCTAAAAGGTCAGAATCTGTAGCATATCCGTGCCAAACACCCTCAACAGAATGCATTACACACTAACACACCAAAACAATACCATCCATATTTTAAAAAGCTGATGTGGAACAGAGAGAGTCTTCCACCTCCATGCCAATTATTCTCCCCCTTGGCTCTCCTGTTCTGTAGCTTTCTCCATGACTGCCAGGACATTGCTCAGGTCTTGCCTTCTTCTATGAGCCAGCTTTCCTGTTCAAATGGAAGTGGGTGACAAACCAAAAGGGCAGTGCCACATTGTGCTAATTGCCACAGAGACTCCTCCCAGCATATTATTTTTCCCATCAGAGTTTGAAGATAACTGTAAAAATTATTTTTTCAGTCTGGCTGCAACTTGGATTTTTTTCTAATTTACTTTTTATGAGGTAGTGGTATTTGTTTTCTGTTAAATCTCACTCCCTCTCTTTCTCTTATTCTCTCTCTCTCTCTCTCTCTCTCTCTCTGTAGGCTTGTTAAATTCAGTAGTGTGCAGTCAGAGAATACTGTCCTGATGCATTATTAATCTTGCCTTGCCTGTGGTGACTGGTAAAACTTTTAAAAACAGACCATAACAATTTCACAGTCAGATTGTAGAGAATACAACTCCAAGGCCAAGTTTGGCTGCCTGCCTATTTACTTATCCATCCATTATCTGGAAAGTCACTTTTTAAAAATGGACTGAAGTTTTGTAAAAACTAGCACAGAATCAGCATCTCATAGTTCAGCTTAACACTACCAATATGAATGTAATAAATCAAACATATATGTTTTGTTTTGGGTTTTTTTTAACTCAATATATGCATATGAAATGTGCTGATATGCTGTCTTATCTGTAATATTGTAGGAAAACAGTTAGGTTTCATCTAAAACTATCAAGCAAACAAGTGAAACTTCCCTGCAGGTAGAAATTACAGCAACCTACTGACAGGAATATTCAGGGTGGTCCTTTTCTATGTGGTTGAAACCAGCACTCCTTTACCTGAGCAGTAACTGATCCAGTTAACTTCTGAGTCTGACACTGTCGGACGTCCACCCTTGTAGTAGTGTCGTACAAGATGCTTGACTTTGACACTGAGTGAGTGAATGTATGGTGCTGACACTTGTGCTGTAGTCTTTGATTCTGACAGGGATTCTGAGAGGCAGTAGCTGAAATCCTGATAGAGATCTTGCTTCAAAAAGGATTCCAGAGTGACAGAGTGTTTGACGGAAAAAGACATCCATCATGGATCAAGGGTCATGTACAATAAAATGATTTTTTACCTTTTCTTGCCGATATCATATTGAAATAGAGGAGATCTTGGCTAAAGTATTTTGTGGCCAAGAGGAGACAAAATGTTCCTTGTGCAATCAGTATGTCAGAAGCATGCCTCTCGTCTCTCTCTGTCTCTGTCTTTCTCTCTCCATATGTGGAGTACTACATGTCAAATAGGAAGGCTTCAGCAATGATTAATGTGAGAATGACTCTCTGTTTGACATTCTGAATGTTGCACACTACATAGGAAAAAGGGTGCCATTTTGAAAGTATCTCCTCACTCTCTCTCTCTCTCTCTCTCTCTCTCTTTCTCATAAGATGATAATCCATGCCTGGCTCTCTGATAGACTGGAGTATGATTTGGTTAGACATTGACTGACTGCACATCCAATCTGCTTCAGCATGGGAGCAGTGGCTTATTATCTCCCCCACGCGAGACGTCTGCGGTGTGCAGGATCGGCTGCTGTCAGCTGGCCCCGCTGCAAGGTTTGCTGGGAAAGTAATCAATAAGCGATTGTCTCTAGTCCTTTAGGCTATCATGTTTTGACAGAGCTGAAAATTAAGCTGGCAGATATTAATAATAATGGAAAATAAGACAATGCTGAGGGAAAGAATGGTGATGGAGTTTAGGGAGGAGACCATTACATCCATGCATTCCCATGTGGGAATGTGTGTATTTGTGTGTGTGTGTGTGTGTGTGTGCGTATGTGTGTGTGTGTGCTCTTGTGCCATCAATATGTTATTCTACATCCATTGCAAAACAAAACAGAAGCTGGCAATCAATTTTCCTTATTATTACATCAATGATTATGAATATATCTGTCTTACATATAGTTCTGTTTTGACAGTGGGCAGCACGGTCACCCTACACTGACATTAGAAATAAACCAGTCGCTATTGGCCAACAAATGTCACTTGTGGTCTTGTAGCTGCTTTGATTCCTGTTGCTGTAGGTCTGGACACTTTTTTAATAATATTTTACACAGTTGGAAACATGATAAAATATAAAATAAATGATATCCCCATAGATGTTTGTCTTTCTCATTGCTTTTACCTGGTTTAGAAAGCAACAATAGATGGACATAAACTGTGTAATGTGACATAATCAGTGGATGGGAAACTCTTCTAACTTGCCATCTTGCTATATCCTTTGACCAGCCAATGGTGCAGTGACAACTGTTGCAACATCAGTTGACTTCATATTGGAACTTTTTCCCACCTTGGACCAGCCTGTGAACTAGAGCAGAACCAACTAAGCTGTCTCTGGATGACATAAAAACTTCAGGTGCAGCTTTTGTGTTATTCCAACATTTTTTGTGTTGTTCCAGCATTCTACATGGAAAACAGCATACAGCTTTACTCACATTTAACTCACATTTATGCTTATTGTAACAGACATAGCTTTTGCGCTTGCAAATTGGAGAACATACTACCATAATGTAGATGGAAATGCGATTTTGATTTTGTTCTTTTTATGGAAAGTGTTGTGTAACATGTAGACAGTTAAGGTTACAATATTACACTGTAATATACTTTTTTCCAACTCATTTATAGGTTGGGCACTCAAACACTCACACCAAGTACATGAATGATCTCTATAGTTTCTGTCCCGGTCATTATTTTTTCCTTTTATGCTTATGCTTGTGGTCAACATTTCTTTATCTCATACATCTTTTATTGCTACCAAATGTTAACCCTGCTTGAGTCAGTAATTCTTTCCTGTTTGGCAGAAGTATCAAGCCATTAAAACAAAGCTTCCTGTGACAAACACTTTGGACTGCTTGCCCGGGCTGATTTAATAAAGCCTATTATGCATCTCCCACTAATTAGGTGGCAGTCCTAAACACATGGTGATTAACCAGAAAGTGCTCTTTATTTCTTGATGGCATTTATTGTTAAAACACATACAAAATGTAAATTTACCCCTTGCAACATGTACATTATTTGATCTTGACACATGAAAATAAAATGTGGGTTTTATTAATTTTGTGAGGACCATGGTTGAAGTGCACAAAATATGTCCAATCCATATAGACAAGAATCTTAGATTCTTATTGTTATTGTTTGTATTACCAAATACATGGTTGTCCAAAAAAGCACATAGCAACAATACAAATGATTTTTTGTAGTGTTGTGTAGTTGTTTGTGGAAGAAAATGATGATCACTCTCCCAGAAATTTTCTTTGTCTTGGCTACTTATTAACTTATCAACCTCTCAAGATGGACCATATATTGGTTTAACAGTTACTATTGACCTTCTAAGAGGAATAAGGTGCACAAAATGCAATGGGCAGAAACAGAAGTTCACAAAGTTTAGATACCATGCTATAAACTGCTGACTTTAGCTTTGCCATATGATGAAATATTACAGGCGATAGCAGTAAGACTAATGCAGGTTAGTAACTAGGAGAGGAGCAGATGTTGGGGTCCATGTCTGGGTTATGGGGGAAGTCAGCACTTTCGAGAACTTTGGACTGTGTCACAATGCCATGCAAGACCTCCCTCCCATAAGTCAGAGTACCTGGGGAATCCTTCCCTCTGTGATATTAATGGCTGCCCTTGTGGTACAGGGTGATGATGCAGAGGGCAGTATGGGGTATTTAAGAACACCAAACCTTCACTAGCATTAAGAAAACAGCAATATAGCATGATATCATATTGATGGTAACTCATATTTGCAACTTATTTAACATTTCATTGTCTATTGGCTAAATATAGTGATAAATGATTCGATTCTGCTCCCCCCCCCTTTTTAAATATCAAGGGGCTTCAGCAAAACAGTTTTTCTAAGAATTTGTTATTAACTTGAACATATTGTGACTGTAATCTCTTGTATCTATCATTGAGTACAAACAGTGCTAGTTATTAGGTTTTTTGCCATTAACTATTAACTACTTCCAATGTTCATCATGGAATTTTTTTCATGACAATGAGACGAGTCTTTCATGAAAATGCCCTACTGAATATCTTTTCATTAATAAACTGAACTAAAATGTTAACTTGTGGCATGTCATACATTCTAAATGTATGTAGTTTTTCTGTCAGATCTTTTGTCATTGGCTGGAATGTTTGAAAGTCTTATGTCATAAAATATCACCTGTTCTACCTGCCAAGAGATTTCTCCATGGTGATTAGTTCTAGCCGTGTACCTGACGCCAAGCGCTAATAAACATCCAACCTTTCTCACACCATCCGACAAGCAAAGCGTGCACATGCACAAAAGATCCAGAGCCACTTCCACAAACAAAAGACTCTCAGAGTTTATGGCAGGGCATCCAGGCTGTCACCCCGTACAAGACTGCACCAAGCTGCAGTGATGGACATACCACATTGCCTGAGGAACTGAACAAATTCTATGCATGGTTTGGTGCACTGAACAACAAGCCTGCAATGGAAGCCATCCCTCCCACTATGGATCAGATCATCTTTCTGCCTGCAACTGACAAGAGGAACTTTCACAAGGTCAACCTACAAAAGGCTGCTGGACCAGACAACATTCCAGGTCATGTGCTCAAAGACTGCGCTGATCAGCTGACTGACGTCTCATGGACGTTTTCAACACATGACTGAGCCATATGAACATTCTAGCAAGCTTCAAGTACATCACCATCATCCCAGTCCCAAAGAAATCTTCAGTATCCTGCCTGGATGACTACCGCCCGATCACTCTGACCCTCATCATCATGAAGTGCTTTAAGAAACTGGTCAAGACACAGGTGAGAAGCAACCTCCCCACTCATTGAACCCAATTTGCAAAACCACAACTGAACAGATTGACTGAGGACACCATTTTCTCTGCACTTCACCTCTCCCTATCTCACCTGGACAAGAAAGACACTTATGTTAGATTGCTGTTCATAGACTTTAGTTCAGCATTCAACACCATCATTCCCCAAAAACTGTATGTGAAACTGAGTGAGTTGGGATTGAGCACCTCTCTCTGTAACTGGGCACTGGATTTCCTGTCAGAGAGGCCTTAGTCCATTCGTATGCGAAAACATTTCCAACACCATCAGACTGTGCACAGGACCTTCACAGGGTTGCATTCTCAGCCCTCTGCTGTTCACACTACTGACCCATGACTACACAGCCATGCACAATGATGAGTGGGCATACAGAGTTGACGTTCAGCAGCTGGTTGTCTGGTGCAGTGAGAGCAACCTGTCGCTGAATGTGTGCAAAACCAAAAAAATTGTCAACTTCAGGAGAACTCGCTCCACCCACACACCACTCAGAATCCATGGCTCCACAGTAAAGAACACCAAGTTCTGGGGAGTTCACATCTCAGATGACCTCACCTGGACCACCAACACCACCTCCATTACAAAAAAGGCCCAGCAGCGTCTTCACTTTCTGAGATACCTGAAGTGAGCCAACCTGCCACCTCCCATCCTCACTCTACAGGGACCCAATAGAGAGCATCCTGACAAGGCTGTATCTCTGTATGGTTTGGCCGCAGCAAAGCAGCCGATCAACAATGCCTGAAATGGAGTGTTAAAGAGACTGGAAACATCACTGGAGCATCCCTACCCCCCTACTGCAGGAGATCATCCTGCATCATTCTCAACCCCTTACACTGCTTACACTCCTTCAATCCAGCTGAAACATTCTGTGAAACATTATTTGCACATGCCATTACCTGCACATACTACAGACTGTTACATTATTTGCAAATCTTATTGGACATTATTATAAGATGCCTGTTTAATATTTTTATACTGTCATGGATTTTCAAATCCAACTGCCACAGATGATATGCAAGGAAGCAGCGGCACAGTGAGCAGGCAGCGGCTAACAGCGCTCCAGCGAATTCAGTGTTTATACTGCAATTCTCATTCATTTTGTTTACTTTTCGTTTTGTTTGTGATTGAGTTATGATGTATATCACCTACGACAGACACATCCTGCTCGAAATCGGAAAAAAAATGCACAATTCCACCGCCAAATCTGCCATCGGAGACGCTATGGAGTCTGGGTGGGACGGCAAGGTCCAGCTGGCTGAAACGCAAGCGTTGTGCATGTAAACAAAAGTGGGGCAAGTGTGCAGTGTGCTAGCATGAGCCTAAAAGCTAACCCAGCCCAACCATCACTTCCATCTGTCCTGCTCTCCAACGGCCGCTCTCTGGATCTGTGGCTCCAGCAGTCAAGCCAGTGTGAAATAAAGGACTGCTGCATCTTTATTTTCACGGAAACGTGGCTGAACATGGACATTGTGGATTCGGCAATTGAGCTAAACTGGCTAGCATGCTATCAGGCTGACAGAGAAGCTTCTTTGTCTGGTAAGAGCCGTGGAGGCAGTCTGTGCATCTACACAAACAAACTCTGGTGCACAAACTCTGCTGAATTGAGTCGCCACTGCTCACCACAGATAGAGTTTTTAGTCATAAAGTGTCACCTGTTCTACCTGCTGAGAGAATTCTCTGTGCTGCTAGTTGTAGCCGTGTACCTGCCGCCTGGCACTAAGGCTAAACTGGCACTAACCAAATTGTACGAGACTATAAACAAGCTCCAGACCATGCACCTGGATGGACTTTTCATCATTGCCGGCAACTTCAATCACGCAAACCTGAAGTCAGTTCTCCCCAAACTCCATCAACATGTAGACTTTGCTACAAGGGGGGGAGAACTGCCTGGATAAAGTCTACACCAATGTGCATGGTGCCTACAAAGCAACAGCATGCCCACACATCAGATCTTCTGATCACGCTACAGTGTTGCTCTTGCCCGCATACTCAACACTGCTGAAACACACGAGACCTGCCAGAAAAACCATCAGAGTCTGGCCCAGTGGAGCTGTCTCAGCACTCCAGGACTGTTTTGAGTGCACGGACTGGAATGTTGTCAAACAGGCGGCGACGTACCATGGCTTCATTAATTTGGACGAGTTTGCAGAATCTGTGACCTGCTACAAGTGCATAGAGGATGTTACCGTCCTAAAGAACATCACCACTAGAGCCAATGAAAAGCACTGGTTCACAGCACAGGTGCGTGCATGGATAAGAGAGAGAGATGCTGCTTTCTGGTCTGGGAATAAAGCTGCTCTCAGAACAGCCAGAGCTAAACTCTCTCGCTCCATCCAACAAGCAAAACTAGCACATGCAAAAAAGATCCAGAACCACTTCAACGACACAAAAGACTCGCAGTTTATGGCAGGGCGTCCAGGCTGTCACTCAGTACAAGCCAGCACCAAGCAGCTGTGAGGGGGATGCCACACTCCCGGAGGAGCTGAACAAGTTCTACGCATGGTTTGATGCACTGAACAACACCCACACAACGAAAGTCACGCCTCCCATTACCGACCAGATCATCTCTCTGCCTGCACAGAGACTGCGCTGATCAGCTGGTTGATCTTCAACACATCACTGAGCCAGATAATCATCCCAGCGTGCTTCAAATCCACCACCATCATCCCAGTGCCAAAGAAATCTTCAGTATCCTGCCTGAATGACTACCATTCCATCGCTCTGACCCCCATCACCATGAAGTGCTTTGAGAGACTTGTCATGGTATAGGTGAAAAGCAACCTCCCCACTCACTGGACCCACTGCAGTCAAATCACACAAGTCAACTGAGGACACCATATCCACTGCACTTCACCTTTCCCTCTCTCACTTGGACAATAAAGACTTTTATGTTAGAGTGCTGTTCATAGACTTTAGTTCAGCATTCAACACCATCATTCCCCAAAGACTGTGTGTGAAACTGAGCGGATTGGAACTGAGCACCTCACTTTGCAACTGGATACTGGATTTCCTGTCAGAGAGGCCTCAGTCCATCTGAATCAGCGACAACATTTCCAGCACCATCAGACTGAGCTCAGGAGCTCCTCAGGGCGTTCACACTCCTGACCCACAACTGCACCGCCCTGCACAGCTGAAACCACGTCATCAAATTCGCCGATAACACGACAATGGTGGGGCTCATCAGCAACAACGATGAGTCGGTGTACAGAGATGAGGTTCACCAGCTGGCTGCCTGGTGCAGTGAGAACAATCTGTCGCTGAATGTGGACAAAACCAAGGAAATGATTGTTGACTTCAGGAGAACTCGCCCCACCCACACACCACTCAGCATCCACGGTTCCACAGCTGAGACTGTAAAAATCACCACGTTCCTGGGAGTTCACATCTCAGATGACCTCACTTGGACCACCCACACCATCTCCATCACCAAAAAGGCCCAGGCCCACTTCCTGAGACGGCTGACGCGAGCCAACCTCTCCCCCCCACCCTCACCATGTTCTACAGGGGCACCAAAGAGAGCGTCGTGACCAGTTGCATGTCTGTCTGGTTTGGTAACAGCACTGTTGCTGATACCAGGTGGCTACAACGGATTGTCAAAGCAGCTGGCAACATCATCGGAGTGTCTCTCCTGCCACTGCAGGACATCTTTTACAAACGCTGTGTCAGGAGGGCCTCCTGCATTGTGCTCAACCCCTCACATCCTTCACATGGACTCTTTACACTCCTCCCATCCGGCAGACGCTATTGCAGCATCAAGACGCGATCCGCCAGAATGCGTGATAGCTTTTTCCCACAAGCCATCAGACTCTTGAACACACTTCCTGCCCTCACACTTTCCCCCACACACACCCGGACTGTGAACTGACTCTGTTGCACCTCTGCACTTTACACATCACCATCACTGTGATGCACATGCTGCTATACGGACTATCTCATTCATTTTGCACTGAAATTGTCTCTGAAAAGATGTTTAAGAATAATGTCTATATTTACAAACTGTACAGTATTACTGTTGCTACAACATTGCCATAACATTTGCACAATTTTTGCTCTGCCTCTACTTATTTCTCTTTCTGCTTCTATTTCTAGTTTAAAGTTTATATTTAATACTACATTTCTAGTTTAAAATGCATATTTTGTGTTCTATTTATATATTGTTTATTCCATGTGCCCTAGCTTTTCTTTGTTCTCTATTTCTTGATGCACTGTGTAAACTGGAGCGACGTCGTCTCGTCTCGCTGTATATCTGTACAGTATATAGCAGAGATGACAAAGTTTACGTTGGCTTCGACTTTGACTTTGACATGCAAAGTGTAATTGTAATCTGCATGTAATAATATTGCACAGTCTCTCGTTCTACATCTTAAAATGTAAAGTGAAGCGTGAAAAAGTTAGGGCAACCCACCCACAATTCTGTATTAAGAAATATCAACATATCAATATTAAATCTTCTTTCTGATCATATCTATATATAAAGGTGATATAATAGCATCTTCTGTTGCAAACACAAGAAAGAAATTCATTTGTTTAAGAAAACAATTAACCAAGATGCCAGTTCCTACTGATGAAAAAGTTAGGACACCCTATGGGAAGGATTCTCACTTTGGATAAAATAACCTGGCAGAGATTAGTTCCCATTCATCAAAGCAAAATTCCTTAAGTGGTGTTAGGTTTGAAGGATGTCTTGCATGCCCGTCCAGTTTCAAATCACCCCACAGCATCTCAATATGATTCAGTCCCGGGCTTTGACTTGGCCATTCGAGATCTTCCGTTTCTTCCTCCTAAGTCATTGCTTTGTAGATTTACTGGAATGTTTTGCGTCATTGTCATGTTGTAGTTAAGCACCCTCTGATACAATGAACAATTCATAGTGGATTCTATGATGGTGAGCTGACCAGTTCCTGCTGCAGCAAAGCAGCCCCAAACCATGAGCATTTCCACCCCCATGTTTCACAGGTGGTATGGGTTTTTCTCTTGCTCAAAAGCTGTATTTGTTTTAGGCCACACATCCTTAACTGCATCCACATAATTCAGTGTTAGTTTAATCTGTATAAAGTATGTTGTTCTAAAAGTCCTGGTCTTTGTCTAGGTGGCCTCTGGTAAACTGCGGTCTTGCCCTGATGTTTTTTGACAGCTAGGGTTTCCTTCTTGCACACCTCCTATGTAAATCAAACGTATACAGTTTCTTTCTGATGGTAAATGCACCTACCTTGACATCAACTGTGGTAAGAGCCTTCTCTATGTCCCATGATGGCATGCTAGGATATTTGGAGACTTTTTTCAGCACCTTGTGGTCTGCTCTTGGGCTGAACTTGCTTGGACGGAGTGACCTGACCATGTTGGAAGTGATTTACTTGTAAATTATTTCCCGGAGAGTGGAATTACTAATTCAAAAGTTCATTCTGAAGGCTTCAGAGAGCTCTTTGGATCTCACCACGGTGAAGGTACTCATATCAACAGTCAAGAGCAAACTAAATTAAATGTTTGAATTTTAAATGACAGTTTTCACCAAAACGCTCTGTAAGAATGTTCTAATCATTTTAAACTTATGTGGTGCACCGGTATATAATACTAGACATTTTAAATATGAATGAATGTGAGAGTTTTTCTTCAGTATGAATTGGCATTTTAATTAACTTCATTTGTTAAATAATTAATTTTAAAAATCTTGTTTTAGCACAGAAGATGCAGTTATATCAACTTTATCTATAGATATACTCAGAAGATTTAATAGTTATATGTTAATATTTCTGAATATAAAATGAAATATTTAGTCACATGACTATTATTGCTTACTCTATATTACTTATTTGTATATTTGCATACTCTATGATACAAAACATTTTTGGTGCCTGTGCAGTACAAAGGCAGTCAGAAACATGCACAAATGGAGATCATTTTGTAGGGCTCAGTCAATGCTCCTCCCGTTCCTCCTCACACTAAGTAGCAGATACAGGTTTTGCGACTCGGTTGTTTTAATTCTATAGCATTTCCAGTTCCACTCTGGAGACTTTTGAGAATTTGAGCATTGTAGGTGCAAGACAAAGACAAAGATAAAATAATGCACTGTAAGTAATGATTTTACTCTAAATAAAATACATTCATTCATGTATTTTTTAATAACGATGATCAAAAAGCAGCACCACTTTTTACACTATTCTTGTTGAATGCATTGGCAGTTCACAGATGCCATTAACACAGAAAATCCGATGTTGGCTAGGGCTTAGCACCGTGTGTTTAAAATACACTACAGCCTGGCAAAAATAATCAACTTTTCCATTGCCAGCTATATGCAAATGTCAGTTTGGAGACAAAATCTGTTGCAACTGCTCAGATATCGAGCCACAATGGCTGACAGCCTATGTGACAGCTGATGGCCCTCAGACAAGCCCTAACACGAGAGAGAACAGGAGGTGAGACGAGGGGGAACACTGTGACAAACGCTTACTGGAGGAATAATAAAGTGGCAAAATAATTCCACATCGGACACACTTACCCAAGCAGAAAGAGTCTGAAAGGGAAGACAACATCTTGTGTCATCCATCTTCCTTAAACAGTGGAGCTGGGACAAAGTGGGTAGCAGAAATTATGATAAATGAAAAGATATATTTAGTCAATACGGGGAATTCTCCTTCGTCAACCCCCTCTGGTTCCTCATCTAACAAGATCTTGTTGGAATGAACATGAATGAAGGGTAGACTGCCTATACATACTGTAGATACAGACAAGGAGAAAAATGGTCTGTGCTCACACACATACACTCACAAAGCTGAAAAAAGTCATCTGCCCTCATTCTTTAAAAAGTTAAATCACATTTGCAGTGAATTATAAAGAGCTTCCTAATTGAGAGCCATATTGCTATGCTGATGAAAATGGGCAAGTGCTAGGTCAACATCACTGTCTCTATCATTGAGACAGAGCACCAGAGGGGCCTCCTGTTGTCTTGTATCTCATTTACATCTCCTTTCTTTTTTAATATCGCTCACAAATGGCAAAGGCAGGCTGCTCCTCACCAACACACATACATCGTTTATTTTACTGCCTCATTTGAATATGATGAATGTCTTAGCCATTTGTGTTTTCACAACAAGCGAATAATTGTGAATCAGTCGATTTGGAAACAATGAATCATTGCTGCCTTTTTGGGGGCCTGATACAGATTCTGCATGTGCCTATTAGAAATGATAATATGTGATTTTGGATGTCTGAAGTTTTATTAGAAGTCTGTTCTCCACAGTTGTATGCGGTATTATCACTTAATACCTTGACAACAAATCAGCATGTTGAATAATTATTTTATCATTGCTGTTATTATTTGAATAACTGTTTGGTGATAATTAACATTATTGTTTTAATGTAATCTGGTATCTAGTACCTATCAATATCTTGATGGACCAAGGTCTGACAGATGCTCATTCATGGAGACTTTATTATCATGGGATGAAAGTAAATTTTGTATTGCATATGTCATCTGAAAACGACACAGACAATGACCTTGCCCCCGGGGGCAAACCAGGCCGTGGAAAAAAAGTCTAATAATGTAGCGTTTGCTCACCACACATGCTAGATAATAAGCATAGTCATTTATAATCATGAACAACCTAAAGTAGGGCTCTAGAGGGATTATGAGTGGGCAGACAACATGATTGCTTGTCTGAATTAGAAAATCCTGCTCTGTGGCAGATTATTAAAGAAAATAATTACCAAATGATGTCTGATCTACCCACATTTAAAAATAAGTTGGCTATGTGTTGCACCATGTTCAAAGAAAAGGATCATTATATTTTAATTAAGGTAGGCAAGCAGGTAAAATACTGTTGTGATAAAAACAATTGTTATGGCAGACTGTAGCACATTTCACATACGTTACTTCATTTTCTGTACAACATACACAGTATTGTGCGCCAATATATTTTTTTCAAATGATCTATTATTCATGTTGTCATACCTTTTTTCCTATGAGCGGCCTACACAGTGCTATTGAGTTTAGGTGTCCACAGCAGTATGGCCAGCAGACATGCAGCAACAGGAAAATGAATGCTAAGCACTTTCTGTGGCCTTTGCCAGGAGCAGAGAGCAAAGCCAAAGGGTTACAGCGGGGTGGATAAGGCAGGATTAAAAAAGATGACAATGGCCAAAAAAACCCTTCCATCGATAATGTTGAACAGCTCTGTCGTTGAGGGCGACTATTTATCTCGTGCCCGCCAAGTTGGCACGCACATCTGGCGGTGGGTACTTAGTGCAATTATTTATGATTTCCTCCAAGATTTAAAAGCTCTTCGCTGTGCCTTGTAATGCACTAACTGATTGCGGCGCTAATGTAATTAAGGAGAGATTATGATGTCCACGTGGCCCACCAGATGGTGGCATTCGCAGAGATGGGGGAGCCACAACTGGCACACCACTGCACAAGGGCAGCGAGGCGCAGCCAGTCGGAGCGAGCCAGACCTCCTGCCAGCAGCGAGAGTATGTATGTGTGTGTGATAGAGTGAAAGAGAGAGTATGTGAGTTATCATCTTTGTATTATAATATGTGGTCATGAGTGTTGTGTGGGTATGTGTGTGTGAGTGTTTCTGTATGTGAAAGAGAGAGGGGGAAGAGGGGGTGGGGGAGAGCAAGAGAAAGAGACAGAGAGAGGTGATCCATCAAAAGTAGAGTTCAGGTGGCTTATGGGTGTGTGGGTCAGGAAATTATCATCACTGGATAGAAATAAGAACAAACTCTATAAAAGTTATCTTTAAACAACAATTTTGTTTAGTTACAATTCAACAGTTCAATTATTTGTGCTTTTATTAATAATAGGTAATGCTCTAAGTAATTACTCATAATATTGCAACCAGATATGTTCCATTCCTTAAGCCAACTTGAGCATGTCGGGGTTGTTTTTGTCCAAAGATAGAGCTACATATTTAACTTACGCTTCGAGCATGCCAAGAAAACAGATGGCTTAAAAACAGATGTAATCACACTTGGCAAAGTCATCATGTGTGAGGATGGGCAGAGGCAGTGCGCATAAGGGATTCGTCTACCCAGACAACTGTAGGCTAACCCAAACTGACCTTTAATTACACACTGAAAACGCATGGATATTGCATTCAGTCCCCGTGTTTGGTCTTCTGGGTGCAGTAAGGTTGGACTTCTTAAAACGTGTTATTATAAGCCATTCAGGAGACAAGGGGGTCTTTCATATGCCGGCACAGAGGAAGAGGATGGGAGTCATATTTGAAAGAGTGTGGTTTTCCACTCTTACATCCGTAATGGGTTGGCTGCATAGACGGAGGTCACTGGGGCACAGTAGATTTCCCATGCCGAGATAAGGATATTATTAAGACTGCCCAGTTACAAAGAAATCTCCATCTACTCTGGTCCCCAGACAAGTGTCAGTAAATTAGAAAACACAGGCAGTGACCTTTCCTCCAGGCATGTGTTGGAGCACAGGACACTTTTTGCTCTTTTTTAAACAAAGTGTAGGCACATTGTTCGGGTAATGCTTTTGACTTTACCTTGAATGCCACACTGCATGAAATTATAAAACAGATTACTACAGGCTAATATGTGTTAATGTTTAATATACTGTGCATGAACTGTTTGTCAGTTTATATTTTTTCAAATATCTCTCTTTTACAAATTAGATTGGATTTGCTACCTACTAAACTTAAAGTATGTAATTTGCAGGGGAAATTTTTCAGAAAACTTCAGAACTCCGTGTTGGCATACATTCCATAACAACTTGAACCGTGATGAGAGTAGAAAACATTATCGAAACACCCCTAATTACCTTAAGAAAAATGTCAGTATATTGTAAAGAGCAAAATATTGTCAACAAAGCATATATCACCCCTCCCTCTGCATTTTTCAACAAACACACATGCGCAGACACACACACACACACACACTTACACAATGTGAACATTTCATAGTGAGAACTTCAACACCTTTTCCATAATTAGAGCTTTTACTTTAACAGGTCTGCCTCTTGCCTGCTTCCAGTGTCACCCTCCAATCTCTCGTATACCTCAACAGTCTTCATTTTGTTATACCAACTTCAGACTGGCTGTGAGATCCAGCTGAGGTGTGAAGACCAGGACTGCGCTCAGCTTCCCACCCTGTCAGGAGTGTCAGCTGGGCTGCATGAAGTTCAGCTGACTCGGTAACACAGAGGAGAAACAGGCAAAGGTGGGAGGCGCTTTCACAATGAGCACTGTGTTTCCAGTGGTTGAAGAAGAGTAAATAGTAATATTTAGTTTTATTTTGTGCTGATTTTACTTTTGTTTAAATTTAAGTTTCCTGATGCAAGAAGTGTGGAATATTGGCAGCTATTCTTGTCAATAAAACAAATATTTCAACAAAATTTAGACTTGTAGCTACTTCAGATAAAATGCCAAAACAGCTTTATGTAGATAACACGACTCATTCATGATTATGTGTTGTTACAATACCCATCTGATAAAACTACTTAATAAACAAAGTGTCTGTTTACCAAATAAAAAGAATGGAGGGAAAGCTGCACATTTAGTAGTTTCTTCTAAGTTATAGTAGATCATTGAATTAGTTAATACCACAGGGTAAGGTAATACAGCACATTTTCCACATAAATCAATTTGTATATGCATGAATGCTGTTGGGGTTTACCACAGTACATGCACACTGACTCTGACAAGCACCATATGTATCTCTCACACTGTCTGCCATTTCTTTTTCTCAGGCTTTTGGGTGGTTTGGTCGTGAGCCAAAATGACAGAGGATGTCTCGGCTGATATGGCCTCCATTAGTCTCTCCCTGACATGCATGTGGGGTACAGTGCTGTGGGCCGCCTGCCCTCGACCACGGGCATTGATTCATTGTCAGTTTGTCATGAATGATGACGAGCATAAGAGGTCTCATTAGCTTATTATGTTCATTAAATCTTGTTTAGTTCCTGTGCACTTGATCTTATTGTGTGCTATTAACTGCAGCAGGCCATTGTAACAGATCATCTACAATGTAGTGACGTGTTGTAGAATGAGAAATCCACTCTCTCTCTCTCTCTCTCTCTCTCTCTCTTCCTCTCTCTCTCTCTCTCTCTCTCTGAAGCTTATTTGAATTGATAAGATGAAGTGGCTTAATGCAAAATCCCTCTTTCATGTGCTAGTTGATATTTTTGTGTTATCCTTAAGACTCCTACCTGCTTTCTATTTACAGTTGCACTCATTTTACTGTAGTTACTGTAGCTGTAGTGCCCAAAATAAATATTTAGTGCATAACAGATGTGTAACCAGATTTCCAAAGACTCAAAGTTAATCATTTAACATCTTACCAGGCTAATACCACCTACATACTGCAGAAGTAATTGATGGGGGTTAAAGTCCAAAAGATTTCTGCTTCCGATTGTGTTGCTGTTTACGGTAAGTGTGGGAAACCAGTATTTTTCTTTCAGTTATTCCTTCCTAATCATTGTATTATATTAACAGTTCACATTAAATGGTAAAAAGAAACTTCTTATGAGGTTGGGTTGCGATTTAAAACTCCATAAATAAGCTGTAAATAATTTTCAGTTCATTGACCTTAAGGACACCACATTGTCTGTCAGCACTGTGCATTCGCTCGGCATCAGTCTTTGTCCAGAATGTTTTATTTTGTATGTCTATGTAGGGAAGTCACCATAAAATGCTGCTTGTTCTCACAAATGCCACTGTCCACAGTAAATAATTCATAGAATTTTTTCTGGAGGCTGTTAATGATTTTGCTGTGTTCAGCTTTCTTCTTAGCATGCATGTATGCTAGCACAAAGAGAATTGCTGCACAATTACACATGGCTTCTCCAGAGGCACCACAGAGGCTCTTCTAAATAAAAATGAAATTGCCAATGCTTGTAATGAATTCCTGTGGGCTTGTTTGATAACAACAGCATGTTCAGGGATTTTAATCTTAAGAGAGGCTATATATTGTTGTGTGTGTTGTGAGTGTGTGTGTGAGTATGCATCTCTTAAGTATTTTCTCCTGTGTAGTCTGTGTTTGTGTGTGTGTGTTTGAATTGCAATGAACAAACCATTAGACTGTGCCCCCTGTGTAGTCTGATCTTTGGCATTGGGTTGCTGAGTGTGCGTCATTAGTGCCACACTGAGTCGTCTGCACTCTGGATAGACTGTGCCTCCATTTTTAAATTAAAGTCGCCTTGCAATCAAAAGACACAGAACAGTTTGGGAAAAGCCACATTGATTAGTGCACAAATTAACGCAAGAAAGAAATCATTCTCCCTGGGTAAGCTAATTTGCTGTCCTGGGTTCGCTCTAATAAGTCCTTCCACCAGACTTCTTTTTACATAGACCCTCTGCTGCCCCAGTAAATCCTGAAGATTCAATAAGCATAATTACTATAAAGTCGGTAAACATTTAGATTGAGTGCAATAACAGTGTCATTTACTCCAGTGGGTTGCTTTCGTTGTAATTTGATAAGATAGAAAAGGACCCTCCAAATAGCCACTAATACTTGGGTGAGCCATGCATACACATTAGGCTAGGGCACACTGAAACAGAAATAGACCTGCATTGATCTGCATTTCCTTGAATCCGATTGCCATAGCACAGCCTAATGACATTTATGTGACTATCTGTGGTCATTTATGCAAGGCCATGTCTAGCTTGTGTGCCAGGTTGGTCTGGTCATAGCATTCAGAGAATGGAAAACTAGCAAGTAGAATGCTTTTAAAGCCCATTTGTAACTCTTTCATTAGCGCTCTTCCTTTTTGTGTCAGGTTTAATAGATTTGACAGAACATTGATTCTTCCCATGTTTCCTGAACTGCCTCCTAAACCAAGTTAGTTAAATACAGCAAGTACTCACTAGTTCTGTGCTTTTTGGAGCCAAGTTATACTGCTATACGTAACGAGAAGTTCACTCCCACTCCTTAATGAAAGAATAAAGACCCCTCCTTTCTATACTAGCAGCACTTAAAGCTCTCCATATTTCTGGAGCTCATTAAAAAAGAAAAAAGGTTTACGGTAATTAATTACCCTGCTAATTGAGCCCACAGCAGTATTATTGTCTGTGTCGGCGTAGCTTATTTAGTGTACAAATGAGTCTTTTGGCTTGATGCTTTTTGCTGCTTTAGAAGGCTCATATGCCTGGCCATTAGAGCTGCGACAGCACCATCACTCAGTATGTGACACTGGGAAAGCCATCCAGCACTGAAATGAGCCATTTATTGAGCAGCGATCAGAGCAGCGAGTTTATGGAGTGTCTCATTTTCACTGCGTTTCCTAATACCTGGGTGGAGGCAAATGCAGGAATATTTGTGCCTGTTTGTGTTCTTAGGACAGTGTGGGACATTTTTAATTAGAAAAACACATGATGGTGACATAAGCATTGGCTTTAAGGACATCACATTCTCCAGCAGACATTGTGCACATGATAAACAAAGATATTTAGCAATTTCATGTTGTATATCTAGCTAGAAAAGACGGATTGAAAAAAAGAGGTAAATAAGCATATTAAAAATGTATTTTCTGAAGGTTGTTGATATTGCAGAGATCAGATATCTTTTTAGTGTGCATGTACACTAACACAAAGAATTGTTGCACATTTACACATGGTTTATCTAAACTCTTCAATGTAACTGAAATTCTCATTAGGTGTAAATTCAAAAGGTATCAAGCAAGTAATCTTATGAGTTACTGTCTGTTTATATGGCTATGCTTTTCTGTAAACTCTATGCACTATGAGCTTTCTAAAACATATGATCAATGCCCAGAAGTGCTGCAGATGTTTCTAGAGCAAACTGATGGACAAAAAAATGTTTATCGATTATTTCACAGGTTTATTTCTGTCAGGTCTAAAAATGCAGGATATACAGGAAGCTTCCAAGACAGTGGCACAGCAGCAGCTTGGAGTGATCACTGACATTGGAGTGGTGGCCAGGAAAGAACCCCCTGCAAATTACCATGTGGTGAGTGCACAGAGCTCACCACAGAAAACTGAACTTATCAACAGTTAAAAGAGCTTGGAGTGCTAGAAGATTGCAGAATTTTTTTTGCTGTAACATGGTGACATTAATATGGTGCCATAGGGAATCCAGTAAAAAACATCTTCCTGGCTCCTCGCCCTCCTTTAGGGAGCCATTACTTATTCATCGTGTTTACACTGATGATGAAGACTGTTCCTCTGGCCGAGTCTCAGCCTTTCCTGAGGATGCAGCTCCAAAGTCGTCTCCAAGGGGGCTTGGCACCCGAACCCAGTGTTTGTTTAACATAGGGCTGGCGCAGACACGGTGGTCGGCTTTTTGGTTCTATAGCAGAACCTATAAATCCCTCAGCACAGAGAGGGGAAACTAGGACACCCGTCGCCAGCGACTCCTGGGAGAATGCTATGCCGCGAGTGTTTTGTGTGTGTTTCTGCTGATTAAAGTCCCTGCACAAAAAAGAACAGGGAGGAAGGAAAGAAGGGCTGTTTTGAGAATCAAATAGAACATAGAGCGAGCTGGGTAGTACAAAGGGCGCAGCCTGTTCTCTTCCTCTACAGTTCCCTCCTCTCTGATTCATTTTCTTTCTTCTCATCCCTTTTCTCTTCCTGGCCCGCCCCACCAAGCCCAACTGTCGCCATCTCCGGTGGGCCCTATCTCAGTGTTGGCACAGCGCCGTGACTCTGCCCGCTGGAGGCAAGAATCCGGTTTTCAGTGCATGGAGACAAGTGCAATCGCAGAAGTTCTGTTCCACTTGCCTGTACCTACCATCTCCCTCAGCATGACATAGTTGTCTTGATTTTGTTTATGCAAACAATTGTGGTTATTAATTTACAATCTCTGCCCTACTTTAAAAATATTATCTATACACACTAATCTGTACACACCATTTGTTTTTGTACTTACTATTACTTGTTTAACATGAAATATGTTTTTTACATTTTTCAACCTGCACTGTAAAAAAAAAATTGTTAAAAAAACAGTAAAAAGTCTGGCAGCAAAGTTGCCAAACAGTTACCGTTAAATTACAGTTAAATACCAAATATTATTTGGCAGTAAACTGCTGTAAAAATTACAGCCATTCTCTGTATTTTGTGCTGTGATTTTACAGCCCAATTTTGGTAGATTTACAGATTTACACCACCATAAAACATCTTTAAAAAGGTATAAAAATAACAAAACGCTGTGAAATGAACTTGGATTTCCTCAATTTAATGTTTGACATTTGTTAAACTACAGTATAGTACTGCTTTTAAACAAAAATGTTCTATTTATCCATGGTATATAATAGTCAAGATACAGATTTCTACCCTTAAAACAAAGCAAAATCATATAAATTTACATATACTTAACTATTTAAAGACTTTTTAAAAACAGTTACCTCATTGTTTATCTACAATGTCTCATTGTTATAATACAGAACACTACCAGTAAAACATAGCAAAGAAGTATAAATTTACATGCAGTTGTTATATAAAAGTCTATGGCTTAAGACTTTGAGACCTGAGTATGGGAACCCCTGGGTTAGTACAAAAGCACAACAAGAATACTAGAACAAGAATCTTGATTTTTTTTTTTTTAATTTAGAACTTGCTACCAACAAACATAACAATTGAATATTATGTCCACAAACTCAAAACACAGGTAAAAAGTCACAGAAACAATGAAAATTGAGAATATAAACATGAAGATGTGAATGAAATATGACAACACAAAATCACCTCTTGTCTTACATAGTGCTTAGCATTTTTTGTTGTAAACATACAAGCAAAAAAAAGACATGGTGGTGTTTTTTCATAGCAGGAGTATAATCGAGTCAAGCCACAAGTGATGGCAACATTTCAAGTCATGTTAGCACAGTACAGCATTCATTTAAGTACATACCTTAATACACTGTAAATTAAATAATTGATAAAATGACAAAATAGCTTTTCTCCCAAAAAATCTAGCTTAGAAGTTTAGAGAAGACGGTTCCAAGTCTGAGCTGTCATGTAGCACTGAATTGCTGGTCTGAATACTCACATAAATGTAAAATTTCAGTTTTTAATATAATACATTTATACAAATATTTTAAAAATTAAAATTACATGAAAGGGGTCCGAATGCGTCATGATGTAGCTATGTATGGCATTAAAACACAAAAACAAGATCAAAACTAAATCTTGAAACATCAGTTCTGAGCCACATTCCTAAAACCATTTTCTACATCCTTTGCATCCCACTGCCATTCATGACTGATACTGCACAGTATTAAGCCAAATGCTGCTGTAGCTTAAGTGTGAATCAGAATATGTTGGAGAGATACATCATGGACATGGATTTTTTTTAATCTACAATTGCAAACTGCTATCACTACTAGCTTGTTATATGTCCATTTTAAGAGGGTTGGTATAAAGGTGAAGCCTCCTTAAGTCTTGGTCTTGGACAATTCAGGCCACTTTCTTCCATAACATTTTAAGCCACTATAAAGACACTGGCAATCTGTGAAAAAATATAACCAGACATTGTATATTAGAGCAGAGAGTAGCCAGTCATAAAAATATGCACACTGTATATTTCTAAAGCACCGTGATTAGTTTTTAGCATGAACATTATTATAGTACATAGTCTGTTTTGTATCATTGTCATTGTTATTATTGTTTATTAGTATCTGTACCTAGACTTTGACTGAATGTTTGAATGACTGATTATTTAGTTGTAGCTATTCTGTAACTCAAACACTGATATACAACAGCTTAGTGAATGCGGGTCAAGTTCCTTGATAGATATATAACACAATAACACAACAAAAAACCTTCCAAACATATTTCTGAGCCTTCCTACTTGCATTACCTTAGTTGTTCAATTTTCTAGTGTTAAGCAAAAATACATGATTACCAAAGTCTTTTTTTTTAAGTATTTGTCTTAAGACAAGATGGGGAATACAGCTAAACCTGTCCTTGATGACTGGATTTTAATAGAATATGACAAACCGAGAACATCACAAAAAGGGATAATGCTTTAGGAGTATTTCAAACGATTGACATATTTTTGTTAAAGAAATCCAACATTTCATACTTAAACCTGACAGTGATACTTAGCTAGTATGTTGAAGTTTAATATGCTGTATGTTAGCAAGTTCATGCTGCTAGTTTAGCTGCTGAATTTATAAAATGCTAACCATTACAAATAAAGGAGTTCACGTTTCTATTTCAATAATCCATGCTCACTTAGCCCCTCGACTATCAATTTACCATACGAGAAAAAAATTTAATTGGCTAAGGTCTTTAGCTGTACAAACTTAACTCTCGATCCCATCGCATTGCCCTGTTGTTGTTTAAGATGCTGCTAATCGCTAGCATGATACAAATAATCACGACGTGATTACAAAGCAATTGGGTGTTCTCAATGAAAAGATCGTGTATAAAAAGGTACACTGAAGCAGTGACATTACCTTTCTCGATTGTGAATGCTGATAGTATGTAGACACGAACTCCTCTGCAGCCAGATTCCTGAGTCAAGACGTACAAGCCAAGAAAGCGAGAAGGCTCCTGGCGCCCAGATTCAAAACGATTTAACATCGGGCCAGTGATTGCTGAACAGTCGCAGTGCCCACGGAAATCACTATCTCGTCCAATCACCTCACAGAAGCCATTAGTTCTTAGTTTGATATACAAATAACTATGGTAGAAGAAGTTCGTCTGTGCACGCCGGGCGCAGCGCGGAAAAAAACGCTCTTCGCAGAAGGCTATCGCCTTATCTAACCTGGTTAGCAGTAATGTTGTACTGAAGCTTTATTTTATCAGCGCAACATTTACAGCTTTTGCAGCAGCAATGCTTAGCTATTAGTATCGTCTTCATGCTCGGACGCCTGGTAAGCGCCGATCAGAACGCCGACTCATTTTTCTGCCTATTGAGGAATCCGAGCATCCACACGGGTCAAATAAACGCTGCATAAACGTCTTCTTGGCGCCAGTTTCGCCGTAAATCTTACCTAACGCAAAGAAAAAACCTCTATTGTACGTGCTGCTCGTTTGACGTTCTGGAGAACCGAAAATATCACGATTCCGTTAAGTTAGTTTAATATTCCTATTATGTGCTTCATTGGGTGATATAAAACCAACAGTGCAGCTCAAAGACTCCTTCATGTGCTACAGGACCTGTTTTTTAAATACTCGTAACTTTATACGCATGTAAAAGGTTCTTTATTTTTTACATTTGCTGAAGATGTGAACAAGCTTAATGTCATGACGGTGAAGACCAGCTACTGGATAAACACCTATAGTTAATACCATTGACCACTTATAGTTCTAATAATCTGTTCAACATTATTATTTTGACTTTTTTTTCGTCAAAGCTTGACTGTGTTACAAATAAATGTCACATTTCATAATGTTAATTGGTGTCCTGTAGTTTTAGTTATTTAATAAGAAAGTGAAATTAGATCCACTGTTCCAAAACTCATGTTACCCTACTCATTTTGGCAAGATTTTAATTAAAATATTAATAGATGTTACTTTTTTAGTTTTATAGCTTTTACTGTAAAATCATCAGAAAAAAAATCTATAGATGTTTTTTTTTTTTTTTTTAACTTTCAGCAAGTGTCTTATCAAGTGATCAGATATTAATCAGATGGTAGCAATTTTATTGGACATTTCTGTCTCAAACTATAGTTTTTTGAGATTTTAGTATATGATGGTTACCTTGGATTTACAGCAAATGCAAGTTTCTAATGCCATAATGCTCTGTATTATAGGATACGGCGTGTGCATGTTGTTAGAAAAGGCAAAGTACTGTGATGTGTTTTTTTTAACAGCAGTGTATCATAATTTTACATTCTAAATCATTTAAGAACAGCACAGCCATGTAAAAAAAACAGTATTTTTATAATTACAGATTTTTATCATAATTTTACAGAGCATATATTTAACAATCCAGATTTGCTGTATTTTACAGGTATATTCTTGTAAAATGAAAAATATGGCAAAAATCTGTTTTTTATGGTAAATTGCCATAAAAAACCTTTTATTTTTTACAGTGTGTAAATGTTCCAGAAGATGGAACTTTGTGGGTTAGTTGGTGAACTTTTGTTAACATATTTCAGCTATGACAAATTATTGTTATATCTCTTTATTGTCTATCTATTTGTTCATTTTTTTTTAATAGAAAGCAGCAATGTCTGGAAAATAGCTGTGTAAATTGTGTATACCCAATGATCTTGGCAATATTCCATCATTAATAGGCTTGTGTAAAGAGTTTTCTGCCACTGTTCCATCAAATACTTCACAGAATGTTGGATTCTGTGTTTATAGACAGTAGCAAATGCTAAAATCTACACAAGCAGGACAAAACTAGATATGGTTTGTGACAACCAGTATGGAGTGTTAAAAGGCTATTAAAGATTTAAAGGGATGGTATAGGGGAAACAAGTTCAGATTTCATAGGCAAGTATGGGAGCACTCTGTCAGAAATATTTTTGTTATTTTTATTTATACAGTTCACAGTACTTAAAATAAGTGGATGACAGGAATATAGTCCTTTGCAAATGCTTTCCTGCACAAGCAGAAGCTACAGGATGAAACAATATTACCACAGGGAACAGCAGCTTCAGTATGCGCCTGATATCAAACTGCACATTTCTGACTCTCCAACCTATGAAATGAGTGAGATTCTAATTCCCCTGTAAACACTTTATTTGATCTTCATGAGTATATTACCATACCAATTAAATAAAGACAAAGATCTTAGGTGTATTTCTTGCGAGTGTATCAGGCAGAATTCCCTAAAAAGTATATTAAAATATCATAAGGTTTTTAAGCATAAACATCTAAACAACATATTTTTATAAGGCAACCTACAGAAATACTGAGTATTTGACTTGTTGGTCATCTTGTCAGTTTTAATCAGTTTGTATATCTTAGCTGCAGGGCTGAACAGGTATTGCACAATAACCTTAATTCTTTCTAATTTTTGCAAAATAATACAATGTTTAAGCAGCAGTTCCTAGTAGCTCATACTCATACTCCCTCATATTCCTGCCACCAGGACAGCAGTGCACTTTTGATAGCTCTTTCAAGTCTCTTTTTTATAGTGGGTATAATATAAGTTTAATTATATATAGGTATTTGCAGTTCAGAATAAAAAATAACTGACTTCTTCCTTCTACATTTCCTTCTTTTCATCCTTGTCCTGTATCTCAGCATTCTTATTGTAGAGCACTGGTTGCCCGGCTCTGCCATGGCAGACTGAATCCTCTAGTGCCTGGTTCATCCGCTGCTTGACTTTGGGTTGCACAGTGCCATGCCTTTGTTTACTCTGACAGGAGGCGCAGGGCACTGACCTGGAAAGAGTGGCCAGGATGGGATGTCTGGTTTCTGAAAGAGGCTGGAGGTTGGAGGGTGATGCGGTTGATGTATAGAGTCCTCCTGGGAGTATTTGCTTCTGCTAGAGACCACTGGGGTTGGATTTGGGCCCCTACACACTGTGCATTGTGTTGCTTTGGTCTTCTTCTCAGTCTTCTTCCGAAAAAAAACTGGCCGGCTAAATTTCCCCTGAATCTCCATCACTGTCTTTTCAGGGCAGAAAAAGTTTCATTAGGCTTGTTAGATTCCTGTCTCTATCAGGTCATGTCTAAATCCATCTCCCATAGGGCTGTGGGTATTTTTAGTCCTTATAGAGACTCTGGATGCTTTTCTGCTTATACAGAGCTCTAATGAGATGGAGCGAGAACTCGAGCACAAGTGAGTGTTAATTAAGCCTAGAATTCAAGGAGCAAGGCGGCGAGAAAACAGAAAAAAAAAAACAGCACCATGCTCAAGTCATCCATACATTAACTTTACCCCACCTCATGCATGTTCTTCCCTCCTGTTTTTTTTCTCTCCTTTTCACGTAGGTTGCACAAACAACAGATGGCTTTGACGCCGACCTGTGGAAGGACGGCATATTCAAATCCAAGGTCACACGCTATCTCTGTTTCACCCGAACCTCCTCCAAGGGAAGTGTAAGTGAAATGTGTACATTCAACACACGCACACACAGTGTCTCCCTTCTCAAAGAAGCCCAAATTCATAGCGCTTTAGGCGCCTATTGCACTTGTAACTTCCGGCCCTCATTAGAACTCTGTTAGGACGTTTGATCAGCAATGCCTCCTAAATGCTTTTTGACTTTTAGAGCTCATGATCCTCTGTGAATAAAAATATAGCTCTGAATTTGAGATTAGTGCAATTCAACTGCAGCCTCGATGTGTGATGCTCAATTGGGCTTCCATACAAAATATGTTTCTGAGGACCCACCCTCCCCTAGGTATTTAGCCTATGATTATTCATAAATATTTTTTGCTTTTGTAGTTGGGATTTTGTTTTTATCCAATTAACCTGGTCCCAATGGAATCCCTGGAAATATTTCAGCAGTTCATCAAAGAATACAAACATCTAAAAATCAGAGAATTTTTAATAGCGACTGACACAAGTGCTGAGTATTTGGAATAAATGTGCATAAGTAAATTAGTTACAGTAAAAGAAAATTGCACATGGAAAACACAGAAATACTACTCCACAAATAAATACTCATACATAGACTAAACATCCGAATACACAAACTAATTCACTATAAAATCACTCTAAGATGAGCCCCACTTAGTAACCTTCTTCAGTTAAAAAAGACAAATATAGGTAACAATGACTGAGCTTTAGTGCACTTTGCCTTATATTTACCATTAATTGTTTGTGTAATGCTTTGTTCCACATATTTTATTTGGTTAAGATTAGGGCACATGCTGTTAAAATCAGCTGTGACTACAACTCTATAATAAAATCAAACCCTAATAAAAAGAAATAACGGTTTTACTAAAATGGCACAGGTATTGCCTTTTGGGCAAGGTCATAACATCCACACTATACTGTGATATTTATACCATGACTGAATTAATACAGTATCATGACGTATGACAAAATTGTAATGTCATAAATTAAATAAATCTGATACTCTTATTATGAATTTAAGCAAACTATATCCATATCAATGAAGTTTTGTTTGTTGCATAGTAACCATGACAAACGTTAGTTAGAAATATCATATTCACTGAAGTCATTTATTACTTTTTGTGTTCATGGGAAGGGGCTAGTTTCACATCTCAAGGACAAAACAAAACAAAAACACTGTGGGATTTTGTGTTGCAGTCTGTCTGAGCATTTGCATGTATTCACACTTTGCTTTGTACAATCTGTCAGTGTTGTAAGTTGTGTTTTTGGTAATGTTCTTTGTTAGCCTGAGAATTTATGGATTGTGTCTATCCTGTGCCTTTTTCTATAAACTAAACGGTCAGTTTTTACAAAATTATGTACCAAGCTCCTTACAGCATTAAAACCTTAAATGATAAACCATTTGTTCCAATGCATTTTGTTCTCAGATAAACCATATTCACGTATCAGTTCCATCTGTATATAAATTAACACCTCATATTTTGTGCCCTTTTGTATGATTTGTTACTTTGACCTATATGCCCACATAAATCAGTAGTATGCTATGTAATAGATGGTTAAAATATATTAGAAATGCAGATTATATAGTTTAAAATAGTAGCACTAATGAGTATGATCAATTAAGGCAAGTAGTTTTTGGCAGTTGCTTTCTTGTTTGTGTTGTAGCATATATGGTTTTGCATACTGGTCTCTGTACTGACAGAGTTTAAGAGGTTAATAGATGGTATTTACAGATTTCCTTTTCTTCTTTTAACAATGCACTAATAACCTTGGCTTTCCTGGTGATGGTACAGTTGTTTATGGTGACTTGCTAGAAGTAAGCAGGTTGTTATTAGATTGGTAAATAGACAACACACTCTTTGAAATATATGTTTAATATTTTAATATATATTTATAGATTAGCTTATTGATATTAACTAGGCATTGCAGGTCTATGAGCACTTTTAGAAATGATGTCACAACACTGCCCACTGAGGCTGGCCTGTTCTTCTCAGTCCCTCATTGCTCGCCTGCTGTTCAAGTTCAATCAGAGCCTGGGTTTTAGTATGTATCACACCAATCGCCTCTCTGTCGCTGCTGCCTAGTGTCTTAAAACGTGTGTCTGCACTGTTTTAAAGTCCCTGACACTAATAAAACATGACAGCGCCATCAACAAAGGCTATTTTGTCTGTCAATCAAACTGGCCCCCGCCGTAATTGTCTATGACAAAAACAGATTCTGCGAAATTAGCCAGTGAATAATGTGGTGGGAAGTAAACAGTTTGCGATTTATCATACTCCGGGTTGGAGTTAGATGGCCCTTTGTCAGGTCCTGATGGGAAAATTTGCTCTTGTACCAAAAAAAGAAGAAGAAGAAGAAGAAAGAGAAAATGAAGGATAGAACGACAGAAAAAAGCATGTGCGCATAATAATAACATTCATCCATATTCCTGCCCTCAAGTCGAGAATAAAAAAAATCCATGAATAAAAAATGCCTGTACTGGTAATAACTGGCAGGCAACTGTGGCAACAGCATCCAGAATGTCGGCCTCGTCAACGTCACGCCATGCTGGTCGCACTCTTTCAGGGGCGTCGCCGGATTATTGCAATTTATTACCACGAAAAATGGAAGCATAATGAGTGTGGGCCGGGGGAGGCTGAGGGGAGAAAAAAGCCATGCTTGAAAATGTCAACTAAACAGCTCCTGATTATTTTCAACTGCTCTCCGTTCTGAAATGCAGGCAATTTGGCCTGCCTGGCTTGAGTACTACTCTGCCATGTTTGGAAATGATGGCTGGGTGTCTACTTGGAAAGGGGCAGTCCTTGAACAATTACTCTCTGGCGGTTGGTGGTGTTTGCATGCTGCATGTGTGCGCTCCTGTGCTTTTGTGCATATTTTAGCACATGAATGTACATTTGTCAGAAAACTACAATAAATCCAAAAGCTACAATAAGTAGTATAGGTGTTGAAATAATCTCTACTTGGCAACTCCACTTTATAGCAATCTTCTTACTTCTTTCTGAAATATAATTTCACACTTGACTGGGTAAATTGTAATGATTTAAACAGTTGCTTAAATCTTTTACCTTCCCACTGAACTTAAAACCATCTAAATAGCTAGTCATGGACCTGCAAAAAGTGTAATTTCAATCTTGAGGTTGCCAAGCAGACTCAGGCCCGTTCAGAAAACTGCTTTTTAAATCTCTCTCTCATCTCTGTTGCAGACTAAATTAGACAATGTGGTGGTGGATGTAAAGTTGACTGACCTGAAGGACACACTGCCAGAGGGCTTCAAACCCCTACAAGAAACCATGGACACTTGTAAGCTTTCCAGACAACTTTAAAACCAAAGGCATTTTCTTAAACACACACATCATGTCAAGTGTAGCAGCCTTTGTCCTGGGGGACATTTTCTCATGGGACTGTGTATTCGAGTGTTTTCTGGATTCGAGTTTAGCCTAATTTATGAGAGTGCAAAAAGAGAGAATAAACATTTTGCCCGGGAGCCAGGAGGCAGAGGAGAAAGATGAGTCATTGTTTATCTCTGTTGGAGTTCGACTTTCCTTTATGACGTGCTTATTTATTTATGTATTTATTTGGAAAGAGCAGGAGTGGATGGTGGTTATCTAATATTAATGAAATGCATCCCCCTGATGCTTTAGTGCTTTTTGAGTGCTATGTGTTTCTCCTCTCTCCTGCTCTCCTCTCCTTGTGCCTTTGAGAGTGTAATATTATTTTGCCATTGAGAGTGAGGACAGCATGTTTATTATTTTCATTATTATTGCATTTAGACAGTGGTTGCCCCATGCTGCTTGAAAATGAATGGGATGGGCTCAGAAGTAATATGTGCAAGGCTGGCTGCAGGTTCCAGTGGAATGAATAAAAAGATGAATAAAAAGAATAAGAAGTCTTGTTGGGGCATGCTTTAATCCTGCGCTTTTATTGCACTGAACCATGTTTAATGGATACATCAGCCATTATGTTGCCGCTTTACTGTCACTCAAACTGCTGGTTCTTTTCTGTTGGCTTACCCGGTGATGAAGATACCCGCTGCTCTCAGCAAATGCAGTTTTTATCTCATTACAATGCACTTTCGATTATCGATAATATGTGTCAAGTCTCTCTACATGCATTGTATTTATTGTGTGTTCAAATATTAATGTTTTATTCTCATTTAGTCTGTCCAAGTAAATAAATGGTTTGGAAATAGGCAATTCTTTTTAAGATCATTGTATTGTTTGTATTGCATAAGGTGTTTTTTTGCATTGTGTGCAATAGAAAAATGTAGAATAACACGCCAGTGTTAGCCTTTATAAGATTAACTGAATATGAATTAACAGGTAAATTTTATATGTACAGAAAACAAAAATGTACCGTATAGTCTGTGCCATGTCTGTGTTGCAGTAAACATTGTAGAAAAACTCTGCTTACCTCTCTATCTATCTATCTATCTATCTATCTATCTATCTATCTATCTATCTATCTATCTATCTATCTCTTTGTTTCTCTCAGATGAGCCAGCACTGAGGAGAAAGAGAATGTGTGTGAAGCTGGTATCAAGACACACCACTGACATGGCAGTGTGTGATGTGCTCTTACAGGGGAAGTCAAAGCAGAACCCTACAAACTATAAATTTATAGGGCGAGTCTCAGCCTGTGTGATTCAGTACTCATATGTTAATGTTTGTTCAAACTAATGTTAGTCAAAACTGGCATTACGTATGTTAGTTAAATCTAAATTAATAATCTTATGTCAGGCATGAAATGAAAGATTTAAATGTGTCTCCGTAGAGAGCTGAATGGAATGACAATATGGTGTCTGATGGGGAAAGTCCCTCACACACTTGATTCTTCCCAGACCATGAACACTCTTGCCACTGCTCAGTACCTCAGGTAGGACACAAACACTTTTCTAATAGACAGTATCCTTCAATAGCATATTCTGTTAAACTCCATTCTATTAACAATGCTACAGTAAGATGCTCCTGTAAAGCCTTAATTTCAGCAGTGAAAAGCAGAAGGAAGACTGTGCAGGGCATTGTATAAATGTAACAATCAAACAAACCTAAGGCCAAGTCTTAGGTTCTATACAAAATTCAAGATTCTTTATTTGTCACATATATAGTTATACAGGTACAAAACACAGCAAAATGTATCCTGAACCGCTTTTTCTTTGATTGTGCAATGTAAACAAGAAGTACAAGTGAGAAGATATTAAGAAATGGAAAAAATGAAAATATACTTAAGATAGTAATGTTAATAACATAACCCATAACATCAACACAAAAGTACAGCACTCACTTCGATTCAGTGGAGGTTATTGTGCACCATTGCACTCACTACGCTACTCACTATTAGCAAGAGCAGGGAGAGAATTGGGGGGGACCAGATTTCAAAGGCCCATGGTGGGCAATTTTAGTCAGAACATTGGAGTGTCTATCACCTCAAGTCTCTTGAATCAATGCCAAAGGATTTTTTTCATGACCTGGGTTTTTTTATTTTTATTAAATGGGTTTACATTCTATGAGAAGGATTCACCACATCCCTATCACTATACTGGGGCATTGGAATCTATACAGAGACCCCTTTCTTCAGAAGCAATCCAGTTTTTTTCCAGAATGGGTTTTATCCAAGTAGCAAACTAGTTGTAAATCCGCTTGGCTTCAGGAGGATTATCAGTTCTGAAATGTAACTAGTATAACTACTATGTAATTCATTAAAGTGTCAAAGGTTACAATATTCTGTTTGAATTATGTGAACTTCAGTTTCAAGCAGAGACTGTATCTTTTAAACTGACCATTCAAAATGACTATATTCATGCAGTCATTATTTATGGCACGCCTTTTACATATGGGCTGTCTAGAGTTTGGGAAATTGTCTAAAGTTATAATAGAAAAGAGCAAAGGATTTCTTGTTGTCTAAAAAAAAAAGGCTTTTGGTGGATAAAAGAAAAACGATGTTTTGTTCATCAATATTTCATTTAACATTTGAACATTCCACCAAAAAGCTTTACAAAAGAGTGCATTTGGGTTGAGACAAACATACTGGACAAGTCCTTCACTGTGTCCTTCTATTCGCACACACACACACACACACACAGATTTACACACATAAAACACAGAGACACACATATCAGCCTGCTTGCCCGAAGGTGGACTGAGAGAATGTGACTTTGTACTCCTTCCAAACTCAACAGTTTTATTATTTATGAGCAGGAAGTAGCAGAGGTTTCCTCTGTATGCAGTAAACAAACAAACAAGGCTGCTTGGGAAGCAGATGGGTCACCAAGGGCATTCTTGTGGCCAACTCTGGCAAACCTAAAGTGTGAGCTTTGGCATGGCAGACAGCCAGTGAGCATTGCTGGTTAGCATCAACCACAGAGAAATAAATCCAGGCTTAAAACTTAGACTTTGTCCCTTCTGTAAATTACAGACTGCTCTGACATTAGCCTTTAACACTTTGAATTTAGTACAGTACAGAGCACAGACCTCAAGATTAGCACCATGACTTCAGTTTAAATGAAAAGCTGCATAGAGGCCAGTACGACTCAAAATCTTTGATGTCTTTAAGTCATTCTGGAGAGGCTCACAGTTTTACATTCCAGCGCCATTCCGTTAATCCTCCACTTTTTTGAAGCCTCGTTTTCAAGCACGAAAGACGCATGTCTACGAATAAATTGCACCTCTGAGCAAGGACCCCCAATCCTCCTCAGATTCCTGCTGTGATCCCAAGCTGTGGGTTTTTTATTAATATTAAAATCCATGCTTCTGCTTGAGACGCTCTGTTCTGTGTTAATATTCATCCTCAGTATCTTAGATCTAGGAAAGAAGAGTGGTAGCAAAGCAATTTAAATCTGTTTTTATCCTTTTTAAATGTTGCCTCTTTTTACTTTTATTCTTTTAGCTTCAATGTTTTTAAAATATTAAGATGCAATATGCATAATATAGGCAGTATATAATATACTCTTTTCAACATTTTTGTTCATACCATCTCTTTTTGAAGCACTGCTGAATGCAGTTATTTATCCCACAAATCAGACATATTTATGATGAATGTTATCTTTTAAAGAGACTGCTGTAACTGAAGAAAGAACATCTGGACGAAACTTGTCGGAAATTAGCTGTGAGTTTTTAGTGCAAACTTAGTTGAACTTCAGTGAAAGTTGAATCACAGCAAAAGCTCCCCCTTCTGTTCAGTACTCCTGCCTATCTTCAGGATTTGCAAAGTCCTTTGAAGATTCCCTTAAATCTCAGTGCCTTTTACAGTTAGAGAGAAGATGTTTTAAACATAGTCAATAAGCAATAAATGTTTAATGACTGCTGTAGTTTTGAATGCTGGTGGTTCTGCGCATAAGCTCCTCGTTGCCCCAGGCAGCTAGGAGACCATTCAAAGTGCGTGCTGACTACAAGTGCAAAGTCATTAAAATCTCAGAGAAATTTCAAATGTGCCTCAAGGACAGCTGTTTCACCAAAACATATTTAAAATATGTTTATATGTGTACATATACACCATATAGATATGGTGTATATGTACAAATGAACTTCGTAGTATGTTTTCGCACACCTTTTGTGTGCTTTTAGAAATGAGTTTATTCAGTTCTCGCATATTACAATCTTGCATTAATTGGAGATTCAATGATAATGCAATTGTTACATAATGACGTAAGAAAATTTAGAAGTCATATGGATTAAAACAGATTCTTTCAGTTTGGCACCAAGTTCAGTCTTGTTGTTAGATAGAGTTAGGAGATTATTAAAAAAAACTCTTTAATGTGCTTTCTGGACCTTCTGTTCTCTACTCAAAGCAGCTGTTTGTCCTCCTGATAAAACTGTCATCCCTTTCCCTGATATCTGACCTCCAGAGTGACAGCGAGCATAAATTGGCCTTGTGCTGATATTTTGGTCTCTTTCGCCCAAAGAATCAAGGTTTTTGACATTTCTCTTGTTGTGATGGGGCCATATAAAGGAGGAAGACTTTTTAAATCAAGAGACAGAAGAATATAAAGGTAGAGGCCGAGCGTCTTTTCCTATGTGGACCCACTTGATTTTTATGATTTTCACAATAAGGCCAATGATTCACCCCATGGACATGTCATGTGGAGGTCAATGAATATAGACTGTAAAACAACCCCTAGTGCACATTTGGCTTTGACTGGAAAAGTTTTTGTTTTTCTCTAATTCATGTCACATAAATGGAATTTTATAATCCATAATCAAATTACATTTGCTATGAATTTTGTTTAAGAAAATACTTTTTGCTAAAATTGAAATGGCCGTAGAATGGATTGATGGCTCAATTGCCTGTGTATATGACACTGTTAAGGCTGAGCCTTGCTCTTTATGTATAGGCTTTTAGTTTAGTGTAGCAGAAAGTGGAATGCCATGTATATTGTCATGATAGAGTTGAAGAATGCATGTCAAGGATTCTCTTCCTATTTGATGGAGCTAGCTGCATCTCTACAGCAAAGCATCAAGTCTCTTAACAACAGCTGAGATCTCCGTTCTCTGGGGGAGCAGGCATTGCACAGTACATGAATTGTTTTGACAGCATCTCCCAGCATCTACACTTTCAGACATTCCCCCCTTTCCCCATATTTCTGAAGTGTTTTATTTGCAGAAAATCCTAAAAAGTCGCAAATTTGCCCCATGCATCAAGCGAATGCAAAGCTAGTGGTGCCACCCATGATAGAATCATCAGTAAAGATCTGTCGTTGTTTAGAGCGCCCACTTCTCCCAGCTTCTCCAAGCCTCCTCCTCTGCCATTCTTCCCTTCTCCCAGTGCCTGACTCGCAACTTAAAGGAGCGTAATGACAAGCGCAGAAGGTGCCACTCCTGAAAGGAGCTGTCTGCAAGCGGCAGGCTGGGAGGGCCGCCATCATCGAGCCTTGCGCTGAGGTGTTGTCATGGAGCAGCCAGGATGAGTGTCAAAACACCAGCCTCCGCATTCCTCCATCTCAGTCCGCTCACACTCCTTTTCCACCAATATTATTTTTATCCGTGCCTTGCTCCTCCAAAGACTTCCGCCTATCTGTCCGAGTCGTGACAGATGTTCTATGCGCAACTCATCTTCCTGCCTCTCTTCCCGCGCCTCTCTTCCCGCGTCTGCTCGTCAGCCTCCCATGGAGAGGTGAGCATGCGAGAGGATACCTTTGATACAGTGATTTATATTAATTGAAACTGGTTTACCTGGTATTTCTAGATAAAAAGATCTACATCTACAGTAACTGAAGAGCTGAGAATTATACTGTTTGTCTGCTATCTTGTCAGCCATGCTGGATAGTTCTGGCATGTAAAGTGTCAGGGTTTTTGTTAGATATTTCCCAGCTAGATTTTGCCTTTGTTTATCTATACCATTATTACATGTAATTACCAGACACTTAAGTCTAATTCACCACAGGTCAGTTGCTATCATTTAATAACCCTTTGAACAATAGCAGGTTACAGGCTAAAGGCTGGGCGGAGTGCAAAGTAAATTTTGTCATTGTAAACTGTGATAATATAATAACATTAACACTCATCTAGACATTCTCTCCAGTGGTTTGAGTGTACTTTCTGGACATCATGTGGAATCTGCTCATGCTTGGTTTGATGTAGCTGTCTTTCCTGCTGAAGATTGAAGTCTCCTAATTTATCTTCCTACCTCACATCCTGAACTGTGCCTCTCTACCTGCCCTCTGCCTTTAGGCTAATCTCCACTTGTCCTCCATTTGGACTTCAGATTAGACATCACTGTACTTTTTAGTTGTACCTTAAGTCCTTCTGGGAACAGATGTACTGTTGTTCATATCTGTCTTATCTTACCAGACTTTCTCCTGGCTCCCTTTAGACTTCCACTATCAAAATTTTTCCAAAACTTACAGACAATGCAAGTATTTAGCAAGTTAAATATCATTAACACAATATAATTTAGCATAAACTATTTCAATGAAGAATGCTAATGTGCATAGTGATGCACAGGTTAAATGTTGTATTTTATTTAATCTCTCAGGCTGTACTGTCAGTTCAGCAATAATCCTGGCCAGAACAGCAGGATAATTACACATTTAAATTAGGGATACACGACAATATGGCTTCTGCAGCTTTGAATGATGATTAATTGAACACAAAACTCTAGTGCCCAATGTAATCTGAGCATAAAGGCTGCTAGTGATTAAGTAGCAATACACTTGCCATGTTCTTGTTTTAGAAATTAGACATGTAATTGATTTGCCATATGCTACCCACATAAGTGTAACCTGAAATTGAAAAAAAGAAGTGCACTGGATTAAATGCTAAAGATGTATATTCTGAAATGTGATGAAGTTTGCCAAAGAATGAGCCCAGAAATTCTCCCTGAAATGAAGTACATAATTTCAGTGGTATTGTAATGGTATTATTTTTCTCAAGGCTATTAAGTGATGCTCCAGTGAGACAGGGCAAGCCGAAACTACAAGTTTGAGGATACCTAGGTTTGAGGTTTATGTTTGTTGGAGTTTGAAGGAATTGTGACATTGTTTGTTTTTAATATAAATGAGTCATTTAAACTCATATGGTAAATCTCTGAAACACTCCAAATGCATTCTTTTGTTTTCTGATGAGAGTTCACTAAAGACCACTTTCCATATCTCTATTTTGACCTTATCAAACTGCTGATATGTTACGTCCAGATAGATTAATGACTTAAAGAGGCCTTTTGCTGAATATAACTCATTTCCATTTTGTGCATCACACCAGATCATCCTCTATTGTTTCCTGCTGCTTTTCTGGCCGGGCTGGTCGAGTACCATTTCAGCGAGAGGGGAAAAAAGATCTTCCTGTGCTTTATCGCTGTTTGTGAAATGTCTTGACGCAAGAAGAGTCATGTCCCCTAGCATTTTTCCCTCCCTGCATCCAAGTCAACCTTTGCAAACGAAGGGAAGTCTTCATTAAATGTGGCAATCGGTTCCACAAGATTGATGCCAACCTTTTAAAAATTCACCATTGGGCTGGATTGAACATGGGCGAATGCTGATGCAGATGAACGGGGGAAAGTCAGCTCCATCGAGGGAAATAAATCTGAGTTGCAGGCTTCAGTTCATAAATACCACAACATGTCAAGGAGTGTGTTTTACTGCCCCTGATAGATATTACTGCTTTTATTTATCTCATCACAAGAGATACAGAAGCAGCGTAAACACAACAGATTCTTAAATGTTTTCACATGTTTAGAATTCCATTAAAAATTTGACCAAAAGTCCATGTAGACTGTTTTAGGGTTTTTTATATTCACATTTTTGAAGTATGTTTGCAACCACCATCCAAAGAAATCTGTATGATTTTGTACTTTTTCTCCTAAAATTTTCTGCTTCTGGTTCTCTCCCAGTCTGAATTCCAGCATTTTCTTTTTTACTCTGCATGTTTTCATCGCCTAAATGACATCTCACTCACTTCTGTGATGTCGCATTGCTCTTAATCTCTATCCAAACATGAGCCTGCTCAACTTCAGTACATCCGATGTGTTGTGTAACCTGTTGGAGTTAACTCATTCACTCTTCAAAGAGGGCAAAATTATGCAGCGCTTCTGATGTTTGGAGCCTCAGCAGCACAGCAGTAGATTTATTGATCCCTGTGAGTGAGTCAGAGAGCGTAATTCACCTCTCTGCCTGATTGATGAGAATGGAGCACACTCAGACTGCCCAGGAAGTGCATTGCAGGCTATTTTTGTGCTAAGGCAAAAGTTTAATATGCTTGAAGTTAAACTTGCACTTTAAGCAACTTGATTTGAGATCATGTCAGTGATTAAAGGACATATATGTAGCATTTTGCTAAATGCACAAGAGGTATATTCTGAGATGTGGTGAAGTTTTCCAAAATGCAACCTGAAATGTAGTACAGGATTTCGGTGGCATTGTTATAGTATTCTTTTTCTCAAGGTTATGCAGCAATGCTCCAATGAGACAGGGCAAGCCAAGACTACCAGATGATATGTCCATACAGTATGACATTGATAGGCCAACTGCAACCACCTTCTCAAGGTTGATGAGGTGATAATGTGTGTGTGTGTGTGTGTGTGTGTGTGTGAAAGGTTTGAGGCTTTTTCTGGCCTGCCGCTGGTGAAGTAAGTGTGAGAGTGTGGCACCATGCTGGGCCCAGAAACTGCTCTTATTATCATCTACTCAATGACAACCTCTCCAGGCACTGGAGAGCTGGTGGGAGGGAGAGGGGGTTAACGACCACATGAAGTCCTCGGCATGTGTGCGTATGGAGCCCTGGCACCAGAGTGCAAAACCACTTTAGGATTTCTCTTATAGTATTTACTACGTACAACAAAATTGTTTCATTAAATGCAGTTTCATGAAATAATCATCTTCATTAATGCCATGCTTCTTTCTTTAATGTAATACACTTGACATCTTACTTGCTCTTCTCTTTGTAGATGGTTCACAATATGCTACACTAATCCTGTTTTTAGTGAATGATTTTAGTAGCTACTACTACTACTACTACAAATCAAATATAATATACAATATATAGTTCTGAAGTACCATATACCTTTACTTTGGCGCAGTTGATAGCGTAATGGTTGGAATCACTGACTGGTAAAGGTGCCACTAAGGTACTCATGAGCAAGGTACCATCCCCAAACACTCTTCCCTGGGCGCTGATAGAGCTGCTCCTTCATGGATGCACAAACAGCACTCTATGCATATGTTTGTTATACAAGCCATATGTGGTCTAGTGTCCTCATCTCTCTCTCTCTCTCTCTCTCTCTCTCTCTCACTCTCAGTCTCTCCAGTTCCACACCAGTGTCTCCATCCTCCAGCTTTCCCAGGAGGTGTGCAGTCAGACCTGACTTTGAGCACCAGAGCTCCAACACCTGCACCACATCCGGTGAGCCTCAGAACTTAAACACATCATTCCCAGTTTCTCTGCTACCATCAGGGGGCTGATGTTCTGATAAGCTAGCATGCAGCATCTGTCCGTATTCAGCATATGCACAGGGACGAACAAATGGCACGATCATTTGAAAGAGTGAGCACAGACTCCCAGCAGAAGTCTCCCACTAGCCACCTGAGAGCGTTTACCAGCTGTCTGTAATTACTCATCCTGCATCAGCTATATTGACACACAGTTGCGTGTTATGAAATGTTCAACCCTGATATACGCCGGACGAGGGACACACAGGAAGGTTCTGCTGACCGTTTCCTGTCCGTGGCCTCATGGCATGGACGTGTTTGTGCCGTTCTGCTGCAGTTAGTGTAGATGCGTTGAGCATGTGCAGGGGAGCCAGGTTTGTGTCTTCTTCGGCTGGAGAGAGACACCATGTGGTGAACATGATCTACTTTGCTCCACTGAGCCAAGTGTCTAACAGTATAGCGGCATGCTGCTCTAGCAGTCTTACCAAAGGCAATATGCATCTCCTTTTAACTATTATGGTTATATCTGATATTTCTTAGTTTTTAAAACTGTTAAAACCTAGATTATATAGTATCGTAGGGCGTGTATCATTCTTTTTGTAATCACTTGTAATTAATGCCCTCTATTTAAATGTTTTGTTTTTACTTTAAACACAGTAATGTGCTGCTAAATTTATTTAAGAGATTTTAGTTTTGTGGTTTGATCCCATCAGCAAAAGGATGGGTAAACTGGGTGCCTAACACTGTAAGGTCTGCCATTGCACTTTGACATGGTTGCTGACAGATGATTGACTGTTTCTGGAGTTAGACCACATAGAATGAGGAAGGTTCTGTATAGCTTATAATGTTGTGGCACGTACTCTGCGCATCTCTGTGGTGATTGTTTATGACTGACACGATCGTTTAGCCCTTACTAGCCTTTTACTAATTTTCCAGCGAGACCTGCTTATGCATAAATATATGAATATACGTATAGAGAAAAAGAGAAAGAGAGAGACAGAACTTTTTTTTCTACATTTTACTGCTTTCTCCGTTTTTAGAGGAGAGTCTCCCCTGTTTCTGTCTCTCCAGAGTGGCTTATTTATGTCTCTTCATTAACTGAGTGATGACCTGAAGACCAAGTTAGGAGACAGCTGGATTTGCCTTAATTGTGAGGGACTGTGTGTGTGTGTGTGTGTATGTGTGTTGACAGCTGGCCAGGTTCAGGTTGGTCTAAAACCATGTGTGCCCTGTCAGCCTAGTACCACTAGCTCCTTTAGGATTGATGAATTGCCTGCTTCCCCGATTAAACCTTCCGTCACTTCTTGATAAAGGCAGGAAAAAAACAACCACACACAAAAAGCGCGGTGTAGAGGGGGGCAGCCAGCATGTCTGAGAGTCTATCATTGTCAGTTGTATTATGTTTGGATTTTAGACGCCGGCGCAGTGACATTTATTACCAGAATATTAAAAACTAATTCACATTGATTTTGAAAACCTTCACTTGCTTGACAGTCTTCGCTTATTGCAGTGAGCAGACTTTTGCTGCACAAGTAGTTTCTTTCACCATAGCCCCAGTTTTTGTCCACATTTTAATGAAGAGGTGTCCTAATTAATGAAAGAATAAATTTACAAAAATTTCAACATTTGTATTTTGTATTTTACCAGTGAATTTATGTAAAAATATATATTATCATCATCAGATGGTCTTGTATCTGACACAGTAGCATGATATACTTTGAGTAAAACTATTTTTAGAATATTAAAAATGTAAGAATACCAAACATTTAGAATATAAACTTGCATACATACAGTTTTATATGTTTCAGGCGAAAATCCATTTCAGCTTCTGTTACAGTAATATAATAATAAAACTAATTCATACAACATTAACGTATCTATCGCATTAATAAGAAAAAAAGATGACATTGCCTCTGATCTAACCTAATATGGAGAGCAATTATTTCCCAATCCATTAAAAGTTCAATTATGAGACAGCAAGACAGTTCATTCTTTGTCTCTGTGTGTGTATGTGTGTGCGTGTGTGTGTGTGTGTGAGAGAGAGAGAGAGAGAGAGAGAGATGCTAGGATCTAAAATTAACTTGGGTTTGCAAAATATCATGCTAGAATGGCTGACAATGATTTTTGATTCCCCGGAACCGATATTAGACTCCTTATTAAAGTGTGTGCATCTGCTTTTAATTTGCTCTAAATAATTGGAAAATGCAATGGAGCTTTCCAATTAAAGCGCCACTTTACGTGCTTTAATAATACCCCCATAATATTAGAGCTTATGAAATGACAGGTGAGCTGGTGTATGAATAAAACATAAAGGCTCATAATAAGAGACAGAAAAAGGGAACACAGACAGTTGTTGGGGGAGGCTTTTAAAATGCAGCACAATTTGCATATATTAATCTCTTCTTTTCAGCCTTATCGAACATTCCCACATATTTGAAGTTAAAATAGTGATGACAGGCTGGGGTATGCTTCATTTTTTCCTGGATTTATTGCTCGTATAATTCAGGATCTTTAATAAGCCAATATGACTGATCCTCTGAGTTCTGTGGAATTCCGTTAATTGTTCCAGATGGCGCTCACTGATTATGCAAAATGACTTCTTTTTTACCCCTCTTTCTCCCCCGCTCTTTCTACTCCCGACCCCACAATTTTTTGATTGACTAATGCAGAAGGGAAAAAAGAAAAGATTATTTTTTAGGGCCAGCAGTTTCATTAGGGAGCCTCTCATCAGGACTCAAACAAAAGTTAAATCTTATCTGCTGGCGTGGAACACGCCTTTATCGCCACCGGCGGGATCTCTGAGGCTGCAAAGGAAGCCCGCAGGCTCTTAATCGTGCTTCTAATCTTTCAGGGGCCTGTGGCTCGGCAGCTTCTCTCCGCTGGTGTGGCCATATTTTACAATACCAAACATTTTAGGCTGAGGGATTAGAGAGCGTGTACGCTGGGGCTAGCATCACAAAAACTCATTCACTAAGTATTGCCACGGCATGGCTCACTGGCTAGCCTTGAAGAGTGCCTTGATTAAAAACCCTATAGCCAGCCTCAATTTTTCTTTTGCACCCATATTCCTTTGCTGAGCATCCATTGAAAGTTCACCTTGATTCTGTTTAGCATCAGCTAAATTGGCCTAAATGAATTGTGTATGGATATCTGATGGGTCTTAGGGGGTGGAGAGGAAATTTACAGCTGTGTTTTATTTTTGATGGGTACACGATTTAAGCCATACAGTTTCAGGGCAATAAAACAGCTCTGAACATCTGAAATGGAGCCAAGGACTTAAAGCTGGTGACAAGGCATGAAAGACTGCATACAGCTTCTTTTCCAAAAATGCTATTAATGATTTATTCTCATGGCCAGTGTACAGCAAGCTAGAGTAGAATGTAGGGAAAACTGAAATGTGGCTTTCATGATATAAAACTTCCTATTTGCAAATATCTATGGAGCAAAGTGTGCTGTTATACAAATGTAGATTTTGAATGGGAGCACATAATAGAAGACTACTCAACTACTCTCATTAACCCCTCAACATCCTTAATGTACAATACACATTTTACTTCTATTTTTTCTGAACATTGCTCTTAAGCTCAATGCCGTAGGCCTGATTTGAGGCTAGCATGTTACAAAGTAAGCACTCCAGCAAGTGAGCAATCGAGATAACAGTCATCAGACATTGGCATTTGCTTTTAACAATAGTAGGAATTCAGAACCATGCTAATGGCTATAGCAGATCTTTGCATAAGTCTCGAACAGGCTAATAAACTGGAGTAATGAGAGCCTGATGCCTGTGGGCCTAATCGCAGTCTGGAGCATCATTCCTCACCCGTCCATCTCACAGCCCAGAATAAGATCTGCTCTCCTATTAGTCTCCAGCCCATCAAACATGACTGCCCTCAATGGATGAGCCTGTCTCTGCCTTCCCATTGCCCTCATGTTCAACGGTCTTTGTTATCACACATCTAATTAGAAGTTGATAAAAATATTTCCCCCGAAATCCAGCCATTAAATATAGTTTAAGGAGATTTATGATCAAATATGTGCTTAAAGATCTTTTAATGGGGCCACTGACTCGTTAAGTTGGTAATTAATGAGCTCCTAATATATAGTGTGATTTAACCTCACAATGAGATTCTGGGAAATGAAGCCATTTCAGATGAGCAGCGAGGAAGACTCCCCAAGGCTGTTTCTGAAGAGTGCCTGCTTTCCCTTTTAAAAGTACAGGCTTTCTCCATTATGTCTGTATCAGCACTTTATTCTTTGAAACAATAGCCAGGTTCTCTGAGCCCAAGGAGCCATAAAAAGTACTTTTCTTACAGGAGCTAGTGCAATACATTCTATATATATTCTGGGGTATGTTATAATTCATGAGCTGAATTGTTGGTCCCACTTAAGGTAGCCTGTAGATCTCTATAGATACATTTTAATGAAGCATGTTTATACTTAGGAAGATACTTGAGCAGTAGGGATGGTTATAATTTCAAATGAATTGTTGAAGCAGTGTACAAACAAGCAGTGGTTATTTAAAGAAGCTCTCCAGGGATCACATGTAAAGTGGGTTATTGGATTCAAAATCATTTAAAGCACAGTGGAAGTACAGCTGTTAAAAGTTAATTCAGCCAATCCTGTTTAACGACCGTACAAAGACTCCCATTTTCCATCCTGTGTAAACTGCTTTGTAAATATGTTATGTACCGTCCACTACACCCAGTCCTAGAGTGGCACATCTGACCAGGGCCGTCAACAGATCTCCATGTCAGGACGAGTGCAACGGCATGCTGATTAGCATAATTAATGAGGAGCAGTGATGAGGCATCGGTGGATTGGTTTTGGAAAATGATGAATAGGCTGGTGACCGGTCCGCCCGTGGCCAACGAGGCCTCTCTGGCTGTCATGCCTCCTGCCTCAGCCCTGGCATGCGTCATTACTCACCAGGGCAGAAGTGTCGCTTCACATCGCCCTGCTCCAGCCAACGGCAAAAACTTAATACCTTTCCACAGCCGTTGAGGGGATCTGGTGAGATGCTGTCATGGTTAGTTTACAGTGAGGCAGGGGTTTCTAAACGGAGGTAGGGGCTGAGATGTGCTAATTCAGCACAAAGAATCATTCAAGCTGTGTGGGTCAGTTTGTCACATGACCCTATTCGTCCTCATGCTTCCGGTGGCCGCTCTGACTGCTCTGTGTTCACATTCCTCCCACTTTGTTCAGCCCCATCGCGGCGAGTTAGCATGCCCACAGAACTGCTAATTAAGAGGGGATTTGGTGTAATTGTGCCTTCTGCTGTGGCCCATCCGGCACATGCAATTTAGCAGCAGCTAGGCTGCCAACTCTGCGGCTCACGCGCACTCCACTGAGGCCTAGCCCATTTATTCACAGTCTCAAGCCTCAGTCGTGCAGCAACACACGCACATCTGTAGCCCAGTTGGCTAGCATTTTACTGCAATTACAATCCTCATTGTACAACGGATTGGTATGGCCACTCTGAGCAAAGTAATAATTCTCAACAATCTTCATTTAAAGTATGTTAAAGTTATTGATTCATTTTAGGTTTTATATTTTAAAAATATAATTTACAATGAACACATCATCGTTCAGATGTTCTGGTCAGTTGCCCTTGTGTACTCCTTTATACACCTTCTCTGACTTCCTTAAAGAGAATTTCATCTTATCACCTAGTTAGTTTACTCAGAGCTGCTGTGTCCTGGCACCTCACGTGAGGGCAGGTAGAGCTGCTTGCCAGGTCACAGTAGGCGCTGTTGGCTCCGTCTTCATGCTGGAAGACTGATGGAGTGGCACCCAGTAGGTACTATGCGCTGGTGCCCAACCCACAACCAGATTTCAAGGGCTGCTTGTCACCCAGATGGAAAAATAACACCTCTCCTCCCTCACTAAATAGTCCCTCATTTTTTTTCCTTTCTCCTCCTCCTCTTCCCCCTGCTCCAGCTCCTCCTCTCTTCTGTCTTGCTTTCCAGCCAAAACTGTGTTTTGTCTATTTCTGCTTGCATCATAATTTAAGTACTGTACCATTGGGTTTCACTTTAAACATGCATGGTGATCTACTTTTTTTATTTTGTGTTAAGCTTTACATCTGGTCTTATTTCTGATAACTCTAAGAACATTAGTCTCATTAAGTGGTATTGAACATCTTTGGGATAAACACGTTGGGATGGGCAGACGTTGCGGTGGGAAGTCGGGCTGGGCAGTGAGACTGAAGACACAAAATGGACAGAAGAAGAGCAGCAAGAACAGTGGCACGGTCATTAAAAGGGTTCTGAAAATAGCAGTGGGCCATCATCTGTTCTCATAGCACGGGTCAGGAGCGCTGACACTTCCAAAACTCCTCCTGTCAGGGCAGGGAGCCATTTGTATTCTCTCTCATTAGGCAATTTGACTAACGACCAGGCTGAGCTTTCAGAGGAGGGGTTGGCTAAGGGCTGTGTGAGGGGTATGGGCAGACCCCCACTCTTAGGCACTGCCACAGCCACCTCCATTTGAACAGCACAGATGGCAGACCCGGGCGACAAAATAAACGACAATATGTCTCAGAGACATCTTCCGGTGGCACATACACTTACCCAGGACAGATGAGAAAGAGGTCATAACTGGAAACTGCTCCCATTCACCACCTTTTTTCCCACAAGGCCCTCAAGCAGGATCCTCGGCTCTAGGACGCCCCTGCTGTGTAACCCCTTAGCCATCCACCAGCTTCTCCAGATTGCCTATCCACTTGCACTGTTGTCCTTTATGCATGACCTGCTGCTGTGATAAGTCAACCCCAGTATTCTGTTCCTCTCCAGCGTTTTGGCTGCCAGTCAGTCGTGGGAGGCAGAGACAGTGGGAAATTTAATTGCCCAGGTGGGGGTGCAAAGGTGAAAACAAGGGAAGACCTCAAGCTCAGTGAAAACAGCATGGATATGGCAGTATTAACTTTTTACAAGTCACACACTCCTTGAAAGACAGACTGCATTCCAGCAAATGAGAAATCTAGTCATGTTTATCCTTTCTTTTATTTGCACTGTCTATATTCTGAATTAATATTTAGAACAAAATCCATTTTCATAACCACACAAACAAGGTACATAATTACTTCTTTGCTTCTATTTGTGTATCTCCTATTATATTTTATCAGTTGAAGGATTGCCTTTATATTTTGAGCATTACTATACTGTAAAAACATCCATCTTTGCTGAAGTTTATAGGGTAAGTGGGTAAAAATTTGTTAATTTCTATTTCTGTTTAGTCACAATAAAGCAAACAATCTTTCATGTCAGTTTCGTAGCATTAGCCCACATAAAAGGAATGTATGCGTATATGTATGTCCACGCACACATGTATGTGTATGTGTGTGCGTGTCGCTGGCAGAAGTCCTAGCTGACAGTGCATTTGCGATAGAAGTGTGAGGGATGGGAGCTCACAGCAGCGTGTAGGGGAACTCTTCCCGGCCTCGAGCAGCCATTCGTCTGCAGCCGCAGGGCCATGGGCATGACAATGGCTGCATTGCTCACCGCACCTGACACTGCCATTAATAAGGCCATGATCCACACAGTCCATGCTCGTACTCTGTCCCAGACATTCCCATCACTCACTCACTAACCACTCCCTGCCCTAGGTTCACTGTGTTAATCAGCAATTAGATACATGACTTGGGTCCGGTATAGCGCTTACAGTATGTCCCAGTCATTATATGTGAAGCATTGATCACTTCCAGAATTTGTGGATTTATCTTTTTTTAAACTCTCCCAGCAATAACACTGATGTATGTTGATAAACTTATATCATATACTGTATCTACTTTGGACTGGAAAGTTTTAGAGCCAACCAATATAATATAGGATATTAACTAGGGGTTTTAAAATTAATAGCATAAGCAATGCAGACATGGATGATTCTGCATCATGCAATGGCAGACCATAATTGATTATAATAAAGGTTTTTAGCTGGCTGTCTGCTGCCCCCTAGTGGTCCAGGAATCCATGCCCAATCTACGTGACCGGTCTTGAGACCAGTTTTTAAAAGTCTCAGTCTTGTCTCGAAACCAGTCGTATTTGTACTCGGTCTTGTCATGAACTCGGACAAAGATTTTATTTCAAGATCAGCTGAGACCACAACTCTGAAAATATTACTATTAAAACGCTTTGAGACTGACACAGGCATTTTGCGTTGTTTATGAATTCGTATTTTAGTCATTCAGAATCCCTTTAACTTACACAAACTACACACAAATACCATCAGAATCACAAAACCTTTAACTTACCAGAGATTATTTTCGTTCCTCTGTACGTGAAATTATTTCTGAGTAATTCCATGCACAAAAACTGAAGTAACTGCATAAAAAGGCGTTCGCGCATAGTAAACACACACGTTAGCTTGCGACTGTACTATGGAACGCCATCATGCGCAAAAATGTAGTCCTCTTCCAAAAAGGCCAAAAGCAGCTTATTTCATAGGCCAAAATGAGTCCAAATCTACTCAAAATGAAATAAAATAACTGTTTTCTTGTATAATTAATCAAAATCAGCTGTTCAATATTTATTTGTAATCTTTCTTAAGACTTTTGCTGACCCAAAGCAGTATATAAATGTGAATATCATCTACTGGATGCTACTGGGGATTCAGACCATTTGTTGCAGCCCACATTCAGCTCTCCAGATGAGGGGACATCCATCAGCTAGGTGGATTTCGGGCTGTCACGTGCTTGCGGACGCTGTATGGGGATTCACTCCATTCTTTATCTTCTGGCATTGGCATCATCAGGTGCCGTCTGGACAAACTCTCTGCTCAGGCACTCTGCCTCGAAGCAACCCCAAACTCGCATCCATTTTTTCTCCCTTGGCAGATTCGCCTCTATGTTTCTTAAGGAGTCTGTGAACATGTGTTTGTGTGTGGGAGGGGGTGAGGAGATGGGGGGCCAGTATGAATTGTTGGCGAATACCAAGCATCATCTGCTTGAAAGCGTAATCCTCATACAATATAAGGCAACGGTCCGGCCTTCAACTACAGCCTCCTGCATGTTGCCTGTGGGTCCGATTCATCAAAGCATTTCCAGCCTGCCGCCGCAACATTACTGCATATTGATTCAAATGTGGCCCTTTCCTGCCCATCTCTTCCCTGCTGCGCCTGACACGGTGCACCTGGGTGACGTACATGTTTATTCACTCGGCTTTATGGACCTAAACGAGCCATCGGTGTCTTCCACCCTGCTGGTGAGATGAGCTCTCTCGTGCATGTAGCCATTGAATAGACCATTGTGAAGCTTGCCGATACATGCGTGGCCCCATTTATTTTCTGTAAAGGAGGTTTGCAAAAGATCTGCATGCTTGAACAATGGTATTACAGTGGGAGTGCAGATTTGCAGAGATCTTAAATATGTCTCATGGAGATTAGGGGTTAATCTGTCTGACCTGATTCATTGCTGTGAGCTCACAACAATCAGTGCCATGTATTGTAGAAACAGAGTTGAGGGTTTATTCATAAAAAGCAAGAAACTTAAATGTATTTTCAGGTTTAAGGATAACACAAATTCTCATCATGTCCCTGTATAACATGAGTTGAGAACAAAGAACCATTAACTGTTGCCAATGTAATGAAATATTACAGCATCATTATGTACTCCATCTTCTCTTGCAATGTTCTGCACATCTGTAGCTGAGTTGTTCTGAGGAAGATCCCTCCAACCTTTTACAACTTCCTCTTCCTGTGCCAGCAGAAGTGGTGCTGCACAGGCACTGTTCCAGACTGCTTTCTGATGGAACAGAGTTTTCAGGGATTTCAGCAGGCTGGAAATTTTTCTTCATAGCAGTCAATGAGGGCTATTGTGTGGCCGCGTCACCCTGTGTTAATTTGGGCCCTAATGTATTTTATAAACAAAGGGGCACTCTTTATCCTGACAGTCATGACACCCTGATTCCAGCGGGGGCGCCGTGTGGCACGGGGTTACGCCGTTAATAACCCACTGGCAGCCATCAAAGGCGCTTTAACCATGATCATTATGATAAAGGGCATACACTTAATTACAGGCCTGCTTAATTATAGCTCTGTTGAAGCTCGTTTGTTTGGTAGAATGCTAATTATACCACCGAGCTCTTGGCAAGTCTGCTTTTCAATCCACCTCTCTCTCTCTAGGCCTCTCTCTCTCTCTCTCTCTCCCTCTCTCTGTCTCTCTCTCTCTCTTCTTTTTCTCACCCTGTTCTCTCTCTCTAAGAGCTCAACATTCAGGCTTATTTTCATGCAAATTGATATCCGGCGAATGTTTTGTCTCTCTCTTTCCCCCTTCTCCTTTGACAAACGCGAGAGGCACTTTGTTTTTAGAGCCGGACGTCTCCCTGACAAGACAGGATCAAGAATAATCAAGAGTAATTAACAGAGAAAGGGGGAGGAGAGAGGGAGTGAGGAGGGAGAGGAACTCAAGTACAGTGACTGATGTTTTAAAGGCTTTGATCTTGCTTTGTCTGAGCATATTTCCAGGGATTTTCAATGTTCTGCCATTTTGCACTTCCATAGTCTATTGTGTGGTGTGTACTTGTCTAGATTAGTTTTCTTTGTAATATTGTGAATTTTATTTTAATTGTGCCTCTTTTATATGTTTCTTTTCTTTGCAGCAATTGATGATGTGCCCTTCATGATTTCAGAAAGATTTGCTCCTAAAGTTCGAGATGTAAGTACCTATTGTATAACACATAGTCTACAGTAGGTCAGAGTTTTTTCTGGTACATTAGTAGGTATCTGGTGTTTTAGTTATAATCATATGTTTTTGTAAACTTTTTGTTTTTCATAAGAGACCCCAAAAAGTGCAGTTATTTGTACTTAGTCCTCTAGTCTCGACAGTCTTGTCCTCAGAACGTATTAGTGAAGCCGTGGTTCAGAGTGAGGTCATGCACCACAGTGAAGCTGGGGTGATGGATGAATGTGGGCAGACAGTGCTGGCTCACTTCTGGCAAGAGCCATACACACCAAGAGAGATAAAATTAAAGATATTCAGTGCACTTTCTTAGTAAATGGTCCTACACTGCAATGTTTCTTCTCTTCTTTTTTTCTTCTTTTCTTTATCCAACTTTTAACATCTTTGTTTTTGCGCTTTGATTGCAGACACAGTCACTCAGTTTAATGGGCATCACCATCAAATCCCCACCAGAGATCGAGGAGGAAGTAAGTAGAGGTCGCAATGCTCGGGCGGCATCCCCGTCCATGGCCCATGATGCAAAGCATACAGTCCCGGACGGGGTAATTAAAAACTTAAGATGGGCAAAGGGCTCTACAGTCTTAATAAAATAAAGGCTGGGAAGACTTGCAGTCGTGCATTAGTTGTTAAAAAGTGCTTTCTGTTTGAACATTGCTTTGTCTACTCAGGTACTCACTTTTTATAAAAGAAGGCACGGGGAAAATCTCATGATTTTGTGCTTTGATATTTTCAAGACTTATAATGTAGAAGAATAAGTCAGTCAGTCAGTCATTATCTGAACCGCTTAAGCCTAACTGGGGTCGCGGGGGAACCGGAGCCTATCCCAGGAACTTGCGGGCGCAGGCGGGGAACAACCCTGGGTAGGCGCCAACACACCGCAGAGCACGTAGAAGAATAATATAATTTGTAAATTATTCATTTGCTAAATTATCTAACTTAACTAAAACTAAACTAAAAGTGTGTCTAGATTTGAGTATACTACTTATTTAGAAAGGTACTGTATGTGTGTGTGTGGGTGTGTTTTCCTGTCTTTCCTGTGTCTGCCCACTCCACCACTTTTTCTCATCTTCATTAGTGCAATGTCTTGATATCAGAGCTGCCAGTAACTGATAGGCTGGTGGACAGCGTGCTGGATGAGCAGGTGCTCATTTTTCAGATGAAGAGCGTCTCTTTTGCATCCCAGTTTGGGCCTCTTACTGTTGCCTGTCATGTTTTAACTAAATCTTATGAATAACTACCCTACTGTGTCACTGAGTCATCTCCGTATGTAGCAATTTTAATATCTCTATTTCATTAAATCCTTCATGTGAAACGATTATAGAGTTGTTTTGTGGTTTCATACTTCTTTCTTACACAACTGGATTTTCTTCCCAGTCAGATGTGGGAAAGTAAAACCTGGATAGAGAATTGCTCTGGCCATTTGCATTTCCCTTTCCATCAGAGACAGAGACTGACTGGAGCTAATGTGACTAACAATGAATGAAAGCTAATAGAGACTTGTAGCACATTAGCTTTCCTTCGTTAGCATTTCTAGGTGGAGCTCCACCTTAAAAGAACAGGTGGAAAGTAAACCTGGCAGCTTTTTAACTTTATGAAGATGGACTTTTCCACCCCTCCTCCCCATTGTGATTAGGAACGGCAAAGCCAGCGCGAGAGATGGAGGAGGGGGGATGCTGGGTAGAGACGGGAAGGAGGATTCATTAATTACGGACTAACGGCAGCTCGGCTGATGAAAGAGAGCAGAGATAGTGTAACGGCGGCAAGCTTAGTGAAGTGCGCGACAGCACGAGATTAATGGCGACGCGAGGCCTGTCAGCGATGAAGCCGCAGCGTTTGCCCCGATAATTAGGAAGCGTGTGATGCCGTCCGCGGGTATTCTACCTAAGCTATTGTTTGGCCCTTCTGGTGTTGTTCTAAACATCATGCTTATGTGCAGGCGAAGGTCACAGTATCACGGCTTCTCTAGCTTGATCTTATCCTATTTCTATATATTTTAAATTTAAAATGGAGGCTGAAATTATATACAAGTCATAACAATTTGAACACAATTTGTTTTATTACCAAAAGCATCCTTAGTGCAATACACAATGAAATAATACTAATTACATTTAATATAAAAATAGGCTAGATTCTTTCCAAACTTAAGAGTGTTTCCATTGTGAAGTTCTAAAGAAAGAAAGCTTTAACTTGATGCCCTTGAACCATCCCAGATAAATTCCCTTAAAATAAAAATATTTACCGTAATGAAAGCAAAGGGAGAAAAGTATTTTCTACATTATAAAGTGGATGTGCGGTTAGGGAGTTTTCCCTGTGACTGGAAGGTTGAACAGGAGGGTCGCGGGTTCAAATCTTGGACTGAGGTGCTCATGAGGGTTTCAGGAGCAAGGTATCATCCCTAAGCACTGCTCCCCGCGTGCTGGCCATGTCAGCTGCTCACTGCTCCTTCACGGATAGGTCAAATGCAGAGGTCACATTTCATTGTGGTGCACTGTGTGCGCTCAGTGACGAATAATCAGTCACTTTCATAAGCTTTGTAGGTGAACCATGTCTTGAAATATCACATTCAGTGGTTTAGGGTATTAATCTAATATTATTGTTATAATTGTGATCAATGGGGAAATGTGCTGCATTCCGAATATACTTTGCCTTGTTTATAGTAAACACAAAGTGATCTTCTGTAAAGACTCTGTAGTTCTGCATTAGTCTCTGGATGTTAACTGCTCTAGCTGAGCTATTGACGCACATCTGACTGACTGCTAATTCTATTAAAAAGACATTCATTAAAGAAAGGCATCTTTGTGACATTAAACATATGCGAAAGTAATTGCAGAAAACTGCAGTAATCACCGTTAGGGTTGTAGATAAGACCATTTTCCAGCAGACGTCACTTAAGCCTTTTTTGCAGAAGATGTTGGTTCCAGCAATTAGGCATTCTTTTCATTTCCCAAATGACTCGCAAAACTTGTGGAGATTATAATTGCTTTTAGCCACGCATATCTAATTTGTGTCTTTTTAAGTGTTAATTAGTTAGCGATTTGAGCTGATGTCTTTATGTAGTTTGCACAGCTGAAAAATGCTGGTATTGAAAGCTGGGTAATGATTTTCAGATTTTATATGTGCGACTTCTCTGTTGCACATCTTTGCTGTTCAACAGTATGTTCCTGGTATTTTAGAAGAAGCTGACAGGGAGTTTAGAATACAGATGACAAAACGTAAAGATATTTAAAATAGAAAAAATATATTTAAATCACCCCCTTTCCCCTCTCCCTCTCTCTCTCTAGGGGTTGTGGTCACATTGTAAAGTAAGACAGCAATAGAAAGAGGGTGAAATTTAAATGGAGGAAGAATTAATGAAGACAACATGTCACATATTTCCACCTGCATCGGGCAGGAACAGGAAATGAAGGTCTGCTCATCTTGCACGTGCCGCTCGTGTTTCACATGTCACTGTTCTGTCATGGGTCTGTGTAAAAACGGAAGTCAGTGATACATGCTCTACCTCACAAAACAACTCCCATCCATCCACCCCAGTACTCTTGTTTATTTATGCCTTTGTGTGATGCATGACTTTTTATTAAAACTGTGCGTCATGAGACACATGACATGTGTGGAACTTGCAGCTTTGGTTTCAAGAAGATGGGAGCTGGTATGAGTTGTAATACACGATCCTCCAGCATCACCTAGTGCCATAAAGTTGTATGACATCTTTAAGTGATACTCTTTGTTTTCAGAAACGCTACCTATTAGCAAAATGACTTTAACGCTAAAATAACTTTTCAGATACACACTCTGGTTATAGCTCTCTAGGAAATTTATGTCAAACTGACCACTACATTGGCACCGAATATTAACTTGTGCCTTCACCCTACGCTTTAAAAAAATGTTTTGGTTAAATTAATTTATTCATTATTTGGATCTTTATCAATACAAGGCTTTCATTTGCTTGATTATTATAAAAACACATATTGGTGCCAATAATGACATTCATTACTGATTTGTTTTAATTGGACATTTCCTAACGTGCAGCGAAGCCATGACATTGAGAAACAAAGTTACATTTTAATTATCATAATTTCACAGTATTTTTGTTTTAAAATATTAGGAGCCATGTTTAACCAAATCAAAAACAGCTGCCGCAACTCAACAAATCGCATTTCCGACACACAGTACATACAGTACACTATAACAATAAAATACACACAGATGGAAATGGAAATTTACACAGATTTTTTCCCGTAAGATATTAATTCATTTGTTGTCCGCAAGAGGTCAGTGCAGGAATATTGGTACGTGTGACTAGAATTTTTTCGTCTTTACTCTCAAGAGTGAATATTCCCTTGATATTTAAACAAGTACTTTATTTATTTATGTATTTATTTTGGAACTTCAGATGCTGACAGACACAAATGTAACAGAAAAAGGCGCCCCCACCACCACCTCCAAAAAGCAAAAAGCATCCTTATTGTTTTATCAAATTACACTTATTTACACAACAGTTTCATTATGTACAGCTTCCAGTTCAAGACTGTTCTGTGATTTCTGTTTTACTCATTTCTGTGCTGTAACTTCATGAAATGTCCTACTATTGTTAACTGATATTGTGAAAGGCACAGCACGGAATAACCTCCGCCAAGTCAGCCCCCTTTCTGCTTATGTTCTGTCAGTTCTGTGTTTCCTTCTCGCAAACACATGGGGCGATGTTGAGCAGCACGTTCTGTCACATACCTCACAGGTTATATTCATAACTATTTACTACAGACAAGGCCACTTAGAGCCTATTTACACGTATGTAGATATTTTTATAAACGCATTTTTTTATACGTTTGGACATTTTGTTTACAAGTAAATTAAGTTTTAATCCTCAAACGGATTATTTTTTTATAAACGCCCTCCAAAGTGAAGATTTTTCAAAACGCTGGATTCTGTATACTTTTATTCCGTACGTACCACAAGTGACAATGGTAACCATGACAGCAATACTCGGCTGTAGAACAACAATGGCGGGTGACGACACAGTTCTAGTGTGTACGGAGATTTTTTAATATTTTTATTTTTTTACCAAATGTCGTGTAAACGCAATTTAAAAAGGAAACATAAAAAATATGCGTTTATAAAAATACCTACATACCTGTAAACAGGTCCTAAGAGGCAGGGAGCGAATTAAGTGCTGACGTAAAGGTACTGAACAGGCGAATAAATTAAGGGATTGAAAATATATTAATATATAATCATAGATTAGTACATGGCCAACTTTTTTCCCACTGCAGTTGGCCTCATCAATAAGGCCAGAGAACTGACTTTTATCTCTTAGTCTGTACTGCATTTTTGCACACATATATTGTCATATGATGCTTTCTCTAGTGTCAACACTACACTATTGCACATTCTTAGTTTAGATTGCACAGCTGATTATTGGTACAGCTGATGGTTATCCAACCATTGCACACATCCTCTACTACTGGCTCTTTTTTTTTCTTTATGTGTTCTGTACAGATAAACTTTGTTAAACAACTACCACATATTCTTGCACTCTCTCTACAAATGGCTATTTTTTCATTTGTACAGCAACATTTCTATTTATAGTAGTATGTTGTACATAAAAACACATTTTTAAATCTTTTTGCCCTGAAGGTCTTAGCACCACGCCACCAGGGGGCCCCTAAGAGCGCTTGAAATGTCAAGACATAATGATTAAAAAAATAATAATAATTGAGGTGATGGTATGGGGTGGCATTCCTGGATTTAGACAGGAAACACCTTTTTTGACTATGCATGCGCTGAAATGCGTAATTTCCACTCCCTACTGCCTTATGGCAACTGTCTGGTGTTACGACTTTCAAACCTTCATAGCCTCCTGTCCCCGCAACCCTTATAGGTTTTAATATGTTTATATAATGAATGAATAAAACTTGGTTTGGACCGCTGTTGGTTCACCGCATCTCCTCAGTTTTACAATTTAGTAAAGTAAGTTTTACTGTTTATTTGAAAAGCATGTGCTTATTAGTTATTGAAATTACCGAGCAGCTGGGGGAGTCCAACAGCAGTTTGTGCAGCCCAAACAAAGTTTTATTCATTCATTAAATGAAGCGATAAACCCTACTGAGGTTGCGGAGACCGGAGGCTATGATGGGACTTTAAGTTTGAAAGGTTGCCGTATGAGTTTCCGATCTAAATCGAGACATTCATTTTCCAAATGAAAAGCTTGGGCCGGCCCTGCTGGCATGACATGCATATTTTTGTGTATATTACAGTTTCAGTACATTCAGATAAAATATATTATTTTATGTTTTGGCATCTCCATATCATAAAAAGTAAGATGACAGAATCCGTGCAAATGAATAGTCTATAAAGACCATTAAAATGGTATTTTAATGAAGATAAATTCAAACTAAAATACTTTGGCATGATTTTATATTTGAAACCTTTCAAATAAACCAGATTTTACAAATACCAATAAAATTTTAAAGCTGTTTATTTGTCCTGCATTTTGTATGTTGTCAAATGTCAGGGTGGCACAACCGCAAACATGGTACTTTTATTATGAAGTGAAGAAACAATAGTAGTAAACTGGACATTGCGTCTTCTAGAGGAAAAATAACATTTATTGCTGAGTGAAAACGTATGTAGATCTCTCTCAAATATTGATAAAAATAGTTTTTGCCTAACTCTTATGTGTGCAGGCGTACTTTTAGTGTCAGGTGGTAAAACTAGAAAATTGTTATTTTATTATATTTTTTCTATTTTTTTTATTTTTTTATTTTTTGAAAACTGCATGTAGAACTACCCATATTAGCAATGGCAAAAACTAATACAAGTGTCCAAGCATAAGCTGGTTTATTCTGAAATTAAAGTGTGTGCACAGTTATTATGCAAGTGAGTTTTTTGACCTCATCACTGTGTAAGGAGGATGTTACCTAAAGTGAGTACAACACTATATCAAGGTGTGCATAACTATTATGCAGCTTCTTTACCTTAGGCAAAATGGGCCAAAAAGAGATTTAAGTGACACTGAAAAGTCAAGAAAATTAAATGCCTTTCAAAAGGAATGCAACACTCTTGAAATAGCTATGCTGTTGAGACGTGATCAATGAACAATCTAGTTAAGCTGCTGAGGCATGACCAACAAAAATTTGTTAAAGAAAATCTACAGAGTCATAAAACACAGGTGGAGAAGCAAAAAAAAAAAATTAACTGCAAAAGGCTTGAAAAGAATTAAACATGATGCCACCAGAACCCTTTATCTTCCAGTGCCACCATATTCTAGAACTGCAGCTTAGCTGGTGTGTCCAGAAGTATTAGGTGTTCAGTGCTCAAAGACATTATCAGTCTGAAGGCTGATAGTTAGTAAGTTTGGAAGTTGATTTTGGCAGTACGTTTTGGAGTTAAGGCCCATCTACAACCCAAAAAGGTCCAACAAGCAAAGTTAATAATAGCAACCCATACAGGTAGCCCTTCTCCACTTTGCTGGCATCTGATTTAAAGTGGTCCTGTGTGTCCATTAGAGATCCAGCCATATGGGCTCATCTATCTGATCCATCAAGACTCACTTTCACTTCATCTGTCCATAAAACCTAGACATTTCACCTTGAGAGTCTTGTTCAGCTGTGGTCATGTTTTTAGCCTTCCTTACTTTGGCCATGTCTTTGAGCACTGAACAACTGGTACTTCTGGACACACCAGCTAGGCAGCAGTACTTGAATATGGTGGCACTTGCATCTTTTCTTCTCCACCTGTGTTTTAGACCCTGTTAACTTTTTGCAACAAAATGTTTGATGGTTTGGAAATCACACCTCAACAGCATAGCTGTTTCAAGAGTTTTGCATCCCTCTGGAAGGCATTTAATTTTTTTTCCTTTTTATTCTTTCATTCATTATCCAAACTGCTTAATAAAACCAATTAGGGTTGCGTTTTCTTTTTACTTTCAGTGTCAAATATATCTGAAATGTGAAATTGGCCCTTTACCAATGTTTATAAAATATTTTGTGATGTTTTGTTAAATATGATATTTAGTTGTTAAATCAATATCCGTTTTAGTGTTGTCAGTAGTTATTACATAGTTTATGCGTTCCAGTTGCTATGAATATAATGTTTTAAAGTCTTTCAATACTTTGACCTTTACTCACATGGTGAGTCCTATTTCTGATCAGTTTTCCACTCTTAACTCAAAAGAGACTGTTGTCAAAAACACCATTTATGTATTTGAAAAAAAAAATGCAGTTATTCATTATGTTTCCTAGCATTACTTATGTTGTCAGGTGGCACAACTGATAGTTGTCCAATAGTGTGACCAGGTAAAATGTTAATTTAAACCAAGAAATAGTTTATAGTGAACAAATGGTCGATAACGATGATGTGAATAGCTATTGTACTGAATGATTTTTCTGCCTTTTAATGTAAAATTGGGTGGTAAAAATAATAAATTCCTGGCCACAAGAATGCAGTAATCTTAAATTATTAGATATACAAAACACAGCCATGAAGTAATAATGTGTTAGGAAGTGTAGAACCTCTAAAGCATACTTATATACAGTGTTGGGAAGTAACAGAATACATGTACCAACAGTCCAGATTTAGATTACAAATTGTGAGTAACTGTATTCCATTACAGTTACAGTTTAAATTGATCATAATTAGAATACAGTCAAAAATACTGAATTACCTGACAGTATTTTTCTGTTTCACATGTTTATCCTCTCTCTAATACATTTTGGCAGTTCCCTTCATTACCAGAAGCCCTTCCGAACAACCAAAGATTCTAATGTTAAAGTCCATTTAACGGAAGTTACCGCAGTCACACAATGGAGGAGTCAGAGCTGGAGCCAGCATGACGGAGCCAGAACAGAAAGGCATTTCTGTCTTAGAAATTCAGACAACACTTCATATTAAAAGAAAGTGGGCAGAGGGTAAAGGGTGTCATTGCCACATTCATACAGTTGTAAAAAGCAAGACAAAGTGAAAGTAATCCAAAGTATTCAGAAAACGTTACTCACATTGAGTAATCTAACAGAATACTTTACAAATGACATTTTAGGGCATGCATTTTGTATTATGGAATGTTATCTAATGTATTGTATTATGTAGAATAGAAAATAATGTGAAATATAAAACTATTTTTTGCTCCTAGCTCAAACATGGTTTGTCTGCTTTGTTTATTATAACTTTACAATATTTACAACAGTAGTCATTCCAAAAATCTGGAGCTGCTGTACCAGTTGACGCTTTACTAGTGAAAGTTTTTCTTACTGTGTTCCCTTTTTACTGTTTTGCAGTATGGATACTCCTTCAACACTGAGTGCAGTGCTGCTGCTTATACTGGATGGACTTAACTCCTGGAGAAACAGAATGAATGTGAATTTTTGAAAAGGGGAAGAGAGAAAGAGAATGCATAATACAGACGGAAAAGTTAGCTTGAAGTCTTAAAGCTTTAATTCTTATATTTCATCATTTTTATAGCACCAGAATGTTTCAAAGGTAGAACAAGAATCATATTAAATATGTTAGACCTTTAGCTTGTAATCATAATGAATTTGGATCATATGAAGTATTAGGAGAGTTGAAGTCATTATTAAATAGATCTTGCTAGTTATGCCTTTTATGCATTTCTGATTTTTAGAAATAAGCTAATAGAATAGAAAACATATAGTTAAATAGCTAAATTTACTATACTTTTCATTTGTAACATTTAATTGCTAAAGCTAATTTTTCACTTATGTCATATTTTAGCTACCAGGAAAAGATACTAGAAAGGACTTTGTTGAAAATTCTTGTCTACATATTAACTATTTGATAAATGCAGGCTAATTGGTTAAATTATTTCCTTTATTAATATGTTTGACAATAAAAGTACATTTGGTATTAACTTAGTATAACTGCAATATTAACTATTGTTCCAGATAAACAGCTGCTTAAAGGTTTGACATTTCCACAGTATATAATAGTCTATAGTATGTACATTACAGTATATAATAATTAATCAATAAATATAAATATCAAGCTTTAATTTTTATGGTGCATTTAAATTTTATGGTGTACTGCAAAATCAGATTTTGTTTGGTTTCAATAATTGTGTTAATTGTTGATATTGGTACTTGTATTGGAATTGATATTTATAAATATATTAAGTTAATTATTGAAAGAGCTATACATTTTCAAAAGTTGCTCTGAAAGTGATGAATTTGATATCAGTTGTCTTTTTAAAAGTAAATTTAGATGAAGGAAACTGAACAGTGGTTTTCGTCTGCACACATAGAACTCAACATTAGCTCTGCTTATTGCTAACACAAATATAAATACTGATAAATACTCCTAATATTATATTTTGTATTGTTAATTCTTCTTTTGCTGTTAGCCCTATTTAATTCCTAGTTTGAATAGCCGTGTTATTTAAAGTTAATTCCTACTTTTATGTTTATAAATCTATTTCATTAACTTCTCTAAGACTCATCTCTACTCTGAAGTATATAAGAACTTTTGCTGCTGCTATGTCATTTTGGCAAAGAAAATAATGGAGCTATTCTGAGACTGTACAATAGAATATGTGTATGCTGGTAAGGTTTTATTTGAAAAGTGTCTAAAGTTTCTTTTTTCTTAAGGTTATGGGTTGGTTTGAGCAACACTTAGCTGAAGTCAGGAAAATGTGTGTGTGTGTGTGTGTTTGTGTGTACATGACAGAAAGATAGCACTGTCTAATGCAATTGGCTGTGCTGTGTTGCGATTTGTAAGGTGGATTTTTAGCATGCTCTGTTAAAGGGGCATGGCCAGTTTTAGTAAAATAGTTTGGGGCCTGTGTACAGTACAAACATGGCATCACAAAAGCTATACCCATATTTTATCAAAGTAATAAAGCTTCTGGATGCATGACATGCCCACCTAACTTTTCTATCTGATCAAAGTTTTCACAAAAACGTAAAGGCACAAACATCATTACCTAGCAACAGAGTAGTACCTCCATGACCTGGCATTTCTGGGTATTTCTCTGTTTTGCTCTGTCCACGCACCAGGCATGTGTCGCAGGGGAATTGTGAGAGTTCTATTTAACAAATAAATGTTAATGGTGAATGATGGCCATTGCATATCGTTGCATCCCTGTATATAACAGCTCCTTAAGTTTCACTTTGCTCTGGACATTATTTGGTAGTGGAGAGCGATCCATTGCAGGGATGTTGGAGGTAAATGTGTGGTCATCGCCATTCTACCTTAACAAGCACAAACTGGACCCAGGGCGGGGGGGAGAGATGAAAACCATCACGTCTGGATCTGGCAGAGAGAGAGCTGAGCCATATCAAAGGGCCAGGCCAGTCTTTCCCTCCATGGGGTCTCTCCTTTTTTCTCCCCTCTCTCTCTCTCCCCTTTCCCATCAGAAAGCCTCAGCCATATGAGGCACATTAGAGTAATTGAGGAGCAATGGGACTAGGCGTGAGGTGATCTTTCTGTTTCTTTCGTCTTTTGCTGCCCGTCCTGTCTGCTCACTCAGTCTCTCTCTCTCTTGCACACACACACACACACACAGATTCACTGCCTTATAGTCTGTTTTGTTGTTTCCTACAATATTCTAATGATAACATGTTATCATTTCCAGGGTTATTTTACACTTTTTCTTTGTCCCATATTCTTTTTTTTTTTTGTACATTTTTTCCACTGGAGAGCAAGAAAGTGAGTGGAACAAAAAGACATAAATTAGCTCCTTTTAAGTGAGATCAAAGCAGTGTGGCCCCATGTCCGGACATTTACACAACCTGTTTACCAATTAAATCAACCAGTTTGTAACTGACCCAACACCTATCTATCCATGTACATCAGGCATCAGGCACATGGCAAAGAGCTGTAAACTAAATTATGTATTTTGTTTATGAGCTTATTATCATAAATGCAAGTTGGTGGTACCAGGGATGAGGACATAATGCTCATTATTTGCATAAGAGATTGTTTTCTTCCACCTATTTCATTAGTATAATAAGAATTAGATAATAAGTTGACTCTGCATAAGAGAGTATGAGGGAGAGGAGTGGAAGAATGTGGGAGAAGTGAAAACTCAGTTCTCAGGCCACAGACAGGTGCAGTGACCCTGTCCACCTCTGGAGGTGCCACTTGCAGTTTATTGGACATTTATGGTTGGCCAGCGCTTTTTAACACAGGCACCTGGATGCAATAAGAGCACAGCTCGTCATCCTCAGCCCACTCGCTGCCCCCATAGGAAACGGTGGGCAGCTCCCAGGGGAGCCAGGTCCTGTTAAGATGTTTATGATGCTGAAAGTGGTCCGAAGGGAAAACACTGACAGGTACAGAGGAGGATTTTGTAGAGGGAGCTTGTTTTCTTGTTACTTTTTACACTTCCCTTGAGGGCTGTTTCACTCTTTTACTTTCCTGCATATACCTGCGGTGAGAAGAGGATTGACCTAGCTTGTAGTCCAAAGGAGAAAACGTCACATTATGTACCTTTTTTTCTTTTTCATTGAAATTTTAATGCCATTAACAGACATCTGATAAGACTCACCTGAGACACCTTAGAACGAATCACGTCTCACTGTGTGAAAAGGAGTTGATTGGCAAAATGTGTTAATTGTATAACATTGCCATTTAGCGATATTTGAAGATTAAGGTCAAGGAATTTTACTTTTTTTAATTTATACCTCGTTTCCAATTGTACTGAGTGTTTTTCCTGTCCTTTGATGTATAGCACCATTGTGATAAAGGGGTGTATATATAGTTTTTATATAGTTATTTTTATTCAAATAATAAATAAATAAATGGAAACCCATATTGGCATTACCTTTTACTGTTTACTGGGTTAAAACTCTATATGTCATTATAAAACAGTGTTGAGAATACTACTGTGTTTGTGGATATTGTATGAGAAATAACAGGGAAGGAAAATGAATTTGTAAAAGCATATATCATTACATATCATTGATAGAATTGATGCACTTATGTTCAGACATCTATGCTAACAGAATTCTAAATATCAGAATATTCTAAATAACAGAAACCTCTAAATATCAGTTTAGGTTGATGAATGAGACTATGGCCTATTAATTTATGAAGGGGTAGATTAACTGTAATGTTTTATATGACTAAACTAGATTATTCCATGTAGATTACTAACTAAAAGTGACATGTCCAAACAGACACCCAGTGAAAGGCCAGACTAAGAATTTCCGAGTTTCAGCATCAGGACACTTACCTCACCGACAGACATGTTTTTAGTCAACCAGCAGGAGATTGTGCCTGTGCGTAATGACCACACATTTATGCTTTTTGGTCCAACATGAAAACAATAGTTTCTGTCGTAACTTACTTTCAAAACTGACTACATATGTTGTTTACTCCACAGGCATTTCACCACAGATATCAGCTTTGTGCTGAATTAAAGCTTTTTAACCTAATGTCAATGACTTTAAAATGTTAAAAATATAAAAATCTCTTGAGAAAATTTATTACATTTATAAATGCAAAAGAATCTAAAAAATGCACATATGTCTACTTTACATGTGGCACAACAACAGTCAGTATTAATGGAATCATTTATTTTAAAAACATGAATCTGGTATGTTTTATCTCTCCATATATTAGTGAAATATTTCCATACACTACACTTCTCATACACTATTTGTACAGAGTGTTTTACTTGCACAACTTTATTGGTGTCTTTTATGGTCTGTACTGAGACCCCCAGGTCGGCAGATGTATGGAGCAGTGAGTTTGTTGATGAGAGATCTGTAGCACACTGCATAATGTTTAGGGCAGATTGGAACTGCTTATTTCTGACAGATGCTGTGTACATCTTCATTCCCAGATTTAGGCAGCTGAACAGCATCTGTAAGGATAGAGAGATGGAGAGGAAACAGACTGATGGAACACACACCACAACATTTTATTCATTTTAATGCACTTGCCCATTCCAGACAATCTAACAATGGTGTAACACTTTTATCGCATTATGTCCATTTTTTTCGTTGTGTTGTTGATAGCATATTCATTAGCATTAAAAATTTGTTAATCTGTAAGCTAGTCATGCTTGTTGACATCCTTTTCAGATCATAATAAATAAAGCTGAGCAAACAGAAGTACTTTATTAAGATAATAATACTTCATAAACTTACAGCACTGAATCACACTGACTACAGCATGTTTACTCTCCACAGCATGCATCTAATTGTGTGGTTTCTAGTGAATGCTCTGAGAGCACCTCCCTCCCGAATCATCTTTGCTGTTCACCACGCTACATGAGTTTATCATAATCACACATCGATCAAGATCTTTTCAAAACCCATTTTCTTTTGCCTCAGCCTGAAACCTCTAAATCTGCTTTGAGCATTTCTGAGTGTTCAAGCCACAAGACCCAGTACACATATGTAATCTGAAGAGCACTGACTGAATTTATGTGTCCCACATAAGAGAAGTATGTGTGTGCGTGTGTGTGTGTGTGTGTGTTGTAAATGGCACATTTCCTAAAATCAGACTCAGAGCCTCCTCTGCCAAGAGGTGAATAAATCAGTATGGAGACGAATCGTATGAACAAGACAACCATCTGCTGAAAAGCATTATAAATCTCACACTGGTCAGGAAGCTGTGCTGTCTCTACAGTGTAGTGAAGCAAAAACGTCAGACATGCAGACTTCCTTAAGAGACTCACAAAGTACTATATCTATCTAAAACATGCAGCAGAGTACCAAATAAAGTATCGAATAGACCAGTTGTAGAGTTACGTTTTGTGGAATTTCATTGAGTCCTAAATTACAAATGCTAACATTTCAGCTTTTTCAGCAAAATGTGAAGATCATAGAAGAAAATGCAGCAAAGTACACACTACATGAACTTTTCTCACGTGTCTCAGATTTTAGTCAGACTTTTTAAGACATACTGTTTTATTTAATAGACTGTCTGTATAAAATGTTTTATATTGAAACTGTTATACAAATTCAGTGTAAAGATAATTCAAAGATCATAAATGTTTATATAATAAGTTTATATTTAATACTCCATTTCTAGCTTAAAGTGTATGTTTTAGCTTCTATTTATATATATTTTATTCTGTGTACCTTATTTGTTCTTTGTTTCTTGTTCTTTGTTATTTGAACTGTGAAAGCTGAAACCACGTCGTCTCATCTCTCTGTATACCCATACAGTATATAGCAGAGATGACAATAAACTTTACTTAAACTTTTTTTTTTACTTTGAGAAGTGCTTCCTCTAGTTGTGTGGTTGGTACAGTTTCTTTTAGCATAAAAGGGTTGCTGTGGTACCTATGTACATGATTTATTTTGTTCACAGAATTCTGGTGTTATGAGACTTAATAAAGGATTTCACCACTTTGGTAGGAATCAAAGGTAAGTTTTTCACATACAGATGCAGTAAAAAGAGGGAAATAAACCAACACTTCAAATATGTACTAAATATGCAGCAAATAAGATTAGCTTCACAAATAACATTGTATTCTTATTTTTATATTTATATTCACACACACGCATGCACGCACATACACGCACACACACACACACACACACAATATACAAAAACATTAGTGGGAAGGTGTGTCAAACTTTACAAACTATTAGTGTATAAGTTAAACTGATCATATCTTTTTATATGCAAGTACTAATTCCCTCACCCAGAAAGCATGGATTAATTGCATTCTCTAATTCAAAAACAAGTAAGCTAGCATTTCGCTCTATTTAAAGATTAATTAAATTATATATATATATGTGTATATATATATATATATATATATATATATATATATATATATATATATATATATATATATATATATATATATATATGTACACATACGTTTTATGCTCTGAGAAAAGCCTGTATTTTCAGGAACCAGTATAATAGTTCCTCATTATATGCATGATTTTCCAACTTCTAAAGCAGTTCTACATTAATTATAGTTTAATTAATTTTTAAATAGAGAGAAATGCTAGCTTACTTGTAATTAGAGAATGCAGTTAATCCATGCTTTCTGGGTGAGGGAATTAGTACTTGCATATAAAAAGATATGATCAGTTTAACATACACTATCGGTCAAAGGCTGGACACCTTCATTCAATGTTTTTTCCTTATTTTCATTACTATTTACATTGTAGATTCTCACTAAAGGCATCAAAACTATGAATGAACTGTGTAAAGGCTATATGACCCAGAAGGAAAGTGATGGAGTGCTGTGCCAAATGGCCTGGCCTCCACGGTCACCTGACCAAACCCAATCGAGATGGTTTGGGATGAGATGGACATAGAGTGAGGAGCAAAAGGGCCAACAAGGCTCAGCGTCTCCTGGCTCCTTCAAGACTATTGGAAGGTGACTACCTCCTGGAAGCTCATCGAGAGAATGCCAGAGTGTATAAGCAGTGATCAAAGCAAAGGGTGGTTATTTTCAAGAATCTAAGATATAAAACATGTTTTGGGTTATTTCACACTTTTTGTTCACTACATAATTCCATATGTGTTCATTCATAGTGCCTTCAGTGAGAATCTACAATGTAAATAGTCATGATAATAAAGAATGAGACGCACTTTGGATGGAAGGTGTGTCAAACTTTTGACTGATAGTGTATGTTGTCATATTTTGTGTCATTGTTATTATTTCATCCAGTGCGTTGATTAATAGAAAAAAACTTAATTAAAGTGCAATTGAACAATTATTTTTGTCTTGCACTAATATGTATCTTTTAGAACTGAAGTTCTGCCACAAGGAGGCAGCATTGACGTCCTGTAGTGTTTCAACATCCAGAGTAGACCTACATAACCTTTTCTTTCAAGTTCGATATGCAGTTAAATCCTGGCTGCCAATCCTAAATTAAAGGTACCACGGTGAAATGTGTATAATTGCTTTAATGCATTATCAAGAACAGATGACATATATTTAAAAAAAACAAGGAAGATGCAAATAGATGCCTCTACCGCAAACACTTTTCGTGGTCATTTTGTTTAAGTGTTAGGCTACATTTGAAAGGAACCCAAGGGCAACAGGGACCATTTACCCCAGCTGGATAGTGCAAAAGGTTCGGAGAAACACTCATTAAAAGATCAAAGTGGATTCAAACATCAAACAAAATTCGCTGCCAGTATAATTTACTGTATGTTTGTATGCGTCTCTGGCAGACTTTGCTTTCCTCTTTGGTATATGTTTAAGGAATAAGGCTTATTTGTATTTTGATATTTCCAGTTTTTTAGAATACATTTTTGTTGTATTATTCAATTGCAAAGATTTACATGGATTCGCTATTGTTCCGGTGTGCTATAGTAGTCTAAACAAATATATAAATTCTAATTGTTAGGGTAGTTTATGCTAAAAATGATATTGCAACTTAACTGAAAAAAAAGTTTTAGTAATAAGCATTGTAGTTTAGTAGTTGACGCATGTTAACTGACGTGTCATAAGAGATTACATTTAGTCTACTGTTTGTTTGTTTGTTTTTTTATCATGCAAATATAAACCACTAATGAAAAACAGCGCATACATTTTGCATATTAGTATTAGTTTGAGTATGGTATGTTGTGCTACAGGAATAGTAATAATGAAGATAAAAACGTACTAAATAAAAATATATGCACTCATTTAAGCAAGATGCGAGTCGTTAGAGGACGTATGATGCGCTTTGCCGATGATTGCGTGTTTACCAAGTTCGTTGAGGATTGTTCGTATATCAGAAACCTCGCGACTTGTATTTATTACAACGAATGTAAGGTTTCAATGAAAATGTTTAAAAAGAATTAACTACCTACTAAAATTTCCAGTGGATATATTGCAAGTTACAAGAGAAGACAATGCAGCCGACAATTGCATCTAATAATAATAATAATAATAATAATAATAATAATAATAATAATAATTATTATTATTATTAATATTAATAATAATATTATCTATTATTATTATCTATTATTGTTGTTGTTGTTGTTGTTGTTGTTATTTGTTGTTGTTGTTGTTATTTGTTGTTAATATTATTTTAAATGACACTTTTGGCACCAAACTGAACTGCGTTTGCGTATATATATATATGTCGATTTACTAAGCTGCGGTTGTGAGGAATAGCTACGTTATTCATTACTCATACTGTTGTACCATTTTTTATAACGTTCCCATAACTTTCATGAGCTTCAAAATAATTTGAAATACTTGACAAGATAAAATAACCTACTTTTTAAAATGATCATGTTCTTCCCTACATGCACCTCAAAAGTGTGATCTTTTCGTACTTCACAATGTCTATTAATGTATTTGTCATTTTGTTTGTTTTAGCAGTTTGTAACCCAGTGAACCATCATTTATGTAGAAGTCTACTGTCAATTCAGTAATACATCAAAATAAACTTAAATTTAAATGACAATTGTTTCAAAAAATTATCTGATGCTTCGCACATGTAAAACTGTAATAATATAATTCCCCTCTTACCTTATGACTCAGTAATCCGTTTCTACACTAATACTACTAATGTCAGCTTTCACATGAGCTATATTAAGTGTAAATTAACCCTCATCCCAACCTCTCTCTCTCTCTCTCTCTCTCTCTCTCTCTCGCTCTCTCTCTCACACACACACACACACACACACACACACCTGCGGTTTAGGTGCCTCATTTGGCACTGGAGGAGGGCAAACATGAGAAGAAAGGTTTTCTCGCCAAATAATTCTCGTTTCATAATACGTCCCTCTAACTTCTTATAGATCAGACCGACAAAGTTCGCGTGCGAAGTTGAAAGCAAAAGAGTCCAGCAAACTGAATCACGCGACAGCTTTAGGACAATAGTTTGTTAGGCCAAAGTGACACAAATAACCAACTTTTCGTTTTTTATTTAATCCAAACTATTTTTGGCATTTGCTTTGATTATTTTTTATGATTATCCAGTGAGGTCTGTCTTTATGAAACACTTCATGCAAAGCAAATTCCGGGTTCAGAAAACAGGCCAAATCCTCTTGCGCGGCGCCAGTCCTCCCTGCACCCTGGCGACAATGCACGACAATTCGGCTTGAGCCTTATGATAACCCATTTCATTTTCTTCTTTTCGTTCTCTGTTTTTTTTTTCCCATTCACATTTCTATATAATCCTGTTACTTCAAGTACACGCACAGATTCCTAGCGCATTTCATTCTGCCTTGTAGTTTGTTGTTTTAAACACAAAGGGCGTGTTACTTTCGTCCAGTGACCTCAGTTAGGGGCGTTTAGATAATGGAGCAGCACCGTATTCCTCAGATGCGTGTAAAGGACACCCAGTAAGCCTATGACAGCGAGGTAAATCAGGTCTCTGTATTTTGTTGGTCTTTTCATGCATGTGATTGTATTGTTATATAAGCATGTGCACATCTTATACCAGTTTATATTTATTGATTATGCTTAAAATGTTTTGCCACAAAGACGTTATATTTATTATTTATTATTGTTACAACTTGTCTTCTTATTATTATTATTATTATTATTATTATTATTATTATTATTATTATTATTATTATTATTATTATTATGGGTTTTCAGGTTTGAATTTTAGAGATGGATTAGTTTCTGTTCTTAGTCTTATTTTTAGTCGAGTATGTCATTTTTGTTTTTCTAACGCAAGTTGCACAAAAGTATGTTCTACACCACAACTGGTAAATTAGCTATTTATTCACTATCCGTTATTTAATTGTAGCATTTCCTAAATACTTGATAAATATTTGCTGTTTTCTTAAGCAATTGGGGTTACTCATATACCTGTCTTTTATTTTTGATGGAGTCAAATCAAAGCTATCAAAGTTCAAAATACACGCTGACGTAATAAACGGCACATCTACGTTATCTCTTATCAATCTTTCTGGAAATAATTTATATAATAGTCGGATCGGGCTCTCGTGCCGTAAATGACAACCAGGTTTCGACTGATGCGAATTGTTGGCCTTTTGGAGGATTTTATCCACTGTATTTAAACACAGGAACTAACTAAAATAATACTATCTAGTGCTCTGGAATAGGATAAGGTCCTCCTCACTTTTCTTCCGCGCTGTACGAAATATACAGATTTTATTTGGCGAATAGGGAAAATAACCTTGTTTATTGGACAAAACTGCAGTTGTTTAGTGTTTTTTCTAATTAACATGGGCGACATCATAATATATGTCTCACCATAACTGAAGAGTTATCATAGCTGAATTTTAAATGCAACACAAATTAGCAGTGCGGGAGATGTGATCTTCAGCGATTAGATCTTTGCCGATTTCATTATTCAAGACATAAGGACATTTAGAGAGAACCGCGATTCATATACTCTATGTTAGATTTCCAGAGCCTAAGATTACAGGTCAAGGTAATGGTACCTAACGGGACATGTTCAAGGCCCATGTTTTCTGTGTAAAATAACGTAGATTACGCCAACCTACAACATCCCACTATTAGTCGAAATAATTTCACGTACAAAAAGAGAGAGTCTGCAGCAGTAAGCACCAGCGCAAACATTTTTATTATTAAAAAGATAATATTAATATTTAGAAAATACTGTAGCATATTAAGAAGTTGCCAAGTAACTAATAGTCCGTGTGATAGAAAATGTAATGGATCTAGAGTTATCACTTTTTCCCCATTTTTTGTCGTCTATAAATTAAAATATGTGTAATATTGTTTTAAAATGTCTTTGTTATCTTTTGCATAATATTTCGACCACGAATTAACCACATTTTTTATAGTAGTACTTAACGACCAACGAATAAATGTAATTACTGTTACGATAGTGTGTAATATTTAAATAAGCAACATAATTGCTAAACTGACATTTGACTGCAATTATTTATGAATTATTGATAATTATTTTTTGCTTTGCCGTTAGTTACCTATTTATTTATTTACAATGTATTTATTAGTTGAATAAATTTACATGTTTTTTTTTTTACATGACACTGTGAACCTTAGACAACACCATTTATTACTATTATATATCACAGTATATATATGTAATCGTAGAGATGGCAGGACTAGGTATTCTCGCATTCAGCCTCGTTGCGCTGCGCTTATCGGCTGCATCGCCAGGTGCATCAGAGCGGCGGGTCAGAAGGTTCCGGATACATAATAGACACAATGGCTGAATGCAGGACGGGCCCAGGCGCGATGCTCCACTAGCTGATATCAAAGCTCTTCGACAGAAAACAGAGCCTTTACGCGGGTGAAGTTAAAAATAAAATAAAATGGCTAAGCTTCCAAAACAAATGCATGTTAACAACAACAACAACAACAACAACACAGCAATACTGATACTAATAATAATGATGATGAGGAAGAAGAAGAATGTTCCCATAAGTTAAATTAATGGGGTATCCATTGTACCACATGCATTATACCATTAATCTAATTAATAGTTATCAACATTGTTGCTTGGAGATTTTTTAGTTATTTAATGATTTTTATTTATTATTTCATAAAATGTGTATACTTATGTTTAACGATTTTAAATGTATGTAAATATAAGTGAATTTGCTTTTTGCTATTTCAGGCAATTTCCGTTTTTACTTGAGGCTTCTAAGCAAACGGTCGCCGACATTTTTAAACCGTTTTTCCGTCTAGCTCTCTTTTGAAACTTTCTTTCTCTCACTTGTTCTTCTTTTATTATCATTATTTTACTCTTCGGTGTTACTATATACCGTTGGCCCTTATCGTTTTAGCACCTTTTTGGTCTTTGTCGTTGTTTCTCTTCTCCCTTACGCCTTTGGCTCTGGGCGTTGGAGGCGGAACTGTTTTAGCTGCAGTTTGCGAATCGCGCGCACGCTGTGCCAATGGCGTCAGGAACTTTCACTGAACAGTGTGTGAAGTGACGCGGGCAGAAGGGGAGGTGCATTCGGTGTATTCGCTAATTAGCCATCTCGGTTTAAAGGCTTTCTCGCCGGGCGGCAGGGATCTGAATGCACTCTGATTTAGCGTCGTGACACTTTAGACACATTTTCCCTGGATCTTACTCATTTCTGATTTCGTAATTTTTGTGCGTCGACGCATCGAGACTGCTGAACAACGGAATCGCCTCTACAGTTCGCGACAGAGACGGCTGGGATACAAACTTTCTGCTGCGAGCAAGCACATCCACTTCCCCGTCCTCATTAACAGGTGATTAAGCGCGTGTTTATCAAGTTTGCTGTTCGCACTTGCCGCGCCTCCGTGCCAGTACCAGCAGGGTCCAGAAGTGACGATCCCAACTGTTAGCAGAAGTTTCTAAGTTGGCCGTCTTAGCTCAAGCACACTGGTTTGTTGTCAGCACATACTGTGAGCTGTTGTTGAATTTTGAAACAAGGACAGGTTTAAAAAAAAAAAATATATATATATATATATATATATATATATATATATATATATATATATATATATATATATATATATGTACCTGTTATATATATATATATGTCATTGTTTTTCAAAATCCAACAAGGATTCTTATGGATATTGCAACAGGTCCTGAGCCTCTGGAGCAGTTTCCCTGCAAGAAAAGCTCGTATTCAGACATGTTAGACGGGATCAAAATCGAAGACCATCCGTTGCGGACGGGACAAGCTACTCTTGGAGTTATGCTGGGTAAGTCTGTGGACAATAATTTTCGGCTTACGAGGGTAGGGTGTGGGGGGTTGTTGTGCTCTTTTTTTAGTGTTCTTTCTTGCCTGACATAGCCCCAATTTTTTCATATACATTCGTCTGTCATGCTCGTTAAATAACAGAACTGTCACAGTGTATATTGCATTCTAAAATAATTTTTAAAAATTAATTGCAATAATATCAGAATACAATCGATTTTGTCTTTAGAAATAACAGCGCAATGCGGAAATGTCTTAAATGTCTTTTAAATGTCATTTTTTTTCTGAATAACAGTTTGGGATCTCATTTCAATTCAGCAAAACACACAACATCATTAAGAAAAAAAAGGATTAATTTTAACCGTTTTGGGGCAGTTTTAGGCTAGTTCCTCTGCAGGCCTCATACAGCCAAACAAGCCACCTCGTTTTACTAATAAACTAATAATTTAAAGGTCTATTTGTATTTTTGTTTCGTCGATAAATCAATTCTCTAAATCTATAGTTGATCTTAAAGGGTGTAGGCCCAGTGTAATTCATTTGTTTTTGGGAGATTGATATTGTATTGCATGTTGCATATTTGTTATGTTAAAATAGGTAATTGGAAAAGTGCAATGTGTGGTGCACGCTCCTTCTGATTCAAATCCCAAATTATAGAACACTTAAAACTTTCTATCCTGTTGAATAATTCGTTTCTTCGTCCATTGATAGCTTTCAGACCATAACTAATGTTCAGTAATGTGTGTTCTCTCCAGGACGGTGCCATCACCAGGCGGTGTGGCGAAGGCTGCCAGCCTTCATCTCCGACCGCTTTCTCATGCGCGTCAACGAGTCGTCCTGGCATGAGGTGTTTACGCAGTGTGCCGTGTGTCAACAGCCGCTCACCACCAGCTACTCGCCGAGAGAGGAAACTTTGCAAACGACTACCAACGGTAAGAGCGCGGGTTACTGCTACACTATTCGTGTGTGATCAGTGTCCTATCCGGGACATATGGTCCAATGAACAGGCGTATCATTTTGCCCATCAACTGTAGAATCCCAATCAAGACGTTGTCCACCTTATCGCGTGTAGGCCAATAATTCTTCCTGGCCAGATCTCATTGATTAAAAGCTTCAGAGGTTTGGTATGCTCTTCAAGTGTCTGTTAAATTATTTGTTTTCGTTTTTGTTCCTGTTCTTTTGACAATTCATGCCGATTTTATTTGCACAAATTGGACTGTTCTACCCTTTCTTCGTTCAAACTGGCATTTTAAATCAACAATATTTTCGGGTGTTCTTCACACGTGTGGCATTTGCATTGTAAATTATATTTTTAGATATTTTATTTTTGTGTTGTTGGCAAGGAGTGGGTATGACGAAAGTTGGGCCTTTTTTTAACTTTCGATTTTAAAGAGTGTGACTAGCTTTGTAAACAGGTGCTAGTAGTTAATTCGTTGCTGATAATTCTGAGTGAATCCAGCCGAACTCAGGTCAATGCTATACACTTGCTAAAATTGTTTTTTAAAAATACGGTTGTTTGATCTCCTGTCACTGGAAATGTCCAACGTTAATTAGCAATTTCCGTGTCATTTGTGCTCAGATCCTTATATCTCACAAGTCGGATGCCAAAAGCATGAGTCTTACAGAATTCGTGACAAAATAAATTGCATTCTAAGCCTGTAAAATTTTGTAAACGTTACATTAATGTTTTGTTGTAAGTAGTGGATTTTTTACATTTTTATTTGTTATTTATTTTTTTGCTAGAGTAATAACCTTCGTTACATTTGTCCACTTCAGTTACATGTCTGTATATCTGCTTCAGCATAAATCTCTTTTAAAAATGATGCTTGCAATTATTATTATTATTATTATTATTATTATTCTTATTATTATTATTATTATTATTATTCGTAGCTGGTAATTGGGGTGTTGAATCGTTCCCAGATGCCACATCATTTTGCTCGTTGCGAAAATTAACGTCATATTTTACTCCAGGCCTCGGTGGAAAAGTTTTCTATTTCTTTTTGAAGAGCAGAACACATACTCATCGAATGAAATATAATTATTAATGTTTTCCATGGGGAATTACCCTATGTTCTGTCAGTCTCTCTTCTGTACCTGTTAAGCCGCCACATTTGTGAGTTTAGGTTTTAATACATCGCTACGTATGTCATGGTGTTACCTGCTGGGAACTTTCATCTCTTTGTAAGGCAACAAACGCTTTAACTCATCCGTTGTCGAGACACTATAGTCGCTTATTCTTACAGCTTTGCTCGACATGGCCATGATCGGTTGAGTGGTAATAATGGAATTTCATAGCTGCGTCCTGCATTCCACTACCCAGGAGATAGCGGCTATGCAGAGAAAAGAATACAACTCATCGTGGCCATCGTGAGGATTTACACTTTGTGCTCCGTATGTAGCATTTTCGTTTGTGTGACGTTAAGGCTAAGCCAGGCATCCTGAGTTCTTTAAAAGTACTTTTTGTAATACAATCTACGAATATGCATAAATTCTGAGCATTTTGGACAAAACTTGCTAACTTAAACGCTGAAAATTTACAATTTACAAACTAAACCTCTCTCTCTCTCTCTCTCTCTCTCTCTCTCTCTCTGCGCGAGCATTTTGGTCAAGACTTGCTAGTGAATATTTACAGATTTACAAAGCTAACCTCTCTCACAATACATGTCTCTGTCATATCCTGTCTCTCTGTCTCTGTCTCTCTCTGTCTCTCTCTGTCTCTCTCTCTCTCTCTCTCTCTCTGATACACACACACACACACACACACTTCCACAGCAGAATTTCCTAAATAGCTGTCTCCAGCAGGTGGTTCCGTGCACGCTCCTCACACGTAGCACCAACCTGTTTATTTATTTTATTCGCACTGATGGGCTACTTAGAGATGTAATTGGCACCTTTTTGACTTTTATGACATTCATTTAGGTTGTACTTGTCAGCCCGCAGAGCGCCTGTGGCTCGAAGCTAAACTCCTGGCCGTTCGGTTGGAGCTCTGCCTAATGACGTTCCTGCATCCAGCGATTCCGCCCTGTAATCGTTAGCGACATAAATCTGGGAATTGATGTTAAATGTTCAAACCTTTGCCTCACCTCTTACCTCTTGAAACGCAAATTTTTTACGCGTGCTCCGAGCCGAGATTCTCGTTTTATAAGTGTGGATTTTGAAATAGTGACACATTCCGTTGACATGCATAAAATTTTAAAAAGAAAATTATTATTATTATTATTATTATTATTATTATTATTATTATTATTATTATTATTATTATTATTATATAACCATACAAGTAAAAAATTACATTTTAATTTTAATTAGGAACAGGAACTTCTTGAAGAAAATGCCGAAAAAATGTCTCTCGCCCGTAAAATCAAAAGGTCATTTTATTTGTAATTTGTCTATTGAAATTTTTTATAGATTCACCTCTAATGTTTAACGACTAATCATTATTTAGCTTATTTGATCTGCTCCAGTCGAGTACTTATACTATGTAGCTTAATAATAATAATAATAATAATAATAATAATAATAATAATAATAGCCATTACTATGTGTGCGGTGTGTAAACCTGTGCTTTAGAGGTTTGAGTGTAATTTTTGCTTCAGTGCTTTGACTTTAATATTTCTGGATGTTGTTATTCAGGCTTTCTCCGCAGCACAGCACTGCACCAAATGGATTGTTCTATATGAGAGTCTCAATCCACTCAGTGTGTGGAGGTTAATGCTGCTGCTCTTATTTTATGTCTGTGGTTTACAAATGTCTATGTTTGTATCATTTAATATTATATACATCATGTATGTAAATGATGTCTATCATAAAATCTAGGCTAGCTGCTATACCTCTGCATCTGTTTTTTTCTATAATGTTATACATCTGCAGATCTGGTTAAAATATCTTTTACCAGCACATTATCTGTTCTTGTTCCTGATTGGTCATATGCTTATTAGCTCCAGCTTCTAGCTTCTTTTTGCTAGAAGTTTTGTTATGTTGTTCCCCAGTGTGCTGATGGGTGTATTTTACCACAGAGGAGGCATCCTCCTGACGTGTTGTTTTTTAATTAGCCTTGCCTGACACGTGGGACATAATGTTAGCGCTGACTAGGGTGGATTTAGGTGCTGGTTGTGCATTGCTCAAATCACCAGAGCCCTGGACTCTCTCAACACACTAGAACACAGTAGCGACCAAACACTTTACATGATGCCTCTTTACCATACATGATCCTGATTCTCTTCGCCATAACCTCCCTATGTGGATGCGAGCTGGTTGCCACATAATTACATTTGTGTTTAACCTGAATGTCTTTTCCAAACACACTAGTTTTGCACACTCCCTCTAAATGGAGGGAAAGGAAAGGTAGAAAAGACACAGTCAAGATTTAACAGACCTTAACACAGAGACTTAAGGTAACTGTATAGAGCAAGTCAGTGTTGCAACGACCTACCACTACAGTGCCTCAGAGGCTGTGAATTTGCTGCTCACTGAGTACAATCTCTCCCTGTTCCTGTGCACAGAACTATTATGTTCTATGTCAACATCAGCTTCGGGCTTTGCAGCATTAAAATGATGCAATGATCTGTCATCTTCTAACTAGTGTGCCTTAATGCCTTGACCTAATGGGATGTTATTTTGAAGGGGACACGTTAGATAGTATCTTATGTGGTTCTATATCCCACCAACATTTTGAAATAGAGGCCCTTATGTGTTACTTTTACTTACGGACTCAACTTTCATTGTCTGTTCTCCCTGCTTCCATTCCGTAGTGCTCATTTTTATATTTGACAAGGGAAACCATTTAGGTGTTTAATATAGTAGCAACAAATGTAAAAGAACTTTCTGCAGTGAGAGTTCTTTTCTATTAAGTACATTACTGGTTGTACTTAACTTTGCTCTAGGTGCTCCATAGAGCATTAAATATGCATTTAAAAATGTGCTTTTCTGTAGCCATTCACCTCATTATTGCTCCTTATTGCTGCCTTTGAATTTTCTTAATCACGGCCTCCTCATTTAGCCGGTTCAACTGATTTGTAGTTTTGTAGTCTCTTTTGAATTTGGTCAGTTAGAGCAACCATTATAGTGTATTAAACAGCACATTCACATTGGTTTTTGTTAACAAAATCAATTTGTTAATTCAGTCACAAGATTGGTTTATCCATATAAATTTATATTCTGTGATGATAGTATTCATTAGTAATTGTTTAAAAGAAATATTGCGATATTTCTGCTTCTTCCTTGTCTGCACATATTTCTTTATATACATGCATTTAGTAGATGTTTGTTAGGTCAGCATGTCCTCATATGACTGTGGGCATGGTTATCTGCCAGGACTTTTTCTCTAATGGTGCTGTTGAATGTACAGGGTCCCTGTCAAGTGAGACCTGCATTACCCCTCTAGCTTTAACACCAACCAACCCAGAGGTGACATCTTGGCCTCCTCCAAGTGCCTCATGAATTTCAGTTCTTCATGGGGACACTAGAAAGAGCTCACGCAAAGGTGCCAAGTAGTGCCAGGATCACGGCGCCTGCTCTGGGCTTGCTCCGGCACTTTCCTCCCACATTCCACCAGCACATTCAGATGCTACTCATGGGTTTGAATTTAACTCTGAGCAGGAATCTCATTTTAACACCATCTTGTTGCGTCTTCTTAACACCTCTGATACACATTTGTTCATGGGCACAGAATGCCTAAGCAGAGGATCAACACACTTTCCTAAAGCAGATAAATAGGGAAATTTAACCCCTAAACTCCAAGCAATTTTTTTTACATGATTTTTTAAATCATGGTTCGGTGTTAGTTTTTAAAAAATCTTATATACTGTATGTCTCAGACATGAAGCAATAACTGATAGTTAAACTGGAAAATATTCAAAAATTACAGTTGAAGTAAATCTTCCCTCTTTTCCTCCCCCTTTCCTCCTCTCTCTTTCTTCTTCTCTTTCCATATAATAATGAGATTAGGGTCTCTGCAGCTATGGCAGTGACTAACTTGAGTGGCAAGGAACTGCCCATGTATCCTAAGCTGTCTCACTAAGCTCTTGGCTGCTTTGTCCTCAGTAGTGGACCTGGCGGAAGCTGTGTGCTCTAATCCCTTTATTTGTGTCGGAGGGAGAAAAGATTCAAGAATGGGACAGTGGTCAGAAATGGCACTAGCACTGGGCTTTTCTTTCTGAGCTCTCTCTCACAGCCAAGTGAGCATGAGAGAGATCTAATGAGACACACACACACAATCACAGACAAATTTGATCATGTTAAGATGACACTGTGTTGTTTACTTAACATGTTATACATTACATTTATGAATATTGACATCCTGTAAATGACATAATTAGTCCAATTTTTTTACACTTCATCTAATTCTTTCCATTTTTCACATTTACACGCACTGAGATTAGAGTAATGATGATGAAATATTTGTCATAGCCTCAGCATGTGTTTATTTTCCTGCATCTAAATTGCATGGGAGTGTGGTGGCCCTGACTGGAATAAAGAAGCTCCGTTGGTTCATGCTAGCAGCCCTGCTGATGACTTTTGTGCTCAAGTAGGTCTGCTTCTCCTGCTTCCACTGTCCTGTACCTTCACCATGCTGGAGGTTAATCTGTCTCCAGCTGGACTTCCCTACAGCACCTTATTTACTCATTCAACTGGTTGGAAGTCTGTTAGACTGTGGATCAGATGCTCTCAAACCAATCTGATTACTGCAACTGGGTCAGCGCTAGTTTTTCCTCTCTACCAGACACACTGCTTCCTTTAAACGGGAAGAAGAGGCCAGGAAATCATAAGTCACATTTACCCAGCTAAAGTTTATTCTCAAATCTCGCTCTTTAAAAATCAGAGAATTATCGTTATATCAAAAGTCTAAATTTTATTTACATTTTTGTCAAGGCATGCATATACATCTTTTCATGAATTAGAGTTTCATCCTGTAGAAGTCATCATCATTTTGACTCACTCTTGCTGAATGTTTGGCCCTGTGTCTTTTGTTTTGTTTTGCTCAACTCTCTTGTGACTTCTCAACACACTCTGAGACACAATACTTCCGGTTAATAGCGTGAATCAGAGGCTGGAGACAGGGAGACGTGCTGCGCTGTCCATCAGTGCGGGAGCGTCAATGCTCAGCGTGCGAGCATCCGGGGCCAAATCCTGAACCCCGACCTCAGCAGGCCGTCAAGAACTCGAACTATGCCTTCTTCCCCTCAGGGCCTGGGGCAGCAGGGATGAGGGGAGCTTTAAGTAAACTGAAAGAACAACATTTAGATCAGTTAGAAACCCATGGAGCCCCCCACCCCCACTTCTCCCCTAACCCCAAACCCTTGTGTTCTTTTCTCTGTGGGGTTTGGGGGATCGCTGCTGATCGGCCCATCGCCGACTGGGCTAGGAAAAACAAACGCGGGCGCGAAACGGAGCAGATCACATTTCAGCGTCTCCTGGCCTCTGTGGGGCGAGGGAGCCCCCCCGCAAGCGGCTGAAATGATTTGTACCGGAGGTCGGCCAACCCGTGGCGTCTTCAAAAAGAGGCGCAGGGAAATATTTGGAAGATGGAGAGTTTAGGAGGGGCGGAGGAGTCAATAGGAGGCTGGGTGATGGGAGGAGGAAAGAGCGATGAGTTAAAGAGGGAGGAGAGAGAGGGGGCTGTTTGCCAGTGATGAGCAGTTTTACAACAACACAGATGTTGGCTTGAGTCAGATGCTTGGCTGAAGATTTGGGAGAGCTAACAGTGCAGTGCAGTGCAGTCAAAGATAATTTGATATGAGAATGAGATCATAGGATTGATACGAATACAGAATTTTCCTATAACAAACTGAGGAATTCTTCAAGTTAACAAATCTTGTATTAGTGAGGGTTGCTTTGGCTGTGGTGTATGTGATGTCAGGCTTAGCTCAGGTCCCGTTGCCATATAAATGGAGTTGCCATTTCTGTCACAGTGAGCAAGAGGAAAGAAAGGAAAAATCTATACTGGGTACACTAAGATCTTTCTCTAGTTTTTTTCACCATCTCTGCTTCTCCTCTTCACTTTGTTGTCCCTGTCGGCTGGTTGCTAATACTTCTCTGAAAGCAGCCACAATACATCTTTCTGGGAAATTCCAACAGGCCAGAGTACTGTAAAATGATCTGCTCATATAAGGTAAAATCTGGATGAAGAAATTACCAAACAGATATCTGAGATGGAACAAAATCCTAATCCTAATTTGTTTAATAAAACATCATTAAAGACTTGTTTGCTAAAACATTTTTTAAAAAGTGAATGTTGACCTATGTAATGTTACTCATTGAGCTGAGAACATTACTATGTCATATTATCATTTTTGCCCATAATAGGCAATTTAGCCATAGGTGTTGGAATACCCAGAGAATTCAAAAATGTTTTGTTATATTTTGCATAGCCTTACAATACTCTGACACATAGTACAGATAAAGCCTACAGTAAAGAAATATAACATTTGTTTTAGTAACTGTAGCTGTTAGTATTGAACTGATTAAATAGCTTGTTTTTGCTGCAACTCCTTATAAATGATATCTAATACAGTATCCAAATAATCTTCATAATAATACATTCGTTTTCTTTTTGGCCACAATGCAGAAAACTGTAAATCACAAAATATACTGAAAGGAACTTAAAAAACACACATGGTCTTGTATTCACCCCTGTGCTGTGTGCTACTTTTCAGACCAATCCATCTCCGCTCTGCATGTCTGTCCCTCTCCTGCTGGAGTTCCTGCAGAGTGAGTGGTTGTGCATGTGAACAGACTCCCTCCCAAGGTGGGCGTCTGTCTGTTGTCAGGCGTGAGGAGTGGCCCCTGCCCCTGCTGTTAGCTGGGGTAAAGCCGTCTCTGACCCCCGGCCCCCGAACATGAAACCAGAGCCGGTGTGTGGCGCTTAGAGCTCAGCTGGGGAGGTGGTGGTGCCGTGACCCGGGAGCCACAGCACGCCGTGTGGCAGGCTCCTCTCAGTCCTGGCCCAAACCCTGGGCCCAAGCACATGAGAGAGAACTGTGTGCCAAACCACCTGTGGCAGCACTTCCATCTGCATGCTGATGCTTTAAACTAGCTCTCTGCTGTGTGCTTTTCCCTGTGTACATGTTGCTTTTGAGTGTTTACAACATAGTCTGAAGGATGGTCACTGGTCATTTTCAGGACTTCCATAGGAAGTGACACTATGATTCTGTGAAATATTTCACAAATATTACACAAAAACGTTAAGACAAACTTTCAGCATTATTAAAATGTCTTGCTCAAATATGCATGAGACTTTAAAATTGCTTCACATATGCCTGAATGTGTTTGCATGAGCTGCCGTGTCAGTTTGTCAGTTGCTGGACAGGATGTTGGCAGAGACTGTGTGTGGGTTTCAGCCAGGCTCAGAGTGTCCAGGATGTGGCAGGCAGTGCATGCCACTGAACCACGTTTCTTTCCCTCTCTTTCCTTCTCTGTGTCTGTCTCTCCTTCACTCAAAATCTCTTAGTGGATAAGCTCTATATTGCAGCTTTCAGCGATGGCAGTCTGACTATGAATCTCTCTCACCTCCCTTGTCTCTCCATACATTTGCCTGGCAAACCAAGGCAAACTATCTGCAATAATGAGTTGTATCCGTCAAAGAAATCCTGGTCAGCATTTCAGCCATAATGATGGAGCCTCCTGAAAAAAAAACCATCCTCTCTGAAATGTTAAGTGCTGTAGTGTTGTACTATCAAATGGAGCGTGAAGGCTTGGACAGAGGTTTATGATTTCAGTCTCTGTATCCTTTTCATGGCTTTTTCCTGTTGCCATTCCCCTAACCTCAGATCAGCTCTCTGTCAGTCACCCATGGACTGTATTTGCATACAGTTGTGATTTAGCGCTGCGCCCCTCTAAAAGCTAAGGCTGTACACATTTATCTTTTTGACAAATGATGAGTCAGAATGGAACACTGGGCACAACTGTCAGCCCTGCAATCCACATACAGCGTCCAAAATTGTGTGTGTGTGTGTGTGTGTATCTGTGTGTTTTTGGCACATTGTAAATAGAATCAGTATGTGGTTGCTTCTGACAGTGGTCTCTAGGACTTGTGGGTGCTGGCTTTTAAAGAGTTGGTGTTCTAAACTTTTGTAACAGGAGGGAAGCTGCTGTCTCTTTTCAACAGTCTGGATTGATCTACAGGTTACACACACACATAGAGAACACATCTGTATTCCACATGCTTAGATGCATACAAACACGTGCTGTAGGATTTGAGACTGTAATCAAATTAATTGGCCCATCGTTCCTTGGAAACAAAACATACAGTAGACATAGCATTTCTTTTTAAGGGCCACATTGACATTAACCAGAAGCTATGCTCTGAGTGTTGGGTCAGAAGTGACTTGGAGGGCCCCTAATATGTCAAATAAAGACCAAATCTCTCTTGAATAGAGAGAGAGAAAAAAACAAAACAAAAGAGAAGTAGGAAGAAGTGCTTTTTATCTTTTCTCAACATTTTTAAAAGTTAACATGTGCTTCATAGTTTATGTCTTTTTTTTTAGAAACACAAGTTAAAATCAGTCTTGGCCCCATGAGGAAAAAGAACATTAGTTGAAGTATGTTTCTAATCCTTATTAACATTCTCCAAAGTCATGCATGAAATATGGGTTTTGTGCCACACTATGAGCCATGTGTTTTTCTTTTCGCCACAAGTATTTTTCAAAGAGGGATCCTCTATATCTGCTGATATGGCATTATTTTATTAAACGTTTTAGGTTCACCATAACAAGACATAAGAGACAAATTAAAAAGGCACCTTTATTTATCTTATTTCTCTTTATTATTGTATAAGTTGGTGATCTTGTATCACTGGTAACTGTAGTCATTGAATTAATAATTAATAATCATTTTCTTTTTTAAGTTTTGCTCGCTGGCAATCTTCAGTTTTCTTCCACTTACACTTTTACTCTATTGGACATCTCTGTAAAGAAACTGCTTTGTTGGCAAACCAAGCAACCTCAGTGGAGGTCTTCCTTAACAGTTTTGCATTTATATGTGAAAATGGTGAATAAAAAGAGCAAGAGAGAGAAGCATGCAAGTGTGCTGAGCTACCTCAGACCATTAGAATGTTAACAGTGAGGTAATAGAGTGATTTCTTTTCTTTACAGTATGTAGTTTTTGGGGCTGTGGTCTGCATATTCTAAACTGCAATTCAGCCATACAGAGTAAAGGAGGGGTGAGAGTTCAAGACCAGAAGCAGAATTTACACAAGACTCCACAACATTAAAAGAGATTTATATACCAAAAGTTCACTTTTTTTTCCATTGGTTCTAGTGTACAGATATTCCATGGACCCTGTTAAAGGTAATCAGCAAGTGCTGCAGGAATTCAGCAAATAAGCTCTGATCTAGCTACTGTCAGTGCTGGCATTCAGCTCTATAGATAAATGTCGACCTTTTATACCACTCTGATTAGATGCACTATTTTTGATCTGCCCTTGTTATTCAGTTTTGATCTGATAGAGAAGCTCCTCAGCCCCACCCTATGGCAATAAAGGCAGAACTTCATGTCCTCTCTGATATTAAAGTCTCTACCATGACCCAATGTGTTGTTTTTTTCTTTCAGGAGTCAAAGTCTTTTGAAGACTGAGGTCTTTGCACTCTGAGAGCAAGTTCTGCTCATTGTTAGATGTCATGCTCTCCTAAGTACTGACCAGCAGGCCCTGATGTGCCCATAACATTTAACGGTGCCTTGGCAACCAGGAATGGAAACTCTTACTTTGCCCCTGCAATCAATGATCGTTCAAGTCTCAAGTTGCATTTCTTGTCCCCCTCTCGCCCCTTTCTCTTTTCCTTTGTTATTTACTATAATTATTTACCCTTAAGCCTTTGATATTTGTTAGCAGCAGAGAAGAGAGAGAGAGAGAGAGAGAGAGAGACTACTTATTAAAGATTATTAAGATCACTGATGGAACATATAAAGCAAAGCAAAAGAGAACATTTGTGTTTAGTAAAGCATAATGTGTGTATGGTAACCCCAGGGGATAAGCTACTAAACCGTGCTGGAAAAAATGGAGGAGAAAAGGGAAAAACATGACAGCAGAGCCTGGCAGTGTGGGTCATTTGGGTCACTTGATGGTTTGTTGCTTAGGAGGAAAAGGGTTGTGTGTGTGTGTGTGTGTGTGTGTGTGTGTGTGTGTGTGTGTGTTCATGTATTTATGGCATTGTGAGGACCTTTTTGTCCCCTAAAATTACTTTTATCTGTTTTTTTGGGCTTTGTGGGGACATTTGAGAGGTCCCCATGAGGAAAAATGACTTTATAGAAAATGTACATGTTTTATTTGAGAAACTAAAAGAGGTAAAAGATGTGCTTTTGGTTACTGAGGTTAAGGTTAGGGTTAGGATTAGGTGTAGGTGTAAAATTACATACATCTAGTCATTATGGGAGTCTATGGAAGGACCTCACAAAGATAGTAATACAAGATTATATGTGTGTGTGTGTGTGTGTGTGTGTGTATGTGCTGTCCCCATGATAATAGAAAACACAGTATGTCCACATGAGGGAAAAAAATCTAAAACAGCCAATAGGTTTCATCTTGATTACTGAGATTAAGGTTAATAAGGTTAGGCATGTAAATATTGTTTGTATAAGCTACTATACATAGCTTTTACTATACACAAGTCCATGAATAAACCTCACAAAGTTAGCATGAGAGAGGGAGAGAGATTTGCACTGTAGGCTTTTTGGTCCTTTAAAGAGGCTTTGGATCCAGGGCCTGTATTGTTACTCTTCACTGGGATACTCTATAATAAACAGTTCCTGTGGTCTTTATTGGGGCAGACTGCTCTGTTTTGGCCTCCACTGCTATGATTGTACTATTGTTTATACAAACTGGATCTACAACTCAGCATGTTTTCTGTTAACTGTTGGAGAGACAGCTGAGTTATGAAACATTGAAATGAATGAAATGCAGCTAGTATAGGGTTAGACATATAGCATAGCCTACGTTTAGAATCTCTTTTGATTAATGATTACATCCCACATATTGATAGTCATAGCACATGACTATCTTTAAGTCTTTCTGACTTTGCATGGCTACCCCAATATCACAGGGTCTGATGAGTCCAAGATGAGGGAGCGCTCACTGAATGAACATTCTTTGGCATGTTTATCATGTCTGGGCTGTCCTCCTCTGATCAGAAGAAAGTTGCCCCAGGGTGGTAAAGTGCCCGAGGCTGGTGAGTAATTGTGCAAGCGGTTGACATTTCAAAGCCCAAGTTGAATCGCTGCGTCTCAAACACACTCAGGTGTCGGGCTGCCTGCCACAACTCAGTCTGCAAGCGCTGCCATGTCGATGACATTTTCAAATGCTGCGGATGCCATTTTGACCGTCGCTGCATTGAGTGAACATGACAGAGGCAAAGAAAAAGAAGAAAGAATTACATCATGATTTCTCCCAAATATTGTGGGCTAAAAGTAAAGGTGTTCATCATCTTGCAAGAAAGAGGTGAGATATCATTGGCGGGTTGACTCATCATCAGATTGGCCCCCGCTATCCATGGTTCCCGTGACTTCCACGCAGATGCCTCCCATCAGACCCAGGAGGCACTAAAAATGTCCCAGGCAGGTAGCCATTTATGTGGAAGATTCATATGCCCAGTAGGATCAAAGAGTCACTGAAAGAGCAACATGTAGAGAAACAGGAAGACTAAACAGTGCAGGTTTTCTTTTCTTTTTTTATCTGTGCTGTTAATCATGTTAGCTTTGGGTTAACAGCTCCTAAGACTGACTGTGCAAATAACTTTTTTTAATCATAAAAATGCATACATTTTATCGCAAAGTGAAAAATTAACAGACACAAAAAACCATTACCTTTTAAAGTTAGAACAATATGTGAAGATGTCATCCAAAAACTGCCATTTTACACTCAGTACAGCATGTCTAGAGAAAGAACAGTTGGCTCTTGTTAAGCTTTTTATTTTAAATATGGACTTGTTTTGTAAAGAAATATTTAGCAACCTACTGTGTGAATTACATGCCTGCATGCCAGACATGAAACTTAGCATTGACCTGCTTTAACATCTAAAGCAGCACCATCTGTTCTTTGTAAGTGAACAGTCTTGATTGACTTGACTGTTATAACTGTGTATGTGCACTGATTCTTGTTTCACTGTCTTGGGTATATACATTGTAGATTTGTAGATTGATGTTTTGTGAAATATGTACAGTATCTAAACTTAAAATAGAAATATCCAGGAGCAAGCTTAAAGTGACTGTAATCTATTATGTGATATGTATTGATTATAAAAATAATCAAAATCAGAAAGGTTTTCACTAGTGTAGGATTACTCTTCATGCATGGTTTCTGTGATTTATTAAAAGTCACAATACAGGATATAGGAAATGTGTGGCAGTGGACGTTGCATGTACATTTTGTCTTATAATCAGAATTCATTTAGCAGTCAGGGATAGATTAGGATTTGTTAGGGCTATCAGCTGGAGTGTGAGTAGAGAGATGCTGCAGAAAAGTAGGTGAGCAGCCATTTAAAACCTTTGGTTGCCATGTCTCTATTCATCACTTACACTGTCTCATTTTTAATCAGTATTTATTGCTTATGAGATAAGTGTGGAAACAAGCCCTCTCTCCTTCTAACTGATCTATGAGGTGTTTGCATGCTGGCAGAGCTATGCGGTAACAGAATGTTTTTGGAGCTCAGCACTGACCCTTGCATTACTCCTCTTGACCTGCTTTTACACACTATCGCTTGTGAGCACCTGATGTCTCACCTCTGATATTTTCTCCCTTGCAGCTTTCCTTGACATGAAATGTATCTCACAATGACTTGACTTTTCCATGGACCAGGCTGCTTATATAATTGTCCATATTCTTCAGCGACTTTGATTTCAAAGGATGGGCTCAGCCAAAACAGTCATTAAGAGTTACCTGAGAATCTTATGTTTACGAAATAGATGTTTGTGGGGTTTCCCTCTGCTGGTGATATGCATATTGAGGTGTGGTGGCAGAACATTCCAGACCAAAGTATGTTAATTCTCAGCCTAGGGGGCTAGATAAGAATGTAGCTGCTTTGAAGCTGTTCCTTATACTACCTTTCTCCGTCTTGCACATTGTGCTAAATCTGGTGTCTTTGCTATGGCTTTCTCACATCCCTCCTTCATTTCCCTTTAGCTCTTGTTACTTATGGCCCTACCCATTCCTTACCTGTAGGAGGAAGGTGAGGATGACAGATTACAGCTCATTGTGCTCACATGACTTTATTTCGCAAAGACTGATGGGAGTATGTACAAAACTGAATACATGGATATGAAGGAGGACCTATGCACATATAGTATTAGGTTTCTTCTATTTTTGGCAGCAGTGATTTCTAAATGTTTTTTTTTAATTCCATAATTATAAATACAAATGTGAGAATTTGTTTTCCTTCTTTCTCATACAGTGGTTAACTCTCTTTCTCTCACACACGCATACACACACACACACACCTCTCTTTATTAATCATTTGATCCGTGCTGTGATGCTCCATCGGGACCCCTAGCCGTGTTTAGCCACGTCTGCGTCTCTGGGCCCGCGGGCTGTCTCCCTCAGTGCCCACACCAGAGCCTCCGTTATTAGCTTTGGATCCGGGGAGCGTAGCGGCCGTCTCGTCCCCCCTGAGGCAAGAGCGGGAGCCAGAATGAGAGATGAAGACAGGCAGGAGTGGTGAGGAGAGCAGGGCTGCCTATGCTGTAATTACTCCATTGATATTCCTTCCACAATAATGCTGTCACCACTCATTTGCATAAGTGCCCCCCACCAAATGGAGGCAGATGACTGCAGACAGAAGAGCAGAGCCACAGGACTCCTGTGCGCATACATGTGTGTGTCTGCGTCTTAACCTCTCATCTTTCTCTTCATCCTCAGAACGGAGAAGGCTTGTGTCTAGACTAGAAACCCTAATGTGGTCCATTTCAGCTGATGGCTGTTCAGTAGAATGGCCTGGTTCAGTTTAGAAATTAAATTTGAACTTAGATCCCTCATCTGTGTCTCTTGTGATAGCTGAATCTCAGCTCCTCGGCCCTGTGGAGCTCAACAGCATATTTAATATGAGCATTATTCCATCCCTATGATCAGCAGACAATGCATCCATCAAGCATCCATCGAACTCAGGACCTTATATAGAATGCACACATCCATCCTGTCTCCTCTGGGCACCGAGGACGCTGGCCGGGCCATGTGGTCACATGGTCATGTGTGCGTATGTGACAGATCCTCCATCTTGGCTGGGAGAGTGTTGGGGACGTTTATTTAATGTCACAGAGCTTCGCCTCAGTGCCAGCATGATGAGTATTGGTCACTGGCTGTCTCTCTTCTATTGCTTTTCCACGGCAGGCCCTGTCCTTCCTCCCTCCCCTTAGAGTCAGGCCCTCGGGCACCACATCATTTATTGCTGTCAGGAGTCAGAGAGAGGGAGAAAGAGGAAAAAAGGATGGGGTCGATGTGGTAGTGGTGGAGGAGGTGGGTTAAAGAGAGGCTGAAAAAGAGGGAGGGAGAGGCGAGGAAGTATACCAGCATGCAGTAGAGATGGTAGCAAATCCGAAGGGACTCACAGAGGCGAAATATAGATGGTTTAGTCAAATCACAGCTGCTGAATATTTAATGGAGCCGCGCGTGTTTATTTAGTTAGGCTGTCGATTTTTAGCACGCTGTCAATAGCAGGTTCACGTGGCGAGCTCTGATGATCTTTAGTGCCTCCGCTCCCTGGGGTCCAGACGCTAAACACAATTATGGATTTTTCTCCCCCCACCTCCGCTCTCTCTTCACCATCACTGCAATGTGTTTGATATTTTTACTGATCTAATTTGCAATCTGGTAGTTTATTGTTTGGCATTTTAGTGGCGCACAAGTGGCGAGGCAAATTTGATTTCCCCTCATAATTCTTTATAATGTCATTAATGCAGTTAGCACAGTGGAGCAAGCCTTAAATAAAAATGGGGGAATCTATCCATGGATGGATACATTCCTGCTTTTATTGTTTCTCCTCCTGCTTTCATTTCAGTCATTCAATTTTTAATTACAAATCATCACAACGTTTTTTGTTTTTGCGAAATATGAAATTAGAATGATATTACACTGAGTCAGATTGAGGCTTTTAAGGTCAGCAAGTTTTTTGGAGAGTAGAGAAAGTAACTTTGTTTGTATTGTGTACTGCTAGTTGCCTGCTCCAGTGCTAGCACTAGGGGTGATTCAGTAGCAGTGTTAATAGCGCTAATGTGCAGGGCTCTTGTGAGGGATCTGTTAGCTGATGATGGATGAGAGGCATGTCACCCAGACCCGTGCCTCTTTTCACCCAGAGTCTGTCAGTTTCTTAAGTGGATGAGGACAATTAGCGCTGAAACCAGAGATCAGGCTAATCTGATGGCATGCTTGAACAACAACAGAAAGTGATAGAGAGAGAGAGAGAGAGAGAGAGAGAGAGAGAGAGAGAGAGAGAGACTTTTGCAACAGACCAGAAAAACGTTATTTCCTATGTACTCAGATTGTGAAAGCAAGACAGAAACATTATTTTAGAAAATTCTAAACAGCAGAAGGCAACTGAGCAACAATGGCTAAACCTGTTCTTAATAAACAACAAATTACAAAATACTTTTTCTTTTGACAAATGGACAAGTAGAATAAAAAGGCACCATAACAGTGCCAAGATTTTTACATTTACTCATCACTTAATAAAAAAGTCTCATAGTTGACTTCAGTCAACCTTATGCTACTCTGTTCACCACTGGTCAGGTGGAGTGGTCACTCAGACGTGAGTAGACACATCTTATTTAGGAGATGGGCCTTTGTCAACAAAACATTGGCATGAATTTGATGAATTTTAGGCTGAGTCCACCACTGACAAGGTCTGAAAAGATTAGCTTGAGGTTGACTTATTGTAAGCATTATATTAAGTCTGTTATTGTACTCTTAGAAAGTGCGCTGACCAAGATTCAGATACTGTGTTTCAGAACTCTAAAGTGTGTAATCACAGGTCAGCTTTGCACATACCATGTCTGAGATGATACATCAGACACGTCACTGCAATACAAGTGTGTTTCTCAAACAAACTAGCTACACATCAAAGAGCTGAAGCTGTATGGCCTGTCAGCAGTGTTTGGGTGTGGGAGTGTGTGTGTGTGTACGTGTGTGTGCGACTTAACCTGTTCACACCTGATACATACCTGCCATTTCTTGAAGGATTAGCTTGGTGTAATTGAAAGCTTCTTTGTTGATAGTTATTTTAACACCTCGAGGTCAGAGTCAACCTTTGGACTCATTAAGAATAAGCACTGCACCTTAATGAGTCTTTTCAGGAGCTGGTTCAGGCAGCCCACTGAATGTATGAACCTTATATACAAATTCAGTGTAATACAAAAAGAGAGCTCTAGGATATTAGAAACCGGAGGAGCAACTACAACAAAAGCATCCTAATGAAGAACAATTTATAAATGTACACATGACTTTCCTTTTCCCTTCTATTTACTTCAAAAACTGTGCTTGCTTCCCATAGAAAATGTAAATAATTTCATAGGATTACTCAAAAAAGTGCCAGAGGTTTGTTAGGTTAAAATGATCAGGATAATGCCTGCACTGAGTGTGGCTGTGTTGAAAAGCCTTCTGAAAGAGAGTGAAAATAAGCATATTCACTGAACTCCTGCATTTACAGTTCTAGCAATGTAAAGCAATTTAGATCATCACAATATTTTTAACCTCATGAAACATAAATTGTTGGTACATTCTGAAAAAAGAGGAGAAAAACAACTCACCCTTTGTGTGTAAGGTGTTCATGAAAAGAAATAATGCAGTTATACTCATTTAAATGTAGTGAACACATTTTTTTAAATATAGTCAATGTACCATTCATTAATGATTAGAACATTTACTACATAGCCATGTTCAGGGCTAATGTTTTTGACAGTAGATGAAGCCTAGTTCAAAATACCAGTGCCTTAATTAAATTACCAAACCTGCTATATTTCCTTCTATTTCTCTTTTGTTTCTCAGTAGTGTGGATTGTAGTGGGAGAGGGAGAATGTTTACAGTGTTTCTCTTGTTCTTTGTTCTGCTGTACCATACCACACACACAAACACACACATACACACTTACTTCCCCCAAGAGCTTGTCATTTTCACCTAATTCTTTCTGCCCCATCCTGGCACCTCAGACTGTATAATGAGAGATGACAATTAGAGCTCTTCACAGAGCTGGGAAATCAGAGGCCAGCGATTCACCGTTTGGCAGAGCAAGTGCACATCTGAGCTGCCTGGCGGCAAACTGGAAGCAGATGTGGGACTCGGGCGGCTCCCAGCAGGGCCTCCGGTCGCCGCAGCCATACCCACGTCTGCCTCTCTTGCGACCCACACCGTGACACACACCATGCTGGGGCTCAGACCTGCAGGAACCTCACTGGTACTGGAGAGCTTTGCCTTCCTCTGAAATGAAGGAAAACTGCACAGCACTGTTGTGGGGGCCCTGGAGCCTGGAGGCTGCAGCAGAATTAGGAGGAACACGCAATGCAGTTCTGTTTAATTCACATTTTCTGTCTCGGCCTCATTTTCGGGGAGACTCCCAGGTGTTTGTCAGCATTCATTGCCATATTCTTATCCTTAGTCTGTCTGTTTTGCATATTTTCTGCAGTATTGCTATGGACATTCTGCACAAAGATGAGTTTTTGACTAAAAACAATAAAAATGAATAGGAAATTGTGTCACAGTGACTGCTACCTTTTTAAGATTCACTATCGGCCACATGTGTGAGCTTTGTGCCTCACTTTAATGCATTCTGTATTGCCTCTTTCCTCCTCAGTCTCATCCCATTTTTCCCCTACTCCTGTTTTTCTGCCATTCCCTCCTTCTTCATCTCACCCACTCTCCTGAAAGCTACTTTCACCGCTAATCTGATCTTGCAGCTATATCGGAGGAATATGATTACATTTGCGAGAGGAGAACTGTCACTGAGAAAAAAAGAAAAGATATACACTTTGATTTATTAGGGTTTGACTCAGGTGCAGCATACAATGATATATGCATAACCCAGGCCAGATTATACTGGCACTCTCAAAAGCATTCTGAATTTGTGTTTAATGCTAAGCAAATACCAAGACAGTCTTTCCATAAAGATACCAACAAGCTGTTGGCTTTAGGAAATAGGTCATAATTGTGATTTAGGGCTGTGCTGATACTGTACATTTGAACATATTTTCCTGTATTTTATTTCTTTTCACTTGATGTAAAATATTTTTTGAGGTACTTGAGGCTTTCTGGGCAGTCACACTTTGACACAGCATATTGACCACATCAGAGGAAAGAAATCAGGAGAGAGAAGGAGGGATAGAAGGAGTGAGGGAAGGAGAGCCAATAGAGCATTATTGATTTGTTTAACAAATTAGCCATGATGATAGCAGGTGCGGTCACTGGGGCCGGCTGCCGGGGTCAGTTCGTCATATGGTTGCTAATAGACACAATATTGCTCTGAGCTCTGATCTCTTCATACTCACACAATGGCTTTGGGTAGACCCCAGGGAAATAAGCTCTCTCAGTCTCTTTCTCTCTTTCTCAACACACACACACATACACATCACTGTCACTCTTCAAATTAACTCCCTAGAAGCTTAGGCTGCTCTGATTCATAATTATTCAGTGCCTCCCTTTCACTACCCCATCCCTCCTGCCTTCCTTCCCTCACTCATTCCAGCCCTCCTTCCCTCCCTCCCCCTTCCTCTGTCATTTCTCCTGAGTGGCACTTGCCTTTTGAACAAGGGGAATTAAATTAACTTCGCTGACCTGTGAGCGGTACCACCAGATGATGGACATGGGGTATACAGCTTGATCTCTGTCTGTCCGACTGTCTCTTTTTGTAATCTAGCCGTCTGTCTATCAGTCGTGTTATTGCTTATCCACCCCTGGGTAGACCTGGAGTCCATCTCCCTATTACATTTGTCCTTTGATTGTTCTAGTGACAGACACAGTCTTGCCAATAATGCCATAAAGACATCACTGAATACAGGATTGTTGCACAATATTATCATGCAATGACCAGACAGCCAAGTGAAAATCATTCAAAAAACTTCCAATTAAAATAATAATAATCTACATCAGTGACACTTCTGTTCATCTCATATATTAAAATATTAATATTGTGAGTCTAAGCATCTGGGTTTGGTCTTAATTGCCAAACCCAGTTATATGAGTTATATTGTCCATAGGGTTACACAAGGCAAAGTGTAGGAAAGCGGAGCAAACAGACTCACAGTGGGAATGCTCCTCGATGCCAGCTCGTGGTGGTTTTGTTTTTAAGAGCCAGTCTGACATGAAGCCTTTATCTATGTGTATGATATATAGAGCCGTTTAGACTGGCTGGCCCAGGGCTCTGCCATAATTTCACTCCCATATTGAGTATTTAAAAAAACAGAGCTGTGCAGTGGTCAGATGCAGCCAACTAAGTTACAATTTAATATTTGTTTTTTTTGTTGAATTGATTTGTTTTCAGTATTGCATCTGAACAATTATGCAGTTTGCATGGTTGTCTGGTATTTAACTATTTTAAGTCTGATTTGTGAAACACAGTCAGTACTGCTCTCTAAGACTCCAAGATGTCATCACTGAGAGCTTTGATTGCAAGAGATTTTCTTTCGATGCTTGCCACTGTTGAAGTTGCTACAATAAAATACATTTCTTTATCTTTTCGAAATAAATTATTAAACTAGTATTAACATTCCTTAAATTAATTAATACGCAAGTAAATCTTGTCATGTGTAACCTGCTTAGTAATAATTACTTAGTTTAAAAGCAATAGTTTAGCATTACACTTGGACATTGCTGATTATTTTGAAAGATATATAGAAATTCGTGATTGCCTTTTAATTTACTGTCCTTATATAGAAATGACACTTGTGCTCTGTTTTCAGAAAATTATTACCTACTGAATGATCTTCGTTGGTGAGATGGGAGAGAATCAGCCATGTCTCTAGGTAGCTTTTTTGTTTTTGTGTGTCCTGCATAAAGGATATGTTCAACGCAGCATCTAGTGTCTTTTAAAGTGGTTGCAAAGCCATTCTGATACAGTCTACTGAGGGCTAATCACCCCAAAAGCTCTCTCCCTTTGGACCCTATTAGGAGAAAGGGCCACACAAACACACTTACGCTGACACAAACAAACACCTCACAGCCAGATACTCTAATGATATGTCTGCAATTTAGATAATTACCAGCTGGGAGATAAACTGAAGTGTGTATTCCAGGTAATTGGATCCGTAGTGTTGCTGTGCTTGCCTAACGTAAGCTGTGCTTGTTTGAGGGTTTGTTTCCTCTTGACTCCAACAGTGAACCATCAGTGATAGGATGAGTGACATTAGAAGAGCATGCATAAGTGTTTCTCCCTCTTTAAGCCCTTGTGGTAAGGACTAGGCTGGCTGGAAAGTGAAGTTCATAACAGAGTATGAGAAGCTTAGGCCGAGTCCAGGCAGATCAACTCTGTCTGACTGACTCTGACTGTGGGTAAATAATATTGAAAAAGAGAAATAGTCTTGTAAAAACACTGGTTCTCCAGGTCTGTTTGTTGGCTCTGTTTTTCTTGCACTCCCCATCCCAACATCCTCTCGCATGCCTGGTCAATTAGCACAAGGCTGTCGTACCTGACATAGACAGGTTGAGTTTTTGAAGTGTAAGAATTGCGTATGGAACGTTTGGTGGAGAAGGCGCTCATGGTGTCACTGGTTGATGGGGGTTATGTAAAGACATACCTAATAGTCAGTAAAGTAAAATGCAAAAGCCAACAACTGTATAGCTTAGGGTGTGACTTGTGTTGTGACTGAGTAGGTACTATACATTTATAGAAAACTTTAGATCAGGAGGTCAGAAAACATTTTTATCAATATATACTTTATTTAATATACACAGACAACGAAAATACTCATGTATTTTTTTGATTAAAAGATTTCTAGGAACTCAAATGTAGCCTGTTTGAGTTACACTTTCTATATCTCTCTTTTTCACCTCCTAGCATGAGAGTGGAAACATCCAGAAAAATCCCTTCTTTTGTGTGTGCCTAATGAACTAAATAAAGCAGCCAGGCAAAAATAATATTCACTGAGTGAATCAAAAACTGTCGATCACAAGGCAGAAATGGGTTTGCAAACAAGACAATTCATTTCCTTGACGCTTGTATTTCATGTTTTCTTTCTTTCTTTTTTCGGATGAGGGAGATCTGCTACAACAATTGGGGTCAGATTTTTTACCACCTTAATTAGATGAGGGACTAGCTAATTAAATCAAATTCATTATCAGCAGGTCTGGAAATCAAGAGCCTCTATTGGAAATAAGGTTAGTCTGCTCCTCATCCATCATGCTTCTAACTAACCAATTTACAGGCCTGACTTTTGCATGCCGCGTTATTAGCTTGTCATAAACAGTTAGCTTTAAAATCCTCCAATGCAGGCCTGATGGCGGCAGCTTTTATCGCATTAGTTTCTAGCTCTGTGTCAGCCCTTTTCGGCCAAAGATGAAGCACACTGGCAATAATCACATTACGCACACCGTAGCTATACAGTGCAAACGACCTCCACTTAAAGCTGGCCGCTAATTCGCCATAATTAAGACATACTACTGTAGCCTTTTGCAAACAAAGGCTCTTTAAGGCTCTTTAAATGGGAACCTTTCGCAGTTTAAAAGATTGGTGAGCACAGTTTTACAGAGTTTTCCTCCATATTCCTAAAGATTTCTTAATTTATTTTTTAACTATATTTAAAAAAAAACATTAACAACTAGTCCTTAGCTTTGCATTCAATACAGAATCTGAGAAGCATTAAAAATAATTCTAATCATCTTAAAAATATTAATATTGATATCAATATAAAAAAATATTAAACAGTTTGATATCATGGTTGCTAAATTCCATATTCCACACAGATTCTATTTCCACGCATGCACAACAACTACAATGTCTCAGTCATGTGTCAGAAGTTACACTGCTGCTTTTGTCCCTCATGCACAAAAGTGTCCACACCCTGGTCAAAGAAATATATTTACATGTATATATATTTCAAGAGGTGTAAAAAGGATATTATAATTATTTTTTATTATTTTATTAATGAATCAGAGCTTTTAGGTGAAAGAGATTTCTTTATAAACAAGCTTACCAGCATTTAGGGAGTTCTTTTTGTAATGAAGGTCTACTTAGCAACACATGGGTCTTGTCGTACACATTGTGATTTAAAGCGAATTAGAGACTGGGTGAGACAGTAGAGCGGGTGATCTTGAGTGAGAAAGAGTGGTGATTTGTCGCCAGTGCAGACAATAACCCCCATGGTCAGAGAAAAAGAAATCCATGTGCGAGGCAAAGCCCCATCACTCAAAGTTTACTCACAGTAAATTGAGTTGAAATAATGGCCTTTTTCAGCAGGTTCTTCACACAATGGTGTTGAGGCGGGTCATATCAAAGGCCGGCCTCAGGGCTAGACATGGTCCAGTCTTGGAGCAGCAGTCCCTGCTGAGAGGCACCTGGGGAAGGGTGCAGGGTTTTGGATGGGGCCCCAAGGCGCTGTCATTAAGCTAGGACTGGTGGGTTAAGAGATGATAACAGCCCAGGGGATAGCGGATGCTGGAGGGCCTTGCCAGGGTGGTCACGAGGCAAGCAGCCTCAGGCTGGTAGGATGGTTTAGACCTCTTAGGCACCCAGCAGGTCCACTGTGAGCATTTCTACTAGAATTGGGGCTTTGACACTAGAACCAGCTCATATTGGTGTTAAAATATTGAAGGTGCTACAGTTTGCCTGCTGTAGTACTTTATTTATTATTTCTAGTGTATTTCTGTGTGCATGTCACATGCATATGTCTGGGCATGTGCAAACCTGTGGACATGTTTTGGGAGTGTGTGTGTGTGTGTGTGTGTGCATGTGTTTGCAAGTGTGTGGGTGTGTTTATTCCCTTTCCCTATGAATCTCATGGTTCATTGTGTGGCCTGAAGTGCTGCATCTGCATTGAACAAGCAGCTGCTTTTCACCGGCTGCGCGTGCAGAGAATAGGCTGCTACTGCACAGACAATACACAGTTGGAGTGTGTAAAATCGCCCTGTGAATGCACACGCACTCTGTCACCCGAAGGGTGTCTGATCACACAATGATCACACAAAGAGTAGACACACAGTCAAAAAGCCGACGAAGGCTGGCACAGCAAGAGGAGTGTGCTGTCTTGGTGAAACAAAGGGACAGCATATCTGATCAATACTAGTGAACACACTCCCACACAAGCACACACACACACACACACACCATCCATCCCTCCCAGGGGTGTACATGTGCGCTGTGCTCAAGCCAGCTGGTGGAACACCACAGAGCCCCCAACTCTCAGCTGTAAAACAGCGAATTAACATGAGGATGTCATATGCTGGGTGGAGTTGTGTCATTATGCTTTATTGGATGTGTGCCATAGAATAACACACTATACAGACAAATACTCAAACACTGAAAAAATCCAGAGCTAAATATTATTAGACATTGTAAAGTTCTTTCACAAGTCAAGCACTAGTACCAACTGTTTGTAGAAAATGAACACTATGAGTTTATTAGATCTCTTTGAATATTAAGAGTATTTAACATGATAATTAATAATGTGTGCAAAAACTTTTTTAAAATGACCTATTTATTGAAAGATCCTTAAAATCCTAAATTTGTGATATTTTTTATATAATATATTTATATACTAATGTTATTTTATATTCTGAATACCACCAGTGAGAAACTGTGTGAATCTGAGGGTATCCCACCAGTCTTCCTGCCAGATCACTCGAGGCAAACTGCATATTTGGACACACAGGGATGGCACGCCTTCATTAGACTCAGAGTAACAGTAGATGGTGAATGCAGGGGAAAAAAACACCCACTGCTATGGAAGACATAAAACCCTTCGGATCATATCCATAGTACATGTTTAGGCAAGTGGCTGAAATCTCACACAATTAATTTATTGTTCTTTTGCCCCTGTTGTTTGTCTCTTGATTTGCGTTATATGGTGCTATGTCTAGACAGACTGCTGTGAGTCTCAGCCCTACAACTGAGATAAAAATGTTCTATAAGGTTCTATAAACTTTTTTTTTTACATAACTCAGTAACATGCAAAAATTATTTTTATTAACATTTCAGTATTTTTTGTCCTATCCTATCCTAGGCTCCTAATTTTAAAGATTGAAGAGTAAACATATTTTATAGAAAACACTGACATCAACAAAGTTAATCTGTTGGCATCCATAGAATTTTTTTTTCAGTGCATTACATTAACCTCTCAGAGACATTTAAAGTGTATATATTTGTTAAAATTAAATATTTATTTATTTAATTTTCAGTTTTAACAATATCTGAATAAATATAATCTTACCCTATATTACGTTATGTCTAAAAGATCTCTAAAACTTTATATGATATTGTATTTGCTATATGACTAGGACCTTTTTGTCTTTTCCTATATGTGTACAACATTGTAAAAAGGAAAAATTGAGGGAAAGAAAGAGAAAGAGTAATTCCGGAGTTAATGGCTTTGCGGGCTGAGAATCTTTGGTTCGGTGCTGATTGAAGGGGCGGTCTGTTGGTTTGGCACGTGCCCTGTCCCACAAGACATGTTGTAGCCCTGTGGTCCGACTCCCTCACCAGCCTATGCCAGCAGGGGTTTTCATACCACCCTGCCCATGCCAACCATGTGGCATTTTTCCACTATGGGCTTGACGCAAGGCTCTTTGTTAAACAAAAGGTTGTGACAAGCTTCAAAAGCATTATTCTGCCTGACTTAAATCTACTATTAAAGGCTTACTGAACCCTTAAATCTGCTAGGTTCTGACAGGCTTTGTCTCATTTCTAATTGCCCATCATGTAGATCATTTTAAAAACATACACACACTTCAGAATCTTCTGCACTGGATGTCTAGCGTTTGATCAATTATTTCAAACATTATGCAATTTTTAAGGTACAGCTATTTTGCACCTCTTTCTGTACTACTGTATCTGCTTGTACATGTTTCTTCCTCTGCATTTCTCTCACATACCAGAGAATGTTAGGGCCATCTCCACATCTGACCCCGTCCTCTGGATTTTGAGGATGGGCTTTCAAATGCAGCCAGCTCCATGACACCCCTGGAGCCTGCCCAAGCCGCCCAGAATTTCTCCAAAAGGGAGACATAGTCTCCCCTCATGAATCATGCATCGGTCACTAACATTATTTTCAGACAGTCTCAATAGCTAGCACCTGCTGCTAAAGAAATGCACAAAGAGATGCAGTGGGATTCATTTTTCATGTATTTTTTTTTTTCCAACAAATACAGCATTGGCAGTAACAACTGCAGTGTATAGGTGGTCTGTGATTGGGACAGTGTTCCTCCTGTGTGTTTGTGCATTCTTCTGTTCCCCTTTCTGCCATTGTTGCCATGGTGACACGCACACATTTTGCACCAGCCACTCGTGCTGCAGACATCTTTGTTTGGCTAGTGTAACTCCACTGCACAATAAAAAAACGCTTTTCAGCACAACACCTCCTAATCTGGGATTGAGCTCTTTGAAGGGAGTGACTGATCACAAATTCAAATATAGTTTCCATATGCTAATCTGGGTGGTAATCCCCAGCCTTTGAGTCCTAAACATCCTGTGAACAAAAAAGACTTGTTTGTTTTTCATTTTCTCTCTTCGAGTCCCCCTTCTCCCCCACTTCGCTGCATTCCTTGACTACTTCCTCCTCTACAATTTTCCATGAGCAAATGTGATGGGATGAAATTAAACATTTTATTTCAGTTTAATTTTTTTAATTAAACTGAACAGGACAGATTTTATGACAAACATTCAAGTGCTTTTACATACCTTAGCTTTCAATGTCATCTAACATTTAATCTTTACATTGCTTGAATTGCTTTCTTGATAGAATTTGCTGAGCAAACAAAAATTAATTAGCTTGTATTTTTTTTCATCATTTACCACAGCAGGAAGCAGGCCTCAGTGCCCCTCTAAACAAACATAAAAAAGCAAATAATTAATATACCTGCAATTCTGGTCCATTTAATTGTGCCAGCATTCCTGGCAGGCAGACTGAGAGGAGGCTTGGACCAAAGGAGGTCTCAGTGAACTCTGACCTCCACCCCTGGAGCAGTGGTTTCTAGGCTGTACCTCCACCCGTCTCCCAGACACCAGTGTACTGTTAGGCCCTGCGAATCTGTCACAGGGTGATGTGTGCTCTCTCCTCACTGTGAAGCCAGCTACATCTTTCACTCATTCATCACCAGTGGAACCAATGCTAGACGGTCTGCCAATGATGCCATGGCAACCAGGCTTTGCACAAAGCATCTTTTAAGAGCATTTCTCAGGTTAGAGTTTTTTTGGCTGGGTTTGTGGCGAGGGTTCTAAGATGTCATTAGGCTTGAGCATTTCTGTTTAATTTTTGCTTTGTTATCATGTGAATGTTGATTAGGTTATGAAGAAAAGCAAGCAAAAAAAAGGTAGTTCTGCATTTTTTAACTATACATTGCTAAGTGAAGTATTATTCTAACATTTGTGTTTGTATATGAGACCTCCAGGGACTTTTACCCTTACCCTGCTCCCTCTCTCTCTCTCTCTCTCTTTCTGCCCGAGGAGCTGACATGGGCCTCTTCAGCAGCCCTTCAAGGGGTCAAAAGAGCGGCTGTTGACTTTATAACTCTAGCGAGCCTGCAGTTTCACAGCTAGCTACCGCCTTTAAACAGGTCCATTAAATGGGCATTCGCCGCTTTTTAGCCAGACAGCGACAAGACAGCCAGGGAAGGGGGTCCGCCGGTTTGGAATGTGCTTGTCAAGGCTGCTGAAATATACCCCGCTAAATAGGGCTGCTATTACAGAGCTGAGAGATGGCGACGGAGTACAAGCTGACTTTTACAGCCACATATTCTCTCTTCTTTATTGTTTTTTCTTAATAGTCATCTATGGTGTCGTGCTTACGTTACAACATTCAATATGGTTATACGATGGCAGGACTACTGACTGTCAGAGTAAAGAAATGAGGCTAAGGTAAGATGGGAGAAAATCAGTCAGTAATTCAGCATTGCATTGCATGCTAATAACTCTTTTATATCACTTATTAAATGGCACTAGAAATACACCTAATGCATATTACCTGTAGGATAAAAAAAATGCTATTTTTACATGGACACAGTGAGTGTGGACATACTGCCCCAGTGCAACCAGGTTCAACTTTATAATCAGCCCAGATGATAACTAGCTCCTGACTATGGCCTTTGTTCAAAATGCAATATACATGGATAAATATATATGGTATATAATCTCTTTCTTAAACCCCTGAGTTGACCTGAAGGGTGCGGTAAACCTTTGCCCTTGTTGAAAAGTGCGAGAATCTGTGAAGTGAGAGCAAACAGATGACTCCGGGTTCATCTTTTTGACGCTTAATCCACTGTGGTTTCAGGCACTCTTGATTTTAAGCTCAGTCTAAATCTCCAGTGGGTAAATAGAGCACTCTACCCCACTCCCCACCCCCGTCTCCCGACCTTAGCAAACTAGCATCAGATAATGACAGGTCATCCCTGCTAATTAAAACTTCAGCAAACACTCCTCCTCTTTCAAATATCAGAGGCAGAGGGGCAGGAGGGAGTGCCAGGATGCACACACAAATACACGCAAGCTTTATGCCAGCCTCTTCCCCCTCTGTAATCCACTATCTATTCATCCAGGGTAAACTCCACAAGATGGACAGGGCATGGTTGTGGATGGAGAGGGGGCAGGTTTCTCCGGCCCCTGTATGGAGCTGAGGAATTTTTCATTAGTGAACAGCTGGGGCACAAGTGGCCCCAAAGCCATCTTAATATTGTGTAGGCTCACAGATTAGGCCGTGCTGAAAAGCAGCCAGCGCGTGATGTTCTTCACCGGATCTTGCTTTTGCATATTTGCAGAGCCCTCACTGAAGAGCACCTCATATTACTGTTTGTTTTATTTCTTAGACAAAGACCCTCCAGAGGTCAATAGTAATTATAAAGCCCCCTCACTCTGAATGTTGCTTTTTAACTGCTTCATTGCTGAAGAACCCATAATTAGTTCTGATATATAGTTTTTTATTTTATTATTAAAAAATAAATATGTAAGAAATGTAGCAATTCCGCAAAATCTTTTTTGTCTGCTTTCTCTTTTTCTCAAATGTGATATCTATGAAGTCAAGAGGTCTGAATGGGGTCCTATTCATTATCTTAACTATTTGTAGGAAGCCATGTCTCCTAGCTTGCACCTGATAGTTATTAGATTTATTATAAGCACCTCTGGCTATGTAAGAAAACCAATGCAGGGAGGGATATCTGTTTGATCCACTACTTACCAGCAAAAGTCTGATAAGCCTCAGTGAGATTGGTCTGGGAAAGCTGACTAGAGTTCTTAACATTATAAAATAAGCACATTGCTGTTAAGTCATGTGTATTCTTCCCTGAGTGTATCCTTTTTTCTTAACTGCTTGTTTTCCACTCTCATTTCTGTTATCTTATGTTGTTTTAGTACAGCTGGTCGAAATCTCTCTCTCTCTCTCTCCCTGACTGAGACACTTTTTTATTTGCTGTGCCAGTGTTGTAAAGACGTCTGGTCTCCAGCAGGACAATGACGAAGATGGGCATTATTGCAGGTTAGGGTTACAAATCTGGAAAAGAGTGATGAGATGCAGAGCAAACTGTTGAAGGGTGTCTATAATTCCTGATTTATAATCAGACGTCCTCAGATGTACAAGAAAACAAAAGCATTAGTAATATGGTTCTTCTTAAAGACTGTGCAAAAGTAAATACACTGTTAGAAAATGAGGAGAGTCTGTGAATTTGAAATTAAACATTTCACATAGCTGGCACTCCAATTTCCTTAAATTGAAAATGTGATTTTTTTGTCTTCTCAAATAATTTTTTTCTTGAGTTATCATTCCCTGTTTCTCTTTCACACACTCTTTAACTCTTTCACACAGACATACGCGCAAGTGAGTAGCGTCGCCGTCACTTTGTACATAGGAACTGCCATGCTGCATTGAGCATGCTCACTAGAGAACTCCAGCTGATCAAACAGATTGTGTACCTGTCTGTCTGATCTGTCCGCTCAGCTGTGTGCTCAGCCTCCACCGCTGGCCTCCCTGCTGTCCCTTTTATAATCCACTGCTTTCCTTCCACCTCTCTCCCCCTCCTCAGTCCTGCATCTCTAAGCAGTGTCATTTTCCATTTGCATGACTAAAGAAAATCCTTGTGCTATGGATGTTAGTTAATCATCATCATACTGATCATATATCATAATGATCAGTATGATCATTTTCCTATATATATATTCAGATTTCCATACATAAAGAAGAAGCAGTAAAAAAAAAACTTTACAAAGGTCACATTTATGTTACTGTTACTTTTCGTGTGTGGTCTGAAGAAATAAAAAAGAAACTTCCATAGTATAACATCTACATGTCATTATTCATTGTGCAGCTGCCTTATTTGCTATCACTTAGGCAACAGACAGTTTTGTGATGTGCAATTTGAGTTATCATTCATACACAGCCCATACCCATGGCGTAAAACATTGTTTAGTAATAAATTGTTCTAGTGTCAAACAAATATGACTATGTGTCCCTGTAGCCTTGCAGCTGCTTGCATTAATGCCTCACCAGATTGTTAAAACTCAGAGACAATGGTGTCAAAGAATGAGCAGACCTGTGGAGACACATCCAAAAATCCATTGCTGTGATGAAGATGGTCTGAAAACAGCCTCCACAGAGATTATGACTCATGGTAAGACATAGACTGAGGTTTAGATCACATTTTGTGAGACACAGGGGACATAACCATCATCCCTGAACCTCAGGAAAGTGCGGCGCGTAATTCGGTAGATATTTCTCTGACACGTGGAGGGCGACAGAGTGAGGGATGGGACATGTCTGCAGAGACCTTTGGTGTTCCTCAGGAGAGAACGAGCGAGTGAGAGTACAAAGATTGCTCTGACGGAGATGGCACCTCTGGGCTATTAGTGATGGTGAGCATTCCCCTCTCTAATGTATTTTACTTTTACCTGCTGGGAGTTTAATTAAAAAACAAAGCGCCTCAATTTAAAGCTCATTACTATGCTAATTTAGTAAAGAGGGGGGAGGTGATTAAGCCGCTCTTAGTGTTGACTTGAGCTCACCCTGGGGACCATGGAGAAGACATGGCAACTCTTTATTTGGCTTCATTAGTTCTCACTGTAATCTCAACACACCAAAGAGAAAGGCTAGTAGTAAGCATTAATGGAGGCCCATTTTCCTTATGGATTGTTAAACAGAAGAGGTATTTTGGAATTAATATAATGAATATATCATCTTTTTTTAGCCTTAATGAAATGGCATTTTAAAGAGTGTGGTTAAACTAAGCAATTTGACTATGATCTACTGCATTTAAAAAGCATTGCATGCAACATTTTGTCACTGTTCCAGCTGAAAAGCTTTGTGCAGGTCATAGTGGTGTGAGGGAATCCTTATATAATAAAAGGACCTTTTCTGTTGTCGTTACATCACTTTGGTAGACTTGTATAATATCATCTCTATTGTTTTCCATTTCAATGTCAATTCAATTCATTTTTTTATAGTGCTCTTTATAACAGACATTATCACAACCTTTACACAGAACTTTATTTTCTTTCCACACTTACAAAAAAATATATAAATAAGTAGTTTCTCATATTTGTATTTGTCAGGACCTATTATAACAGAGAAGCTATAAAATAATTGACACGGTGGAGTGAAAAACAGTTTGCTACTGTACAAAAACATGGACGCTAAAAACTGCTTCTTCAGTGTGTCATGTGGATCAGATGTACTTAAGCTGAATTTTGAATTATCATGGCTATGTCTTCGTACTTATTAACAGAACACTTTTGTCCCACATACATGGTCAAAATTATGAACATATGAGTCTCTAAACTGAAGTATCAGGACTCTTATCCTGAAAATGTTGCTTGCTCTCATGTGGCTTCCAGCTTGAGTCAGAGCTTCAGAACTTCCCTGAACCACTCACACAGTCCTCTCCCAGTCCCTGTAGTCATCTCCCTTTTCTGACTGTCTACCCTATCCCCTCTTGGCAATAGCCTGTAATCAAGTGATAGGCTGGCCTGTGCTGTGTGGTGCTGTCACAGGAGGCTTGGAGCCTATAATTCAACAGTGCTAGCCACCTGATGTCCTAAGTGTTAGTGAATTCCCCTAGTGGTGGCCAACAGCTCACCAAAACACTTATCACTCATGTCTTCATGATTGACACACTCTCCGAGCTCAGCTCGGAGAGTGTGGGGGCCTCGGCTTGGAGAAGTCAGAGGGACTTCTTCAAAGTGATCATTTACAGCTGTTCTCTTGAGTAAGCCTGATCCTCCTTTCTCTTTCTCTCCCGTTCTCTTTTTCTCTCTCTCCCTCTTTGATGAAGATGTGGTGACATAAGAAGCCATTCTGCCTAAAATTGTTATGGGCTTTCGCCCCACCCCCCTTATGCGAGCTCAGCGGAAAGCAAGAGTAGAATAGGTGTAGAGAGGAGCATGTGTTGCTAAATGTGCTGCAATTATCCTCATGACTCCCCCGCACCGCTCTCCCTTCTCTGGGCTCGTCTTTTATCTCCCCCAGGACTCCGATCCTTATCGCCAAGGCAGAGGCATTGAGGAGAAGGCCTTCTCGTGGTGAGGAAATCATTGGCAACATGTGGTGAAAGCTTTAAGATGTTGTCACACTTTAAGTTGTTCATAATCGGTTCAAAGGCAAGAGTGCATAGTCCTTGAAGCGGGCCGCTTTCTCGAAGATGAGGGCCTGGAAGGTGAGGTCCCGGGCTTGGCCAGACATGGGGGCCTACAGCTGTGTCTAGCTTAGCCTTTGACTCCTGGGCCGGCACTTTCTTTTTCCAGAAATGTCTTCATCCAGCAAGACTTGTTGAATGTGCTAATTTCCCCAGCCACTAAGAAAGTTCTTTAGAGGAAACATTCCACATTGCTACAAAAGAAACACAAAAATGTCTTGTCTATGTATGAGCGGATGGTTCACTTCTCTAAAGGTTTGACAGTTTTTTCCCTTTGAAATATGCCTCCAATTTCAATATCACTGATCTGTAAATTTGCTGTAATGTCCAGGCTCCAGAACACTTGTTGCTGTTAGATTTGACTAGGGGACCTTCCTTTGAGAAAACCTGCTCATCCCTATGTGTGTGGCTGAGTGATTGCAAGAAGATAATGATCTCCTGGGGAGCTTTCCCAAAGTTATCTCTGGGGATTATCTCCGATTCTACACATGGAGTCCAGGTCTAGGAGGGACTGAATCAATATTGGCGCTGTGCTGCCTTGAATTGTGTCTGTTGATCCAAACGCGAGAGTCTTATCTGCTAATCTGTGCGCTCAGGTGTTGGGAGGATAGTGAACATCCCAAATGTCTACGTCCATTTTCCATCCCCTCTCCCCTCTCCCCTCTCCCTCTTCCCTCTCCATACATCTTTTCACTTTCTCTCACTGTGACTTTCTTTTTGATTTGAGGTTTAACTAGTTTAACTGAGGTTTAGCTTTCTTGCTATGATTACATTTGTATACCATTTTTCAGTGACTTTATACAATTTGCATCCATGCTGCTCTTTGAATTTGAAACTGAAATGCATACTTTTTGCACCAAAAAGAAAGAACAATGTGAGTTTCTTTTTATACCTTAACATCAAACAGCCTAAAGTATCCTGAGGTGAGGAGCTGAAAGTCTTCTCTTGAATATGATCTCATGTTGTGTGTTCGGTAGCAGCGTGTGCTCTTATTGAGTTTGTAGAGCGTGGTAGCTTAAAAAGGCCCAGATGTGGGTCTGTGTCCGGCCCCACAGTGCTGCAACTCCACTGGAGTTCTCTCTTTCTTCTCTCGTTTCTGGCTTTCATCTCAAACCACAGGAAAGAAATCCTCTCCAGACGCGTCACGGCACCCTAGACGGCCCTTGCATTGTTTATGTCGCTGTGTACAGCGTTTGCATTATGCCTATGCATCCAGTCATCACGCTAACAGGGCTGCGCACATTCACTAGCCCAGTCCTTGGCCTGGTAATCAGGTAATGTTACGGGGGATTGAGCGTGGCGGCCCCCCTAGTTGGCCTTCGCCTGCTCACACTGTGGTGTTGTTTTAAAGAGCATTCTTTCGACGCTGAACTTGGAATGGTATTAAAGTGGGATTAGGGGCTCCTCCACAATCCAGTGCTTGTGTCATTCACTGAGCTGCTCTCCTTCTTTTCCCCACTCTACCTCTCTCTTTCTCCCTCTCGTTCTCTCTCACCGACCCCCCGCCTCCACCCTGTTTGATTGTGGCTAGCAGTGGGAGTTGAAGTGACTGGGCCTTTCAAAAGGAAAAAAAGGGGCTAGGGTTAAATCCCTACTCCACTGCTCCCTGCTAATTCCCCTTGTTCCTCCGAGAAGGATTTACTTCTGCTGCCAGCCCTGTGAAAGGCTTTCTCTGCCCATCCGAAAAGTTAGCCGTCGCCTTCCTGCCGGGGTGTGGTTGCTATAGCAGGGGCGTCATGCGTGGCTATTCCATCTGAGGTCCTGCTGAGAATGTCGAGCGGGGGGAGCACAAACAACAGCCCAAAAAGTCCGGATTAGATTCCAGGACAAAGCCAGGACAGGAAGATTCCAGAAGGAACGAATGGGAATTACAGCAGGAAAAATAATGCAAGGTGACAGAAAGGGGAAATAGAAAAATAATGGCTTACAAGATTAGAGCAGGAGGGTAGGAGAGGATGAGAACAAGAAGAAGAAAGGGATGAAAAAGAATGTTTTCATTTGGATGAGAAGGATTTTGGGAGAGAAGAACGGGAGAGGTGACCGGGTGAATCCGGGAAGTGTCACAACATCTCAAAAGGGTCATTTCCTGTTCATTCCCAGTTTTTTTCATACTTGATCTCTCAGGCAAGAATTCCCATCATTAAATAAACATTTAATTTGGACCTGTGGTGTGGATCATGACAGATTCATCACCTCTTAGTCTGACAAGTACACCATGTAATAGGCTAATCTAGCCAGCTCAAGCTATGTATACTCTTTTAAAAAATCTATAAAAAGGAGGAACATTTTGGACATGAGATTGTATAATGGATCAAAACTGTAAAATCATCTTAGTGTTGACTTATTTATGTGATTATATATTGAGTTTCTTGGCTGTTATTAATTTGTCATTTTGTTTTTACCAAAACATTACTTGAAAAGACAAAAAGTTAAAATAAAAAAATGATGATTTGGTTTGATTTGTATTTGATTTGGGAGCATGCAGCCAAACCCTATCAATCTGAAACCAAATGTACCTCTCTCCAACTTGCTAAATATTTTATGGACTGAACAGAATTGCTGACATGCGAAATCTTTTGGATTTTTATGGGATTAACATTTTCCATTGTTAAATAATAATCTCCTAATCCTCTTAATGTTTTGTTATAAATCAAAGATTATTGGCTTCATAATGCCTTACAACGCCAATACTCATTCTATTGTCCTGATGTGATCAAAATGGTGCCAAAACCTGTAGTCAGAGATGAAACAGAATTGTAGTTAGAGACAGACATTTTGCTGAGTTTATGAAAAATGACATGATTTGCATTTTTAAAAAAAATCATCACACATTTAACATAGTGAACGTGGCCCTGCAGATGATGTGTCATTATAAATGTAAACAATGAGTTTAACTGGGGTTTAATTACCACAAATGGCAGGTCAAAGAAAAACACTTATAGTGGCGGTTATCCTTTTACAAACATGAATACAGCTGTCCAACAAACTCTGCATGCCCTACGCCTGCATTATATCAATACTCAGCATTTTACAAAGCCATTACCATCACAAAGGTAACCTCATATTTACCGATATTCATCACTGTCTGCCAAGCCTGTCTAGCTACTGCAGATGATGGTGATGGACTCTCTCTCTCTGTTCTTTCTGTCTCTCTCTCTCTCACACACACACACATACACACACACACCCTCACACATAGTACACAATGCCATCGATGCAAAGCATAGATATAGACAAGCACCAGAGCAGCTGCCCCACCAGCCAGAACAAACAAAAGGGCCGTACGCTAATAATAAATCAGTTCTGATGGGCTGGACAGTGTTGCACGCTTACACGCTCCCCGCCTACACGCTTCCTTTAGCAGTGAGCTCCAACTGCTCGCCTGCCAGGGTGATGGTCCTATCTTGCCTTTGAATGAAACAAAGAGATGTTATCATGGCCAAGGAAATGAGGACTAAAAACATGGCTAGCTTTCTGATCTGAGGGCATAGGTGACAAGAATGTGAAATACTGTTGCCTAGCAATAGGAGATACATTTGCTAATGAGATAAAATTGGTGTTTTTCAGGTGTAACATTTTAGAATGTTTTGCATGTTACATTTTCAAATCAGTTAATCGAGCAAATATTTTATTCTGTAACCAACAAATAAAATCAATCTTGCATACAGATGAAGCAGAAGCTGCTTTGTGTAAAGTATCACTTAAGCTTCATTCAGATGTTGGTCACATGCTATGATCCTATAAGAAATGACTTCCCATTTCAGTCAACTTTGCAGCAGTGGCAGTGAGGCCTGTCTAATCACTGTGCTAGATGTGGTAATGCCAGGGAAGGATGTGGACCCTTGGTGCTGATTGAAGTTTGCTGGTGCATTTGGGCAGCACGGCCAGTGCGCATTTCCTCTGATTGGGCTCTGCTGAGGCGTTGAGAAGTTATCCAGGGTACTTTAACAGATGAGCCGCCGTCAAAAGAGATCACCCGGGGGCTTAGCCACACACCCCCTGCCCCCTTAATCACAGCACCGTGATGGACAACCACACATAGAGACATTCCTCAGCAGAGCACATCTAAAGTTGTCTTCTACGTGAGTTTGTTTCTGCTGTTGGCTGACCAGTCCAGTCTCTAATTTCTGTTCCTTTTCTCAGGTTATTTGCCACCAAATGCAGTGGGTGCTTGGAGAAAATCGCTCCTACAGAGTTTGTAATGCGGGCACTGGAGTGCGTTTACCACCTCAACTGCTTCTGCTGCTGTGTGTGTGATCGGCAACTGCGCAAAGGAGATGAATTTGTGCTCAAGGACGGACAGCTGCTTTGCAAGAGCGACTATGAGAAGGAGAAGGACCTGTTGGGCTCCGTCAGCCCTGACGACTCTGACTCAGGTAAACCTGAACAGTAATTCCGGCACAGCTTTATAGAGTGCAATATAAACGAATACTTTTGAATTATACACAAATTCAGCTAGAAGAGCGAAGCAGTAAGAGCACTGGAGCACCTTCACATTGAAAATTAACATTTTAGCAAGTGAATCATGTTGAATTTAAGTAATTCATTCATTATCCGAACCGCTTAATCCCAACCGGGGTCGTGGGGGGCCCAGATTGCAGTGCTAGACTGTTGAAATTCTTTTTATAAATGATTATTTAAAGTGAGTTTGCAATGAAGCACTTACTTGTCATTTCTAGAATTCTGTAAGACAATTTAACTTGACATGGTCTGTAAAAATATTTAAATGTCCAGTGATATATTCAGTATTTTTAAATATGTTTAGTAATATCCTTAATTGATGAATTCCTTTTAAATAGATTAATTTGGAAATGAAAATTAATGTGTTAATTTTACATTTGCAGTTGGACTCAAATAAACAAACTTTATTTTAACATTATACATTATTTTATCACTGGGTTAAATGTACTTATCTGTTGTGCAGATACGGCAAGAAAGTATAGTCTGGCACCCATATTTATGGAGAGAGAGCACAGTCATGACACAGAGAAGCCACAGAGTATTGATTGGGTGGTTTGGTGTGGGTGGCTGAGGTACTGGAAGAAATTAGAGCCGTGGGCCTGTGTGAGTGACGGGGAGAGCGGAGGGGGTGGTTTGAGGCCTTATTCAGCCCAAGACGTATGCTTCTTATCGGGTCTCTGCCTTCCCTCGCCTCTTCTGACTGTAATGAGGCATCCCGGCCGGCCTCACTCTCTCCACCTCCATATGGCTCTCATTTGAAAGTGCACACTCAGACGTCAAGAAATTTGTCAAACGCGTGAGAAGGCCTGTGTCGACTTTTGGGGATATTTGTTTCACTTCCGCACTTCATTCGGTCAGAGTGTCAGTGAAAGGATTTTTTGGGAACTAGCCCCAAAACAAGGCAGAATACAATTAGAGGAACATGATGCAGTGAACTTCAGCAAAACGATAAGAAATTCAGGCATGTTACAGCCCTGCTCAAAGACTGAGGTGAGACACATAAGCAAAAAGATAGAACCAGGGTAACATTTGCATTTCCCTGTGATCCTTTAAAGGGCTGGAGAGTTTGCTAGTCTAATTGACCCCTGTTGCTGATGCTGCATAAGAGCGCTGGCACTAAATTGCATGAGCCCTTTATCTCTGGGAGTCAGCACCAGGGGATCATAACCATTACTCTGGTTTTTAACTTTTGAACTATGCCATGTCATGGAGCTTGGCCCATTTTCTAATTATGATTATTATTCTATCAAACATAAGCTGATTTGGCTTATTAGATGAAACCTCCATCCACTGAACAATAAAGCCAATCCCCCACTTGGCTATTATAATTACAGTAGCAGAGCCAGGAGTCATTTCGTTTAGATGGCACATTAGTACGACCTGCTGAGAGAGATTACCATGACACGGGATGGGTTTGATTGACCGCCTGAGGATCACACATATTATCATGGCCTAATTGAGACATCACGATTAGTTCATATGATGAAATCTCATCATAAGTATTTTGGTTTTAAAAATCTTAATGTGAAGAGAGATATTGGATATCTGGTCTCACAGTGGGGCGATGTTTTTATCACCATTTAAAATCAAAAAGTTTTACTTTGATCTTAGGCAGGTTGAATGGAGATTTGTCTGAATGTTAACATGGACCCTCTTTTCATGATATAAAACCCTCTTCCACCCCATCCTGCACACACATACACATACATTTATGTTTTTACAAGCTTTACAGCAGTACAGATGAGTCACCTACAGACTTATGTGGTTTTTATATCTGTTTCTCTATGTCTCAGCTGGGCTTTTTTTCCCATATGCTCAAAAGTTCCATGTTCATTGTGACCTCACAATTTAGCATCCGTTATGTGAAGGATTCTTATCAAAGATTTATTCAGTGCAAAAACAACCAGGGCCTTTTGCTATTAATTATAAATGACACAATGTCCAGTCCTGTGACAGATGTGCATACTTCATAGCGCTTTGCAAATCGGTGCTACAGGCTTGTAGTGGATATGGCCTATTCTTTTAGTAATAAATTGATAACAAAAGTATTAAAACCACATGTGTCTCTTTTCATTATGAATGCACTGTGTCTGAATGGCCTGAAATTGAAAAGAACAAAAACATCTATTCATCAATAAGCCATCGGAAAAGTTGCAGAGTTCAAAAAATGTGCTGATTCCTCTGAATGACGGATCTCTCCCCAGAGAAGAGTGAGGATGAGGAGCTGGATATCAAACCAGAGAAGTGTGCTGGGGGCCAGGGCAAGGGAGATGATGGAAAAGACCCAAGGAGACCCAAACGACCACGAACCATTCTCACCACACAACAGAGACGGGCATTTAAGGCCTCATTTGAGGTGTCCTCAAAGCCCTGCCGGAAGGTGAGCTACCATTTCAGTGACTTTTTTGTAACCTTAAACAGAAATACAAAGAAATAGAAATGATGTCTTAACCTTTGCAGCAGTCAATTAGCCATATTAAGGATAATATGAATGCATGCAGTAGCTGAGTGTCAGTTTGAGGTTTGATTTTTCTTTTTTTTTCCAGGTGAGAGAGACCCTGGCTGCTGAGACGGGCCTGAGTGTCCGTGTAGTTCAAGTGTGGTTTCAGAACCAGAGAGCTAAGGTGAGCACTTCCTTCATGCAACCTGTCAATCTATTGCCCAGTATTACCTACGTGAACCGAGTGATGTACAGTCAGGGCTGAGATAACACAGTAATTCTCCATGTGCGGTGCTAACAGTAAGGACCTCCGTTGTCACTACCAGAAGAGAAAGAGTGTGAGCAGGGATGCAGCAAATCTCAGCCACTATCTGCCTCTGGCTTAACCTCTTGCTGCATTCCATGAAAAACTCCCATTGAATGAAAAGAGCGATGCTCTCACATCCATCGTGCTTTTACATTAGTGCCTGAAACCCACCTCCAAGATCTGATGCTATCTTCAAAAGCCTCCGCATAATATAATGTACTCAGATAGATGGCTACGTAGTTCAAGCTGAGGTGAACAACAAGAACCCCACATTTTCAGTAAGTTTGAGAAGAGCAAAAAGAGATGACTTGGTATGGCCCAAAATTTTCTGAATGTGGCTTTATCTGTTTTTTCAGATGAAAAAGTTGGCAAGAAGACAACAGCAGCAACAAGAACAGCAGAACTCCCAAAGGCTCGGCCAAGGTACCACGTCCTGACATATCCTCCATAATAAGTAACTTTATTTGTCCAAGTAAAAGTAATGTACTTTGAGAACAGATTTACAAATTATAGCAAATATAAATCTAGCATAAATATTTGTGATATTATATGTTGTCTTTATTAGTATGTTGGACATTTGAACCCAGCAATTTCTCCAGCAATATCTCAGACATGGGTCACAAGATGACCCTAATGAATGTTCCTGTGTGTGGGAACTGGGAGTGCAAACTGAGTGTCCCTTACACATTAGTCCATGTAGCATTAGTCTGTGCATGCTGACATGCTGGCCTGTCAACTGTAGATCAAACCAAAAAAGGGGAGAGTGTGGGACTGTGCGTTGAGGTAGAGGGAAAAAATGTACAACACATCAAATGTGCCTTGATCTTGACCTGTCCATCGACCTTTTCTCCTCCCTGCTAGAAGGGCCGGCATCTCATGTTACTATGTGGTTAAGCATAGAGCATCTCTAATCTGTACGTTGACTGCTTCGGGGGTTTAGAGATCTGTTACATATCTTACTGTCCTCACATTGTTACAGCCACCCATTTTAGGTCACCATGCAAAAACTGAAAATATGTGGCGGTGTAATAGTGTAAATTGTAGTTCTTGTTTTCAGGCTTAAAAGAGCTTGTATATCATGTAGATATCGCATTGAAGGTAAACGTGTTGCTGAAAGGACCCAAAAAAGCTCCCCTGACAGTTGATTTAGGACAAGCCTCTCTGTGGGGGTGAGGACTATTATTCCAAGTGCTTTGGAGGGGACAAATAGTTCTTCCGCAGCTCAGACCCTTAATTCCTATAAAAATATTTATTGTTGTGGTGTCAAAAAGTTTTCACCATGACTCACTTTTGCTCCCTCTATCGGGTCTTTTTAACCTCATCTTTGTGAAAGAATTTCTGTCAACATAATGTACAGTCATGCAGCCAGTACTTATCCAGTTTTTACATTTGGTGTCTGAAATGTCAGAGAACACCTGATCTTAGTGAGGAATATAATTTAATCATATTGGCCATGTTAGCAAGCTTGTTTTAGTCTTAGAGCAAAACATGGTTAATGGTATCAGCAAAAAGTAAATTTAGATTTAACCTCCCCAGAGAGATAAGATAGGATGACTGCATTTCTGTACACCACAAGAGTAGTCCTTCCCCTCTTTACTTTGGGGAAATCCCAAAGCTTATATTGACATTTTACTGCTGTGCAGAACCTCTTGTACCTTCCCTGCTGGAAAGTCATAATCCTGAGATCATTGAATCATCTTCAGCCATAAACCAAGAGTAATAATACTTTTATTTTATAGACCAATGTTAGACTATCCTCATGGTGCATCCAGTTATGAGGCTTTTTCAGAAAGTCGGCTATAAAAAAGATTAAAAAAAAAAAAAAGAAAAAAGAAAGAAAGAAAAAAGGGAGAAGAAGAAAAAAGAAATTCTCTTGGTTGCTTTCAACCATAAGAACTGTAGTGTCATCACAACAGCACAAGTTCATACTTCCACTTTTTCCCATGTTTGATAGATTTGAATGTAGGCCAACATTTTTGTGGCTTTCTGCATTCAACTGTAGCCTTTTTGTCACTTAGATGGATGATTCATGTCATTTAGGTAGTTAACAGTCTCTTATTGGCCATGAATTCAAGTGGTCATCCAGTAGAAATCTGTTCTCAGAGACATCCAGGAAAATCTTCTAGTAATGCTGCTTGCAAGAGACAGTCAAGCATGGGTGAGCTGACCTGGTGGTCCAAGACGTCTGATGAAATTGGACTCTTCTTTGGGGAATACTGAGGCGGCCTAGAGCGGAGATACTGATCTCATCGATCATGGAATCAAGCTGGAATGTTTCATCAGAGGAGACCCACAGTTATTACATTGTCTGTTATCACAAAGGGTATCCACCTCAAATATCAATGTCAGCTTTTAAAAAATCTATATCATATAAGAAACACTCCAATTCTGCAAGATTTTGCAACACTGTAAGATTTTTGTAAAAGGTCTTACAATCTACTATGCCAAAATATATTTTAGTGCGAGATGTGTTTACTGTTTCATCATAATTTCATATGTATACCTTTATTCTAATGCTAAAAGCTCCCAGCTTTAAACATCTTTGTGTCCCAATCAAGACACACGTAATGGAAAGGTCTGGAGCCCTTCACAAATGAATTTCAGACATCATCCTTCCAAGAGTCCACCACTCTAAAGCGGAGGGTCGATATGGTGTGTCTGCAAGCCTCATTCCTAGCCCATGGCTCTATGCGTGACTCATACAGTGTTACTTTATGGGGTTGGTTTGTGACAATCTTGTCCCACTCTAAGCATGGTTCTTTTTGGTTGGTGTTTTTGTGGAGTTCTGCTTGATTTTGAGAGTAGATATTGTTGTTCTGCCTGTAATGTTTGCAGAAATCCAATCTTCTTCTCTCATTTCACTTAATAAACCAACAATCGATGTCTTGCATTATCTACAGTTCCCTAACTGGATATGCATATAGAGATATGATGCCTGCAGGAAAATATTTAGCTAAAGATGAGATTGCTTGAGCTTTGATGATCAATCTTGTATTATGGTCCTCTATCAAATGAAATGCTTACTGTGTAGCAATATTTACTGTTTGCTTATTTATGATTTGTAATGATCATATCTTTTTTGCTCCCAGAGGTGATGTCTAACCGGATGGAGAGCATGATGAGTTCCTACACACCTCTGGCCCCTGCACAGCAGCAGTTGGTTACCATGGAAAATGGCTATACAGCTGATCCCTTTCAGCAGGGTCTCACCCCTCCTCAGATGCCTGGTGACCACATGAACCCTTATGGTGAGTCAAAGCTCAGGACACTTCTACACTTCTTCCCTTACTTCTTCCACAGCCCTCACCATAGAGCTGTGTGGTGCAGCCATCACTTACAAAGCACAAAAATATCACCACACCACCTCCCTCCCTTCGGATGTAAAGATTATGTGAATGCGAGTCGCCCATTTATAAAGAAGGTTTTCATCCAAATGAATCTAGGATGCTCCTACCCACCCAGCACCCCTCTTCTCCAATTCTCATAACAACAATCATGTGCTTTATTCACTCTGCCTGTGCATGAGGTTTAATGGTGTATTTTGTTATGCTTTGTGACAGTGTTCCTTGGTTAGTAAATAAAAGGTCAGAAGATGATCTGTGGTGGAACATATAAACACAACAGTGGTTAACCAAGATCGGCAAGGATTTAATCACCCTGGGAACGATTGCATGGGTCCCCTTAAAAGAAGTACATCATGCATTGCTGAGGTTTAGTAGAATTCTGATCATTCTAAAGCTATGTTGATTTCTTTCTGTATTGAAACGGTTCCCTCAGCTAATAAAATAAGACCGAAGAGCAGATTCTGTAATGCTCTTATGATCAATGTTCTCAAACCTATTAACATATTAACTTCACAAATAAGAATTGCTTGTTAAGACTCTTTGGTCACAAATAGGCAATGAAGAGTTCCCTAGAGGCTTGTCATCCATTCCCTTCCCCAATCCCCAGTTTCATCACGCTCAAGCTCAGGGTTTATGGCAAAACAACAGGAAATAAGCAGCATTGCCAGCTCATTAAAAAATCATAGCCCATCAACCTGTCACTGTCTTATGTAAAGGTGTCATTAAGATGGGGCCAAGTATTAAACCTAACTGTGCCCACAAGGAAAATGACAAACAGGAGGATATTGCAGAAATAAACAGCTGGTCTATCTGGGAATTCATAAGATTCCAGTTTGCCTTACAACATTTGCTTAGTATCTGAATGCATGTTTTTCACACCTTTTCTTAGAAATTGTAATCAGAGAATCGTCTCCAAATAGTTAATCCTCTCCATAGGATAAGCTTATGTTCAGAATAGCATACCAAGAAGAAACTTTTAATATTCTTTTAACACATTCATCAAATATTTGGGGCACCACTGAAACTTATACCTTTCCATTAATTTACAAGAATATGTTTTCTTTTTTTCACAGGAAACGACTCCTTATTTCATGATATTGACAGTGACACCTCCTTGACCAGCCTCAGCGACTGCTTCATGGCTTCCTCTGATGCTGGCTCCCTCCAGGCACGTGTGGGAAATCCAATTGACAGACTTTACTCCATGCAGAGTTCTTATTTTGCCTCATGAAAACCAACACGGAAAAGAACAGACAAATGTGGGTTCATTCACTAGGACTAGCTGCTTTCTTCAGTAGATGCCTCAGAACCAAGAACTCCCATCAATGCTAAAGAAAAGACCTCTTCCATGGACAAAAACAGACATCCAAGATACATAAAGCGTAGAACTTGAAGACAAGCAGTTCTTGTTTCTCAGTAGTGAAAAAAGCAGCTCAGGTCATCAGTTTTCTGAAACTGACAGACTTTTTCTAGATATCTGTAGATTTGTTTGTACATGACTTTTACCGAAGTAGCACTCGACTCTTCGAAATCCACTTATGGAAGAGTATTGATGTACAGTTAAAAGCCACTGAAGCCACAAACCTCAGTCCCCAGCATCCTGCCAAGGAAAGCTGAAGATCAAGACACAGATCTCACAATGCATGAACCCATATTCTTTGTGAACATGACATTGAAAAAGAAAATCTTTAGAAAATAGATTAAAAATTGTGTTGTTGAGATGTTTAAATGTGATGTTTGGACTGTCATAAGTTTATCTTTTCATTATGTTCAGCATTGCATTTTTTAACAATTTAATAGGTTTAGCTTTGGAAGTGAATTTAGAAATGACAGCTGGAGGAGGAATGTAAAGTGCAAGTGTATTTGGTGTGTGTGTGTGTGTGTGAGAGAGAGAGAGAGAGAGAGAGAGATATGTCATTACCTCTCTGTATGTATGTATGTATGTATGTATGTATGTATGTATGTATGTATGTATGTATGTATGTATGTATGTGTGATTCAGTGTGTTATAGTTTGAAAGATGGTAAGACATGGACAGTGAGAGCTCTATACTTGTGTAAATATGTTTCCCGAACAAATCAGTTGTGCATGTTCAAATGGAGATCATTCTATTTATTTAACTAAACATGCTCTTGAAGGTACTTAAGAAACGGAAAAGCTTTATTTAAAAAGGAGAAACCATGTCAAGTAGTTGATCCATTATTATCACGGCTCACTTGTATGTCATTTTAATTATGAAATGTATTCCCGTATTCAGCTATGATAAACATCAGCAAAAGTTGTGCTATTTATTTGTTAAAGGCCCTTAATCTTGTCAAAGTACATTTTCACATGTGCTAAATTACCAAAGTTTGTTGGTATGATGAATAAACTCCATTTCTCCTGATTTCTTTTTTTGTTGAAATCTAAGTTGAATTTGTTTTTTATACACAACTGTGGCGACAAGATGATGACAAAAGCCTAGGCAGCAGTGTTTAACTGACAACAAGCAGTTGGTTCATCATGTGTAAGGCAGCCTTTAGATGAGTTATTTGTGGATTTTCCACCTAACTTTCAAAATACAGATTTATGTTACAATATCTCTATGTTGCAACTGAAGCTGAACTTTAAAGAGTTAGCACTGAGTCACCAGTTTAAAAAAAATCTTTACTTTGTCCTGTGACTTTATATGTTACTACTCTTCTGAATGTTTTTCTTACCAGTCATTATATAGCAATATTTACTCGCATGACTATAGGATGTGTAAATGTTGTGCTAGCATCAAGCTGCGAACTATAGTCTTTTGACATTCTCCAAAGACTTGAAAATGCCAGTGAGTTCACACTACAATGTTTAATATAGAATTTCATAGTCACATGAGAAATAACGCAACTTTAGGTTATTTTGCTACAAAGTGTGACAGTACATAATCTATGCAACATGCAGTATTATAGCTAAAGTGGTAACTATCTAGCTATATAAGCAGGTAAACACTAATAACATGACTCACTGCAACATACCTTCAGTCGGATAAACACCATTAACATGACTGACAGGGTGCTGCTGTGATGCATTATTGTCACGCTCAGGTATAAGGTAGTACTACAAAAAATGTCTGAAAGTCAAGCATAATAAAAGTTGTGCAAGAGGGTATCCCTCCCCCTTGTTTTATTCCTTTACCTTGCTTCTCCCACACAATGGATCAGGAATAACAAGTCATGAAGACAACGCAAGCCAAGGTTTGACATTTTTACCAGATTAAGTCATACACAGTACCTTGAGCTTCACTGTAGATGTGCATGTGCATGAATGTATGCTCAAGAGTGAAATGATGGGAGCTTGCCTTGCATTCGCCGTCTCAGACTCCATAAATTAATCTGGTTATCTCTTTCTTGGATTCCTCTGTGGGCAGAGCCCTAGAGGTGAGATTCAGAGCTCCAGTAGTGCCCTGGCTTTTCCAGCATTGCCGCGGGCCTCGTCCACTTAGACAGCAGTATATTTTCTCTCTTATCTCCTACTCATCTGCCATCGCAGGTGTTGCTAGGTGTGGTCGTCCATCTTGTCTGTGTCAGAGCAGGTCTTATCAGTAGATCCTCAGCAAGTCCACCTCTGTTTTGCCTGAAAAGGAGCGCTCTAATTCTACTGAGGCAAACCTGGAAGGCGCTCCTACTTGACCTGCTCACCTTCATGTGACCCACTTATCTAGAAGGGTATCACTGTCATTCACACCAGCACTGACTGACACATACCATCTATACCACACTCTGTACATTTGCACTTCCGGGGACAGGTGTGAAAGGAACGTTTGTGGCGTGCGCTGTGGGACTCTCACATGCCTGTGCTGATTTTCTTGCGGTACTTGGTAAACAGGAAACACACCCTGCATGGTGTTTAGGGAAAATCCTTGCCAGGAAAGGAAAGCTGTGCTGCTGTCGGGGGTGTGTCAACATCAAAAGACAACTCTTCAAAGTGAAACAATATAAAATACATAAAATAAAAATACGGTTAAAGTAAAAAAAAAAGAATTAAAGTAGTTTAGAAAAAATTCGCGTAGCTAATATTATTTTCCTTTTAAAAATGTGACATCAGACCACATGAACATCACTACAAATTCAAAATTTTAGAAATTAAAAAAAGAAAAAAATTACTGCTATTTCATTGCTTCTGTTAAAACCAACAATCTTTGCTACAGGATAACACAAAGCATCTACAGACCATCTCAAAAAATTTGAATATCATGAAAAAGTTCAATATTTTTTTGTCACTCATTTCAGAAAGTGAAACTCATATATTATATAGATTCATTACACATAGAGTTAAATATTTCAAGCCTATATTTATTGTAATGTTGATGATTATGGCTTACAGATAATGAAAACCCAAAATTCAGTGTCTTAGAAAATTAGAATATTGTGAAAAAGTTCAATATTGGAAAGTCATGGTGTCACAACCTAATCAGCTAATTTACTCAAAACACCTGCTAAGGTTTTCTAAGCATTTAATTGGTCTCTTAGTCTGGGCCAGTAGGCTACACAATCGTGGAGAAGACTGCTGACTTGACAGATGTCCAGAAGACAGTCATTGACACCCTCCACAAGGAGGGTAAGCCACAAAAGGTCATTGCTGAAGAAGCTGGTTGTTCACAGAGTGCTGTATCCAAGCATATTCATAGAAAGTTGAGTGGAAGGAAAAAGTGTGGTAAGAAAAGGTGCACCAGCAACAGGGATAACTGCAGGATTGTCAAGCAAAAATCCATTCAAGAATTTGGAGGAGCTTCACAAGGAGTGGACTGAGGCTGGAGTCAGCGCATCAAGAGCCACTACGCACAGACGAATCCTAGACATGGGTTACAAATGTTGCATTCCCCGTGTCAAGCCACTCCTGAACCAGAGTCAGAAGCGTCTTACCTGGAATGAGGAGAAAAAGAACTGGACTGTTGCTCAGTGGTCCAAAGTCCTCTTTTCAGATGAAAGTAAATTTTGAATGTCATTTGGAAATCAAGGTCCCAGAGTCTGGAGGAAGAGTGGAGAGGCACAGAATCCACGTTCCTTGAGGCCCAGTTTGAAGTTTCCACGGTCAGTGATGATTTGGGGTGCCATGTCATCTCCTGGTGTTGGTCCACTGTGTTTTCTGAAGTCCACAGTCAACGCAGCCATCTACCAGGAAATTTCAGAGCACTTCATGCTTCCTTCTGCTGACAAGCTTTATGGAGATGCTGATTTCATTTTCCAGCAGGACTTGACACCTGCCCACACTGCCATAGGTACCAAATAGAGATGATTGCCTCCATGCCACGCCACACTGATGCAGTAATTCATGCAAAAGGAGACTCAACCAAGTATTGATTGCATAGAAATGAACATACTAAAAAGATCCTTTTTTATTGATCTTATGTAATATTCTAATTTTCTGAGACACTGAATTTTGGGTTTTCATTATCTGTAAGCCATAATCATCAAAATTACATGAAATAAAGGCTTGAAATATTTCACTCTATGTGTAATGAATCTATATATCAGTTACACTTTCTGAAATGAGTGACAAAAAATATTGAAGTTTTTCATGATATTATTTTTTGAGATGGTCTGTATATTTTTCAGCAACATTCAGACACAAAACTCTTAATCTTACAGCAGATAAATGCAGAGGTCACATTTCGTTGTGGTGCACCGTGTGCTGTGCTGTTGTATGTTCACAATGACAAATAATCACTCACTTTCACTATAATAAGTTAAAAGGTGTGTCGGCACAGTGGCACAGTGGTTAGAGCTGTCGCCTCACAGTAAGAAGGTCCTGGGATGAGCCCCGGGTCGGCTGCGGGGCCGTTCTGTGTGCAGATTCCCATGTTCATGTGGGTTTTCTCTGGGTGCTCCTGTTTCCTCCCACAGTCCAAAAGCATGCTATATAGATTAATTGGTGACTCTAAATTGGCTCCATAAGGTGTGAATGGGAGTGTGAGTGTGTGTGTGCCCTGCAATGTGTTGCTGCCTACCCAGGTTTGTTCCCTGCCTTGCATCTGTAAGGCTCTGGTCCCCCCCCACTCTGGCACTTTAAAGCTGTCGATAACATATTTAACACTTTCAGCAAATCTTCTTTGTGAAGAAATAGAAATGGGTGTGCAGTGACCCTACTGTGAAATAAATGTTAAATATTTCTCTGATAATCTTTCTTCTCATGCCTTTGCAAGTAAAAGTCTAATAAATGTACATTTCTATACAAATTTACTTCTAAGATTTGCACATTTAAATTCCAGTTATGCAGTGACCTAGAGTGGGTGTCACTATCCAGCTAAAGAACCTTTCACTCCAGCAATAAAAGCTCAGAAACAACAAAAAGCCCACATCATGCTTTCCTTTCTAGATAGGTACCTAGGTCTAGAAATTCTACACCTCTGTGTTACATCTTAGATAGGTCACGGTGTGTTATTTCTCTTTGTTTTTACCCTTTCTGTACAACTGTTGTAATGGTGTGGTACATAGTCTGATGCCTAACATTGCTGTATTAATATTGTAAGGTTTCTTTTAAATCTTCATTTGATGTGGGTTTTTACATGAGGGGCCATAGAACATTGGAGTGCCTAGCACCTGTGTGTCCTGAAAATGGTCTGAGGTGTTGCTTTTAAATAATTCTTGATTGTTATATGACACGCATGTGGCACAAGTGGCTTTGCCATATAATGACTAGGATTTGCTTCCAGGTGCTTTAAAACTACCATCTCCATCAAATCCATAGGACTTTGAGGACAAAAGTGCCTGAAATTATTAAAAACTAATATAATTCTGAGTTATTGCCAGTAAAAATTGCTGTGAGATGCTCCCAGGATACAATAATTAGGCCTGGTTAGCTAGACTAACGCAATGTAGGTGCCATGTATTAAACTGTCATTGATTTTTGCTTACTAGAACAGTAACAATACTTAGTATCATTAATATCATTGAATATGAGGCTCTTGATACAATTGTTGCACTGAATAAGATGGCTTCATTTGCTCTCAGAGTAGATGTTTTATTAAATAAATGCATTTTAGATAAATAAATGCACAAGACAGCTGTGGTCATTGGATTTTGTTTAAAACTATAGCCAAAAATTTGTTTAAAACTATAGCCATCGTTTTATTTTTTCCTACAATCTAACACATTCGCTAAGCTGTTTGTGTTTGCATCTAATAGCAACTAATGTGGTCATGTGCACTGTATGTTGTCATCCGTAGCGCAGTCTCTATACCTCGAGGCATGCGTTTCAGAAATTAGAGTGTATCTAATTTTGCCCAAACAGAGCAAGTATAAATTAATAAAGGGCCCTGTCACAGGCAGTTGACTGACCTCAAAGACCTAGAGTCTCCTGTCCCAAGAATGTCTGAGTTACAACATTGGGGGTGGTCTGAGAAGGCAAACATATCTCTAGGTTAAGACACTATCATGCTCACACACCTTTTGACATTTCACACATTCTCTCTTTAGGTCCTCAACAGCTCTGGCATCTCATAGGAAATTAGCCCTGTGACAATATTTTTGTTAGATTAACTCATTCCCTCATTTTCTACACATAGGACAGCAGTGGTTCTGTCCCTTTAACTGCCCCTCCCCATTTGGAATGCTTCCTTCAAATTCCTGACCAAGAGAAAGCTCAGTGTATCCTGGGTTGTTTATTGTACTTATTAAATGAGTGGGCTGGGTAAATTCTCAGCAGTAGCCTCTTAGGTGCACAGCTTGATAGCTGACAATCAATGAAACCGTTCAGTAGACCCAGGGATTGACTGCAATTTCATGATGCAATATTATCATAAGATATCGTAACTTAAGCAAGAATGTTTGTTTGTTACCAGCTTTTTAATTCTCATCCATTGAAATGTGTACTTTATGTATAAAACAGATCCATAAATCTGTCATTCAACTCTCCAGTGCAATTGTATGATGGTGCAATTACAGCAAGTTATTTCTACACTGACAAGGTCCATTAATAATCTCTCAAATACAGAAGGATGAGAACTTCACAGCATTAATGTGTTTGCTTCCATCACTCTTTATCATGTGGTTTTCAAACATTTTGTTTTTGTATCTACTGTGATGCATCCTTTAATTATGTGGCCCCTTGGTTCATATTTCGTCACTGTTAGTTTCCAGACCTTCAATTAGCTGGAGCAAAAACCACATATTTTTCAACCCAATTAATTACAAGCTGGGTGAGAGACAGTCTGGGTCTCTCCTGGGTTTGGCTCAGTCAGGCTTCCAAAGCCAGGCCTGTTCCTCTGGGTTCACAGCGAGTCCAAACGAGGAGCAGGGGAGTCCACCACTGTTTTAGTCAGGGCGTCTTTTATTGCCTGCGGTTTGTCGTTAGCGGGAGCTTTAAAACGACATCTGACCCTTTCAAATGAGTTGTTCTTTTCCAATGTCTCTCCCTCTCCGTTGCCGCCTACTCTCACTTTTTCTCCCCTGTCTTGGTGTCTGTGTTTCTCTGTTATACCAAGAGCCATAAGGGTCATACACACAAACAAGGAGGAGGGTGTGGTGAGAGAGAGAGAAAGGGAGAGAGAGAGAGGTCACCATCTTAACACCTCTCACAAATAACAGCCTCAGGCTGTCTTTGAACATATGCTGTCTCTAGTTACCATATAAGAGTTTAAACTTAGTTTAAACACAAATTTTAAATATAAACGGCTTAGCTAACAAGTCTATAAGATGAAGAGACTTAATATAAAACACAACCTTTACAACAGCAATGTGATGCCAGTGTGCATTTTCATCATTTGCCCCTTTCAGATGGACTTTACTGTCTTTACTGTTCTGAGACTTGTTCCCAAGCACTGGATGCTGTTGGTAAGCCTGCATAGCTGTTCAACCCCATCTGTTTTGTTTTTCATTTTCCACCGTTATTGGCACTTATTGGTACATGGCAGAGGAATGCAGGCTGCTGGTTTGATGTAGGAACAGAACACCAGGGCCAGAAGGCATTGTGTGTTGTGGCTAGTAACCCAGAGGGCAACACATCCCAGCTCCCTAACCTGCATGACACCCGGTGCAGCACTCTTCAAGGTACACAGGACCTTGAAGTTTTCACATACTTTAACATACTCACAATTTAAAAATGTGAGGACAATATCAAACTCATTTGTGAAAATAAATATTTTGTTAAAATTTTGAATTGATAAAGAATATTCTGATTTGCTCAACATAACAGTACTACTTAAATATGAATAAATTATTTCCTAATTGCTTAAAATAAATAGCTTGTTAAAGAAGCTTGAATCAATTCTCTGCAGATACACATTCACTCAGTAATAAATTTGCATTAAAATGGGAGTGCATAGCTTTTTTATGACGTCAGTGAACTTATTGTGTACCAGTGTCCTCCAATGTCCTTCTCTCTGTTTATCTTGTAGAAAACAGAGAGTAATGAAAGAGAATATATATTGTCCCCTTATCCAATTACATGAGGTTAAACACATAGAACAAGCTTTATTTACAGTGTACTGGGGGGTTCATATTTAGTGTACTGAATAGTTCTTATTTATCTAAATATTTATTTACCTTATCTGAATGTCACTACAGCTGTCAATGTTTTTTTTTTAATTTAGTGATCCATTCAAAAGTGACACATGCTCACTTCTACTACATTGCCTGTTTCAAAATTCAGTTTATGATGGATATCTGTTCAGCTATGTATTCTATGTATAAAAATCTATTATGCTGCAGTGGAATACTAGTTACGACAAAAGTTGAATATTTATATTTGTCTATAGATTTCTTATCTGTAATATTCAATGCATGGTTCAATATGCCATTTGGTTTACAGTCTTATTCCGACAAATTTCTCATTTAGAAAAGTCTTCCTAGTTCCTTGTGTTGGGGATAGCAATAGTCACAGTCATTAGATAGATAGATAGATAGATAGATAGATAGATAGATAGATAGATAGATAGATAGATAGAGATATAATCTTATTCATGAATCAGCCTGCTGCAACCTGAGCACTCTCTGTCTATCATGATCTTATTACACATGTACAAGTGAAACTAGATAGCATTCTAGCAGAAAAGGTCTCTGCTCAGATTAGGCAACGAGAATAGGGACCTGCTTTCTAGGTCCTACTTAGATGTGTACTGGGGCCTGTGGGAAATTACAAAAACCATTGCATAAGCCTCAAACGCTGTAGAACACTGAGGTTCCATACTGCTGTATATCACCCTAGATAGTCTTGACAGCTCCCAACATAGCCTGTAAATCTCAGGTAGTGCAGGCACGAATGCTCTGGACCACAGTAAATATTTAAGTCAACAGGCAATAACCGCTCAACCAGGCTGGCAGGAGTTCTGGTACTGGCGCAAATTCTGTCATGTACTCTCTATTTATTACACTGGCTTAATACCACCAATAAGAGGCCCATTTCTCCACTCACAGAAAGCCACCGCTGTCTTGTACAGCTTAACATAGCTCTCCAAATGTCACCCTGCTTAGAATTTTTATTAATGATGCAACGCAGTCAAAATATGGGTGTGCTCCTGCATTTTGGAATCATTTAAACCACTGAACCGTGCTTGTGGCATGAATGAAGATTTATTGTATTGCTGAGTAATATGTGTTTGTGTTCCTTTTAGTGATGTAAAACTGATGTAAAAAAGTAAAAAAACAAGGCTAGTGTCTTAAAAGAAAAATGTACATCTTTCAAATCTAACTGTAGTATTTTTAAGATCTTTTATGCTATTTATGACATTCAACATATTTTAACAAGCACAACAAATTTGGCCTTCATTATACTGTAAATTGTTAGAGCCCAACTACACATATAACAAACACATAATTTGTGTATCCCTGTATGCAAAGTTGAGTGGCCAGTCTTCTTTAACTGCCTCATTAGTCACATGACCCAGGTTTGGGAATCATTTTCCCCATGTAAGGACCTCTGGGCCATGTTCAGACAAGACACTGAAAAGGATTAACTCCACACAATCAATGCAAAACAATGAATCTGCCAAAATCCAATCTTCTGGCTTCTCAATTATTTAAACCCCCCTGCGTTCCTTGTGGAGCTCTGTTTTGCTTCCCCTGCCCCTGTTGGCTATTAAATACTTTTAGCATAGCTAAATGACAACTGGGCTGGCTTTGGGGACCACAGTAGCCAATCGACCCTGGCTGATTGGCCTGATAATGACTAGTTAGTTTCCATGTAGACTTTTCATGTAGACAGTGCTCTAATGTCAACTACTTGACCCAGGGAAATAATACTGGCTTGGCAATGCATTAATATGACTAAATGACTTTACAAGGGAATGAAAACCCTTAGCCCTTATCAATTAATATTTATATATGGTTTCAAATAAAAAAGTAAGCATCAACTAAAATGGTGAATTTAGTCGGTTTAGGCATTTTTCTTTTTGAATTAAAATGTGCCATTATGTCCAACGCTACACCTGCATTTCACTGTGTACAATAACTCTAGAAGTGCTCTGAATAAACTGCATCTTTTAAAATTGTAGTAAGGCTGAAGCTTTGTAGATTGGTATTTTGTGACTCATTACTCTGAAACTGAAAGGTCTTGACCCGTCTGTTTCCAGACATCTTAATGATAAATGTTTGCTACTTCATCTGTTTCTTTTTTTCTCACCTCCTGACCAGCTGAATCCAAGTATTGACAGTTTTACTATAGGCTCTTAAATGTCTCAAATAAACCTTGAATGAATAGCATGCATTCTTCCCCATTTTCCAAAGGTTAGTGCATCTTGATTTTTTAGTGTCTCCTATCAAATGCCAGAGTTAATAATTAACTATCAGTGTTGTGAGGAGAAAAATTGCACATCTCTTCCTGACTGTTGGATTACAGGTAAGGTTAATTGTAACATATGCTGAGCAACCTATCTCTCTTGATTGTCCTTAACAAAGACATTTTAAGATTAAATGTTTTGTGTGAGTAAGAAAGTGACCTTTAAAGCCACTGAAAAGGTTGCTTTTATTATAGCATAAAATAATCATGCAATCTTTTTATGCTCTTTTATATCATTATATATTTAATCTTTGTAGATATATTTTATCTTTGCTTTATATTATAAACATTTTTCACATGTATTTTCCTATGTGCCAAAATTTGTCCTGATAGGCTGCATCCATCACATTATCAACACATAGGCAAAGAGTCTGGAGGTCCCCCACATTTGCCTTTAAACTGGTGTTGTCAGCATTTTTGCTGCCTCATTCAACAATATAGTACAGTTACCAGGTGGTGACCACCATAGCCATTGGCAGTTTATGTATCCCAACAGGTTCGAACACAGAGGCTCAGTGTTCATTGGAAGAGGCTGGGGAGAGTGAGGCTGCCATCAGCCAGCGCCGGACTTTGCCCTCTACCCCCGGCCCAGTGTAAGCAGGTTTCATGTGTCTGCCGCCTTGTGTGTTGACGTGTTCGGTAGAACCCTCATCCGGCTATAGCACCACGCCTGTGTGTCAGCCTGTGTTTGTGTTGATGTATAGACTAGCATGAGTGTGTGTATAAGTTCATTAGTGTGTTCAGCAGCTTAGATTTCAAAGCATGAAAGAAAAGCACAGCATGCAGCATCTCACACAGATGAGACTGAGCAAGCGTTCTAGACGCAAGGGCACAATGGCTGCCCTCTCTCGCTCAGTTTGTCATCAGACCATCTCTCCCTCCTCCCCTCTGTATGGCACCATTCACTTCCTCTGCTGAAAAGAGGGAACTGACATGCTAGCGCTAAGCGATAATAACCCAGTGCAGCCAAATGGGAAAATGAATGGCACTTATGTTGCATTGCCCGTTTATGCCTGTGTTTCAGGTTTATGTTAATGTTGCTTCGATGATGTGAGCCTTGCCAAACCTCATGAATGTATAGACTCATTTATGGATTTCCTGGACTTCATGTAAGGACTGGTTAAGGCACAGCACCGCCAGAAGCTTATTCTAAGCTTATTAGCTTATTTTCTATTTTCCCATTTTTATTTGAATTAAAGATTACACTTTTATTCTACAAGACTTAAAACTGGCCAGCTCATTGATGAGAAATTGATTTGTGTCATAATTAATTTTTATCTAAAATCTTAATTATATGTTATAGGGTATAACTGTATGTTTCACAAATCACAAATTAGGCTTTAGAATCTGACACTAATTCAGTCTATTTAAAATCATTACAACAGTTTGTTACTGCCTTAAATCCTCCCTCTAATTTGCCTCGCTGTAGGTGTCAATCATTAGCTGAAACGACATGCTTGATACATTTCTCATGCTGAAAGTAATACTCTGACAAGGGCCTTTGGGAGGAGGTAGAGGAAGCTAGGTGAAGACGGCAAGCCCCGACAGAGAGTAGAGTTGTGAGCCACGTTGGAATGAGTTCCTGGTCGCCTGGAGCCGAATCCAGCTGCCCACAAACTCCTCTCGCCAGTGGCTGGGCGCTTTGAAGGCACTACATGTCATTTCTTGCCCACTGACAACTCTGTGAACATTGAGTTCTCTTTCTCACTCTCCCTGTCTACTTTTCTCTTTCACATGCATACATGCACATGCACACACATTCATCTGCAGACTATTCAGAATGCCTGGCGGAACATGGCAAGAGATGAGACGGCTACCAGTCACGGCAGAGAATATCCAGTTGCTCATAAGTTATTATTCTGACTGTTTAAGCTTTTACTAGCCTATATAGCGTATCCATGTTATTTTTTTTAGGATAACAGCATGTGTAGTAGCTCTATCATTTTCCCAGAGAGGTGTCACATTCATATTAAATACAGTTATGTTGGTGGCGTAACGGTAGGGTATTCGCCCTGTGATCAGAAGGTCGCAGGTTCGAATAAAGTCAGGGCCGGTAAAGTTACCACTGAGGTACTTATGAACAAGGTACCGTCCCCAAGCACTGCTCCCCAGGCGCTTGTTAGCTGCCCACTGCTCCTTCATGGTTGGGTTAAATGCAGAGGTCACATTTCATTTTTGTGCACTGTGTGTTGTACTGTGGTGTGTTCACAATGACAATCACTCACTTTCACTTTATTCAACAATGTTATGTTCTCTTTCCATGTATAACTCCCATTACCCAAACAGAAACTGATGGTTGTCAGACACTTGATCACATGGAAGTCGTGGGAATGAAGTTTTGACACTTTTCTTGTGATCCAGTCTGGTGCATAGCAATGGGCTACTTACCTGCAGTCTGCCTTTCATGCTGAATAATTTATGTAGAATTTACTTCTGAATTATCACTTCCTACACAATATGGATCTTAATTAATCCTGTGATATGAAAAAAGTACTCTTTTATGTACATTTTCTTACATTTACATTTAACTTCACATTCCTACTCATTTCTACAGGACTCAAGAATAACATAACTATTCTGGCTAAAGCTTCTTCTAAATGTATTGGATGGTCCAAAATTAATAATTTCCAATTATGCAAACCAACGATGAGAATATTAGTAAGATAAAATGAATAACTGCACTGTTTTCCCATATTGGGTTATGCAATTGTCAGTTTATAAGCAATTACTCTGAACTGTTGGAATATACGAAAAATGATAAAATATAGAAATATACCGTATATATTGTTCTTCCTTTAATAAAGAAAGTAAATAGTAGAATAATGTTTTGTGGATACAGAAATGTTCATTTGCTAACAACTACTGTACAGGTAGGTCCCAGGGGTTTGCTAGCTAGCAATCTTGTTAGTAAGAGTACTACCATTTAAAGAACTGTATTACGATAATATATACGTTGAAAATTTGGTATGCAAAGAGGCAAACATTGGAAAACAGACATATTAAAAGGAGATCTTAATCTTAGTTATTCTGACAGGTGTCAGCCATCTTTAGCATTTGCAACCTATGGGTGATGTCATAAGGTCCTAATTGAGTCAGTGAGTGATATAGAAAGGGTGACTGCATTTCAGCAAGACTTGTGCTTAAATCAGTCTCTTCCTGTTAATGAGCTAGAGGAGTTACACTTTGAAACAATAAACTAATCAGCTCAGAAACGTGCTGGAAACTCATAGTACTGGAGCAACAATGCCCAATGGGATTGAAGCGGTGAAGGATTCCTTAACAGCGATTGGTTGTTGCACTCTTTATTCCTCTCTCTCGAGTGCTGATAGGCAGACATGAAACAGCTGATGGGGAAAACCCAGTACAACTCCCTCTCCAAATATGGCAGCACACTTGTGCCCACAAAATACTTTTCTTTTATGCCGTGCATTTGATAGTCTGCGGTAATTCAGACACTTCACTCTGTGGTTCCTGCTTGTTTATTCACATCTAGAGAGGAATGAAGCCCTCTGCTAGAAAAAATAAAATGTCTTTTGATGGAAGGTGCATTTAACTTAATCCAACTATGAGTATTGAATCAAACTATATTTAGTTTGAATAAGAGCCTCTCTACCTCTCTACGCAGTGTGTATACTGGCATCTACAAGCAACTTTGTTCCTTTGTTTGACTTCTTTTTTTTTGTCTTTTGACCACAAACCCACCGTATGCTAAACTGTGGTTAACCAGTTCTTTGAGTGGAAGCACTCCCGGAAATTCTCATATGACAAACTAAATGTGTTCATTGGCCATCACATTGCAAGTACTTTTTATGGATTTGTGCCAGGTCCCCTTGATGTCACACATACAGTATTGTGCAAAAGTCTTGAAGTCACTGCTCATTTCTGTGTATTTTGAGAGAAAAACGGGACAGGAGGCAGTAATTTATTGCAAACACACATGTAAATACTATTCCTCAGGAATATATTAAAAAAACACAAGAAACTATTCCTCTTTGGAAGTAAAATATGAGGAAATTTACAGTACTGTAAATTTGAAGGCAAAAATAATTGGTGAGTAGTGCCTTTGTTTGAGTGTTTTGCATGTGTATATGTGTGTGTGTGTGTGTGTGCGTGTGAGAGAGAGAGAGACAGAGAGAGAGAGAGAGCGAAAGAAAGAAAGAAAGAAAGAAAGAAAAAGAAAGAAAGAAAGGACATCAGGGAGTGGCACAATGCATGGTAGTGTGTGGATGTCAGCTGTAGAGCAGAGGGTTCTCCATCATCAGTTCAATGGCTTGGGAGTGGAAAGGAGGCTTCACTCAGTTAACAGCCTTGCATGCTCCTCTTTGAGAACACTGTCAGGGGCGGCGCTGATGCGGGACCTTAGCAATCTCCCCCACATGACTGCGGGGGCCAGAGACAGGTGGCCGTCTGATCAGCGAACGGTGGTCTACAAAATGTATGCATTTGCTTTTGCATTGCATTTATATATTTATTTTTCATTGTATTCATCTTGTAGTCAAGTATCCTGGGACCAAAAGGAATTTCATGTATTCGAGTGTTTGAATTGCAGAGCCACATAACCCTGCTCTGCTGATGACTCTGCAATAGAAATCAAGATGGCACTTTGATTCAGACTGGACAATGTCTCACTGAGTAACATTTGGAACATTGGTCAGATTTAATAGGATGGCTTGATGGTGCCAGTGTTTTATATAATAAGTCGTCTAGACAAGCTCGTTGTTGCTGCAGTTTCAGTCAAGCAAAATGCTGGGCCTCCACATCTGTCTTTATTTTCATATGGTTTTTCACTGTCTATCACTCTGTGGTATTTCTGACTCGGTCAGTCCTTCTGAGAGTCCTTAAAAGAGGATTTCCAGGAGAGCTATAATAAATGTATTATCATATTTTAGTCATGGTTAACCATGTATATTTTCTCAGTGCTTTTAAGATATTTTTCAATAAACAGTTTGAGAAATAAATAAGTATCTCTTTCTTACCCAAAATAAATATTACCCAGAAAATGTATGGAAAAAATCCTCTTGGCAAGCCGTCATGCTTTTTTTTTTACTGCATTGCAAATTTCAGTGATATCCCACAACTCAATCTGATCAAATAAATAAATCTTAATTGCCATTATTCATGTCAAAAATAAGAAACCTACAGAATAAACACTTATCATCATAAAGTCAGGATATATTACCATCACTGGAACAAAAATGCTGCCATAGATTAATTTTTATCTCTGGCTGCTTAAACGTTTAACAGCTTATTAGGCAAGCTGACTTGGATCTGTCAGAATATTCGGTCTTGGGCTTGAACTCTCTGGCAGAGTGGAGGTGAAAAAACAAGAGAAGAGAAAATGAGTCCCAGAGTCTTGGATTAATTAAGAGGAGAAAACTCCCACTTTTAGGAGGTGAGCCGGTGTGGCAGAGGCTGATGTTTGTCCAGCAGGCCGTTCCGCAGGGATAAGTTTGCACTCATCTTTGATAGTTAACCCAGGCTGACCTCACTATGACTCCCACACCGCCGCTGCCCTGCTTCTTATTAGAGTCTGTCCAGCCGGCTGACCAACACATGCACACACACGGACACACACTCATGCACGCAAAGAACAATGGCAATTTTAAAGGTGGCAAAGTAGCCACATCATCAAAACATGCTTGAAATAAAAAAGCAAAGCCTCCTTTGCCCACACAAAGCCCATTTCCAAGCCTAAATGGCCAGTCTAGTGTTTTACAAGCATGTGTTAGATTACTTTATATACAGTACGGTCTTGGAGCACATTTAGAACCACGCCGGCATGAAAGGTCAACACAAAACGTCACAAGCACAAATGTCACCTCTTAAATGGCCACTGACTCACCCTGGTGATAAACATGAAATAGATAAATCTGGAGTGATTGAAGGGCACAGCGACAATTGAATCTGCTTGCTAATCAGCACACACACATACTGTAACAAAAAATGAATAAAAGTGATTTTAGGGGACGAAAGGTCCCCACAACACCATAAATACCCGTGCACACACACACACATACATGCACACACTGTCATTACTGTCACTTTAACTTTTTGGAAACTTACATTGATAACCTGCTGAAATTTGGACTGCAATTCCATTAAGACTGAAAGTCAAATCAGTTTGACAAATAAACCGTTTGCATGTTCCAGCCATATTTGATTAATGTTTAAATGAGATATTTCATGGAGAAATGTCCCCATGTGAGTGCTGCCTTGTCTGTCTGCACAAGTCTGTGTGTGGGTGCTGTCGCATTGTGTGCTCTATGTAGCATTTAAAGTCATTGTCCATTACAAATTGTCTCATATGGAGGCAGGCATTGAATCGGCGGCATCCATTTCAGCAGAGTTCGAATTTGACGTGTGGCGTAGCCTGCATTTGTCAAGCAGCCTCACTGAGACACAATAAGTATTGTAGGGAGAGCTGCCTTGGGGATAGCCGCTGGGGCCTACTTACTAAAGGACACCAGGCAGCTACCACCTGCATCCCTGACTCCCCATGGAACTCTAACACATACGCCCAACCACACACACACACAGGCATACACAAAATAGATACAAATACACGAACACACAACATTCTTATTCTTTTATCTATTTTTATTTTTCAACTAAACATGGTCCTTTAACAGGTTGGTTAAAGCAAAAAAAATCCGCAACTGAAAGATAGTATTCCAATTTTTATGTTGTTTTTTCAGAACAAAAATGTTCAGATTTTGGACTGTCGTTCTATCATTTTTTACACAAATACAAACAAAAGAAAAAATTTACAAAACTGCATACTGATGTTTTCACATTTTAAGATGCTTGCTATTCCGCAGCTCAATGACCTGGTCTTCTCTGCTTCCATATTTCTTTTTTGTTTTTCAGTCCTCGAAATGATAGGTTGTATACAGATATCTAAATAATTCAGTTTCTGTGTATCAACCACAGCAAGAAAATCACTTCTCATCTTTTTATTTGGTTCTAAAATTCCTTTTTTCCCAAGAAGATGTGAGTTTAAGTGAGTGATTATTTGTCATTGTGGACACACCACAGCACAACACAATGAAATGTGACCTTTGCGTTAGAGCCATCCATGAAGGCGCAGTAGGCAGCTGACATGGGCAGCACCCAGGAAGCAGTACTTGGGGATGGTCCTTGCTCATGAGTACCTTTACTGGCCCGGAAGCTGAACTGGCAACATTCCAATCACAGGGTCAACTCTTTACCCGTTACGCTACCAGCTGCCCCATATAATATTAAAACACAAGCTTTGATTTTAAAAGCAGGTTGGAATGGTGCTGGAGGAAGAGGTGAGAGCTAGTAGTGGGATGTTGGAGGCTGTGTTGGACTTTAATTGGACCATATATGATTCTGATATGCCTCAATCAGCACGGTTTGTGTTAGGGAGAGTCTCTCTGCAGTGGCGAGTGACATGTCCAATTTAGTGAACATCCGAACTGTCATCCATTTGGCTTGCCTTCTCTCTCTCTCTCTCTCTCTCTCTCTCTCTCTCTCTCTCATAATTACCTACATAGCTACTTCTTTAGCATTTTACATAGGCAATTTGTATGTTGACTGACAGCAGATTCAGCTTGATAAAGAAAAAACAGTTCAGCTGAATTGACAGACAATTGCTGGAGGTGAAGAAGATGAGAAGAGGAGAGGATTGAAGATTTGGTGCTTTGGAATTGCAAGGATCTTCCTCAATTTAAGTATTAGTTTTACACACCACAGCCTGATGCATGAAAGGCATGGAGGACAGACACAGTCATGGTCAGCCACAATCAATACACATTCAGTTATACAATTTTATGTAACAGTCAGGTACAACATTTTCCAGTGTAATTTTTGCTGTAACTTGAAGACAGAAACAAGAATTTGCAATCTGCAGGATTGTGCTAAAACGAAATGTCTCAGTTCAATACTGCCCCCTACATGTGAGTCTTTGTATTGCCTGTATGCGCCAAGAAGTGTCAGTGTATCATTTGTACGTTTTATTGTAAATCTTTATTATTATTATTATTATTATTATTATTATTATTATTATTATTATTATTATTATTATTATTATACACATGTTATATTTTGAAATGTATACATTCAGGTGGATTCATCTTGCTCAGTTTAAGATATTTTCACTTATGTCAAACGATTTTTATCAGCTACTTCCTTTATATCACTGAATAGGTTTTTTTTATACATACTTATTATATCAGTTGAAGATCATGTTTTATTTACTAATTATTTTTGCATTTACTACACAGACAATTCTTGCAGTTACATCACATATATGTCGTTGCATTCATACTTTCTTTCTTATTTTTCTTACATAGGAGTATTTTAGCTGTGTGATAATAGCTATCACACTGCTAAAATAGAAATTCATAAATATAATTAACAACAATTGTTGTTAGTGTTAGTGTTATAGTTATTATTTGCTTATTGATTATTACTTGGAAGAAAGTACTATAATAACTATTGATTGTTATTATATAACATTTTCTGAAAGGAGTATTATTCTACAGAAAGGGGATTGACATATTGATGGATGCATCACCATAATGACACAGCAAGAACACATAATTTTGTTTGTATTGGTAATTTTATTAACTCTAATCTGACACCCTTATTCAGCTAGAACAAAAATAGTGTGGTGAAGTGTGGTTCTGAGGAAAATGTATGCTATTAGGAAATGATTGTCTTCAATCAACGAGCTATAAAACTTCTCATTAGCATGCATGGCTCCCCTGGAGTGTTATTCACCTCTCACTAACCTGAGTTACGGCCAAACCGCCACTTTTATACGCTACATTATCAGCAAACGTTGCTGCTCCACAGCTGCTGACATTACTGAAGCTATTAAATTGAAAACTGTAACTGATTCAAATTTGTTTGCCTAATAGCATTTTCAGTATCAGCTTTTCCTTTCATCATAATCATCACTATCATCACCATTTTATCTGTCACCTGTGTTCCCATAGCTATAACACCCACGATTCTTGCCTGTAAGTCACAAAATGATGAACACTCGTATCACATCTTTCAGAGCACCAGGTTACCTTTTGCATAACCATAAGGCACAACCTCTGACCCTAGAAAAAAACAATACTGCAGCGTTTGATTTAGAGACTCATAAAGGCAGGCAGGGAGCTCCATGGTTCCCCAGTGCAGACAATGAGGAGGAGAGCGAATGGAAGACAAAAATTCCACTCCCGGCTGTAGGCCGGGTCCAATCCCCATGTTAAATTCCAGAGGTCTCGAGCAGCCCTTAGGGCAGTGAGGCTGGCAGGGTGCAGAGACGAGAGAGCCTGGAGACTGGAGCTTGACTGTGGAAGCTCAGGTGGGGGGTACCAGGGGAGGCCTGTTTAATGCAATGCACATTCTTCACCCCCTTGTGTTTTTGTGTCTGTCTTTCTTGGTTGTGTGACTATGTGTATATTTTTTAGCAATACTCTCTCTCACACACACACACACTTCATCCAGACTCATCTCCCTCTCAGCTTGCTTCATGCCAGGTCTGATTCTCAGAGTCGCCATGGACGGGCTGGAGGCTGAGGCACACAGGGTGAGAGTAATAATGTGGGCCATTGTGAGTCTCTCACTCCCAGACTGAGGTACAGTGCAGACAGAGTTCAGGATGGGGGTCGAAGGTTCTGCATTTCCCCTTAGGTACAAACACAAAGGAGCTCAGCGTACTGCTGAAATAAAACAGGAAAATATAAGAGAGAAAGAAAGATAGATGCAACTTCTCATCACATTCTTCATTCTTCCATTTAAGCAAGTATGTTTACCAAAAACAGAATATCTCTTCTTACCAGACCATGAAGGCCCAAGTTTGTTTTAACAGTCATCAGAGCTCTCATCACAGAATGCTCTGAAACAGCACAGAGCATTTAAAACGGATGTGGCTTCCCTGGATGGAGAGAGAAAAAAGGGGGTTCTGGTTTGATGGAAACGAAATCCTGTTCTTTGCTGCTTCAGCAAAATACCAAGCGACGAGAGAGAAAGGAAGGGACAGAGAGCAAGAGAGAGAATGAGGCAGAGACAGGCCAACAGTAAAAGACAAAAACTGTGAGACCAGAGAGAGACAGGAGGACACAAGCAGAAAAGGTCAGACAGAGAGGAAACAGATAGAATGAGAGAGAGATGACGAAAGGTAACAGTATCCACAAAACTGATTCCCTTAGTTCTTAGCTATACATTAGATTTCAGCATAACAATGAGTTGGTCCTTCTGATTCTGAATATCCTTGGAACATGGCTATTGTCAAGTCATCAGAACAGAATCTGTGTGCCATTCAATCAATGGAATCACAGTTGGTCTTTTGGAACACATTATGTTTGAGGCCCTACACTTTAAAAGCCCTTTCTTGTGACAGCTCTCTGTATGTCGAGGCCCATGGTAAAGATGACACAGGCCTGTGAAGAGCAGGAATGCATCTCTCCTAGGCTAACCGGCCAGCGACCCCTGCTCAGGCTCGCTGAGGGGGCGTCTCTGGTCACTGTCCATTAGTTCTGACTGGTACTGCCCGCACAATGGGCGCACTTTGTCCAGCCCTGTCGGGGATGCACTGCGGTAGGCATGGGGGGCCGTCGCCGGGCCTTTGATCCACGGCCGTATGCTCGCTGGGGTGTGCCATGTTGGAAAGTCGATCCTCTGATATTTCGGTCTTGATCACCATGGTCAGATCCAGAGAAGCAAGACAGAGGGAGAGAATAAGATTCCAAAAATCTGCAGATTATTAAATGTTTTGCCTTGAACCAGGTTGTGCTTCTGTGTACTTCAATTGAACAGTCATGCTACTAAGCTAGAGGGAGAAGAAATAGTAGCTTTTCATCTTTCTTTTTCCTTTTTTTAATGTTTTAAGTCTTAATTAAATGAAATGTCTTACATGAGCTCAAATGGCATGCATGTTTAAATAAAAGTCCATATAATTGCTCTCAAAGATAGACTATGCATTGCACAGGATAATTGTGCGTTAGGTTAATATATTAATTTGTTAAAGAAAAATAATGCTATAGTTCCAATTTTAATTTTTGTGTTGTACTCACAAATATATACAAAAAATGTGTGTGTGTGTGTGTGTGTGTGTGTGCGCGTGTGCGCGTGTGTGTGTCTGTCTGTCCATGTATTTATTGCATTGTGGGGACCTTTTTGTCCCCTAAAATCACTTTTATCTGTTTTTTGGGCTTTATGGAGATATTTGAGAGGTCCCCATGAGGAAAAATGACTTTATAGAAAATGTGCTTGTTTTATTTGAGAAACTAAAAGAGATGCATTTGGTTACTGAGGTTAAGGTTAGGGTTAGGATTAGGTGTAAAATTATATACATCTAGTCATTATGGGAGCCTATGGAAAGACCTCACAAAGATAGTAATACAGAGACTGTGTGTGTGTGTGTGAGTGAGTGAGTGAGTGAGTGAGCGAGTGAGCGAGTATGCGGTAAGGGCAGCCACTTTAAAGTACTCATTGGACTGTGATGACACTGAGACATAAAACACATTCATCTCTGAGAGTGTAGGACTCAGTGTAAGGCAACAGAAGTGTGTGTGTATCGTTTGGTATGTGATAGTGTGAGAGCAGATTCACTCCCACCGACAGAGAGCAACATTTAAAGTCACCTCAAATCTGCTTCTTTAGATAGAGTGATGTCTGCAAAATTTCCCAGTTTCACAAGCGCTACCTTCTCACAGAATTCAGATTCCCTGTAGCATCAGGTTCCTGTCTTCTTTTTCCCACATTGTCATCTGCCTTTTCTTTTTTGTCTTTCTTTATTCCGTCCCTTATTTCTCTCATTGCCTCTCTGATGGTTGAAGTGCAGACGGCGCCATTGGAGCATCTCATCGGGCTCAGCCCTTGGACGTCTCCTAGTGATGATGGACTGGATGATGGCTCTTGTCTCTCAAAGATGTCAATTAAACACCATTCAGATTTTCAAGCGACAGAGTTTTGCAGGGTGCCCCATGGGACTGGTTAAGGGCAGTGATACTGCATGTTCACTGTCCCGTGATGTGATGAATGGAGGCGGAGGGAGTCATCCCAGCTTGAGTTACGGAGCGAATTATGGTGGACGCTGAGAGGTGCTTCTCGCAATGACCCACGCGAAATGCTGGACAAAGGAGTCTATTCTGGAGAAGGACAATGGAGGAGGTTGGAACGGACACCTGAGATCTGAACAGCACTCAGGGCCAGTCTTAGACAGCAGGGTGTAATACAGGGCCCCTTTTCCTTTCATAAGCATAAACTGTACTATGTATATACAGTATATATGCATATATATACACACACACACACACACAGTACTGTGCAAAAGTTTTAGTCAGGTGTGAAAAAATGCTGTCAATAAAGAATGCTTTCAAAAATGGAAGTGTTAATCCTTTACTTTCATCAATCAACAAAATGCAGTGAATGAACAAAAGAGAAATCTAAATCAAATTAATATTTGGTGTGACCACCCTTTGCCTTCAAAACAGCATCAATTCTTCTACGTACACTTGCACACAGTTTTTGAAGGAACTCGGCTGGTAGGTTGTTCCAAACATCTTGGAGAACTAACCACAGATCTATAATCCTATAATCCTACAAAATAATATAATGACTATAATCCTACAAAATCCCTGACTTTGTGCAAGTGTACCTATAAGAACTGATGCTGGTTTGAAGGCAAAAGGTAGTAACACCAAATATTGATTTGATTTAGATTTTTCTTTTGTTCGCTCACTTTGCATTTTGCAAATTGATAAAAATTAACGATCATTATTTATATTTTATCTATATACATTATTTATATAGAAAGCATTCTTTGTTTACAGCATTTTTTCACACCTGCCTAAAACTTTTGCACAGTACTGTATATAATTAACTCTATGTACATACAGATTTTTATTTCTGTCGAATGCATGTCAGTGTTTAACTTGCCAACACCACATTCAGTCTTAGTCATACATCCAATTATTATGTTTTCACAAGACTGAATACTGTTAATTCACAGCTTGATGTTACCGATTTCTTATTAGTGATTAATGGTTGAGGTTGAGGAAAATATCAAAGTAATTTTTCTGTTGTCAGGTTGTCTATATGAGGGCAGAGTTTGAGGTCACAAAATGTTATTAAAGCATCTGTTGCTCCCGGTATTGACTATCCTGATGTTTCTTGTCATGATAGGAACCCATTTAAATGCAATAAAGTCTTAGACGTAGGGCCGTGTCACTAAGTTTAAGACTTAGTGACACAGCCCTAAACTGTATTTGCCACTGTAGATAAAGGTGGGTGTATAAGACAGAAAAGGCAGCAGACCTCAACAGGAGGAAATCTCTATTTCTTGGGTTAATGGCCATCCAAAGGTGTCTGTCAGCAGTGTATGGAGTAAGCTTTCACCTGTGTCCTAATCCTTTATTTCACTCGAAAGTCATGATGACAGACACCTTCTCTCGCTCTCTCTTGCTCTCTCTCGTGCTCTCTCTCTTTCTCTCTTTCCTTCAAAACCATATCATTCTGCTATTTATATTATTACATGCGCAAGAGCAACGCATCAACAGGTCAGGGAGTGAATCATTTAGGGGTGACAGATGGAAAGGGATCTTCTCTTGGTTGAAAGCCAATTCCAGTTCACGCCTGACAACTGGACAAATTTGAATGCTGACAGATTTCTGCAAGCCAGATTCGAATGTCCTCCCCCTCATTCTCATTTCTCCTCTCTCAGGCTGAAAATCATTACAAACTATGTGGCCCAATTTGATCTTTTAATGATTTTCAAATGCAATTATATTTCATCCAGTTCTGAATGTTTGCTGCATCTCTGCCCCCCTGACCTTCAGAGAGCAAAATTATTTTCATGATTATACACAAGAGAGATCATCATAGGACAGAGAAAACACTGTTAATAATAGATAAGCTTGTGGTGTCAGTTGCCAATAATTCACAAGTGTTTATCATCTGTCTTGATCGGAAGCTGGTAAGGGGATTGTTGTGAGAGTATTGTCGCTATTGATTTGTCTGCAATTTCCCACCATCGATTTCTCTTTGTTATCACCTTCCCATTTGAGTCATTTTGAATAATTGATAAGGCCCTCAGGTTGCTCTAGTCACACATGACATGCTGCTCTGACAACAGTATCAGAGCTCACATGCACCAGCTTGTGACTGCATGTAAAGCTCTAATTATGAAGTTTAGTATAAAAGTCTGTACATTGCCAAAATCTGACATAATCTGCATGTACATCTTGTTGCAGAACATGCTGACCTATAAAAGAAAATAATGCTCATTTTTCTCTGATGTCAAGGACATGTTCTGTAGTACCGTCAGTATTTGCTTATTTTGATAAAAGTAAAAATGTTTCAAAGTTTGAACTGAAATTCAGTTAATTTAAATTAAATAAACTTAAGCACAATGTTGTAGTAACTCAACACATTTTATTTGAGGTCTTTGTAGCCAAATATTGCAAAATGGTACAAATGAAAAATTCACATTGTTTAAAAATCCATGTTTCTGTTATATAATCTAATATATACATTTGTGATGTCATTACTTAAAAAGTGATGTCAGTAATATTAAGTATTTCAATGCAGCTACTCTTAACTTTGTTGTGTTGACTATGGGAGCATTACCATCATTACAGACACAAAACACAGTCGACTGCCTGGTCCAGGGTTGTCGGGTGTATGTTTGCCACTGTTGGCGAAAAGTTTAAGAAAACAAGCAATGGAGGCAGAGCACTGAAGTGATCCCATCTGCATGTGGTTTACATCTCTCTAAATCCTTCCCAGCCCCTCTCTTGGAGAGGATATCGCAGACGGTCTGAGAGAAAGGCACGGAAAACCAGCTTCGAATGCACAGGGAAGGCTGGGCCATTGGGCAATGTGCATCAAATCAAGCTGCTCTTTTATTAAAGCATTAAGTACATGTTGCCTTTGGAATTTTTCAAAGGCTTTTTTAGGGAAGTTGTTGCGCTGGGAATTAGGAGCGTGGGCCAAGGGAGAGGACCGATGGCCATCTGTTTAAACACACGAGGGGTTTAGCCAGGCTAGCCAGAGGCAGTGCACTTTCTAACTAGCCTGCAATGCTCTCTATCTCTCTCTGTCTGTCTAAGTGCGGGTTGGATTGGGCGATGTTAGATAATAACCACTATGGTCCATGCAGTGCTTAACAAGGCTTTAACACCAGTCCTATCTCACCTTGCTCTCCAGATGCTATCTTATGTGTTGGAATTAAGTTGGCATTGTGTGTCTTAAAAAAAAAAAGAATCATATTTTGTTTACTAGTATGCATTGTGTATCATGTTCTGTAAAAATGTCGCCCTTTTATTGAGTACATACTGTAAATAATATGTTTTAATTTATTATTCTTTTGGAGATAAAAAACAAACATTGATCATAGATTTTGATCTGCTTAATGATGGGCATTTGCTGGGTACTGTAGGATGGTTCGACAGGTGATGGGAGGACAGCTCATTTATGTTATGCAGCAAAAAATGCTTAAATAGATTTAAAACCTATTTATAGTACTTCTTAAGCTAGTGGCAAATAAATAACATTTTGTATATAAAAGTCACCAATAATTGTCGGGTTTCTCAAAATTTTAGTTTCTGCAACTTTGAATGAAGTTTAGTTTTGTGGTCATCCAGACGAATTGAGTGCAAAATCAAACACTCTATCTTTGTATGTACTGTTTTCTTTAAACCCTCATATGTCCAAAAAAGGAAGGCAATGCTTATCATAGACATTTACAGCATTTCTATCTATTAAGTTCATGTGATGTGTTCCTCTGTTCAATGTCTCTCCTCATTAGTTGATAAATTACATTCTGCTGTCATGTGTATCTGCACAAAAAATTCCCAAAAGTACTATTTCTGCTAAAAATATTATGTGGGAAGTCCTAGACTGGCTCAAAAGCACAGGTCCCATTTCACTGAAAGTGAGTAAAAGTGAGTGACTATTTGTCATTGTAAACACACCACAGCATATCACACAGGGCACCGCAATGAAATGTGATCTTCTGCATTTGACCCATCCGTGAAGGAGAAGTGGGCAGCTAACATGCACCCGAGGAGCAGTGCATGAGGATGAGACCTTGCTCATGAGTACCTCAGTGATACCTTTACCCATCTGGGATTCAAACCAGCGGCCTTGCGATCATGGGGCGAACCGTTAAGCTACCAACCGCATTGAGTGCTGTGCTGTGCTTTGGTGCGCTCATAATGACAAATCATCACTCACTTAAATTGTTTGTATTGTTTCGTACTATTTACTTATGCAGTTTGAAGTTTGCCGTGGGAGTATGAACTCCTCATAAGTTGCCCAACAATACACATACTTATTTGACAAGGTTTTTGTATTTGTTCTAGATTTATGCTTATCCTTTTCTGGGCTGTCACGACATGTCACTCTAAGCACTAAATTCTGAACTTGTACAACTTGTTTGTCTGCTGCACACTCTCAGACACAAGCTGGAACAGCTGTGAGTTCTGTCAGTTGCGACAGCTCAGCCAGGAAATATCATGCACTGTACAACTGTTGATGCATGCTGTCTCTCTGAGGCTTTTGAGGAAAAGCTTTAGAAGGAAAAGATGTCACTGAGACATGACATAGTGTTATATTTGTGTTTAAGGACACCTTTCAACCCAAAGTAAGTAAAAGACAAACAGGATCTGATTTGTCTGGAAAGTGTATTGATCTGTTACCCTCAATACTGAAGTACCTAATGCTTTTCTTTGTTAGAAATGTACTTTTCTAGTATAATTCCTTTATATTTTCAATAAAATTAAAAAGGGGACTGTTTCCTGGGACAATATTGTGTACAAATATGTCCATTATATGTGTACTCTCTGTGTGTACCTACCTTATTTTCTTTTATTTGCATTTCCAATATTTTAAACATGGCACCCTAGTAGTACTACCAGTAACTTATTTGTATATCCTAAAATCAAGTTTTTTCATAGGATATACTGCCTACATCACTAATGGTCAAAACCCAATTAGTGAAGGAAAAACTCAAAATGAGCACCTTGGCTATATGTCGTAAGAATGCACATCCATGACTATGAGGGCATCTGTTTCTTTTCGGCATATGAATCCAAGATCTCCATCATATATTGGGAATTCAGAGTGGAAAAGGCATGAGCCAAGGTGAACACAACACTTACTGAACTGTTGCAGAATTAGGAATGAGTAGGGGGAAAATGTGCTGTCATTTGTCTTTCAGAAAAAAAAATAGCTTATGGTCATATAGGGTTTATATGTAGTTGAACCACTTACAACATTTGAAGTGCTGCCATACTAATTTGTTGCTCCATTGAAACTTGCAATTTTTTTACCTGATCAAATGAGTTACATGCCTTTCCTTAGAATCTCTCTTCTGCCTTTATTACATTTCCCTTTATTCATACGATATGACCGCCAAGCAAGTGAATTCAATTCACAACCTTTTAAGTCACTTCCAGTTTCCAGAAACATCTTCAGGGAACCAATTAAATGGTGCTATAGTTTCATGCTCACTGCTTTTACCTTTTTATTAAACACTAAAAACAACACAGCTTATGTGTGATTGACTTGTCCAAGGTGCCGAGAGCCATGCAACATTGTAGATTAAGATCCTTCAGGCATTTGTAGATTCAGGCATTTGTAGAACATCTTTCCCCTTAATGTCGAGATTTGCATGATACCTGACCTCATCCATTGATATATCACGATAAGGGAGCAGTTAAACAAAGAGGCAAATGTGTGTGTATTCCCTGAACCCCCACACGAATAGTTCCAGTGGGGAGGAAACAGGATGATTTACTGCTGACGCTGACCCTCCATGGTAACGGCAGAGAGCCTCCAGAGAAGCTGCCCAGAGCTTCGTGCCAAACACCTTAACATTTAAAGAGGTGAGGAGGAAACTGTCCAGAGAAGACAAGAAACACGTACATAGGAACTGCAGACTACTCCTTCCCCTCACAACTTTCCAGCAGCTGCCCAGCTCTTGGCTGGACTGTGTTCAGACAGTCCCCGAGGTCAGAATGGTTGAGGAGGTGAGCTGCTACTCATTGGCCAAATTTACCAGCAGCAAGGATTACATTCACAGAGATGGAAAATGAGACAAGTGGGTGAGCTGGTGCACAGTGGGAACATTAACTGCCACTGGACGAGTCACTGCCAGACTCTCCATTTAGGAGCGGAAATGGAGAATTTGTCAGTGTAAGCTGAAGGTAATTAGGTGAAGCAGTGCTCTCAGTCCTCAGCCTTCTCACCCTCCTCCCTTGGTCCCCCTCCACATGCTCTATGAGGTGTCAACAACTCGATGTCTTTGCTTGGCAGACAGTTGTAACCCACAATGCCAACATCTACCTTAATCTTTCATGAGGTGTCTGACGTTCTAAAACAAAAAGCGTTTTGCTTTGAAAGTGATTCGCAAACGTGGATCCATGCTTTAGAAATGTTTTAAAACTCTGGCCTCATCATGAGCCTTTCAGACAGGAAACAGACCCGTGCTGCTTTGCTCGGTGAGGAACCCCTCCTCCACAGCTAATGGTACAGGTGCTTGAGCATTATGTCATCAGAGGGAACTCTGAGCAAACGGCTGACCTTTAGTTCACACTATGGGAGGATAATTAGATGGTATTCCCATTGGAACCAAATGACATTCCTTCACACAATGTTCCCATTTAGACTTTGTGTGTGTGTGTGTGTGTGTGTGTGAGTGACCCTATGCATCCAGCAGCAGCTATCATTTGATATACAGAGTCAATGTTTCCAAAAGCATTTTATCTGCAATTTTTGTGATTAAAAAGATGAAAACTCCCACTCCCTTCTCTAAAATGCCATTAGACTTCTAAAAGGTCAGAGGTCAGCTCAGTTAGGAGCAAAGTTCAAAGCTGCTCAACACAGCTCTAGATTGCCACTAGCAAGTTCACCCAAACAGGGTTAAGAAAAATCAAACCATATCTCAGGCTGAGGTCAGGCCTGGTTAAACCTGGCCTGGCACTGGTTATGAGAGGGATAGTGCAGAGGGGGTTGGATTCTCTCAGGAAGGCACCTGAGCTCATTGTCTGCTCCCCCTGTGCTGACCCCACATGGCTGAGATATTACCGCCTCAGGCTGTTGCTCTGTAAAATCTCTCTCTCTCACACACACACACACACATACACACACACGCACACTCATACTCAGAGACTCAAGCCATAAACTAGGGGCTTTCATGCAAGATCACAGGTGCATATTTACAAAATGACAATTTTTTTTTCATAATTCCATGTTACCACAATTCCAGATTTTATCAAAGGAGTCAGCGTGTTATTTCTGAGATCTTCTCATTTAATGAAAGATGCTTAGTGCACACACGCACACACAAAAACACATATGCTCACACACACATTTTCTTCAGTCTCTGAGGGGCTAGATCAACAGTCCAAGGATCGTGGCATGTCTTTGAACAGGAAGCAGCAAAGGTCATGTCGTAGGTAGCTAGTTACATATTGATCCACAAAGCTAAATGTTCAAACTTATAGATCTAATCAAAATGTGGTATATCTGTATACATGCATGTTCAAATTCTTTATTCGTTTTGGAACTATCTAGCCCAAGAAAAAAATAGAATACTGTCAGTGAGTAGGTCACTTGCACATATTTTCTATTGTGTCTTTTATTCAATGATGAATTTTGAATGATTGGTTTTAAAATTTAATGGAATGTGAATTTTACTGCTCCCCTTCTCTCTATTTCTATTTCTCTGACAGTCCATGCTGAGAGGTCACCAATCCAGAAGAGGTGTACAAGGACTCAAACGTTTATGCTTCCTGCTGCTTCCTCCACAAACAGGACGTCTCAGTCCTGGGAGCAGACAGCGTCTGGGCCTCATACTGGGGAATTCAGTTCATGGAGAAATATTTTCACAGGATTAACCCTGGTCAGGGCATGCTATTCTCAGCAAAGGGTTAAGAGTTGAAGGCAGGAGAGAGGGAAAGGGGACAGAGAGAGAGAGAGAGAGATTCACTGAGTGAATTTGTTCATTTGTACATTTAATTTTTAACTAACCTAGTCTCCTGTGAAGCAAGGATTCTAGAATTTGGTTTTGTGCAATGTTATGCCTTGTATTTTCGGAAATTCCAGATAGAAAGAAAAAAAATGTAAACATTTTGCAGAAACCATCATACCTAACATTTTTGTGGGTGGAGGTGTAATTTCAACCACTTAAGTATTATTAAAAAGAGATCATATTAAATATCACCTCTTAAGAGGCATACTGAGAGAGGGATGATGAGAGAAATACAGAGGAGATTTGTTTGTCAGGTCAGATGCAGACGGACTCGATCCTTTTAGCAATCTGAATGGTGGGGGCAGGCGTCTGTAGCTGAGGGTCGTTTTTCTGCAAATCTGCTGCTGAAATGTTGACAAAACAACCAATTTTGTGTAATTTTCCTTGTGGCTTTCTTTCACCGTGTCGGTCACTCACAACCCCCTCATTTTGAGCAGCATCGAAGACCTTTGACATGTAGCTCGTCCCAGGCCTTCATCTTCTCTGAGCCGGGGTAGGGACATAACAGTTGTGCCTTTCAGGTCAGGTGGATGCAGCTTGCGGGTTTAAGGCTTGAGGCGCATAAAAGATTCCTTTGTGTGCATTCCTCAAGGAGCGCGGGCAGCGGGATAAGAAATGTGGTTAATAGCTCAGGAGTGGGCTAATCATCGGTTACCATTACTGCTCCAATATCAGCAGGGATGACAGACTTATCAATGACAAAAGGTCCAGGTGAAGCAGTGGATCGGCCCCTTCAGTTTTGATCTCTGGTCCATCAAGAAGAGGCTTTCATTCAAGCTAAGCACCAGGCAGCACCTCTCTATCGCTCTCTCCCTGTCATTTTATGCCTTCCCTCTCCCCATTTCTACCCTGCTGAAGGGTGCCAGAGATCACTCATCCACTCCCTCTGTCTCCAGTTGTGTTCTCCCTGATTCCAACCATTATTTCCCCAATTTGGCTTAATTTTTTAAGCAACTGAGATGTGATGATTTGGTGAGGGCTCCGAGTTTTGTGACTGGTTTGCCCATTTACCCTTTTAACACTTCATTGCACCTTTAATTTGTCGAGCTAAAATGGTATTGTTTCATCAGAAGAAACATCAGTGTTGTTTCTAAACTTGACTTTACAAACATATATATATATTTATCTACATCCAGTGGAGGGTGATGTGGTGCAGCATAATGACTGTAGGCAAATAGTTCTTTTACTCTTTAAATTTGTCTCTAGTGCTGATTGGAGGAAACAGACCTCTGAAAATGAGGACACCGTGGACTTGTGAACCATATTCCTTTAATGACATAATCGGAAAATAATATATGTGTAGTTTGCAACTTCCAGGTTAAATTAAGATCATTTACTTTATAAGAGAATACAATAATAGATAATTTACTCCAAAAATGTTGAAACAAGCATGGTAAAGTTATAAAAGAACATTGACTTCTATATATTATACGCAAACATAAAGCCACAAATTGTAAAATCAATGAATCAGAAATAAAGTGATGTGGTGTCATATTTTTTCCAGAGCTGTATATATACATGCATACATGTTGTACTTGAATCTTGAATAAGGAAGAAAAAATTTGTGCATTAAGCATTAACTGCATTGATAGTCTGATTACCATATGGCATATTGCCATAACTCTGTAATTCCTTCAAGTAGTAACCTTAGAAGATTATTGAAAAGTACACACACACGCATACCCCCACACACACCTGGACAACTCAAGCTGTCGTGGTGAGGAGCAGTTACTGACAGACTCAAGCACCTGCTATCGTAAAGTATGTTCTCCATCACTGAGCTCGGCCTTATAGGACTGGGACTCTATTGTTCAGCCGCTGTGCTGACAGCCGAGGTATTTCTGGACTCCTCAAGCGCAAACAGGAACAGTGGTCAATTCATGGGTGTTGCTGTAGGAAAAATGCATTTTTTAGAAACGTCTTCTGCAATTAAACTGATCAAAATGCTGTAATCTCACACAGAAAAAGTTGGCAGTATTATTATTAGTAATAGACGTGTAACGGGATTTCTGAAGACAGACTGAAAAAATATTTTTTATGAGGGTAAAGCAAAACCAAAAATCTGTTTTGAAATCATTTTGATCAAGGAACTTTATCTATTGCACTTTTGAATTCTTTTTTAAGCACAGTTTTGCATGAAATCTAAATATCGGTTCACAGCAAGCAGTGATAGTCACCTGTGACTGAGCTTTGCCAAGCCAGGAATGCAGTGCACCTGTAAGCCTCTCCTGTCTGCCATCAGCTATCAAATGCAAACATTACCACTTGCATTTGATGCCCTCATCATTAACTAAAGGCACAAAAATGAATATTAACTCATCTAAAGTGATTCTCATGATTATTGATTAAGTATCTTAAACTATTGAAGGCTCAATGTGTCCATAAGCTTAATCACAGAACGATTCCCGGCTGTATTCTGTAACTAATAACTTGTACGGATATCTTGTAGAGGCAAGTTTCTCTGCCCTCAATCCTCTGCAGCTTTATCGGATCCCTGATCCGCACAGTATGATCCTCTCGCTCAGTGTCTTTAGGGATACAAGAGTATAAGCCCATTGAAAGATCATCCAGTGGCAGAGGGGAATTTGCTAAGTCACCTGGGCGACAAATCACCGGCAGGCACCTTTGGGGGCCGGGGGCCACACTCAGGTCCCCCACACGACTCCTGCATGCTGCCCTCTCTCCAGACTAGCCACATTAGCTTAGTCCAGAGAAATTCTTGGTCAAGTGAATGGGTATGGTGGCTAACAATGACCTGCTTCAGGGAAGATTATGACTTCAACAGGAAACTCTTTGATGAGCGAAACTGTTTGAAAATGTTATCTATACCACAATCACCCCTTGAGGTCAGCAAAACTATTTCTAATCTCTCCTACCTTTGCCTATATACTCATTGGTATATATATATATATATATATATATATATGTGTGGGTGTGTGTGTGTGTGTGTTATGGAGAAAGAGGGTAGGAGAAAGAATGAGAGTGATGTACTGTGAAAAAAGAATAGAGGAAGCGTTTAACATGGGTGCACTCGAGAGCATGTGGAAATGACAAGCGATTTTTGCTCTTTACCCCGATTATTACCTACTTAGATTAGGTCAAGATATTTTAGTCAGTAGCCAGCTGTCCTCCAGACAAGTGGAGAGGGAAAAGATAACATTCAGCTCTCTGTCCTGTGAATATGGTGCCCACCTGATAGATGAAAAGACAGACAGAGAAAAGAGAACAACTTAGAATCTTCTTCACACGAGAAGTCTTGTTAGAGTCTTTTTCTTAACCTGCATCTGAAATACTATATATAAATATGAATTAATTGTGTGTGTTTTAATTGTATTTTTTTAAAATTTATATAATTGTAAGAAAGACTGTGACCATAATTTCCATACATTTCTGTTTTCAGACATTATTTAGTTATTTATTACAAGCAGTGTGGTTAGACAGAAATAATACAAGGAGTGAAATTAACTCCTGAGACTTGCACTAATACAGAGACCAGAATCTTATATACTTTTATGTAATGCTTGGAATGACAAACATCACCAATAAATATCTTAAGCAGCACCTCCATGTGGAGAAAGGATCAATGTCTTTTATTCTACAGCCAAGTACCAAACACCGTGTCTCACAAACATGAAACTAAAAATTAGTTCAGTTTCTTGTTCTGATATGTTAGATGAGAGGTTTACAAAAGGTCCATTAGATTGGCTTTTTGTTCGTAATTCCTTCTCTAAAGAACTCTATTGGAGATATGTAAATGAAACCATTGCTGTATCATAATTCTAACCGCAGTATATTTTTAAGAAGATTACAAAGTTATCTTTGCCAACTTTCTTTGAATTATAGGCATCTGCAACTTATATTAATACATAATAAGTTTGTAATTATCAATTAAGAAAATAGTAAGCAAAATAATCAAACACCCAAAAAAGTAAAAATAAAAATACTACTACTACTACTACTACTACTACTACTACTAATAATAATAATAATAATAATAATAATAATAATGTTTTTGAAATCACAAAACGGCTCTAAAAGACAATGGCAGAACAATGGCGCCCTCGGAAATGGTAAGTGCAGAAGTACTTAACATGTTAGACAATTTACATATTTACGTCCAGATTTTGCTACACCTCCACTGGCCTTACTGATAAAATGTTACACCAGTCATTATAAATTTCCTGTTTTCAAACTAAAACATTCTGTAACCACTTAACACAATATTTTGGGTAAAACACAATAATGTTGCTACTAAGTGAAACTCTAGCCAGGAGCTGTGTTTGTGCATCTGTGTAACATCAAACTGATTCTGAGGTTGTGGGCACAGACTTTTTTTTAAATCAAGATGTCTACTGTATGTTTGTCTGTGTACCTGACTACCTTCAGCTTCACTACCACCAATGGGCTGTGGAGAAAAGTTTCAAGCATACCAATGCTGAGGAGGCTGTCTAAGTGGTTCCAGTGGTTAGGCATATATGGCAATAAAGATCTTCTCAATGCTTCTCAATGCACTTGTAGAGATCAACGCTGTTCAACCCACTAGAAAGTGTAACTTGTAACCAGCAGTAGCCTTGATTCTCTAATATTTTCTCACTTTGCAGACACACAGACACACATATATGTGTGTATGTATATATATGTTGTGTGTGTGTGTGTCTGCTGTGTGTGTGCACCATGTTTTTATGCATTGTGGAGAACTTTATGGGCCTTTTTGTGCCCTCAAATCACTTTTGTTCAGCGAGTTTTTTTGTTTCTTGATTAGTTTGTTCCTGGCCAACAGGATATGACACTGTCTGTGTCTGTGTGTGTCTGCTGTGTGCGTGCACCCTGTTTTTATGCATTGTGGAGAACTTTATGGGCCTTTTTGTGCCCTCAAATCACTTTTGTTCATTTTTATGGCTTTGTGGAGACATTTAAGAGGTCTCCATGAAGAAAAATGACTTTGAAATGAAAATGTGCTGGTTTTATTTGTGAAACTAAAAGATGTGCATTTGGTAACTGAGGTTAAGGTTAGGGTTAGGTTTAGCTGTAGAATTACATACATCTAGTCATTATGGGAGTCTATGTCCCCACAAAGATAGTTTACAAGTTTGTGTGTGTGTGTTTAAAACCTGCTGTAAAACTCCGGCTTGACAAAAAGCAATGACCAAGCTTGATACATTTCTGAATATATACATTTATTTGGCAGACTCTCTTATCTAGAGTGAGTGAGTATTTATCATTGTGATCTCAACAAAGCACCTGTTAGGAGAAGTGGGCAGCTGACACAGAAAGCGTCTGGGGAGCAGTGCTTGGGGATGGTATCTCAGTTGCACCTTTACCGGTCTGCAATTTCGATCTGCAGCGCTGCCTCTGGCCCAATTGGGGAAAGCACAAACACAGTCCCCGGCTACCACAAATTATGAAGCTGAGATTCCCACATTTGGGGAATTTCCAGAGGTTTGTCAACCAGACAAGAAAATGTTCTTGTCTGAAAATGTTCTTCAAACTAGTAAGCATACACTAGATCAAAAAGCTACTAGTTAACATCCCACCAATACTAAAGTACACGTCACCTGCTACTCAAATAGCTAACTAACATTCTAAACAAATATGAGGAGTACACACCATGCAGACACAAGTCTTCCTTCTTGTTTTTTCTAATAGAAAAGACATAAACCATGGCATATGATGGCTCATATAGGCAGAGGTGGACAGCAACAAAGTACATTTACTTGAGTACTGTACTTAAGTACAATTTTTAAGTATCTGTACTTTAGTTGAGTAGTATTTTTTGGAAACTTATGACTTTCACTTCACTACATTTGAAAGAAAAATACTGTACTTTTTACTTCACTACATTACTATCAAGGTTCTCGTTACTCATTACTTTCAAATCTGTGGATAAAATGGATGTTAGTCCCCCTTTTCTAGAACATGGTTTTGTCATGGGTAAAAGCCTATCAGTAATCAGTAGAGTTACGTTACACCTATAGACTGAAACTACAAAACCAGAACAAAGTTCAGACAGTTCTGCTTTATTTTTTGTCTTGCTTAAAACATTGTTGCTGTTCTAAAGTCATGAAGCTAGAGGTGTAGACCTGGGTTTTAAGCAGGTTGGAATGTTAATTGGCAGGCTGCATTTACCGCTTTTGCACTGTCCTCCTGATATATATATACACATATATGTGTGCACATAAAGCCAGAGCTGCACTACCATGCTGTTATGTGGGGCTGTGGAGTCTTACAATTAATGAAAATAATAAATAAATAGCTAGTCAGAGTCATTAAGTATTTAAGTGTTGTAGCAGTAATGCAACAACGCGTTAAAAGAAGATGTACTTTTAATACTTAAGTATTTTTAAAACAAGTACTTCTGTACTTTAACTGAAGTAAAAATTCAACCTTTACTTGTATTGGAGTAGCATTTGACTAGAAGTATCTGTACTTTCACTGAAGTAATGAAGTTAGGTACTTTACCCACCTCTGCATATAGGAAGGTCAATTTTGTCTGTTGTTCATTCTTTATTCCCAGTGTCTTGAAAAAAGAATGAATTATTTGCAATTGTGAATTTTAACAAGTAAATAGTTTATGGTGTCTTTTCCAACTTGGTAACAGATTGTGACCACTAGCTCAGGACACATCACTGCATATAACAGAACATTTTTCACAAACTGCATATTCTGCTATAATAGCCTGCATTACTTTTAATTGTTAGCAATATGCTATTTTTAAGTACAATGGTATTGTAAAAAATGCTATTACAAAAAATGACAGATTTAAACTTAAAAATGCTAATGAAACTTGCATGAAATTACATTAAACTCTATATAAGTAATATTAATAATAATCAGATATTTACCTTAAAAAAACACCTATGCTTGTTATGCTTGTTTCTTTTGTTTGAACTGGAACTACGCAAAAAAGAGAAGAAGTCACATATTATATAATTCCACACAGACCAGCAGAAATTGACTGAACAAAATTATTGCAAATTGTATTAATATTTGTAATTACATCCATTACAAACAATAATCCAGTAGCTTTCTGTAAAACCTGAATAATTTATTGAACCTCCCTGGAATTTTGAAATGTTCAGCCAACTGCTCCAGGTTTCTCATATATTTCTCACAACTGTTTTGAGATCTTTCCACGGGTGTTTTATGGAATTGAAATTAGTTCTTTTCATAACTTTCCAGTGTATTTTACCCACTACTCTGCACCTTTGTGGTATGTCTTTGTCCTGATGGAAGACCAATGATCTCTGATAAAGACCCAGCTTTCTGTCCCTGGACCCTACACTGTGCCACAAAATTTTTCTTCAAATGTTCTGAAGTCATGTCCACAATCAAGGCTTTCTGTGCCAGAAGCAATAAAGCAACCCTAAAACATCTAATGGAAGGTTTGATTGTAGGTGTTCTTCTATTTAAAGGCCTTTATTTTCAAGATTCAAGATTCTTTATTTGTAATTTGTCATGCATCGTTATTACATTGTTATGCACATACAACATGTAGCGAAATGTACCAGGTACCCAGAATGATCCTAAAACTGCGCAAAACAAATGACAGAATTTATAAATTAGAAGTTACTATATATGGAATATTTAGGGCATTTCTCAAACTATGTATTTAAGGTGGGCTCATTGGCTCACATTATGTTCTTTCAGAAGGACTTTGTGTGCAAAGGCAAGATAGTGACAAACTAAACTAACTAAACTGCAGTAGGTTCTTTCTAGCTCTCATACCACAAAGTCCCAATTCATTCGGGTTTTCCCTCATTCCAATTAACTGAAGCAAACAAAACGTAATTCAAAAATTACCAACTGAAACTGGTTATATGTATTGCCAGCCCCTGTTACTTGGGGTGAGTTTAAATACAAATTAAAGGAGCACCACATGACTGTGTTTCTGTGGATTCATATACCAATTAATCTTACGACTTATGTTACAGGACGAACATTATGTTGCAGAAACACGCGCCTGTAGATCCAAACGTGCCTGTATAGTTCATATACTTCTAGTCCTTTCGTATAAGACAGAATAACCAGACAGTATAACCAAGAACAGAACAGACAACAAACTAGCACATAAATAAGACGGAGCTGTATATCATCTGTAGCTAATCGCTTTTCGGACCGAGCCACTGCGGAGAGCGAATAGCTCAGGCAGCGGACGCGTTCACTTCCGGTGGGGTACTGTAAAGGGCGGGGAAGGGCAGCGTCCCAAACAGCATACGGACATACTACAAGGTACGTTTAGTTGCAATACGCATGTGGGGAGCTAGATGGGAATGGTTGTCTTGAAAAACTAGAACGGTGTGCAATGAGACGTAGCCCCAGAAGTAGGCAGCCAGCGCAGCTGGGGGAGGAAGAAGAGGAGGAGGAGGAGGAGGCCAGGGCAGGCAAGCTGGAGCAGAGCGCGGCGCTGCGGGGGAATGGGCAACGCTTGATCCGGAGAGGGTAATAAATTTCACCAGTTTCTGCTACGTTGCTGCTCAGTTAATATGACTAATTCACTTGCTTGACTGTGTTATCCGAGGCAGTCCAAGTATAGTCGCATTTGTAGATATAAGCCTATGCTAGCTTTCTTGGTAGCATTCCATGACAGCTTGGCTGCAGCTAACGAGCTAGCTGGCTAAGTTTGCTAAAGAAGAATTTCATGAAGCGCTCGCTACTGGCTACCCTACCCAGACAGGCTGTCCAGCTAGCCAGCTAACTAGCAACTACCGTTTGTTAGACCGATGGCCCTCCTGCAAGCTACCATTAGCCGTGTCCGTTTACTTCGCGGGGAAACCCACCTAGGGCGGGCACGTCCACTTTCAGCTAACGTTAATTACAAAGGAAATGTTTCGATTTCACGTTTTTAGCGTGATACTTTCCTGCTCAGCTTTCGCTATATAGGTTAACGCAGAGTGCAATCAGCAAACATTTGACGGTAAGTGGGCCAGTGTGTGTGTTTGTAGTGTAAGTTTTAGATAAGCACTTTGGCTCCGCACTAACTTTTACCAGTAGTCTCAGCCAGTTTTAGCACACTTGCGTGCGGTTTGGGACGTAGTCCATATTTCCCAGTAAGAGAATATCTATTGCTCTTTGCATGAATCCCGTTCCTGCCAAAAATGCTGTTAGTGGCCGGAAGTACGTTGCAATAATTTAATGCTCACGAGTTATTACACCCGCTTTAATGAAACAGTGTGTTGTGTGTTAGTGAGGACAGAAACAGATTGTTTAAAGGGTACAATCTCGCTGCGTGTTTACTAGCTTGATGACACTGTATCTCCTAATATCGACTACTTTATGCCAAACCGCTTCTAAAACATTACCATGTATACGTTGGCTGTAAGTTAGTTTCACTTTATCTGGACTTCCTCATTTTTCAGCTTGTTCTCACCGCGTTTCAACTCGATGAAGCTTGAGGTTTTTTAGCTCTGCATGCGAACATAAAAGGATGTACAAAGTACAGTGTCGACGGGCGCTATGGGGTCATCCAGTACACTTGACTTTCTCACAGTGCACTTGGGTGCACAGATATGTAAGAGTTAGTTTGTTGACACACTGTAATGGGTGCATATTTCTTAACAAATTTGTTAAATAATCAATGTCAATTAGTGATCACATTAGTCTCAATTTTCGTAAAGAATGTCAGATCTAAAAAGAGTTGGTGATGAATTTCAGAATAAAGGCTCAGAATGCCCTGTAGCATGCCAGCCTTAATATTCATTGGTGTGCACAGGCTATTTCCATACTTGCTGTCAGTATTTTTACAGAATCATTGGATGCTTGGTTTTTAAGTGCGCTTTTTCCCATGACTCCTATCGGCTGATGCTTTGTAGTGCGTAGGAGACATGTTCGTCCCACCCATTCTGTGAAGGAGTTCCCTGCAGGGCTTGTCAGAACATATGGAGCCAAACCAATTAACCCATGCACATGAGCAGGCATTATTGCTTTGCACCTGGTAAACTCTGAGGTTTTATAACTATTGTTTTCCTGATTACAAGCTATAAAAAAAAGTTTTTGGTTTCAAATCTTGCTGTCTGGTTTAGCATTGGAACATAAAAGGTTAGAATGTATCTTGTGCATTAACCAATTATTACACATACAACAAAGGGGAAATTAGTGCTTGTCGGTGACGTCACGCCAAGACAGGTAAAAGTCGTTGCATTAGTAAATTACTTTCTAAAGCGCTGAAAGGCTGCTGAAAGGGTTATGAAATTTCTGGATATTGTGTTTCAGCCCAGTGGGCTTTGGATACTTGTATCTCGGCCAGCTTCAATTCAGAGCATGAGAGGAGCAGAAGAAAGACTGGCTTTGACCCGTGGACATGGTGCAAAAGAGAGCAAATGGGTGATATTTTTATCCTCTGTGATTATGCTTGTTAGATATGCAAAGCCTGATTTCCCCAGCCAGTTCTCTTATAGCCATTGTTAATTATTCTTTGAATTTGTGCAGCAATTTTCTTTGATCTAGCTCAGATATCAGTTTTTCTTGCCATCAAAATAGCTGGACTCCTGCTAATGGTGTCTCTAGAAAATGGAGGTTATTTCAAGACCTGAAAATGGTCACAAATTGAACAGTATATAAGCTAGGCTATTTGCCTTCATGTCATTTATTTGTGCTGAAGTTTTTCAGTTTTTTGGGGTCACAGTCAAGTAATTATGTGAGGTGCCTTAGCTGGTTTAACCACCTCAGCTTTGTCTGTTTAAAGGTGAACAATTTACCTGGCAGTTGTTTTTATATATTTCTTTCCTTTTATAGCCTGTCAAAGAAACTCCTTCCAGGCCCTGCTTGTTAAGCTTTTTTGGCAGTAATGGCTGAGCTGGCTGTTTGCGGTGTAGGCAAAATGCTGCTTATCTTGAAGTAGCCCTTCAGCTGTGTATGGTTTGCTGCATGCTTTTACTGTTTCTTTTTTTCTTTTTTTAAACTTTGTGCTTCATAATGATTAGTCACTCATATTTAAAATAGTCTTTATTTTGATGATTTATTATTTATACATTATTTCTCTCTAGAGCTGAAATGATTATTCAAATAACTTGAATAATTCGATTACAAGAAATGGTAGAGGCAATTTTTCTAGAATCGAAGCTTCGCCTAATTCATTTCACTCGCTGGAGAATGCGCCGCTTGTGTTTCACATGGAAGCTAATTAATGACGCACAACGTTTACAGAGGTGCGGTCAGCAAAAGACCTGATTCCTTTGTATGTGAAAGTATTTGTGCACAAAAATGGAAATAAATGTAGAAAAACGCATAAATGATATTTTTGCGATGTAAACTCTCGCACTGTGTTTGTGAGCGCCCGCGTGAGCTCCATTACTTGCTAAAACGCTCCCGTGCAGTTCAAACGTCCCCTTTATTTCAGACAAAATGCATATTTTAGCTGATAAATAACCACAATCACCAGCGTTCTACTCACAATACAGCCGTTTACTGAGATTTTCCCATAGCTTTTCCATAGTTTATTCTGGAATGCGCACTTAACGCTTTGTGACGCGGCTCCGAGGGGCGTTATAGTTATAGTGTAATCAATAGGAAAGAAGAAATATAGAAAATTTATTTATCAAAAATGTTATTCTATATTCTGAAGAACTCCAAATGGATAAAGAAGTGTTAGAATTTTAAGCCATAGAATGCATAATAAAAACTCTGCAACTCAGCAATAAAAGAGTCAGTGTTCTTACTACTTCTAGTAGTTATGTCTACAGTTTCAGTACTTTTATTTGACATAAAGCTAAAAAAAAACTAATCATTTCTACAGGTGCAAGTCCGTTTTCATCAGAAATGTGGTGATTTCATAATTGTGCCACAATATAAATATATATGACAGTAAGTTTGAGTAGACGTCCGGAATACAACATCATAATGGCTAACTTCTGTTAACACTAGAATAAGCCTAAAAACAAAGGTAATGTCTTTTTTTCTGTTTTTAAAAAAAATAATTTATCCAATTACTTGATTAATTGATGAAAAAATCTGTAGAATTCTCAAAAGAATCGATAGTTGCACCTCTATTTCCTTCATTTATTCATTAGTTCTTATTGGGCATGGATCACAGGTTGGGCAGCCATAGTTACTACGGGATGTTCTGTTTGAATAGAATTTTTATTCCACAGCCAGAATGTAATTTGTTATATAATTGATTATGGTCTGCCACCATCATGCACATCTGCATCGCAATGCATCAATTATGTGATTGTCAACACCTCTTTTTCCCACCATAATTCCATGTCCCTGTTATTTGGCCCAACAATGTCATAACATGTTGCTTCTTGATTCTGTAGGTCTGGCAGTCCAACACAGAAAAACTGTAATGCTGGTCATCTACTGTTTGTTTAAGAACCTTTACAGCAAATATTGGCTTATGGTTCTAGTGAATATGGCAAGCATAAGTGCAAATCTAGTCACATGCTTTTTATAGAGCAGTCCTGAATTGTTTTGTTAATTAATTCCATTCTGTTGTGTATATGTGAACCTTCATGTTATTAAGAGTAAGTGGAACTTGGCATTGGTTACCAAAGTTTATTTCTACACAGCAATTCTAAGCAATCTGAGCAACTTTCAGTCAGAGTGTTTATAATTTCTTTTGTTGTCTTATGCTTACAAATATGGCCCATCTAAATAAACATGATTGGGTTGATCGAATAATGTTTTAATGTGTAATGTATTTACACATGTAGCATATGCACAGATATGTGGCACCAGTGTTCAGACCTGGGATACCTTTTGGAAAAGAACAAACTAGCTGTAAATCTACAATGGATTTTCTGGAACTTTGCAAATGACACTTGCCCCTCGGGTCCACTAGATCAACTCGGCATACGTTCTGGCAGCTCATCAAATTTGAAATGATGTGAGTAGGCGGCCATTATGTCTCACTTTACTGTATGACTCAGCATACAGCCGGGGTAAAGGCAAGGGAGGGTAAAGAAGGAAGTACAAATTCAACCTCCCCTTCTTAGTCATTTGTTTCACTTCCATTTATCTCAGCACCATCAGTAAACGTTGGCGTCTTCAACATAGCCTGCTTGCTTTTTGCGCCTTCGCTTTGTTTTTTGTTTTTTTTAATGGACCATGGTGTAAACATGGGGTGGTGGGACAGGTGTCTTGGTAAGCCTGGGCAATTGGAGAAAGTGTTTACGGTCCGGATTGCAGACCAAGACTGCATTGCTGAACTGTTGGAAAGCTAGAATTGGACAGGGTTGGAGAGCACAAGACTCAAAATTAGTGATTTCTAAACATTTACACATTTTTAAATCATAACCTGAGCTCCGGTTTCCGCCCACAGTCCGAAAAGCACTATAGGTTAATTGTCAACTATAAAATTGTGAGTGTGTGTTCCCTGTGGTGCATGCTCTAGCAAGTGAAATGAATTACACAAAGCTTCGATTCTAGAAAAAATTGCCTCGACCATTTTTTGTAATAGAATTTAGGGATGCACCGAATATTCGGCCGCTGGAAAATTTCGACCGAAAATGGCCAAAAAATGCAAAAAAACGCAACCTGCACGCGCCAGATTGGATTAGAGTCAACATGTCTGCCGTGTGGGCGCATTTCAATATATCTAAGAAAGACACACGGAAAGCCGTTTGTAAAGCGTACAATGCCGAAATTTCTAGAGGGGGTGCACCCACAAAGACTTTCTCAACGTCGGGATTAATTTATCATATAAAATCAAAACATCCCGATCGCCATGCAGAGTATGAAGCACAGAAGAGGCAAGACCCTTCGAGCACACCCACTCCGTCTGTGGTGGACGTTTTTGAAAAGGCAAGAAAGTTTTCATTTTAGTGTTTTAATACACTATTTTGTTATAGGTCTACAGAGAAAGTTGTTATATCTTTCAACACTTTTTAAAGCACTTGTTCTGAATGCACTTCGTTCAGAATATTAAAATGCACTTGAATTCACTTGTTTTATGAGAGAAGATATTTAATTGTATAATATTTCAGCTATCTTGCTTTTAGGCTATTCATGAGTGGGGCCAAGTAAAATATTTTATTTCTAATTTTATTTTATATTGTGCATTGTTTGAATGCAAAATAAATATTTTCATTGTAACAGATTTATTCTTTGAACCATGAATATTAATTTATGCAATTGCAATGCTTGACTTTAGTGAAGTAAGTACACACAGTCCCAGCCATAACGGCAATATTACAAAAAAATGGTATAATAATTTCTTTCGGGGTTTCGGTTTCGGTTTTCGGCCAAGTGTTTCCTCATTTTCGGTTTCGGCCAAAAAAAAAAAAATCATTACGGTGCATCCCTAATAGAATGGTTCGAGTTATTCGAATAATCATTTCAGCTTTAATTGTAATAAGTTCAATGTGTCTAAATCTTACACTGAAGTTGTCTTTTAGTCAGTAAGTCAGTTGGTAAGTTAGGACTGTGCGATATGACAAAATATATTGGATGACGAAATTAAAACGTCTATTTTTTCATATTATAATCTATCTTTTTTGGGGGGGGGGGATTGTGGTGTTGCAAAATACACTGTTTATGGCAATATGTTTCCATTGTTTGGATGACGGTTTGCATAAATCACTAGAACACCGCAATGGCGTTAAAAGTACCAGTAAAAATTGGAGGGCGGCAAAAAAGTGTTTAAAAAAAGTGTGTGTTTTACTTTTAATTTTGTAAAAATGTAGGTGAATAGTGCTACCTTCTGTGTTCCATATTAGCATGTGCGGAGTGTTTCAAGCGTGTTTAAAATTTATTATTCCCTTTAGATGTAGGACTGGTTACTGTTTGTTTTGATAAAAAAATAATTTTAGTTTTACATTCAAAAGTGAATAAACACATCTGCCACGCTCAAACTTGGATGAAGTTCTATACTCCGCATTTTTCCCCCCTTTCCAAATCACGCTGAAAATGGCCAGCTGCAGTGTCTTATTACAGATCACTGGGGCTATCCAACGTAGGAATGTGAACATTAACCATTTAACTGTTTAAATGTACACCAAGTTAAGTGTTAGAACTCAAGGGAAATATTAATCAAAACAAACATTTAGGATTAAAGAAGGGAATATTCTTTTTAACTCCAGTTTTAGTTTCCAGTTTTTCTTTGTCTATAACTGGGAAAATCCCTACTGTTGTACAGGAATATTACTGCTTCAAATTGTGAAACTGTCTAGTAACGTGCAGCTTACAAGTGCAACAGGTTTGGTGAGGCCATGAAAACAGAAGGATATCTGTTTGGAAACATTCTGTTTAGTGGTATTTTTGTACTAACTTCCTTGTTTTAGGCACCACTAAGAAATGTTGGACCCAAGCTTTAAAGCTATTTCTAATATTCTAATTGTGACTTTAGACACAGGTTAACTAAATTAATATGTTGGACTTTAAATGTGGACCTTGTACAGATTAGGAAAAGAAGTTTAAAGGTCTCATAATTTGAAAAAAATCACATTTTCTGTTCTTTTGACATCCATTACTGCCTCTACACACACTGCAAGTTTGATTGAAAATGGTCAATCATGTGCTTAAACAAGGCATTTAGGTTTCTCCCGTACTTCTATGTAGGGGACATTTTAATAACTCCACCTCCTATCCGAGAGCCTCCGCCCACCAGGTTGAATTGCTAGTGCTTCCTGATCCACCATGTTTTCTTGCAAGCTCTAGTGTAGGAATCACAATGAAGAGGCCTACCGGCGGAGTGTTGTGCTGAACATGTACGGCTGCAAGGATGGTCTGTTAGCAGCAGCCATGTCGGTTATTTTTACATGAGGTAAACACTCGCTCTGCTGTCTACGCCCCAGTTCCGGAGTGGAGTGTGGGCACCAGCGGCTCATTTGCATTTAGGAATGAGAATGAGAAACAGCCTGTTCCGAAAGGTACTGAAATAAAGGGGTAAAAAGCAGGTGAAATGCCTAATCAGAGAGGTGTTTTCTGCAAACTAATTCAGAGTCATGTTTAGCGGAGCTTATAGACCTATTTTAACTTGTTAAATATGGGATTGAGTGTATAATAGTTGTAAATTGATGCACAATGAACTTGTTGACAGACATTTTGTGGGTTGGGATTTATAGGAACCCCAGGGCTTCCCACCACTGCACTGCTTGAAGCAGCTTGTTGGTGGAGACAGAGCTGAAATGACTTAGTGATAAGTCATGGTTTTCAAGCTACTGAATGGCAGTTTCATTTATAAAGTTTACTAGGAATTCTTAATAGATTTTATTTATCAACTGTAGCTTTTTCGCATTATTGGTTAGTGGGTAAAGAGTTTAATCGAGTCTTTCCGTTGTGCCTAGGGTTTGATCCGGCATTGTGTTAGCAGTTTTTCATCTCAGTAAAGCATTAGTCATCTATATCATAATGTTGACTCTCATTTGTAAGCTGTCTGTTTTGCTGTGGTGATACAATTTAAGATAGTAAATTAAAAATGACAGCATTAGGCTAAAGTCATGGTGTTTAGTTGGCAGGTGAGAATATAGCTTTAGACTCTAGAGTTTAGTCTAAAAAGTGTTTACAGTTGAGTTATTGCATGCATTAGATCCAATTTATATGGTTTTGTTTTTGGCAGTATCTGAAAAGCCTTTTCTTGCCTTTCCTTAGGTTTTCTGCAAACCTGGAGAGAAGTAAATAAGTCATGGAGGACGACAGTGGCTTTATAGAGTTTGATGTCCCCGAGTTCAGCAACACAGTTCTGAGGCAGCTCAACGAGCTCCGACTCCAGGGTAAGCTTTGTGACATCATTGTGCACATCCAGGGCCAACCATTCAGGGCACACAAAGCCGTCCTGGCTGCCAGCTCGCCATATTTCCGTGACCACTCAGCCCTGGGCTCTATGAGCGGCCTTTCTATCTCCGTGATCAAGAGCCCCGAGGTCTTCGAACAGCTGTTGGCCTTCTGCTACACAGGTCACATGGAGCTGCGCCTGCGTGATGTCATCAGCTTCCTTACTGCGGCCAGCTTCTTGCAGATGCAGGCCGTCATTGATAAATGCACTCAGATACTCGAGGGCATCCACTCCAAAATCAGCCTACCAGACATGGATGAAGACTGCAGCTCCTCCAGAGCAGTACGCAACGGCTTAAAAGAAGGTGATATTTTTGTGAATCCGACCCAGATTTCTCCTCCCTTCTACCCACGTAAGAGCCATATTGGAGAGGCCAGGGCATTGGGCAGGGGCCTTACGCAAGTTACTGAGGAAGGCCAGTCAGACCGCGGAAGCAGTGACGGCGTTTCGGAACAGGAGGTCTCCATGGAGGCTGAGCCTGAACAGGTGGACCTCATCGGAAAGGATGGGCAAGTGACAGACGTCTGTGTTAAGCTGGAGAAAATAGACCGCCCCAACTATTCGGACAGCTCTTCGGCGGGCGATGATGGCTACCACACGGAATTGGTGGATGGAGAGCAGGTGCTAGCTGTGAGTGTAGGTTCATATGGGCCAGTGCGCCCCTCTGCTGGTTACACTTATTCTGCACTTCCGTCTCCCTGCTTTGTCAGCATCAGTCCATCCAGCCCCTCTCGCTCCATCCTCAGTGGCTTCCGAGGTGGCCGGACCAAGTCCAAGCGTCCAGTCCCTATGCCGACAGAGGTCCTGTCTCAGATCAAGCCCAACATCGAAGACGGGGAGGGAGTGGCAGCAGGGACGGTCTTCGAGAATGATGTGAGGGAGCGAAGCCTGCGCGGCCAGTGGTACCCCTTCAATGAGCGCCTCATTTGCATCTACTGTGGCAAGTCCTTCAATCAGAAGGGGAGCCTGGACCGCCACATGCGCCTGCACATGGGCATCACACCTTTTGTCTGCAAATACTGTGGCAAGAAGTACACGCGCAAAGACCAACTCGAGTATCACATCCGTGGCCACACAGACAACAAGCCCTTCCACTGCCAAATCTGTGGGAAGTGCTTCCCTTTCCAAGGCACCCTGAACCAGCACTTGCGTAAGAAGCACATGAGCTCAGGCATCGAGGTCAACAACCACACAGACTTGCAGTCCGAGGCAGCAGATGGCCAGCAGGGGGTGCTTGCACAAGCCTCAGAAGCAGCATACAGAGCTCCGTATGCTGATGATGGGTCAGCGAAAGATGCCAGTGAGCAGGTTACCAAGAGCAGTCCCGAAGAAGCCTCTTGCCTCCAGAAGTGATTATAAAGAAAGCAAGTTTTAATGGGTTATTTGTCCTGTAACAAGGAAGCTTTAAAGGTTGCTCTTTTCACGGTTACCTTTTTTTTTTTTAGAATCGGTGTGAATGACAACAACTTTGCGCCTTTTCTACTTGTCCTTTTTGTGAAAGTCATCTGTTTGTGTAAGTGAGGGCTTAAAAAAGAGAGAGTTGTGTTTAAGGCAAGTTTTTCAAAGGGAATGTAGTTGGTGAAGAGAAGTGGGTCGGAGGTCTCAGTAATCAAGGCCTTCGTGAGTTTGTTTTATTAGGGTTTTATATAAATATTTCCATGTTTTTAATAAACACAATATAGGCATGTTGCAATAATGAATAATGTGAAAGCTCAGATAAGATGCTTGTCATATCATGCTTTTACCTGACCTGTTTTTGCACATGTGGCCTGTAGTAGGCCCATCACTCGCAAGGATTGATTTTACCTGCCAGTACAAAAGCTTTGTGTGACGCATCCGTTCAATACCTCATCATATAATGTAATACTCATAACAGACAGTATTTTAAGCTTTTGCTCAATACCGGGTTCTACCTCAGTCAAGAACCTGAAAGGAAGTAAAGAAGCCTCTCAGAAAGAAACATTTCCTTTCATTTCCTTCACAATGCAAAATCTAGGCACAAACCATTTACACTACACAAAGCCTTGGTACTACAGTGAAATATTCCTTAGGGATTGTATACAACTGATCTCATTGTTCTTGTGGAGAGAGGATTTTTGGTGGTGCTTAAGATGGTGGTAAAGCTGGGTTGGAGATTTGACATAAAATAGCATGATATGTAACTTTTTTTTTAATGGAGTAAGTTTCTTTTTTTTTGCTAGTCAGTTGATTGCAAACATACTAAGGCCGATTACCCCACTTGTGTTCTATACTTAGTGGATTTATCTGAAAATTCAGTAATTTAATGTTGTTTTTCCTATGGTATTTGCTATCTAAATTTGTTTTACAACTAAAACATGCAGTGGTCAGGTTTCTTTGCATAGGTTAATCTTTATGCTGAATCACACCCAGAACTATGTATTATCACAGACCAGAAAGCCAGCTTCTCAGTTTGAAATAGGTTATATTTCAGTGTACAGCAGATGTACTACTTGAAAATATTTTAAGGAATATTTTTAACACAAATTGAAATAGTTATATAGAATCCACCTGCTAATTTTGAATACAAAAAGAGTAGACACAAAAATTTTTCTATATTTAATTGGAGCAGGAGTCTGTATTTGACCGCTTTTAGCCCTGTTCATGTATGTCCATGTGTTCATGTGTGTTACTCTGGCTGTGTCGGCAGTTTGCACATAGCGTTAAGATTTATATAACAATTCTGGGGATGAACATACATTTGTTGCCTTTAAAAGCTTCTAGAGGTTGAATTTAAATGAGAAATACTTATAATGTAAATTGGGTATGCCTTTGTTCTTGGTATAAGAGCATGCTATCCATTTACCAGTTTCTGAAATACTGCAAGCTTAGAAAATGTAATGCTAATAACATTGCTAACTCAACTGTTTTGAAATAAGATTTTTCTCAGACTTACAGTACAATATAGTACAGTACTTTTAAAAGTTAGCTAGCTTAAAGCATGTTAGTAGTAGACAAAGTTCAAGTTTAAAAGTAACTAAAGTCATGTTTTTTTCAACTAAGTCTCTTATTTGAAATGCTTGTCAGAGCATCATGTGATAATATAACCGAATGAATGATGTGAATTGTTACCATATACCTAGCAAAATAGTACAACTTTGAATTAAGTTGTTCATAGTTGTTGAGAAGCTCATCTTCCTCAGAAGACCAATAGAAGCATTAATGGCTGCAGTGTTCAAAGCTTGTTTTGGTTTGTAGGTTTTTGAAGGTGTTGTGAAGATTATGGCCTTTCATCAGGTGACTATAAACTAAAGTGTCCTCAATGGATGTGTGAATTTTAAAGGCATCATAATTTAACATCCCCATGAATGGTCTGTAAAAGTGTTTTCTAGTTATCTGGCCCCCTAGACATTTGAGTGTTTCTCTACTACCAACACATCTCACGAAGCTAATCTGCCAGTAATCAAGTTGTTCACGACCAGAATGGGCCAGGTTGATACTGGGCAAAAATTCAGATGTGCTAAGAGGGCTGCTTCAGGCCAGGGTTGAGGAGCATTTTGCTATGTGACACACAAAATACTGGCAGGGTCATAGACATGGCAAAAAAAAAAAAAAAATGTTATGTTACCACAAAACATTGAATACCTGTGCAAGTGACAATCTGTCAACTTTTGTAACAATATTTTTTAGAACTTTTGACTCACATTGCTTTCAGTTTAGAATGTGTCTGTTCTGTTAGTAATTGTTCTACAAAATGTAATCTGTAGTTTTCAATAATCTAATAACCTGGAACACTTGTTTTGCACAAGGGCTCAGGGGCTTTTATGCCTTGTTAACAGACATCACTTAGGTTAAATGCAATGGTATTCAAGAAGACCTATATTAAATATCCTAGATTATAAATCTGGCAACTAATAGCACTTACTCTGGAATGATGGGTGATATTTAGACTTTATCCTTTTTTTTTTCTTTTAATTTACAATTAACATACACCATTCCCTACAATGTGTCTTTCTTTTTTCTTTAGATAATGTTGTGTGCTTTTTATTTGTTTTCCTAAGGGTGCCATAATTGTTCTGTCGCTGGCACACATTGATGTCAGCTTTTATTAACTGGTTTGTCCTTATCTTCAGTCACCTTTCCACTATGCCATTGCAAGTACTTAACATGAAATTGTCTATTTTGTCTTAGAGCTGTTCAGTTAAAATTTGTTCACTTGCACTGAGCAAAAACATTTTTTTAAACATTTTTAAATGTTGAGATTGTGATCGTATTTGTTAAATCACAATCCTTTCCCCCTTTGGGAAATGTGGTAAAACAATGAATTAGATTATAAGATTATAATGCTCTCACCAAGATCGATTTTACTTTGCCTTTGAGCTCTGACCATTTGAAAAGTGTTGTTTTTTTAATTCTGAACTTAGTCACCTGATGGTCTCTCTTTTACCACCAGAGAATATCACGTATCACAAGTACCAAAATGTGAGGGATCCCAGCCTCCAGAAGTGCCCCCAGACATGCATCTGGTGAAAAGTAACAACATGCATGTCTGGGATTTATTTCACTTTGTCTGAAATCTAAGATTAATTTATCAGCCCCAGCTAATTTTTCATGCAATTTTGGCCACTAACCAAAGAGTACACCAAAAATGTTAGTTATAAATGCTGCAGAGTTGAGGGAAGTCAAGCCAGCGCTTAGGAGGGAGTCTTTAAAAAATGCAAAGATGTTTTCCACCTCATTACCCGGACTCCCACTGATTTCAGCAGCTGTCAAAATGTCTTCCGTAATCATAAGGAAATATTACTAAAGGTTGTTTCCCGTTCCCTTTTTATTGTGCAGCAGACTGTTTTTCTTTTGTCATGTACAATGTGAAAATTAAATTGTTTGCCGTAATTATTGCTTAAGCCATAAACATGTCATATAATGTTGTGATGGGTGTTGCATTGTCTATTTGAAAAGAAAGCCTTGGTCAGCAGTGATGTGATTTAAATCTGTGCCTTGCCACTCAACATTCATTTCTTTTCCATCTCCATCTTTAATGCTTCTCTTCATATGTGCATACAAAGATTAATTATTCTATATGTTTGTATTAATCAGAATTTTGTTTTTAGATTTGTCACTCTATACATGCTTGTAAGCTTTTTTTAATTTGCCTTCATATCAGTAACGTTTATAAGGAACTAAAATGCAGTGGCAAAGGTTTTGCAGTAAATGTTATATGCAGTTTTGAAAGGAAAAAATTGTAGCAAGTATTAAGAAATGGGACAATCATAAAGCTTCAAACACTGGAAGCTACCTCTCAAAATAAATCAGTTAATTATGTCTTGCATTGTTAATTTAGCTTTTGATAAGATCTTGTCAGATTTTTAAGTGTGCCAGCCACTCAGCAGTTTATTTTATTTCATTGAGTGGAAAAAGTGCATGCTACTATCAGTGTAAGATGTTCTGCATGGTGGTCGCCATATATGTAATGAAATACTGAAATGCAGAATATTATTATTTTGGACTTGAAATTAATTTTATATTTTGTCTGGCATGCACTTAAGGTGAACTTTTTTTTTTTTAATTGTAGTCTAATCATGTATTCCATATTCCATGTAGAAGGGGTTTGCTTGTTGTATCTTATTCCTCTTTGACGGGACTCAAACAAGGCCTCAAATGTTCTTTCTGGGTTGGTTTAACTCTTTTTAATGGTGCTTTTAGAGTGGTCAGGTGTATTTATTGTTGATTTTATATACTAAATAATGCGTACATCTAGATTATTCGGGTGTTAAGGTTTATTACACACTTGTGACATTAAGAATGATACTAATTGTGTTAACCCACCAATTTACCTTGACACAAAACATGTTTGCTTTTTATTCAGTTTTTCAGCTAAAACAAGGAGTTCAGTATGGGTCGTGTACAGGAATCAAAAAGAAGTGTTTACAGGGAAGGCTGTGGGACTACTTTTTGAATTTGCAGCTCGTCCTTTTATTGAAGCTGACTTACTTCAGGTAGTTTATGAACACTGATATTAGTTATAAAGAAGAGGAAATCTTGAAGTCTTCCATTGCTTCTCTGCTTCCAACATGTCTCCACTGTGTAATAATGCAAAAGCAATAACCTTTTTAGGAGCAGTTTGGTACAGCTGTCTGTCTGCCTCTCATATTACAGAAGTGTCGTATCTCCAAATGAATGGTTTAAGGATGTCAGGGAATCAGGTTATCTCAACATGAGGATTTCTTTTAATAACATTTGAGAAAGTTGATTGAAAATGTTTCTTAAGTGTGGTTTGTTGTGGGCACTGCAGTCCACAGCCTATGTATAGAGTGATGGCTACAAGTTTTATAGCCTTGCGCATGTGTGGAGTGTTGTTTTGTTCATGCGTCTGTGTTTATATTCCATCCAGCCACCACCTCAATGCAACCGGTTAAGAGTTGCACCTTTTTATCTGTGTCAAATACGAAAGGGATTTTGGGCGGAAACCTCCTGCTTCCCTGAGAGCAACAAAGATCTCCTTCACTTCCTCGTGTATTGAGACTGCAGGTCACCTTGGATGATTAGAGACTGAACAGACCATACTCATTTAAGTATGTCTTAGCTGGATTTCTGATGTTTGAGCAGTCACTGAAATTCTGTTGGCTTCGAATTCTCATGTATTTGGTGATATTGCAAAAAAGTAGAACTCAGGGCACACTAGTATTCTGAAATGGCCACTCTGGACATGCAGTGCATTTTGTATGTTCAAATCAACTTGATCATGCACTTTTACTTCAGGTTGGGGAAGCAACTCCTCACTGGTTCCCAAAAAAAAAAAAAAAAAAAAAACAGTCTGCCTCAGAGGTGTCTTCAGAACACCCAACTTTTTTTTTCCGTTTTTGCTTTCCGTATGCATGGGATGAGCACAGAGCTTCAGCGCTAAGGAATAGTGGAGATCTTTTAGCTTTTCTCACGGAAGCATCTCTACCCAACTCTGCAGTCCACTATACTTACAACCTCACAACCCAACTGTGAACCTCAGAACTCTACTGTTTTATACAACTATGAAGTACATGATGCTAGCTGGTGCCGATGCTGTAACAATTAACTCGCCATTTATGAATTTTATTTTATAGCATGAAATATAAAAGTATATTTATTCAAATGATATATTTTGCTCATAATCATTCTGTGCTGCTTTTTTATTTTTATTTTAAAGAGCTTGTAAAACGCTTTTTTATGATGGAGAAATATCAATAGATACACAAATTGCATTTGTAAAATAAAGATGCTGATTTGGCAAGTGTGTTTGATGGATTTTTTTTGTGTGTGTATTTATTTAAGGAGAATGTGCCGTGTAAACCGTGGCATTTTAACGATGCGTGGACAGTCGAATATATTTTCAGTCTTAAATTTCACAGTTTTAGTTGTCTTTTTTTTTTTTTAAACCAGTGTTTAGTTCGTATTGCTGAGCTGCAATGTCTAATTTCTATCACCTGGTGCTGCTATACTACAGAGACAGATTTTTCGTGTACTGCAGTTCATTAGTGTTTTTACGATCAGATTAACGTCGGCTGCTTATCGTTTAACACATAAGTAAAACTGAAATCCGTCACACAAAAATGCACTTAATATACAGTTTTAATTCACAAATTTACATGTATGCCATTTAGCAAACGTTGTTATACAGAGCGACATCCATTTCATATTTACAGGGACAGGATTTCTCTAGAGCAACTTGGGGTTCAAGGTCTTACTTAGAACTCAATGATGGTAGTGCCGGAGGCAAGATTTAAATCTACGACCTCTGGGTCCAGAAGCGAGTATTCTAACCACTAGAGTCAAAGTCAACTTTATTGTCATCTCTGCTAAATACTGTACAGATACATAGAGAGACGAGACGACGTGGCTCCAGGTTATTTCCAGTACAAACAAACAAGGAGCAGTAGAACAGAGAATAAATAGGCAGTGGCACGACCACCACGGATATTAGTTTTAGTAAGGAAAACGAAGACATCTGATATGTGATGAAATACACGTAGAAAAAAAATATATATATATATATCATTACTGTGCACTGTTCTGCATCTCTGAAAAAGCTTCCTCTCGTTGTCATGCCGTCGTTGGAAACGTGAAAATGCAAACAAGACGCACCTGCGCGCGACAACACTGACCTAATTATTGATTGGTTGCTTCATGCGAAGGCGTTGCCTCGTAGCGCAACGGTAACAGATGATTTGTCGATACTGCTGTCTATAAGAAGAAAACGTACCTGACACTTCCTGATGTCGATACCCAGATGTTGGCAAAGTGCCCTCCCTTCCACCGTCGCTTACTATCAGACACGACGATTCGCAACCTGTATCGAGAAGCTGTTAACCACGATACCACGCGGGTGAATAGGATAAATCGGGATTTACACGCGTATTCCTTACTCAGAGTAGTGGATCTTTATCGGCCATGGATTCACCTCGAAATCAGAATAGGGCTTCAAGCGACATTGTGCGCTAATATGCAGCGGTACAGTACTGGATCGTAAGGATATCTGCTGTATGCGTCCACGTCTGAGGACACAGTCTGAAGACAGCGTCGGTGTTTTCCTATTACAGGTAAGTTTCGTCGTCCACTGCGTAGCTCTAGTTTCGCATTTAGAACATCAAAACACTCGACGGTGACGGACTTGCGTCACAGGAGGTAACCCTGCCTCGCGATGAAGTGGCGACTGCCGCACTGGTCAATATCATGCGCGCCCACGCCATTGCATGCAAAATTTACGCTTCTCTATAAGGGATGCTGCTGGTAATGACAGGCATCCGCTTGATCTCAGTCTTTGGGCATGGCCTGTGTTCCACGCAACGCTTGTAGAATAGCTAAACGAGATTATCTGGCGGTGTCCGATCAGGCCAATTCGCGTTTATAGGCTATACTGCGTGTTTTCGTCGCGTTTATGACTGTTTAGACGCGTGTGCCGCTCTATACACGCTGCAGTGTACTGTTCTTAATTAGAATATGCAGATAAATGCCTAATGTTGAAAATCATTGTTGCTGCAGTTTCTTCAGTCTCTCATTGATGTCGTTTGGGCTATATTTTTTGCTGCCTGTGTGGTATCGAATAATAGGCCAGATGTATCCGACATTTCCAGTCTTGCACATGGTGTTTTCAGCCACGCATTCAATTTTAGTAGTAGTAGGAAATAGAAATAAAAATTCGCGATAACCTGAAAGGCAAGGAGAACGGAAAGCACCTGCTTTTACGGGCCACTTCTACTTTCATATTCAAGACAGTTTTCTCATGCTGTCGTGACCTGGACTACAATATAACATTACTGTAAGCGCGTTAGTGCTCGGGTTATTTTATTTATGTATGAAGGAATACAGCTATGCAAATTTTGAATTCTAAAAACACAGAAACAAACATGAACGCTCAAAACAGCTGTTTCCAGATTTTATAGTTAAAATGCATTTGTTAAAATGTATCTAAACCATTTAGAAATGCAGCATGCCGTCGAACTTGCCATTGCCCTGTGGACGGACGCACACACACTTATATATGTATTTAGGCCTATGTGTCTATGGCTGCATGAACACCAGACCCAAGTTAGTCACGAAATCACTACTTACTGCTCAACTCATACCTGTTAAACATTTAACTTCTGACTAACATGGATCATACATTTCACCTGAGTAAATTTTGAATTTATTCATTTATTCTGAAGTGGGTTTATTTATTGGATTTTGCCATTTATCATATAAACTATACATATCTACAATATCTACATATCTACATATCTACAAAACTACATATAAATACAAATAAAAAATAAATATACATATACATATATACATATATATATATATATATATATATATATATATATATATATATATATATATATATATATATATATATAGTAGGGTTGCAACTAATGATCATTTTCATAATCAATTAGTTTTTTAATTGTTGTAAAATAGGCAAATAAAAACATGCCTAAAAGATACATTATATTTTTAGTTAATATAAAATGAATTCAGCTTGCCTAATAATAGTTATTATTTATTTATTTATTTACTTTTATAAAGAGACAAATTGACAGTATTCTTTATTAGGGCTTCAACAATTAGTCGATGCAATTGCCAATGTCGATTAGAAAAGTTTGTCTATTCCAAGTTTAAGCATTGCAGTGTCCACTGTCTGCCAAGACTGCATTTTGAATTAAGGGAGAAGAAGAAGGAGGCTGAAACTTCGTAGCATTTCATGGAGGAGGCAGAGGGCTGATACTCTGTTAGATCCTTTATTATCAAGAGCAACCGCTTCATGCTTTTGCCAGCTGACTATTGTTAGTGCAATAATGTTTATATTATTTTACCTGTCGGATGATGCTTATCAAATTAACAATATTTCAGCAGATGCATTAAATGCAGTAGTAAGTCAGTGAGTAGTTGCCCTGTCTCATGTTCATTCCACTTTTTGCTTGCATTGTTCCAGAGCACTTCGTTTTTACCATAATTTCCAGGATAGAGTACTTAAATTACAGTCCCGTTAAATTCATTTGTTCAATTTCAGTGTATGGAATAAGACAAAGTATATTCAGTAACCTTTTTTTGCACTTATCAAACACCAGTATACAGCGTGGATCATGTGGTGGAATAAGAACACTCCGTCTACAGTTTGCACCCTGACAACTGTAAAGCTAACCACTCAGGGTTTTAGACATGCTTTTAGCCTCTTAACATGCTCAAAATGTCATTACAAGTGTTAGGCAACGTGAACCGGTTCCTTATGAGACAACACAGTGCATACAGTATGTAACTGCAGTAGTTCTGAAAGAACAGTATAAAACAGTGTTTATTCAGGCAGTCACATACCTTTGTTTGTTCTCATAGTAAACGGAGCTAAATGTTGAAATTGAGCAAAATTCTACTTAATTTCTCTAATGTTGCATTTCTTTGTAGTTAAGGAGACTATCAAATACGTGTGCCCGTCACAATGCTACGGTTCTCACTACACTGCAGTTTAAAGTGTTAGTGTAGCTATTTTAAGTTAATTATTTGATTTATTTTATTATGTATATCATTTAAAATACATACACTATAATTTGTTTTATTTGATTTGATATATTTGGTGTTTTTAATACATTTGATTAAGATAGTTAAATAAGTGTTTCATGGGTTATTATTTTGCTACAGGAACTAATGTGATGTTAAAGCAGAGACTGGGCAACAAGGCAGTATTCACTGTATTCCACAGGATAATAATAACTGACAAATCGACAGTAAAAACATCCATATTCACTTGCATATCTCATCAAGTTAGCTTTGCTAACAGACGGGAGAGACTTTGCCATAAGTTTGACTTTGCAGTTCGCCACCTTGACTCAGAATGGAAACAGAAAATGCATGTAAACTGCATGTAATTTCTGCATGCTTGTCCCCTCTCATCATGTTTAGTTAAGAGACTGCAAGATAACTGTGTCACTCTTTTAACTCTTTTTTTCTCACACTCCAAAATATTATCAGTTGTTTTTGTATTATCATGTATTATCAGTCATGTCAGGATCATGATCATTTAAATTTTGTTTATTGGAAATGTAGTGCCGACCACTTTTGTTTACGTAAGGATGTGATGAGGTAGGCGAAGAAATTATGTAACAACTAATTGATTAGTTAGTCGGCAACTATTTTAATAATCTATTATTTTCAATTATGTCGATTCATTTATGATATAGTACAATATAGTACACGAATGAAATGAAATTGATCTACATCGATATATTGATTCATTGATCAACGATCCCATAGCATCAATCCAAAATGAAAGCAGAGATACAGACATACATATTGCAGTGTCCTTTTCCAAAACAACAAGACATTTTATATTGAACAGGAGGTCTATTTATATAAAAAGAAGATTGCTTTTCCTTTAACTGTCTGGTTGAGCCCTTGAATACAAATCTCAAATTATATTTTAGTTACTTTTTGTGACTTGATATGAGTACAAATGTTAAATCAGCATATTATATTATCACTTTCTGCTGAAATCATATCCTGGCAGACTTTGTGTTGTCGGCAGACATCAAATTGTGCTACACCTGTAATGTAGCAGTTAAAAATGTATAATTATTTTAGCTGACAAAATGAGCGCATTCAATAGTTCTATATATGACAAAAATCTTCAGTTCTCTCATGGGAAAAAATGGCAAGAACAGCAGATGGAGCAGTGTTTGGAATGTTCCAGTTAGACTCCACAACCAGGGAGCACCTGCTAGGCAGGGCAGTGAGTATGTTACCGTTCTGCTACTTGTCCAGCTGTATTACCGCTGTTAGCAGAAAATTCTCCATGTTTATGTGTTGTGTTTCTTCTGGGAGTAAGGTGGCTGACAGGCGCTGTGCAAGCTGCTCGATGATGCGACTCTTATCTGTCAGTTTAGTGTATTTTAGTTCACCTGAAGAAGTAGATGATGATGAAGCCTGCAGTTTGACTTGAAGTGTTGACTAACTTCACCTTGTTTATCCCCCTTGCTAAAGACAGTGGGACACCAGGTGTTTTGTTCTCGTCCATTACAGTTTGTGTACTTGCTGCCTGTTTTTTTCAAAATCTTTGTCTTCTTATCCATTTCCTCACTGTTCAAAAGTAGCTTCCAATGGCTCTTGTGCTACCTCAGCAATGTTAGCACATAGCCCAATAGGTAGGTTTCAGTATCATAGAGGTGCCCCTTAACTTCATTCTTCTCAAAAACTGAACCCTTATTTCTCTCAGCCTTGACTCTATCTTTTCTCCCAATTTACACAACATTTGCAATGGGACCCTTATGGTCTCCGGAGAAGATCCCTCATCATCCAAGTTCAGCTCCACTCCTCTTGCTACCATCTGCATGAATTAACAGGGAATGTTATCATTTAAGGCTGCACAAAATATCATTTCACAAGTGTCAACATCATGTGCCCATGAACAGTAGTCACATTACAGGACATGAAATGTTAAGGAAAGTAAATTTCAGTGAAAACCTGATTTCGTTTTACAACACTTCTCTACAAGAGAAGTCTTACCATAACATTACATCTAATATAAAGGATATTGGATAAAGTTCAAGAAAGGATGCTTCACCCTATGTCTAGAAAATTAACATTTATTCATTCATTATCCGAACCGCTTAAGCCCTATTGGGTTCGGAGGGACCGGAGCCTATCCTGGGAACTACGGGCACAAGGCGGGTACCAACCCTGGGCAGCCACCAACACATCGCAGGGTGCACACACTCACACAATCACACTCTCATTCACACCTTGCAGGGCTAATTTAGAGTCACTAATTAACGTATATTGCATGCTTTTGGACTGTGGGAGGAAACTGGAGCACCCAGAGAAAACCCACGTGAACACAGGGAGAGCACACAAACTCCACACAGAAAGGCCCCACGGCCGACCTGGGGTTCGAGCCCAAGACCTTCTCGCTGTGAGGCGGCAGCGCTAACCACCGCGCCACTGTGCTGCCCTAACCATAATTAATTATATTGAAGTTAAGTGAGTGATAGGGGTGTGATGAGCACTTGTGCCGTGAGGCCTCGCAATGTTAAAACATTATGTCAAAACCTGTCACAGGAAATAGTATGGCACCTGTAGTATCTTGCACATGTACACGCTCAACTCTGACTAACCTTAAGGTAAATGCAAGCTGTAGTAAAAGTAAGGGTGTGACTGCTAGTATATACCAGTGATCACCAAGGCACATGGAAGTTACACTAAGGCCAAACCCCTTATCATCGGTCTACTTATACTCTAGTCTTTGAAAGTTCAGGTGTTTACCTGTGAGTCACTGTCTCTTGTTCACGCTTAGACTACATGTGAGCCATAGCTCATGTCTAAATCCCAGTCACTAAGCCACTCTGGTACAATCTATACTAGTTCAATAATGTGTAGCAACCTTTACTAATCATCAAGTTTCGTAAGACAGAACTCAGAAGGACTTTTACATCTTGTGTTTTTAGAAAGAATATGGCTAATTTACATTTACACCAAGTAATATGTGATCATTCCGAATTCCTGTGCTATTGTTTTCTCTGATGTTCTCACAGTGGCAGTCCTGGAAACCCTCAAAGTGAATGGATCAGCCTGATGTCCTGAACAGCATTATTGTGTGAATGTGAATCATGTGAAGATCAGCAGTCCATAATGGGTAAATATAATAGAACAAAGCAGATATGACACTGAAACTGTACTTAGACTATTGGAGGAAAAGATTCCCACCCTGAGATTAAGATAAGATCCCTGTGACCTATGGCCAAGCTCTGATTATTTGGTCTGTATTGCAGGTGATGGTCCATTGCATAAGTTTGTTACATAAGTATGTTCATGTATTTGAATTCTTTTAGATTTCTTTTCTTTAAGAATTCTTTTATTTGAGAATAACTTAAATAGCATAGTTTTGAGATATCGATCAGTGTCAGTGACATCATCATCTAACTATAAAAAAATGCATCACAGCCTCGAGTGCCTGTTAAAACAGATGCCCAATTGTCAGTGTTGTCTTTGCCCTGCAAATGAAACCGTATCCATTATTACAGCCTTCCAATGCTTTCATAGTTTAAGTAGAAGAGCGTAGAATATTGTTGTGGTTCTCTAATCAAAGAACTCCTATTGATGGTCTAATGAACTCCAGCATCAAAAACTAAAATATGCATCATGCTGTAAGTTGTTTGATTACTGTAGCAACAGAATGCTCCTATCTTTCTGTCTTTATCTTACACACACACACACACACACACACTCTCTACTGGTCCTCCATCACTAGGTTTCTGGGTCGTAGTGCTCTGCATGTGCTTTTGGACTCTCTTTACATAATTTTCTACAGTCAAGCCCAAATCCCTCATTAGCACACTGAGTAGGCTGGCTAGGTGGTTTATGCTCAAGTCGTCTCCTATCTACCTTCCTCGCCTAATGGTACAAGGAGCATTTTAAAGGACAAAATCTCTGTTTAGTTCTTAAGGTATCTGTGCAGATACCTCTTACCCTGAGATTCAGTCACATATTCCGATTTTCTGTGATGTCGTGCAATTAGAGATCTTTAATTTTTCGTCTATTTGACATGTTGAAAAAGATTTGTAAGCATGATAGTGATGTAAATGAGATGTGACTTGCAACTATAAGAAATGGAACTTGAATATTGGGCAGAAACACAAGAAGGTATGAGAAGGAGTCTCCAGTGGTGAAGCCCTCCCTCTGCTGGACATGTTTGACATTACAACTACGTAAAAGCTGCTAAGGCACAGTTAAATATGGACTATGTTTGGCCTGTAGTGTATGTGTTAGTCTTTCATTAATTTTAACTTTTCAACCATCAGTGATGTGTAACACATCTATGCAATGTTGTCAGCCGTGAGGTTGGAGAGGATGTGAGAGTCTTTTACAGTTAAAGCTGAAAAAAAAAAAAACAGAGCTGGGCAATTGGGGTCAGAAGTAGAAGGGATATCAAGGAACCTGTGGTGGATTTACTTGTTTACAGTAAATTCTAAGACATTTTTTGAAACAGTAGGGAGTCGTGACTTCGGCTCTGGATATTCCATGTTGTGCTCCAGCACAGTAAGAGTCCCACATTATACAGGATTAGCACCCCCTCTTGGTAATACTGCTCCCAGCAACAACCCCACTCTCCCAGGAGGCCTCTCTCTGGCCAGGCCTGAACCTGCTTGGCTTTAATTAGGTGCAAGAAAGTGCGTATGGTTTGACTGCAGGTGTAAGAGACATAATGAAATATTGTGTTAATTGAAAGCATAAAGGATGTGTTTTCATCACAAGACATGTAGAATGTATGAATTTTGACTGTGTGTGCAGGGATGGCTGAATGGTTCAGTGTGGCAGAGAGCAGGTGAGGTCGGCTGTGAACTGTGTCTCCTCACCTGCTAGAGAGTATGTACAGGAGGAATGGGCTTCCTGTCAGCGTCAGCATCACCTCCGCCACTACCCAGGTAGAACACAAGCACAAACACACACATCTATCTGTGTCCTTGCCCGGCAGCTGGTTTTGAATAGTGTCACTTCTGTGTTTGATCAGTGCAATAAAGCAGTCGTTGCATTTAAAAAGAGTATCTATATTAATTATTATATCACAGTATTTTCAAGCTTTTTCTTTTTTACCATAATTATATTTGCAGGCAACCATTTGTTGGTATTAGTACTAATCTTTTCCCCATTCTCTAAAAGTTTCCTTTAGTCTCCATGTCATCTCTGTATCTCAGAGCCAGCTGGAACTGCATTACATGCCTTCTCCTTATCCTCAGTGACCTAAAGAGAGTCTCTTGAGTGGAAGTTCTCCATCCATGACAATTTATCGTGATATTATGACATTATGGGATACTTTGTTTTGAATGTAGAGGGTGCTGCATTAGAATGAGAGCATCTCTCGTGGGTGAAAGCTTATCAGTCTTGACAGGTGGAGAATTATTCTCATTGAAATGTTAACAATGGATTTCACCTGTCACGGACACACTATTCTTAAGATCCCTAAGGGTGGCTCTAGACTAAATATCATTTTAAAACAAGACCAGAAGTCAGTTTTATATATTTGAGAAATATCAGGACACGTCAGCTGAATTTAATGCTTGGCACTGTGTGATCTGGCTGCACCAACTGAGCTCAAATCACAGATAACCATGCAGTCCATGCAACACAGATTAGCATGAGCACACGTCATGTGAGGTGCATTCATCATTGTCGGTCTACTGTACAAGTGCTGCTCCATTTGAACAAATCAAATGAATGAATTCTTTACTAATGAAGTGTACATGCAATGGAGATAATAGGCTGTTTTGATTTTGGAAATTATGCAGTGAACCTCAAAGCCTTTGAAGAAGAGATAATGTGCTGGTGAAAGAGCATTTCATGCTTTTCATAATTTTTCCCCATTATGGCACTATTGTGGAATCTGTTTTTACACTTTGGATGTGTGATCTGAAAATGGATTTAATTACAGTATATGGCTAGAGGAATGGTACTAAGTGGACTGGCACATTGCAGTGGTCAATAAAATGTTCACTTAGCTGTCTGACTTTATATGATCAGATCTACCAGTAATTCAGTTAGACAATGACAGCTAAATTGATTCACTGTAAGAGTTGAACAGGCCAGATATTTTGCAGAAGTCCTCATACTTTATGACCTTCATGGCCTAATTTAAATCATCAGTGACACATTCAGCTTCAAAAGAAGAAAGATTAAGAGTCACATACACATACAGTTTCACAGGTATAACATTAGATATAATTAGATATACTGTGTTTTAGATAGTTTTGGTAGATGAGTATTAACTACAAACTAGTGACATGAAACCTATGTTTAATTTTGTACAATTGTGTATTTAAAGGACAGCAGTAGTTCTGAGTCTCTGGATGGGCGGAGTTTGGACTCTGCCAAGAGCTATGATGCGGTGGTGTTTGATGTGCTCAAAGTGACACCTGAGGAGTTTGCCGTAAGTATTTAAGTGTATAGCGAAAAGTGAATTCATGAGTATACACACATATTACAGAATGTTTTCTTGATTTAACACTCCTCCCATTATAGCCAGGCTTTCCTGTTAATTAGCTTCTTGTTCATTTGTTCAGTCTGATGTGTTGGAGTAGAGATAGCAACTGTGATAGACAACAAAATCCATAACTTGGTGTTCTTTGGTGTCCAAGTCTAGTGAGTTATCGACAAAACTCTTGATAAACTAGGAGCAGTTTTTAATATGCTAGTTTCAGTTAAGTTTTACAGTTAATATTGTTTGTTGGCTAAAATACTGCATTGTCCATTTAGAACTATAAAATGCAACAGTATTTATTTAAAAAATCTCAAATATTGTTTTTTCTTTTTCAAAGAGCCAGATAACTTTGATGGATGCTCCTGTATTCAAAGCAATACAACCTGAGGTATGTAGCCCATTGTTACTGTTACGTTTTTTAAGTAATTTTTGGGGATCACTGTGTTGTGGCTGTAAGACTACAGTGCTTCCATGTTCCGTGGAACATCTCCTCCAGCTTCTTTGTTCACTGGATTTCATCGCAGCATTTGGTAAACATTCTTATCAAAGAGACCTTTCTAGGTACTTTCTTAAAAGTGCACAGTTAAAGTTTTATTTTAAGCCACTTCTGTGGCACATAAAAAAACACATTTTATACTCATCACAGTTCTCACCATTTGCAGTGACTACCTCTGAATTATTTAAAAGGTATTGTTCACATCAACACTGCTAAAAAAAATTCTAACAAATTATCTCTGTATATGCACTGTAAAATATAAGTTAGCCTTACTTAAAAAAAATAATTTTAGCTGATGAATCCAATATTAATGTAAATAATAGCCAAATCTGTGTCCCCTACCATTATATTTGGGGGGGGGCACCCCGCAACGGCACTGTCCCCCCGCCCCCACACCCCTTGAAGATCAAGTTAATTTTATTTTATTTTATTTTATTTTATTTACAGCGACAAATAACAATCTTGCACTTTTATTAAACAAACTAAATAGCCTTGTGTTATTAATCTTATTTACACGACGGCATGTCATTTCTATCTCTACATATATTGTTATTCTCCTCCGCATCGAAGTTCCGCCCCAAACACACAGACACACGCACACATACACAGACACGTGCGTACACACACAGACATGTGAGCACTCTCCTGCCAGCGGACAGAGATCGCGTGTCGGAAATTATGTTGCGTCAACCACCTGGAAAATAGACGAAAATATCTGCGACTTCCCATATCAAAAGGCTCTGCAGAGATAAACTGCAGTGACAAAAGCTGCACACTTTGTGGATAATTGTCATAAAAAGAACACAATGATTCCTTTAAGTGTTTCCGTCGGTGTCCGTGTAATCCTAACACTAACACACACCCCCAAAGCTGTAAACTTAGGGGAAACTCTTTAATTTACAAATATCCTTGTAATTTAAGATACACTGAATGCTGCAATATCAATATAAATTTGGTTTATTATTAAGCCTCAAGTGTACAGTTTTTTTCCGCCCTGATATTCTCCACTATTCTCCTATGTGAATTCAGAAGAGTGAATTTTGCTAAGAACTAAAGAATAATATATGAAGTTAATCAAATAAAGTATATAAATAAAACTTTGGGCTCAGTTAAGGGTGGGCGATATATGGAATATACTCGATGTATCTTAGCTTGTTCCACATGCAGTGTAGTAAATGACTATATGATGAACATCGAGTACAAATGCTCACATTAATGTTAAACAGACATCATGTATGTCACTTTTCAAACGACTGAAAGTGAGTAATTATTTGTCATTGTGAACACAGCACACAGTGCACCACAAGGAAATGTGACCTCTGCATTTGACCCATCCGTGAAGGAGCAGCGGGCAGCTAACAATGGCAGCGCCCGGGGAGCAGTGCTTGGGGACGGTACCTTGCTCATGAGTACCTCAGTGGTAACTTTACCAGTCCTGGATTCAGAACGTTCTAACCTCATCTTTCACGATTTCCCTAAAGATGAATACCTACTGAAACCATGGGAAGCTCACTGTCAAAGTGTAAGCTGCAGGCGTAAGTGGTTCCACAAAGTATAATAAATGATGGACCATCGTCGACCAACCTCACAGGTTTTCTTCTTTAGTGAAATCGTGGAAGCTGAGGTAAGGGTGCCGATGTTGTGAAGTAGAGCTGGCAGGTACACTACAATGACACCAGTGAGAGGAGGCGGTCATTGCGTGTGAAACAGCTGATGTAAACAGGAAGTGACGGTACACCGCTTCACTGATTAGCATGTTCAGAACCAGGAAGTGTGACAAAGGCGCATATATTGTGAATATATTGTTATATTGTGGCCTGTTCCTCCCTGCCCTTGCCTTGAGTTGGGGGTGGGGGGGATGGGCGCTGTGTCCCCCGACGACGTCAACCTCTACCACTTCCATTGGCAAACCAGTTTACACGTACACACACGTGTATACATAGGCATGTAATTGTGTGGGTTTATTTATGTATGTATGTGTATATAAATTACTATTTATACTGTTACTATTATTATTATTATTATTATTATTGTTATTATTTTGTTGTTGTTCTTCTTCTTGTTGATGTTAGGGTTTTGATAACCCTTCCATTTTTGTTCTGCTTCTTCTATTTATTATTATTATTATTATTATTATTATTATTACTATTGTTGTTGTTGTTGTTGATTCCCCCCCTTTTTTCTTCTCTCTTTTGTTCTTTCTTTTGTTTTGTTTGTTTGGATTACTGTTATTCCCTCAATCAGTCCCTTTCTTTTCCAAAAGATGCGTCAGGGCATGTATAGTTTAAATTTGCTCAATGAAACTTGTAATTAAAAATAAAGTTGTCCTCCGAAGAGGGGTGGTGGTGGTGGGATTTTTTAAAAAAAATGAATATATTTAATATGAATAATGAAATATTCAGTATTTAATTCTCATGGCAATTTGTGCAACAGGAGCCAAGCGGTAGTGGTGATATAAAAGCTTAGCCTATGGTATACCTAGATAGCAAGCACATAACCCTGGTACTGAAATATAACAAGACTGCAAAGCGATCCATAGAAAGGAAAACATATTTACCTACCAAGTCTGTGTGCTAAGCACAAGAACCGCAGTAACACCATCAATAATGAACACTGCCATTAAAGAATCCAGCTAGTGACAGTAACACTAAGGTGAGTAGACTGATCTCTGCTTCTGTAATTAAACAAAAAAAAGGCACCAGGTCCAACTACTTGCTTTGGCTAAGTGATTTCAGCTCAAATACATTGAGTTGAGCAGTTTTTTGATCCCAAAGTACAGACACCTTGTGTGTAATGAGTGTTAATAAAAGATAATTAATTAGGTTACAGTGTGATATTTATAACAAATTTATTCCAAATCGACTGAATGTCAAAATAGACCTCATGATTTTATTGTCTTTTGTTTTGCCGAGAAAAGTTGAACGAGCTTTATGCTAACTTTTTGTTGTATTGTTGAAGTTGTTGAAAGGTACTAGACTGTGTTAAAACACATGTCGAGTATTATTTATCTAGGAGCGAACCCAAGACTAATTCATTCACAGTCGAGTTGTGAGACACATTTACGATGCAGTCATGAGCCCTTTGCACAATCTTGAGATATTTTCAGGTCTTTTCTAAGAATGCTGGCAGAAAACTTCTTTCAACTTTGTCCCTAAACATGTTTACACATGCAATAAGAAATCTAGGGAATACTTCCTATGTATTGAATGCTAACAAGTAATCAGTCTATTGGAAACCTGATTATATGCACAAACAAACACGATGACAGGTCTAATGTTGGGGAGAGTCTTAAGTACTGGTGTGCATACACTTTCACACATTGTGTAGTCAGTTTCTGTACAAGAAATTCATTTACAGCTTTGGAAAGATGTCTGCTATGATCATTCAGGGATCACAAAGCCAAACCCTGTAGACCAGAGTGTCCCGGTTATCCAGCACCAGACACTGGAGCACTTACATCATTGCAGTCATACCCTGTTAAGCCAGAAGCTTCAGCGCCATGGATATTTTACAGTGTGCCTCATGAAAGACATGAAGTGCTGTGAAAGAGAAAAAAGGCTGCTGTAGATTCTTTGTAAATACTTTATATATTTTATTATGGAAATTCTGACTTTTATTTAAAAATATGATGTTCTTCTTACTTCTAGGTCAATTGCATCATTTTGTTCTTCATAAGGTGATGGGGAATCACTGTCGTAATTAAATACCCTTGGTTTTTGCCATTTAAAAAATGAAAAGCAAAATATTATAAACGAGATATGATAAACATGGACATTTATCTTTGCACTAGATTACTCCAGTTTCTGGTAAGTGGGCTTTGGATGAAAATCAATGTCTCGTTTAGATCTCAGGATGAATAGCCTTCAGCCTTTTCAAAGACCTTCCAGGCAGTCTTTCCGGCAGTGATGTCATGATCAAGTGTAATCTACTTGGCACTTGGTCATGCTGTTTTCTTCTTTCTTCTGGCTATGTTTAGAATAGTCTGGTACTCATAAAAACCCTTTCTCTTTCTCAAACCATTCATTACTGCCCTGCTCAGCCTTTTTTCATCGGTGCAAACAGACAGAATTTGTCTCATATCTGGACTTAACACCATCTTCATTCTCATCCGGTGTTTAAATAAGTGTGTCTGACTAACACAAGTGTCATTAAAGAATGATGATGAGTAGGTTGACCTCCTTACTAGCCCACCTCAGTTAAAAAGACTTGGCCTGAGTCAAAACATGCATGAGCTACTGCCGCTGTTTTTTATCATTTCACCAATTTGTTTACATTTGGAGAAGCTCTCGCTCTCTCTCTGTCTCTCTCTCACTCTTATATACATACATATATATGCTTTTAGGTTCATCACAGTCCACTCCGATCTCTGCAATAGCCATTCTAGCATGACGTCCAAGCTCTTTTCTAATAAGTTCCTGTGATATAGAATCCCTGAGCTCTCATTTACACAATCTGCTGATGTTTCCACACACCCTCATCTGATGCTCTGTTTAATGTTGAGCGCCATTAGCGCTGTCTTCCCTGCTGTGTTGGAATCGCATCTGCAGGGGAAGAAATACTCCTAGTCTCACACAGCTGCATTTTGATCTAGAACATGGCTGCTATGCTCTAGTCTCACACTGCTCCAAATCCTTAATGAAGTTCTGTGTCAGACTTTCTAACTGGCATCCAAATATATCCGTCTCTCCTCAACCCCCCAGAGCTTCATCAGGCACACATGAATGCAGTTTTCGATTGCATTTATTGGTCCAGGTTTGTCGTGTTTTGTCTGAGTATCGTCTGTACACTGCCAGTGGTTTTACGGCCCAAGCGTTTTCTGTACAAAGTACTTTTTAAGGTGTGTGCAGGGATCACAGTAGATTTGTAGTACCTATAAATTCTTGCCGTTTGTGAAGTTTATCAGCAGCTCCCAGTTCTGTAGTCTTATTTTCCGTTTTGCTTTTCTCTCAGCAAATTTAATTGTCCTGAAATTAAGGCTCAGTTTGACTCTCACTTTCAAATATGCTAGATTCATTAACCTACAGTAGTAGCTCCCATCGGAAACTGAGGTAATCTAAAAAGTGCTGAGTGCAACCTCCATGAATACTATTTCAGGAAACTGTAGCCTCATTCATTACATACAGGCCTCCAAACTTTGCCATTTTGACAGCACTAGTGGTTTTATTTCACCCCAGAGAAATGATATTAACTCTGTACTATGTTGTGTTCTGTTGTGCCACTCGCGTACACACTTCTCCATTAACATAACAACAGCATGCTTCAGTGTGTTAGTATAAAGAAGGCCAACATTGACATGACTGTAGGAAAGAATAGAAGAGCAAAAGGAAAGCTGTTTTATCAAGGTATTTAAGGATAGGTATTATGACTCATTCTCAAGAACAAGGTTAATAATGCAGTCTGATTGGAACCAAAGTAATTAAGCCAGGTTGTTTTTACAGAACTGGGGGGGTTCATTCATTTATTTGGTGAACAGAAAAGGCTTATCAACCCCTGAAGACAGAGAGAGATGCAAAGGAAGAAGCCTTGAAGCCTCACAGATCACACAGTCACATAGTGCCCAAGATGTCCTGTGCTGTTTCATAGCTCCATGTCAGCTCTTGATGCATATTGAAAGACTCCGTGAGCACCCTCGTATGATGTTTGCCCACATCCGCCTGCAATTGCCAGCCTCTTTATTAGGAACACTTACCTTGTACATATTCTTGCTGGCAGCTTAATTAAGAGTGCAAAATATAATTTAAGTAAACCACCACACAATATGTCTTCCTGTCAGTATCCACAATCCATTAGCCACTTTCTACATGATACACCATTGGCAAGTTTGTGACTGCAAAAATCCAGAAGTGCTGGTTTTATTTAGATAGTGGGTTGTTCTCAACACAGGAGTGTTACCAACATGGTAATGGGTGTTGTGCATGAGTGTATTAGATGTATAAACCTGTAAAGGATTCATATGCACAAATTGTAGTGCTTAGGTGATGGTCCTTAACAAACTCAGACCAAGAAAGTGCCTGTGTGTGTGTGTGTGTGTGTGTGTACAATTAAGGATATAGCAACTTGGCAGTAAATCTCTAATTCATATCTTTGATAAATCGAGGAATGGAAAAATCTTTACAGCGTGTTGGGTGACACAATAAAACCACCACTTAAACTATTTGAGAAATTGACAGATTATATTCCTACTGAGCAAAGTTTTTTTGTACATTTTTCTAAACAGAAAAATCTAGATCTGACCTTGTCTGACCAGTGATAACCACTGTGTATGACAGCCCACTTCCATAGGTCAGTATCTTACCATAGATTCTTAAACCAGAAAGATTCACTTATAAATATACTTCAGTTTTATATTACATGAGTAAATCAGCACAATGTTGCATCATTATATGAATTTGCATCGAGGCATCGAGTTGAGTAAAATCTCAAATGTATTATACAGTCCCGGAGAGGGAGTGTTCCTGTCTTAATAATGTGCCTACATATTTTACTGAACATGGTAATGTATATTCTAAATTCATTGTTTAAATATTGCGAATATGAATAGGCCTGTTTAGGTTACATGCTATTGTCATTAAAATGATATTTAAATTTTACTAAAGGCAGAATAATTGACAGATGAATTAATAAATTAATTTTAAAAAATTCTAGTTGACAAAACATGTACACCAGTGTATGCCTATAGTATAACTTCAGTCTATGATTGTATATATTCTCTGCCATGTTGTTTATTCCTATCAGGCTTAGGAAGGGATATAACAAATATAACAATGTGAGTTGGATCAGCCACGCACCTCACACTGATTAACTAGCCAGGGAAAAATCTGAAATTACATTATAAACAACATGTACCTCAACTTATGTCATGCAAGTGTTTGTTACCTCTACTTTTCATATGCTTTATTACATTCTAGACAAAAAAGTTCTCAGTAGTTTTTCAGATTTCTCATCTGCCTGAGCTGATAATTTAGAAACCTTTTGTGGAAAAGAATGAGTGAGTAAAACAAGATGAGAATTTCTTATATTCCTTCAAGCTAAAGATGACATCATTGGGGTTCGGGTCACTGGAAAAGCTGAGCATATAGCATGTAATATGATCAGAGGTGCAGTTTATGTCCCACTGTGTCTTCACCATTTCATTAAAGCTGTCTTTGCATTTATGAATGCATAACTGACAGCAAATTGGCTATAAACTTGCATTTGAACTCACTGGCCTGTTTTTGTTAAGTATGCCTACATGAGTGCATGTTATCAGAAAAGTGTGAGGATCTTTAAAACCAGTGAAATGAAACATTTTGTAATCAATTCAAGCCAGTTTGTGTAATGAGAACCTTTAAGTTTACAACTCTTGCAATTAATATGCTGTTAATGAAATGTTTAGTTGTAAATCAGGAAATTTTAATTTGTTTACAAAAGATGACAACAGGTGGCCAAAAAACACACTTGCCTCTTTATGGCATGATGTTGAACTGATGAATCTTAAAACTCAGTGTGTGGCCTAATATGGTGATTTTGCCCCCCCCCAAAAAAAAAACCCTAATATTTTTGGTAATGAGGTACAGTATCCAAAAGGTTATACTTATTCGCATGGAAATTTAAACTTCCAAAACCACGACTTAAATACTCTCCTAAATGCTTCCAGCTGCTCCTTTTTTCCAGCAAAGTCTGAAGCGCTGCTTTAAAACTTTAACATTCATTGCCATGTCATATGCAAACCTGAAAAATCTGTAAAGGTTTTTTGAACTTTAAAATATCCCATAAAATGCAACTTCATAGCATTTTTGACAGGATGCCTCACAGAATTGAAATACTTTATGACATCACTTGCAAATTACCTGGGGACTTGATAAGTTTATGTTTAGACCTACCTTATGTAGATATTCTGTTGTGTAGTAATGGAATTAATAGTATGAGTTTGTGTATGAGCACATATGCACATAAATTTCCTATCAAATTCTTAAAAAATATGTTGGGAACAAAATTGGTGCTGTGTGATGGCAATTTTCGATCACCGATCTTATTGTACTGAAAGCTGCTACTGAAAACTTGATTATTTCTTTTTTTCTTTTATGATCTTGTTCATGTTCCAGGAGCTAGCCAGTTGTGGATGGAATAAGAAGGAAAAGCACATCCTTGCACCTAACGTAGTGGCCTTCACTCGGAGGTTTAACCAGGTGAGACTTGAATACAATCTCATAAATCCCACACAGATGGTTGTGTAAATCATCATTTAAAAATGGCCGCAGTTTATGCATCGTGATTTACCTAACCTTTTGTATGAATCAATAGAAACATACATGATTATTAGTGATATTTAATCCCTTCTCTACAATGCATGCTAATGTTGTGTAGACTTGCATATTTGTTTCTAATTGTTGCAGTCCCATGTTTGGTCAAAATGCTTGCAGATGCATAAAAACATACTGATGGGACAGAGGTGAGATAGAGGGATGTAGAATAAAATGTGAATTATTCATCTGCAAACTGTTCTTCTGGTATTTTCTTTCATCAGTTTGTGTAATTATCTGTTCTGCAGTGGTACTTTTCCACTCATCTCTGACATTTAGCAGAATTCTGCAGATGTCTTTGTGTCATTGTATGTTTGGCTGGACAACTCCATATCGGCAGTTAAGCCCAGCATGAGAGTGTAGTTTATGGTTGGGAAGTTGAGCAGGGGTTTAATAGCTTTTTATAGCTTTAGTCATTATCAGCCATTTTTTTTGAGCCAATTAGGACAATTATGGGAACAGTTTATGGAAAGGATCTATTGTGTTATGTGGAAAGTATATAAAGTTTAATTTTCTCCCATCATGAAGCATTAATATATAGAAACTTTGTTGTTACGCTAAAAGCTTCGGTCCCCTGGACCCCATTGGGATTCAGCAGTTCAGATAGTGAATGAATGGATGAATTACAGCAGCCTAAAAATGTTTGTAAGTTTTTTTTGTAAACTAAACAGGTTATTGCATTCTTTTAGACTGTATATGCTTCATGGAATAGTTTGTCTTTATGTAAAATAACAGGAAGGATAATTCCTTTTTAAAGGGCCTTTTAAACTGTGTGTGTAAAGTACAGCCTTGTTGTTACGCATGACTTTTAAATGTTGTTCCTGCTGTTTTGGTAAACATTGTTTCCACCTTTATAGGCTATTTAAGGTTCTACTTACTTACATAATGAACATTCAGTGTTGGTGCAGAAGTAGGTTGTTAACTGCTGTAGAACATGTGATATGTGTCTCATTTGTTTTTAATTTAAAGTAAACAAATCAGTTGATTTAATGCAGGAAATAAATGGGTGGTATTAAAATGACCTGTTGTTAACCATTTTATTTATCTCGCCGAGTGAACAAACCACCAAGTTTTCAAAATACTAAATCTGGAACATTTTTTCATCATTCATTTACATTCTTTACTTCGTAGTAACACTCAGTCTCAGTCTTTCAGTCGTCTGTCTGCCTTTTAGCTACTAGGCTGCTAATTCCAGTTTGGTGCAGATGTCCACTCACACACTTTTACTGTTATTACAACAACACGCCTTTTGTCCGGATTTGCCTTCTGACTGGAACACTTCCTCAGAAATGTCGAACAAAGACAAGTGGCACACTTTTCCCAAAACTGATTTGTATTTCCCAAAACTGAAATGTCATGAACTATTAGTAGGGTATCTATAATTGGTCACATGTGTTTATTAATGCTTAATTGTTGTAATTGTAAGAAATGACTTGGCTTTATGATCACATTTTTTTTCTTTTTTCTGAAGTGTTTGCTAGAGGGCATGAAAAGTAATTTTACTGGTGTTTTCACTTTGAAAGATTCTTTCAAATTACACGCCAGCTCATCATTAGTAGGAGGGTTTGTGGTGAAATTATAAATGTGCTCACCGAGTCAATCAAAGAGCTGCCGAAATCAACCTCAATACCCTCTTTTAGCTTAAAATATCGGCAGTGTTTACCTTTGGTCCGCTGACATTTCCCACATAACATTTCCTATTTTTGCAGACCCACTTATGAAAGATTTCATTTACAGCAGTTAACAGCATATATTTCATCCTTTAGAATGTAAATCAGATTTATAGAAACATCCCTTCAGGGAACTGAAGTGGTTCTTCTTTGAGGCTACACTGGATCTTGTGCCTGTTCCACTGTATATTGTTTTCGGGTAAAAGAAGATTGTTAAAGTGAAAGACCAAATGTAAAAAAATCTCTTGGGCTGCAAAACCAGCATGTCTTTATTGCGGAACAACTATAAATGATCATGTGAATGTGTAACAAAGAGGCCCATTCAGAGCACTTAGCTTATTAATATCTTTTACATTATTGGTTCACAATAGTTGTGCAAGATAGTGCAGTTACTGTCCAATAGATTTTGTGGTCAAGTCTGAATTAATCTTACCTTCAGTTCCATCAAACCATTGTTCCTTGGTCCAGGGAAAAACTGTCTCTCCAAATAGGATGTCTTTCAGTCTGATCACTGCAGTGAGAGGAAACACTCATATTAATTTAACAACCTGTTTAAAAATCTGTCACTTGCATATTGGGATAAGTAAGTCCAAGCATAGACAGATAGTGACACTCACTGTTCTGGAAAACTGGTGTTTAGAGTTTATTCAAACAAATCACTGTGTGGCGATTTGGAGCGCTTACAAACTAATAAGCAGAGAAAGACTGATTTGAGGACTGCACGCAATCTCCACGCTGAAACAGTGTTGTATCAGGTAAACACTGTGCTTCATCTGGGTTTTTTAACAACTGAAATTTGCAGCAGTTCTGCACTACAAATGTTTGATTTAGGAAACCAAACAAATGAACTGTTAGGCTCACATTTTAGATGATTACATTTAGATGACAAGTATTTACGTTCATGCAATTAGCTAGTTTAAACATATTTATTTGTTTTGAACATATTCCTTAATAGTTTGTATTAGACTTTTAACAAAGTAGGTGCCACAAAGGGTTAAATTAGTTGTTAACTCTTAAAGTTGCTCCTTCTTTAAAGATTTTGAAAAATGCATATGCAGTTAAACAGTAGCTTTACAGAACAACCAGCAGGGCTAAAATGAAATGTAGATAAATAATTTAGAAATAAAGAAGAGGACAGCACTGTGAGGCCAGTTCCTGGAGTTTTCCTAATCACCACTGCAATATTTAGCCTAAACTTTACCATACATTTGCAAATGTTTTGGTTTTTTGGAGTACAGATTTGAAATGATATAGAATACTTACATTGTCATTTCATTTATTTAAGTTGGGTTTTTTTTCTGGAAAAGAATGATGTTGCTTGCACCAAAGGACCAAGTCAGGATTCTCATTTTGCTTTGACGTTTTTACAGTATTTAGCATTTGAACATGTTTCAGAGCACATACAGTATGCAGATGTATTTATCCATGATCACAGTGAGGCTTTGGTGGTTTGTAGGTGACTGCGTTGTGATTTGGACTGATTGTGTTTGCTTTCAGGTCAGTTTCTGGGCAGTGAGGGAGATATTGACCGCACAGACTCTTAAGATCCGTGCAGAGATATTGAGTCACTTCATCAAAATTGCAAAGGTGAGACTCTCTTATCTTTAATAGCGTTCAGCCTTTACTATCAATTGATTGACCAATGAAACGTTGCCTGAAATTCGCTGTGCTGTGATTTTATGTGATGTGTGTATTCTTTGAGGGCCACTTTGTTAAAGAATCAGGTAATATATTTCATATATTAACTAACAAGGGCAGTGCTTGGGGACAGTACCTTGCTGATGAGTACCTCATTGGTACCTTTAGTGGTCATGGGAGTCAAACCAGTGACCTTCCAATCACGGGGCGAGCACCCTAACCGTTACGCTACCAACTGCACCTAAGACATTTAGATTCTGTATTGCATGCAACACTGACAGTAAATTCAATATCATTCAAGAATTTTATTGGGTAGATGTTAAGGATTGGAAGCCAGACCTTGTAAAAATGTTTTATTTTTGCACTTTGATGTTTTGTTAATGGTAATGTGAGGTAATGGTAATCATATGTTAACTGAAAAGTGATGATTACTGTTCGAATAATAGAAATCACTTATTTTAAAGTTTGCACTCTGCTGAGTTTTTGGGAGTTGTTTGGACAGACTTTTAATGTGCTTCTTGATAGAGGTGCCACACACACAGAGAGTATGTCAGCAGACACCTGGGAATTCTATCAGTTGGCTTGCTGTGCTGATGTGGAACGCAGAAGTGCATTGTAGAATGGATCCTGATGGTCGCACGCTCTCGCTCACCTGTCAAGCCTCAGTGATCACGTGCCCTTCTTCACTTAATCTCTTTCCCCTACTACGCTCAGACACGCTTCATTTAGCCGGAGTGGTCCATGCTGACAACTGTGCTAATGGCCAAAACAGATGGGCAGATGACAAAACCAAAGCAGCTCTAGGGGTGCTTCTGGCATTCTTTCATAAAAGTCAACCGGCATGGCATGGAGAGGTCAGCCTGTGCTGTGGAAAATGTGTGTCAGGAACATGACATCAAATGTTTACACATGAGAGCTAAGCAAACAAATCAAAATAAAGGGAAACATGAAATGAAGGACCTCCACTGTTCATTTAGACTGAAGAAACTAAGGAAATTATTTGTGCCTTAACATTTTAGATAAACACTTTTCACTTTCTTTGTTTAACATTTGAAAATAAGAGTAGCCGAATGGTTCTGGCAAATGTGACCTTTGCATTTGACCTGTCCGTGAACGAGCGCTGGGCAGTTTTTTGGTAGCACTTGAGCAATGCCTAGGAATAGTATCTTGCTCATGAACCTTTACTGGTCTGGGACTTAAACCGTGAGTGCTCGATCATGAGACCAACTCCCTAACCGTTACACTGCCAGCTGCCCCAGTATCAAATGTGTATGTGAGAGAGATTGTCCAAGTGTGTTTTTGTCTTTACAGAAATTGTTGGAACTGAATAACCTTCACTCCTTGGTGTCTGTGGTGTCAGCTTTACAGAGTGCACCCATCTTCAGACTCAGCAAGACCTGGGCGGTAAGAGCATGTTTCTTTGTCCTACCAGTTCAGAGGCCAAAGGTGACAGCTTGAATTCACCAGACTCTGATGTGACTCTGAAGTACATTCATGTTTATTTTTTTGTTATTATCTGTTTTCTCTTAATTTGTTGATTTCCGTGTATTTAGCACATCTTATATTAGACACAAAGAAGCACCTGTAACTTTTCAGGTACATAGATCTAAGACTAAAACTCTATTGAGCAATCTTTGGTTGTCACCAAAGGTTATTAAAAGTTCCCTCAGATATACCAAAAATAGGACCTTTTAGTAGCACCACATAATAGCGGGAATGCATATGCACTTTCTTAACTGACCAAATTATCTGTACATATATTAAATACACAGTTCCTAACATAGCATATGTTTGGTGGTCACAGTGCATAGTGCCAGCATTGTGTACTTTAACCTTCCAGGCTTAACTCTATCAACAAAACAGGGTGACTGCAACAAGAATATGCTGGACCTGCATCTTTAAAAAGTTACCTGAAGTTTTTCCCTTGAATGACTGTAATTAATAGCAGGTGTTGTGTGACTATGAAGTGCAGAAACATGATATGTGACAGTTCCGGACTCCCCAGGCCTATATTGGGAAAGGTTTACCCCAAAAGAGGATTGAGCAACCATGAGCATGTGTTCACATAACAAACTCAGAATTCTGAGATTTCTTTTTAGGCTCTGGTCCCACCGCGACCCCAATTGGGATTAAGTGGTTCAGATAATGAATGAATGAAGTACTGAATGAATAAAATATACTGTCTACACATTCTTAAATGGGAGCATAATAGGAAGAGTTTTTGACAGTGTTTAACTTCTTCCAATTCCATTTTTCAAAAAGATTTTAAACTAGCATTCCAGAATGATAGGAAAGTATACTCAGTGGAGTCAAATAAAAATGTAAAATATCCTAAACTTTCTAACAGAAGAGGTGATGGATTGACAATTCAACAACAAACTTGCAATATTACCTTAGACCATGGGGATTTTGAGCCATTGTCTACTAGTTCCAACTAAAATTATGTGATGAACTTTCTGTGCAGAAGGCTCGAGTACTAACAGTAGTGTATAATTTAACTGCCAGCATGAGGCTTATGTTTATTCCTCTAGGGAGGCTTCGTGTTTGCTGGTTTTCATTTGATCTCCCTTGCTAAAATCTCACTAGCTGGCACAACAGGCTCTCTGAACGTGTCAGGGGCAGTCAGAGAGAGAATGAACCCATTTGATCCCCCTCAGAACTTCAAGTGGCTTGGAAGCTCTTGAAAGAGTTGTTACTGAATCTCTTCCTATCTGTCCCCAAGGCTCTGAGTTTTATTTATACTATTTCCACACTACCACCGCATAGTCTGAAGATCTAAAAATGTATGGCCGCCAAAAGTGCTGAAGTGCTGATTATTCCTTTGCTGTTGTTGCATAAAAGTTGCTTTTTAACTTGTAGCTAACTTGTAAAAAAACCTGACATTAGTCCAGTCATTTGGATGATACTGCACCATAGAAGTGTTGTGTACAGATGGCAAAAAGGAATATTATAAGGAGACCTCATTATTAAATTATCAGGATTTTGTTTAGCTAATCTTCTTGAACATAACCATAACCATAACCATACGTTCTTCTGTCTGGCTACTTGCTGCATTCTTTTTAAATGAACAAGAAAGCTTTAACCGCTCTCAGTTTATTACGATGGAGAATTGGCCCTGTGAAGTCATTCTAAGTTTGCTGAGTGTGGCCTATTCACTGCATGCTATATTTTCCACTGGCTGTGTCCCATATTGAGGAAAGTTCTGCTTATAATTAATGGGGCGAATTGTGACTGAAATTTCATCCGTACATTCGCTCCTCTTTTCCCTGTCAAGTCTTTTGACAGTACATTACGTGTAAGGTTGCACCTATTATTTAAAATGTAATAATCTTCACCTTTTCATATTTAGGACAAATCTGGAACCGCTATATCTGATCAAGTCCTTCACTTTAAACCTCATTTACAACCTAGCGGTTTCACCTGATATAGATGCTTTCTCCTTTTGCCGTGCTTTTTTGGAGACACCTATTTTTCCACACACTCATAACTTTATATATGGGGCTGACTTCTACAAGTATGTTATTAGCCAGAGGTGTGAGTAGATGAGAGTATGTCAAAAGCAGTAGATTTCGATCCTATTTGGTCAGAACTCAGTGGAACACTTAAAGGGTTTCAGGCCTGACTGGTTTCTTTTCTCCATGTTCATCAGAGACCTCAGTGTTTTGGGATTAAGTTGACTAAAGGCCTCAGTGAATTGGGATCCTGAAGCCTGTCAGAAAGCCTTCCTGGGTTTTAGCTCAGCAAACCATGGAAATTTAGAAATGATGGAAAGGAAGGAAACCTTTTGAGCTGTTGCAGTAGGACTGTTTAATTCACTGCTACCCTGAACAGGACTGAGTTTTCCCTGCATGAACATACATGTTTGTCACTCATCTGATTCATATTTAACAAATGAACTATGTTAACTTTCTTGATCTGTTTAATAGGAACATTTGCATGGTTGCTACAGTAGGTCCAGTTGTTTCATGTTTTGAGCTGGCACAGACAGTTCTAGTCCCAGATAACTAGTATCCAGCAGGTTTTCTGTCCTACAGTGCATCCGGAAAGTATTCACAGCGATCCACTTTTTCCACAATATCCTATGTTACAGCCTTACTCCCAAATAGATTAAATTCATCTTTTTCCTCAAAATTCTACACACAATACCCCATAATGACAAAGTGAAAAACGATTATTTGAAACTTTTGCAAATTTATTAAAAATAAAAAAGAAAAATCAAACATTTACATAAGTATTCACAGCATTTGCCATGACCCTCAAAAGTGAGCTCAGGTGCATCCTGTTTCCACTGATCATCCTTCAAAAGTTTCTACAACTTGATTGCAGTCCACCTGTGGTAAATTGAGTTGATTGGTCATAATTTGGAAAGGCACACACCTTTCTATAAAAGGTCCCATAGTTGACAGTGCATGTCAGAACACAAACCAAGCCATGAAGTCCAAGGAATTGTCTGTAGACCTCCGAGACGGGATTGTGTCGACGCACAGATCTAGGGAAGGCTACCGAAAAATTGCTGTAGCATTGAAGATCCCAATGAGCACAGTGGCCTCCATCATCCGTAAATGGAAGAAGTTTGGAACCACCAGGACTCTTCCTAGAGCTGGCCGCCTGTCCTCTCTGAGCGCTCGGGGTAGAAGGGCCTTAGTCAGGGAGGTGACCAAGAACCTGATGGTCACTCTGACAGAGCTCTAGCTTTGTTCTATGGAGAGAAGAGAACCTTCCAGAAGGACAACCATTTCTGCAGCACTCCACCAATCAGGCCTGTATGGTAGAGTGGCCAGACCAGAAGTGGAAGCCACTTCTCAGTAAAAAGCACATGACAGCCCACCTGGAGTTTGCCAAAAGGCACCTGAAAGACTCTCAGACCATGAGAAATAAAATTCTCTGGTCTGATGAAACAAAGATTGAACTCTTTGGCCTGAATGTCAATCGTTATGTCTGGAGAAAACCAGGCACTGGTCATCACCTGGCTAATACCATCTCTACAGTGAAGCATGGAGGTGGCAGCATCATGCTGTGGGGATGTTTTTCAGCAGCAGGAAATGGGAGACTAGTCAGGGTTGAGGGAAAGATGGACGCAGCAATGTACAGAGACATCCTTGATGATAACCTGCTTCAGAGCGCTCTGGACCTCGGACTGGGGCCACGGTTCATCTTCCAACAGGACAACGACCCTAAGCACACAGCCAAGATAACAAAGCAGTGGCTTCAGGACTACTCTGTGAATGTCCTTGAGTGGCCGAGCCAGAGCTCAGATTTGAACCCGATTGAACATCTCTGGCGAGATCGGAAAATGACTGCACCGACGCTCCCCATCCAACATAATGGAGTTTGAGAGGTTCTGCAAAGAAGAATGGGGTAACTGCCAAAAAAATAGGTGTGCCAAGCTTGTGGCATCATACTCAAAAAGACTTGAGGCTGTAATTGCTGCCAAAGGTGCTTCGACAAAGTATTGAGCAAATGCTGTGAATACCTATGTAAATGTTAGATTTTTCTTTTTTATTTTTAATAAATTTATTTTAAAAAATTTTATGGCGTATTGTGTGTAGAATTTTGAGTAAAAAGATGAATTTAATCTATTTAGGAATAAGACTGTAACATAGTATATTGTGGAAAAAGTGGAGCACTGTGAATACTTTCCGGATGCACTGTATATGTGACATCAGTTAGCATGGAAAACCTGCTGGATATTGAGCTTGCACAGCCTGAATTCTCCATTGCAGGTTACTATTACTTGTAACATTTGCATCAGCAATCCAAAGGAGTTTTGTAGTTATTTTTACAAAACAGAACTGTTGTTGTCTGCATATGAAGATGGATGTTGAGCACTCTCCATGATAGTGTCTTCCTCACTGCTGTGCTGAGTGATGTACCAGCTAAATAGTTTTAACTGTGACCAGAAATTGGTGAATAGGAAACTTTGTGAACCTAAAATGTACATGTAAAATGCAGTTTTTCTAACTTAAGTTGTCAGTGTGTAAATGTACTAAGGAATTTGTAAATAAAATGAGTGAAACTGCAGTATGAACATGCACTACTAGATGTCTGTAAAAAGTAACATCATGTGCAATACATGTTTAATAGTGTGGTTATCACACTAATAAGCATTTTGCTAACAAAATACCGAAGACAGTTAAAAAGATTTCGCACTTGCACTTTATGGCTGTGGTCACATATATTGTAAGTTGCACTGCTGGTTTATTGCCTAGTCTGTGGAGAACTCCTTAACATAAGATTTTACTATTGTAAAATCTGTACTTTGCACTTTGACAGTAAAACTTGAATTCTTGAATCAATGTAGATGTACTAGAGGTCTAAAACTAAGTTCAGGAACACAGGATCTAATTTTCAGCCTGATCTCTCATTGTACTGCCTACGTTCCGTCTCAGACTATCCAGCCATCAGCATGTTTATCATCAGTTGTTAAGGAACAAAAGTCATTGTTACTAATTGTACTGCACTGTTACACTTTGAATGAGTGTACACGGTTCATTCCTGAAGGAACCTTTTGAAATCTCCCTAAAGCATGCTCTAATATCATTTTTATTGGTGTTACCAGTACTTATGTACAGTATAATGGGAAGTTCAATCTCGTTAATGATGGATATCAAAATTTTCCTTCCTTGGCAATATTGGAGTTATTAGCATCTAACCAAAACTTTTCAGTAATATTTTATAGAGTTGTCATAATATTATTATTTCCACACCTTCTGAAAAATTGCACGGTTGAGTGCTCCTTCATCATAACTTTCCTGCTGTGGTTCTTCCCACTGTCTCTCCTCTCATGTTAAGTAAACACATCTCTTCACCACATCCTCTGACATGTACTTTATCATGCATGATTTTTTTTCCGTCTGCCATCATGTGAAAAATGCAGCTGGCAAAATAAAGAATTCAGGACAGGCTCCATTTAAACTGTTCAGGTAAGTTATTGTCAGACTTCTAGCTGTAGAATTGAATGTGGCCATGAAAAAAGACAGAATCCTCTCTGGAGAGCCAGGTCACTGTCAACTTTGATTAGGGAGTGGTGTGTGGGATGTTGGTCAGGTCTGTAGTTGCAAAAAATAAGCTGTTATGTAAAATGATCATTGTCCAAAGGCCAGATAGAGAACTTGTCAAAAAGAAAATCTTCTCTACTGCATGTTTCGTAACTTTACTGAAACTGTGATCATTTATTCGTGTGTGTGTGTGTGTGGATATTTAATACCTGATTCTGACGTCTGGTGTTAGTACAAAAACTTAATTGTGAAAAATGTGTTATTCAAATCATTGCACTCAGATGAATGACTGTTTATTTTAGAAGGAAAAGTGCCCATTATTTTTTCCTTATGAATGTCTTAGCATTTACTCTGTGAAATAAATAGTTGCAAGACTTTTTTTGGCCCCAGGGTCCAGCACGGATGTGAATCAGTGGAAAGTAGCACATTTCAATGAACTCCTTCAGACAATGACTCAAACCACTCCATGTACAATGTGGTTACAGCAGCTGCTAGTATTGTTCAGACCAAATCTCCCATAAGACCATCACACTGACTGCTGAGCGTGAGATGAAAAGAAATGATAATTCCATATGTCTCTGCTAAGTGCCAAAAGCATATAATTAAGTCATAAACTGTGTTTATGAAAATGTGCTTGAAGGTATAAATCCAGCTCTCATGAAAGGCCTCGGTTAATGATTTTTCTGCTGCATACGTTTTTAATCAGACTGGAGATACTAGCACATGCTTCTGTTTGGAACCATCTGTTTGCTCCACTAATATTGGTTTCAAACGCGTTGTGTAGGCTACAGTTTGCTCAAAAACGCATTGTCTAATGTAAAGTGTCATGTCTCTAGACCCAATGTGTCACATGTACTTGAAAATCAATGTCAGGGCACAAACATAGTATGGTTTGCATAATACGGAAGCTTTTTAACATATTTGAGGTTTATATACTTTCATTTGTTTGGGTTTAGGACTTCATGAATCTCTTATTTTGTGGTGCTTTTAAACAGTTGATCAGTCGGAAGGACAAGGCCACATTTGAGAAACTGGACTTTCTGACCTCCAAGGAAGAGAACTACACCCGCATGAGAGAGTACATCAGATCCCTCAAAATGGTCCCCTGCATCCCATACCTGGGTAAGTTTAAAGGTCCTCCAGTAATGATTCTTTCTTTATTTAATCAGTACCTAGTGGAAGCTCTCAATTTTAATAGTTTTAAACCGACCAACATGTTATTCTCTGTCCTGTTTGGTATAGTAGGTTGTCTCATGAGTACTTATAAGAGGTTTGTTCCAAATGATTTGCTGTCTGCTTTGCTCTTGTCTATTGATCTTAATCTTGACATGCTTTTCATATTGATGTCCTCCTGATCATTGTTAATCTTTTCTGACTAGCTGGATCAATATGTAAGACCCCACCCAAAGATGGGTAGCTTCCTTTCTAACAATGAAAGTTTGAGTTTAACCCTGTCTTTTAATACAGACAAAAAAAAGAAGATAGGAACAGAATGTAAAAATAAGTCATGCCCCACTGGACTTAAAGAACTGCACAAGTGAAAATGTGGATATTTTTGTTGCTTTTTTCTTTGTCATAAATTCTCAGATGCCATGACGATTTGACTTTGAACACGCTTTCACATGAAATTATGTTTTGTGGGGCTGATTTAGAGTTTTTCCACAGGAAAACACTGAATGGGTGGTTTAGTAATGGCAAAAACATGTATATAGCATGTCAAAAAATGCTGTGCATGGCCAGTTTAGTGCCCTCAGTCACAAATCACAAAACCAAAAGAATTACACAAGGTGCAGCGGTCAGACCCATTAACTGATGTAGTAGAATGATCCATACATACAGTATGTTGCTATTGTGATGTGTTGGCATGGTTTGGCACAATTTGGGCTAAAATTCTGTGTTGCTAAAAATTCTAAACGACCAATTTGATGAAATATTGATCCCCATAGCACTAGGCGTTATGTGAGGAGTAAGTTAATGGTTTATTCAGCATGGAACTGATGTAGTTTATATGCAGTGCTCTCCAGCACTGTGACCAAATAAACAAATAACATTCCACCCTACTGTAGAGGTTCAGCAACCTGCAGAAAGTGCCGTTGTGTATTGTTCTGGTGGCCTATTATATGTACAACACATTTATTTGAAGATTTCAGCTCGACATTATATGTTTTATAATTATAGTACGTATTAAATGATAATTAGTATTAAAAGTTAGTAGTCATTTATGGTACACTGTGAACATTTTGCCTTTCCATTTTTTCCTTCTCACCTGTTTCCAGTAGAGGGCATGTCAGGGTGCTGTACAAACACAGTTTCTAAAATGGATGAGGATATATATAATAGATGTAACTATTTACAGTAATAATCAGTCTGCATTATTTAAAGCTGACATGACTTTTGTCCGTGCCTTGTAGTGAATAGAGCTGCATAGATTTAAAGCGTGTATCAGACGTGGATTACCCTTATTTTGCTATGATGTTATAATGTTTATTTGCTGTTAGTAATTTGATCCTCAGTTCCAAGATCCAGCCTCATTACTTTTTCTTAAAGTGAACAACATCCCAAATAATTCTTTTTGGTCTGTAATAACCCCTCAAAATCTAACAATACTAAAGCCACTGAATGTACAAGTGTAAGTGTGAAATATTGCACCTTTAGTACCGTACATTCTTATCTTTTACCACGTAGTGAAGGTTACATATAATACTTAATATAGACATTTTGACGATTTATAAGGCTTCTTTGGACTCAGTGCTGTTCTGTCTTTGTTTAGGAAAATCAGCATGGTGTCAAACACAGTCTAAAGTGTTCAGCTTCTGGGCAGACTCTTACACTCGCTCATAGCCACAAACATGAAGATGGCACAGGATGTGTTATGACTAAAATGCCAAGCTGCATGCCAGAGACATAAACTTCAGCACTCTAGGATTAACTGAATCCGGTGTGGCTTTTAGTGCCCTATTCACCCATTCATGTAGAGCACAATGTGAACACCTGCTTCCAAACTACAGAATAGCTTAAAATGTTGTCAGTCTCAATTCACTTCTTTTTCTATGTGCAAGCTTATGGCTTACATACTGACATGATTTCGATCAATGATTCATCTATGTGCCAAGGCACAAAGCACCTCATAAATATCCTGCAGATGTTAAATAAATAACACCCGTATTACTTAGTTTCATTCATTACAAATACGACATGCAGTACAAACTGGTAATTCCTGTCTGTGGTTTTCTTGTGAGCCTTTAAACTTAGTGATGCGTTGATGTTCGATAAGGCCCTGTAAGCAGTGATTTAGAGAAGCATCAGTCTCCTGGGAAGATCCTGTAGACAGTAATGTCAGTGGGTGAGACAAATGCCTATGTCACACTCATCCAAAACCCATCACTCCGCTGGGAAGCAACTTGTCTCTGGTGCTCTTCCTCACGCTTACTCATCCTGTTCAAAAACGACAGATTCGTTATGACTGTCCCAGCTGCTGTGCCCTTCTCTGAACTGCATCAAAGGGAGTCTTGTTGAGCTTGTTGTTTGTGCAGGCTTCATCAGGCCTCTGTGGACAAGTTTGTGTTGGATTAGGCGTGCATAATTTATTTTCTGCTGAAGGACTATCAGCTTTTATGTTGCACACTTAACTGACCAGCAGTATGGGCTCTTCCAGTAGTCTCAACCTGTTCATATCATTCCCTTGATTCTAGGGATGCACCGAATCCAGATTTTTGGGGTTCGGCCGAATACCGAATCCACTGTTTAAGATTCGGCCGAATCCGAAACCGAATACCGAATCCTACTCCTATCCTTTTTTCATATTCTGTAGATTCCTTCATGCACAACTCGTATTCTTTTGGATGTTTTAGACGCAAATGTTTTAACATCGGCGATGTTGTGTACTGCTTAGGGTCCTTGCCACCACGAGACAAATTGGCATTGCAAATTGAACATAAAGCTCGACTTGAATCGCCTTCTTTTGGTTGAAAGTACTGCCAAACAAAACTTTTTTTGCTTACAAGTTCCATTTTCAGATTCTTACAGCCTACTACATTCGAACGGGTCCTATGTAAACACCTTCACGTAATCAACGGCCGTGTGACGTCGTAGTGCAAGTCTAGGGTTCGGTTTCGGTGGAAAATAAATCTAAGGTTCGGCCGAAACCGAACCCCGTCAAAAAGCCCAGGATTCGGCCGAATCCGAATCCGAATCCTGGATTCGGTGCATCCCTACTTGATTCCCTCTTAAACTGAAATTGGCTGTTTTGTGTCTTCTTGTAACTAAATGGTCCTATATTCTCTCTCATTCATATAAACAGCCTTCTATCACCCTTGTCGTTGCATGCCTGGTCTTTTAGTTTGGGTCTTCCTGGAATTTCACTCTGGTCTTTCCAGACCAGGGGGATATCCCAGGGCAGCCAGCAGGCATGGACGAGGATCCGCTTCTGGGACAGGAAGGGGCTCCTACATGCCTGAGGTTTAACTCCCCTCACTCTTCATCTGATAGTCAGATTGGCTCTTAATACAGTAGCTTCTTCCAATACAGTAGAATCCAAATGGGCAACTGGACAGAAGTGATGTGATTATTGTTATTATTGTTACAATTATTGTTCTCACTGAATATAGTTTAATGGCATTTCTTATTTTAGGTGGCCTGTAGCCTGTAAAACCACATTAACACAGGCTAAAGCTTCATGAAGATGTGAAACATTCGCATGGATGCTTTTCTTGTTTTCACATTCAACATTTTGAAATCAGAAGCTGCCTGCACAATGAAAAAAACAGCAACAAGGTTCTATATGTTTGTCATTTACCAGACAGCCCCACATAACTGAACTGTACATTTTATTGCAACAGTTTAATGGTGAATAATACATTTGTTACACTTGTATTACAAATGCTTTCAGCAAAAGTATGATATATACAGAACTGTGTTGGTTGTTCATTGGATTCCAACATTTTAATTTATACAGTACATACAGATTTCTGATTCTTTAATGCAAACCTAAAAGCTAGGTGAAGAATAGATGATCTAGTGCAGAATACCTGATCTTGCCATAAAAGTTGCATTTTTGTCAAGTCTTTTGACAGAGAACTTGAAGTGAAATGAACAGTAGGCATGCTGTGTCTTGAGCTGTGCAGTCAGCATATATTACGTGTGCCCTTTACCTCCACATTAAAACATTTCATTCTGGTTCTCCAGTTAACATGCTGAATATGGGATTAGGTCACATACACCACTTAATTTGGATATCTGCAATCCTACTTCCATTGCTAATTTGGAAGACAGATAATAACAAGTTCATTTTACCTTAGTATATTATTTTGAGATTAGGTGTTAGGGAAATAATTATGATTTGGATTTTAATGAAGATGCCATGTGTATCAAATTTATGGCAGGCCGCAGTTGGATATGTTCACGTATATGTATCATTTCCTGAACCTTCCATGTACTGTTATTGACTGGCAGTAACTAGATTACCTAGTCTGTCTTGCTCCCAGTTTTTCAGACAATCTTGTTGTCTCATAATAAATCAATAAAAATACTAGCTACATAATGTGCCTTGCTGTCTTGCAAACAGCAGACCATATAAAGTCAAATTTAGTTCACATCTGTTGTTTTGATTTTCATGGCCTGAACAATCATCAGTTGGGATGTGAATCTGAAAACATTTTTATTCAGGCCATAGATTCTTTAAATTTGTGAACTGATTATTGACTGGCTAAACAAAGAAAATGAATTCTATTATACCCCTAGGTGAGCTGTTTCCTCACTATATTATCATACCTCAGATTTTCTTCTATTACTGCAAGTCATCTATGTGAAATATTACATTTCAAGAAACTGTGCAATAAATTGCAATTGCAAAATAAATAATGATCCTTTTATCATTTTAGGAAAATACCTTTTTTCCTTAAACAAAATAAATGTGTAACCTGCCTGTCACTGGATTTAGTGTCCTGTGTCGCATGCCACATAGCACAGTTATTTATAAGCACTAGTTCCATTTCTATTGCGTTTATCACATTTGATATGAAATCCCAAAGCAGTATGTATTAATCTAGCCCAAAAAATAGAAGCACAGTTGTACAGGTTAGATGAAAACAGTCTGTTTTTGTTCTTTGGATGAACAAAAGCCAAAATTATATGAGAAAGCTTGTAACATTTTTCCTGCAAAGACTGAGTGGAAACTATTATTACAAGCAAAAAAGAATGGCCAGACCATCGGGCACATGTTTTCCGGGTGACAAGGAATTAAGGGGAATTCCTTTTTAGTCATTGTGTCACCACCTTGTGTGCACCACCATTGTGTGTCTTTTAACTTATAAGCCTCATCTCCTTTTTGGACTGCACGTGTATGTAAATCAGTTAAAATGCCTTGAGAGTGGATGGCAACCATTAGTTTACAGATTTCCCATCGTGCATGTACATTGCTCAGTGGAAGGTGTTGGGGTTGGGTCGGATCATCATCACCACTTTCTTTAGGGAGTAGGCTCCTCCTCTGAACTCAGCCCAATACACCCCATCCTGGTAGCGACTGCGGTAGTGCCCTCCTCGGTACCATACGCCATTCAGATTTGAGTGAGCACAAGCGTTGTACCACCAGCCTCCCTTCTGGTAGTGGGCACAGTTACCTGGCAGAAAATGAAAGTAGGTTTTCTTGTTTGTCTATGTAGACATACACAAATGACATTGTTTGACTGGGTTTTCTTTTAATGGTCTACATAAATTAGCTATGTGTAGTTTAATATACAATATTACTACAATGCCAAAAATCAATTAGCTTCTTTAGATTTGCCGCTAAGAAAGTAGACGCATCCAAACTCTAGATGTCAGAATAAAGTCCAAGAGTACTCTGATATTGTTTGCATCATGGTCATGTAATTTCTCCCTCCCCACACTCTCTTCCACTTGATTTATGCAGTAAGACTATAAGTGAGTGGAAGTGAGTAGGGGGAGGGGCAAGGTAACTAGTTTCTTAAAGCTATCAGAAAATGCAACGCAAATCCAATGTAAGAATGTTTGTGAGGCTGAGGTAGAATGAAACCCCAGACGATTTTAGAATCCACGCCGGACGCATTTTTTAGGTCTTCAAAAGAGGGCATGTCCAGGGAAAAGTGGACGTCTGGTCACCCTACTGTTTGCAGATCTATATGGTAGTCTGGTTATTACCTGTGTATGCATCGTGATCTCGGTCCAGGGTGGTGAACTGCTTGCCATTGTGCCAGGTCAGTGAATCACCAGCATTGCCATGGTAACGGCCCACCCTGAGCTTGTAGAAATCAGCTTCAGGTTCCAGTCTAAAACTGGCATACTCTGCAAATGTTTTGCGGCCGGACCAGTCCTCCAAGGTCACCAGCAGCTTGTAGTTGCCCTGGTTGGTCAGCGAGTAAATGTTCTCCAATCCCAGCCAGTATTCTCCATCTATGTTCCCAAAGCCTTGCTGTTAGAATCACAAGCAAAAAGTTTTAAGTAATTGGCAATGGTCTCCAACTGGAACTACTTTATATGATTAATTTGAAATTTTCAGCATGGTAGATATCAGTGAATACAGTTGATTGCCACTGACAGCTTTTCATGTCTTAACATTCATATAATACTAAGTATACTGGTAGAGAGTTATTTGTTTTTTTTTAAGTTGTGGTAGTAGTAAATTCAGCTAAATGTACACTTTTCACTGGGCCACATTGCTATGCTGGTTGTCTCTAGTATGTACATGTACAAACTTTTTACTAACCATTGAAAAAATTTTAAGATCTATTCATGAGATTTGTGTAGACATGGAATAGTGTAGTTGAGAACATATGCTAAATGTTCTGACTCTCTGTTTTGCTCTGTATCACTGCCTCTTACTCGGTTAATGTGGTTTTCATTTTCTAACACGTGCTTTGCATCATTGGAAAAACTCTCCCTGCCCGTAGTACATTTGTATTTTCTGTATCACACGTGTTTAAGGGTTCACTGGCCACCTCTTGGAAACCTTCTTTGTTTTGGACATGGCAAGGATTCAGACATGACTCTTGCTATTCCTCTGTCTACTCTCTCATGTTTACCGTCAATTCACCACCAGATTTATCTCATTCCACTGTAAATATTTACGTATTTCAAATCTTCATGAACAGATTCTAAGAAACAGTCATCATGGTATTAAGGTTATGTCCAACTGCTTACATAAGATTTTACGTAGATTTTTTTCTCACCCTGGGCATAACATTTCTGTAAATTATATACTGTGTGTACATGGAATCATTTTGTAATGGTTTGTCTTTTGCATTGAGTCATTTGTGGTAGTTATGGTGGTTTGTGCCCAGCATATGGTCTACATTAGGTTTCCCTACAAGTTTGAACACAGCATTCAGCTCTTCTCCAACATTGTAGACCAGAGTCTTAATCATGAGCTGTTTATCATGTGACGATGACTGAAAAGTCATAGCCTCTGCAGTTGCTAGAGATGCCCTCGGGGGAGAGGAATTTGCTGAGGATGTGAGGCATTTACTGAGGAAAATCAGGATGATGTATATTATACATTACCAAGACATGCTACTTAATGTGTTTGACCTTGTATGCTCTTACCTTATAAGTCTCCCAGTTCCGGAAGAAGTTGACTGACCCATCCATACGCCTCTGGATGACTGTCCAGCCACCAGGGTCTTGCCTCTGGTCGCACCACACCTGCATGAGCTTATTGGTATTTTCAGGCCTTATAAGGTACATACCACTGTTAATGTGACCGTCCTCCAAGGCCTGCAGACAGTCCTTAAATGGCCCTGAGAGAAAAAAAAAATTGAATGGCTTTAGAAAAAAGTAAGAGTTTTTGACCTCTCTTCTCAGGTTCTTCTAGGTTTTCAAAGTACAGGTCACTCTAACCAGAGCATTTTGAGACCACTATGACATCAAATTGTATGTATACTTTACTCAAACCATTGTGTATTGATTGAGTGAAAGTTATTGAATATATAGATTTAAATATAAGAGCTACTTTAATGTTGGGGAGTCTCTTTGGATGTAACATTTTGGCAATTCTTGTTCTATTCTCCGCATTCAAATCCCACATTAACAACCATAGCCCAGTTTTGGTGTTGTTCCATAAGAAGCTTCTTGTTGCTTTCTGTGGGATACCCTCAGGCCTGCTTCACTTTGGTGGGGTCAGTGTAGCAGGGGAGCAAAAGGGGGCTATCCACTTCCAGGGAGCTGCCTGCAGTCATCTAGTGTGACTAGAGCCCACGTTCTCCACTACTCAGCTGGAAAAGCTTTCAGCACAGCACCAGCATTGACTTTGGCTGCTGCTACTGACCTGGGGGACTGCCCGCAGTTTGCAAGCCAAGCACAACACTGGCATGCAAGCCAAAGAAAGGCCTGATTGCTAAATAATGCAACAGTAGCAACTAGATTAGCAGGTACTTCCAAAACTCTCTGGGCATGGTATAGTGTTTTTTATGTGGATGTGTCAAAAATGGCTCCAATGCCCATAGATTTCTCAAGCAGATACAACCAAAGGAAATGTGTCTAGTAGTTTACTGTACATCTCAGAATGGCTCCCCAAAGCAGCCAAAGCATCCACCTTGGCTAACATTATATGTCCAATACTCATTCCCTGTATTCTTGTCTGTCTATAGCTGTCTACTTACTGTGACTATGACATACTGTAGGCTCTTAATGTCAGGGTTATATTTCAAACATGACACAAAATCCCCTTGAAGCAAGACATGCTCTAAATTGCTCCAAACTGACAAACTATCAGGTTTAGACAGCATATAAAATTAGCTCATGTCTAATAAAAATAATGTAATTATGATGTAATGCCTTAGACAAACAATTATGATCTGAAGTTGCCAATTAGGGTTATGGATGCTTCCTAATCCTTGAGGATTAGGAAGCATCCATAACTCTTATTTGCAACTTCAGACCATACACAGTTCCATGGTATCCACAGCATCCCACTACACATTTCCTCAAGTTATGATTTTTTAAATTGATTTTCTAGTAAAGCACAGTACCGATATGTATTTGCCTATAGTATCCCGCAAAGCCCATAGTTCTCCGTTTTGAAACACAGGCTGCCGGCACCCACTGCCCCTGGACTTTCTTGCCGAATTGTGATCAACACTAGGGGTGGAGTCAATAGATGACATATTCACAGTCCTAAAGATTATGTTCTAACGAGCACTCACTTTAATACACAGTCAGATTTCCCATGTCATTCTTTTTGTATTGAATCAGCTCTAGAGGCACCAGAGGCAATAGATTATGTAGTCCAATGTTTTCAGTTACACCGTCATCCTCTCCTCAAATTGTTTTTCCACAGTAATTTGTGGAAATTTCTCTTTTTTGCTGTTAGGAAAAATGGTGCACTTAAACACAAAATGAGAAGTGGAGAACTCTCCACAATAGCCCCTTGATGGTGCGTGTTTGTATGTACGCTTGTGTGTGGGAATGTTATGTGCGTGACAGTCTGTGTTCTCATGTAGCTTACGCTCTAGCCAAAAGCAACATAGATATTTGTGCTTGTGTGTACGACCCCAGACTACCTAGTAGACAGCCTCCTGGGTGAACTCTACTGAGCCTAGTAATGATGTATGCCTCTGTATAGGTATGGATTATGTTCCATTTGGCACTAATAACCTCCTCTAGCACAGAAACAAGCCTCATAGCTCCTGGCCTCATGCATGTCTATTTTTCTGGAAATAGCAAAAAACAATCTTTTTGTATTATCATTTGTTGCACTAAATTGATACCGTTGTATTTCAGCATGGATGTGTGTCCTGAAGATTTAGTTTTTTGCTGTGTTCCCTGCTGTTTCATATCTCCTAAATCAGCAATGTGTGCTCTGTTTTTGTGGTGTGGAGTGATGCATGCCTGCAGTACAGCCACTATTTAAGTAGTGGGCAAGAATATCACAATATTAAATATATGCAAAAAAATGTTATATCTATCTCTGTGTCTGTCACTATGTTGATTCATAACAGAAGCAGAGCATTCTAAGTTTGTTGGCTTATTAACTTGGAGCCCTGCTTACTTTTCCTCTTAGAAGTCTGTATGTCAGCATTTTTAAGCCTTCTTTAAGACCTCTCCTTGAATTCTCCCTCTGTTTAATTGGTTGTAGAAGGTTTTATGGGCAGGGGGCTAGCAACCTTAACATTCACTGCGGCCAAAAATAAGTAATTAGAACGAGAAGGAAAGCTGTAATAATCACATTTTCCCAAGTAGTGGTAAAATGATAGTGCTGACATGAAAAATATTTGAAAAATAGGTACTGTACATTGTGCACTGTACGCTTTGCATGTCTGAGTGGGAGTCTGCATGTGATCGGTATTGGTTGAAGGGAAAGATAAACAGCTGAAAAACAATAAAGTGTGTGAAATAAGGCAAGTCAAAAGAAAGATAGCGAAAAGGAAATTTCACCAGATAATTATCAGTGCTCTTAACTCTTAGCTAGAAAAATATCAGAAACAGGGTTTAGATCCAGATCTCTCAAATAGAGAAGTCAGGTCAAGTGAACTGTAGTGGAATAATTAGGGGCAGGGACAGGGAAAGAAAACTTTTTTGCTTTTCAGACCTGCAAGCCTTGTTAAAACAATGCCACAAATCTTTCAGCAGGCTATTTGCTCCCCTTCAATTGCTTCCCTCCCCCATTTCTATCTCTCTCTCTCTCTTTCTTTCTCAAAGCAAGGATGTGTATCAAAGTAATAAACTCCTCGTTTATGGAGTTTGATGCCTGTTGTTTCACTTCTGAATTTGTCCAACCTTTCTCTCATTCTCTCTGAGTAGCATTAGTGAGAGAGTTTTCCTAGCCTTTAGGTGTCAGACACAGACAGCACTGGACAGGAAATGAATTTTATAGCTTCCTGTGGTCCGCAGCGTCCAGCATGAGCTATGGAATATGGAGACCCTTAAATGTTAGCTGTCCCAAGAGAGGAAAGAAATCCTTGGAAGTGAGACTAGTCCATTTAAATTTTGTTAAATTTTGCTGCGATGGGGGAGGTAAAGAATCTGAATCTGTCGTTACACTTTATAGATGGCAAGTTATAGCTTTTATAACATGGTAAATGTACAAAATCCATACACTTCACATGTAAATATACAACATCTAGGCTTGTGTTTCATATCCATGTGTGCCTATTTGATCCTAATCTATGACATTCTTTTCAAAAATGGCAAACTTCAGATGCAAAGTCCCAAAAAAGAACGACCATAAGTATGTAAATTAAGGTGAAATGTTTGTTTGCAATGTTATGGTTCTGGTCCCACTGGTCCCACTCTGGTCTCCCTCCTTCTTACATCTGTGCATTCTTTAAGGGGATCGTTAACTAATTGTCATTCACTTGCAATCACAAATACAAGCGCCTTTAGGGATAATTTAAGCTTAAGCTTTATTTAATTAAAAAGCTACTTAAGTGACTTGGGGCTATAATTTCTGAAGCAAGCACTGAAAAGCTATACTTTACAAACACCATAAAGGCAAGCCTCTCCACTAGAAAGACACCAAAAAAGTTGCACTCAGCTTTTGAATAAGCTTTGTTTAGAACATCCATAACCTGATCAGTGACTATAATGTGCATTTCAAAAGGAAGACTGCAACAGTTGCATCTTTGTTAAGCTGGATCAGAAAAAACTCAGTTGGAGTGTGTGGGAGAACATCATTCTACCAGGAGTATTGGAATGAAAGAACAGGTGGTGGCAGAGGGCCTTTGATTAATGACAGCCAACTGTGTGGGTAATGCATGGCGCACACAAAGCTACACTTTCATCACCCAGATGTTAAATAAAAAAGGACGAAAATAATATGTCTGTTGTTTATGCAATGTAATGCAACCTGTAGAACCATTTGTAAGTGTAACAACTTACCTGAAGGCTTGTTGGTCGTAGATGGGCTGTGAGTGCCGCTTGGCATGGTGGCAAGTGAAACAGGCGGCACTTTGAGATTTTGATCACTCTGAATTTCATTGGTTATCTGGTTGTTGCGATTGTAGGTAGGTGGCTGGTATGGCTTATTAATGGGTGGTGAGGGTCTAGGCTGTGTTTGGGGCTGCAGAGGAGGCTGGGGATGGGGCAATGGCCTGGGTACCAACATAGGGGGTCCCCTTTGACACTGCGTCTCCAGTAGAGCAATGAGGGCTGATTGGTTGTTGGCCAGGGAGGCTAGATGTTGATATTTGTGTTCGAGGTCCTTGTAGCGGTTGGTGAGCTGAAGCATCTCTGAGGTTTGATTAAGGATCTTATTCTCCAGCTGAGAGAGCTCTAATGCATTGTCACGTTTACGAATGATCTCATGGAGCAGCTGCATGTAGAGCTGTGTCACGCGGGAGTTCATGTTGCGTGACTCCTTGCGCAAGAGTTTAACTTCATTGACGATACCGCCGTCGACCTCCACGAGCTGCTGCAGTGTCTCGATCTGCCTTTTCTGCTTGTGGAGCTCAGCATTTAGCAACTCCAGCTCTTGTTTGTTAACCCGGTTCTCCAGCATGGCCTCAGGCTCCTTCGAGTTGACACAAATGGCACCCGTCACCTTCTGCTGGGGCACAATAAAGGTGTATGAGCACTTGTCCTGGGGAGGGTCCTCAGGGGCCCGGCGGGTACGGGAGGCAGAGAGGAACCCAGACTCAGGGCCTTCGCTGCTGTCAAACTCCTGAACACCACTGGCTTCCAGTGTGGGGAGGAGTCCGCAAACCAAGAGCAAAGCCACCAAGATAAATCTGGGGAGCTCCATGGTAATCCCTACTAACGTCTGAACGGGCTTTGAACTGCTTCTGTAGACAAGGACAAATAAAAGAAGAAGGCAGGAGGAAAATTAAAGAGTAGAGAAGGCAGGGAGAGTGGGGAGGGAGGAAAATTGACACTGACAGTCAGAATGGTTCAAATGACAAACCAAAATTTTTTGTGAAATGCCAATAAATAGCATGCAGAACAATGGAAAAAATGTAAAAGATGCTGATGAGTCATCTGCATATTCTTTTACTTGCTTCTCTCCATCTCTTACTAAACACAAATGATGGAGCTATGTTTGCTTTATCAGGTTGCAATCTGGTATCATTTTAAATGGCCTCTGTTTGGCATAATTTTAAATTAAATCTGGAATTCCAATCTTTGGATAATGCTTTGGCTATTTCATTTGGTTACATGGCTTTGAAGAGGTGTTCCACCAGTATAGGCCTTTCTTAACCGGATTTTCTCACCAGGGACTAAACCAGATGGTCAACACCAATCTCAGTGAGCCCTGTTGATTGAACCATAGACATGGTTAAGACCTAATTGGTACCATAATCCTTGTTTTAATCCAGCCACAGCATCTTCTTGTCTCCAAAGACAAGTCAGATTTTGTTCTGTCATTATACCATGTTCTTGTGCAGGCTGTAAGAGAGGGGTGAGAGTTGTGGTTGGTGGAAGATTAGTTTGCTAATTAGTTATGGGGCCTGAGGGCCCCTCCTACCCCTTTTTGAGCCTTTGGCTTGTCTGAAGATTCTGAACTTGAGACATGTCCTGTTTAGATTGAGGTGAGACCAATATTACCATCTGTTATTGAGGCTGTCTTTCTGACACCCAGTTTCTCCTTACTGCAGTATCATTTTCAGTTCGATAAGCATTTAGTTAACACACCCAGTGGTTCTACAATAATTTGCTCATAAGTGAGTATAATTAATGTAAAAAATGCTGTATATATCCTTTTTTCAACTGTTAGGGCATTTCTGACACCAGTTATCCCTCACCATGTAGCAGATAAGACACTGTAGTCTTGTTGCTAGGTAATGTGGACTGTTTTCAATGACGTCAGCTGAATCTGTTTATATGGGTGTCCTGGCATGGGCCTGATCTGGGAGTCTGCCATGTCAGTGAGTGTTTGCAGATGGCACCTCCTATCTTCAAGCCTCAGGCCTTTGTCACAGAGGGAGAATGGAAAGTCTGATGCAGGTGTGGCTCAGGCCGACTCAAAGCTGGAGGCACTTTGATGAGAAGGGCAGATGTCATTACCTATAATTTGTAACTCCATCCTGTAGCAATCATACAATATGAGATCTGACCTATCCCTCTTTTTGCATAGTAAAATCCATGATGCAAGTTACAGAGAAGGAACCCTTAACAGAATGTGGGGGAGGTCATTGAGGATGTGCTGGTTCCTGTATCTTAGAGTTAAGGAACAGGAGCCTTGAAATCACTTGCTGCTTAGGAATCAAATGCATTTATGCCCCTAGATGTCAATATGAAGTTTGAAAGCATTGTCAAGGAATTGGAGAAAGTTAGAGCAGAGGGCTACCCTAAGCCATTTTTAAAGTCTAGAGTCTTTGTAAAATCCCATTCATGATTTTTTTTTTTATACGTGCTAATACGCTATAAGCTGTATACTATTGTCAGCTACATTAGCATTTTTGGGTAGAGTGCCTCTATATCACCCCACATATGTTCAATGACTTTTTGCAGAGAGGGTCAGTGTTGTCAGTGTTGCTTTAAATGACCTATGGGCATTTTATAATGGGAAAACAGAATGTGGACACGAGACTGGGAGTGAATGAGGGGCTCCTGAGGAAGGACAAGAAAACATCCCTCGAGGGAATTTTGATGGAAAATTACTTAGTTTTTCACAGAGTGCCACTGTGCAACAGAGTTCTGAGCTATCTAGATATGCCTCTTTCATTTCTACATACATAATCATAGTACATCACTGAACAGAAATTGGCCCAATCACAAATTTAAATCTGAGTATCCAGAGTGACTGTAATAGCAAATTCAGATTTTCATTTATAGTAATAACTAAATTATTAGCATTCATATTGCAGCTGTATTTTGGGAAAAAAAAAAACAGTTTTAGCATTATGGGCAAAGGCATGAAGATTGGCCTGCATTATGCTGCCTCAAATTACTTATGTTTTTGGATGATGTTTTTTTCCTGTCCGATATCAGCATTTTAGTTCATATTATTGTAACACGGATTACCTGTTGATATCCTGCAAATCCCTTTCAGCGGGAGTATTAGCAGATTCTTTGTTAAAAAGAATTTCTCAACTTTGAACCACTGACTGGGCTTACCGGTCATCTTATTCTCACCGGACAGAAGACTGACTCAGCTGACCTTAGGCATGGTTCAGAAGTGTCCATGGAGCAAAGCAGAGAGCACTCAGTGCTTTTCACTGGTTCTGTAATTTCTGGGAGTACAGCCAGCGTGGGAGTATTAAGACTCTGTCCAGGCAGTGTTAAGAACAGAAAGAATTTCAAAATATTGCTATGGGTGGGCAGAGTTTTAGAAAGGGTTATTTCTGAGCTGAGAGAAAGAACGAACATAGAAAGGGATATGGTTGGATGATGGTATAGAGAAAGAAGAGACTGGAGCCAGAATAACCACTCTACAGGAAGATGGTACACTGCTGGGACTGCTGAGAGAGGTCTAGACCATTTATTCTCATCTCAGTTAGTTACCTCATTGTGACAGCTGTTTTTAGGTCTTAATGAAGTCTGCAAACGTCCAGGAAACTGCACTCAACATCAGTTCACAAGCGGGTCAGTTTAAAGAAATATTCATCTAGCTGTCAGTTTGTATCATCTCTCACTCTCTCATAGAGCTCCCTCTCATGTCGTCAAAGTTTATGATCACAGGATTACGAAAAGATAAGATGATTTTTGCAAAGCAGTTTATGTAATGCCTGTTATTGTTTATGCTGCCAAAGTATTTTCAGATTTCCGGTCTATGATACTGTGTTATATAATATTGCAACCAGAGATTAAAAAAGTGACAATAAATGTTTGCATGTCTGTGCTATAGGAAGTGTTGAAAATTTGCTTTAACTTACTAGTGAGAGCATATAGCAGTGTACTGCATGGCTTGCTCTGAAATGAGAACCTGTCTGGTTATGATTGGAGTATGACATAAGGGCTCTTCAGTGAAGCTTTCTCTAAACAAGTGTCTTTCATCTCTCTGCTCCCATTGACAGATGCATTCTTAGAGAAACATAGCAGTTTTTCCATCTGCTGACTGGTGAGGTGGTTCTGTTAGAATAGCACTTCATTACCTGCTTAGTTTGGCTCAAGATGAGATTGCCTGACACACACACAAATCATTTAATCAAAAAGAGGAAAAATATAGAACATCCCTGTATTTATTTTTCTCTCATACTCTCTTTTTAAAAGTGTACTAACAGTGATCTAATCAAAGTTAAGTCATATCCATAATGATTAATTTCTTTGCTTGAATTGTGTTAGCGTGAGGAGCCATAAGGCACTTATAACTAACTACTAACTTGTGGAGAGATCCACAGTCGTTCTTGGTTACTGTCAATCATGAGATAATGCCTTGGAGAAATTCCTGTGTTTAGCATTGGATCAGCTGTGGTTTTCACTCTCAGCAGGGAATGTGTGTGTACTGGGTGAATGTGTGCGGTGTGTTTCCTGAAACATGAACTGTGTGATGTGGGTTTTAGAAGTTGACGGAAGGGTTGGGGTTATAGGAAAATTCTTTCAAAAAAAAATTGGTGTAGGTGGGTGTGTGTCAATTATAGGGCCAGTCTCCCGGTGGAGAAAGCACATCTGCCCCGATACAAAAGACTGTCATTACCCTTGAAAAGGAGCAAGTCAAAACCACCCTGCTTTTCACTCCTTTTCTACAAGCTGTCCCACATGGACGAAGATGTGTAAAAGCTGGTCATCTGTGTAAGATAACAAATTACAATTTAGTTCATAGTTTTAATGTGCTTTTAACCTAGTCAAGTGAAGTTTCATTCAGTTCAGCCCTAAACTTAATTGCAGCTGCACTATGATCTCAGAGGTGCTCTGTGGGGTTTTGGAAAATGTTATGCTCAAAAGTCATGTCGTAAAGTTAGAAGTGAGGAAAGTTTGTTTTTTTGTGTAAAGTGTATTGCAATCTGGATTCTTAGGTCTTGGTCTGTGTGTCTTGACAGGCACTTTGGGGGAAAATCTGTCAGTCGTCCCTGAGGTTTGTGTCAGTATGGCCATGTTTCAGGCAGTAATTAGAGGGTGAGTGGGCACAACTGGTAGGTGTCTGCCCCCTTCACTCACTCCTCTCGTTTCAACCTGAGCGTGGCATTCCACAAATTCTTCCCTCCCTCATTAGAGTGAGCTGAGCTGCCCCATATACAAATATACACACATCTTTTTAGACAATAGGAAATGAAATTTGCACCTCCAAATATTTAACAGGAATTAATGTAAATATAATCCCAAATTAAATTTCCTTTGCTGGTGCACACAATGTCTGCTGTTCATGCTGTACTATTATAATAAGCACACTTTGTCCCCTCAGTGGTCAGTATAAAGTACGGGGTACACACACTCATCCTCTCTCACAAATTGGCACACTGATGGCAACTGGCGAACACTCCTGCTCCATTACCCCATGCTGTTGACTCCAAACAGATTAGCTCTGACTGCGGTGTTAAGATCTGGCTAACTTCATCTGATAATCTGTCTTTGCACAGGCTTTTCCTTAGCTTTGCATGTGAGCCTCTTGATGACTTTAATAGGTTCATTAAGCTTAAACCTTCCACAGCCGAATGCACTTTGCAACCAAATATTTGCCTGCAAAGTTACTCAAAGCATCTTTGTTATTTACTTGCGGCACTGATGAAGATTTATCAACGGTATTATATGCTAGTGCAGTTTTCTCATAGGTTCTCTCTGGCTGTGATGCATATTTATTAGATTCCATTTGCTCAAACTTTTTAAAATTTTTCCTGGTCATTTATGCAATAAAAACATTGGCAGATATTATTGACTACCTCTGCCACATCACTGATTCACCCTCTAACAGAGCTGAGACCACGTCTGATAAGTCGCAGTGATCGTTTTTGAAGCCCCTTTATCCAAACAGAACCCTGGCAGCATGTACAAAGTCTAAGTCAGCACTCACTGCAGCCGGAGAGAGTTTCCTGAGGGATGAAACGTCCGTCCCTCGATGTATCTTCATCCTGCTCAATTCATGAATAATGCCACAAAGCTGCTCTAAACAACGTATTCACTCCCACTCTCCTTTTTCTTTCTTTTTCTTTCTCTTTTTTCTCTCTCTGTCTCTCTGTCTCTCTCTCTCTCTCTCTCTCTCTCTCTCTCTCTCTCTGTTTTAGTTCAATGCATAACATGACTGTAAAAGTCATGCACATTAGGCTTAAATATTCATTATCTTTCATCAGTTTTTTTTTTCAGTCATATTTGGGTGGAGCTGCCCTTTTGTCAGGTGAGCTCAGTTATTAGACACTGATGGTATTGAGGTGGAAACATCTGAAAGTATTTGGAAAACTTAGGCCTTTTTGGTAATTTTCTTATAGGTTTCCGGTCTTTTAACCCCACCCCCACTCTTCACTCTTACCATTCATGCGCCATCTACACCCCCCACTCCCACAAGCTTTATGCACTAACAATTGTGATGCTGTTGAGAGACCGGTACACACAGCTTGGGTAACACCCACCAGCCGCTACCCTTTACATGTTCCAGCCTAGCAGAACTGTTGTTGAAAAGTGTACTCCTGTGTGTGTGTGTGTGTCTGTCCATGTATTTATCGCATTGTGGGGACCCTACAATCACTTTTATCTGTTTTTGGGGTTTTGTGGGAACATTTGAGAGTTCCCCATGAGGAAAAATGACTTTATAGAAAATGTGCTTGTTTTATTTGAGAAACTAAAAGAGGTAAAAGATGTGCATTTGGTTACTGAGGTTAAAGTTGGGGTTAGGATTAGGTGTAGGTGTAAAATTATATACATCTAGTCATTATGGGGGCCTATGGAAAGACCTCACAAAGATAGTAATACAGAGACTGTGTGTGTATGTTGTTTGCACAAAATCATCTAGTATTACAAGCTGTGAGTGTATATCACAACTTAATGACAACTCGCCTTTGGAAGGAGAGCGTGTTCTTGTGAGCTCTCAGACACATCTGTGGTTTCCATTTGACCCCAGCTAAGCTTAACCACACCACTACAATCTGAGTGAATAGGTAATCGCCTTGAGCATCAGACTGAATCCATACTGCTCCTAACAGCATTAATAGGGCAAGGCTACAAACGGATTAATTTCACCAAAGTGCTCAGGATGTCTGTGCATATTTGAATCCAGACAGAGATCTATTTATTTAGCCAACAGTGCAGATTTAGACAGAACAAATGTGGTGCAGCCACCAAACATGAGCAGGTGTTTAAAATTTCCATCTGAGGATCTAAAAAGCCCTGCGGCATGTACTATCATCAGTGTAAAGTCTTTTTTATTTACAGAGAACTGACTGACAGTCTTACCAGACAATAGCTTCTTGTCCAGCAGTAGCACTTTGTCCCTTTAGTGTCTGGGAGAAATGTTACGAAGTCTCCCTGTGTCACAACTCATCACAGTTCACAGAAAACTCTGTGGTCCCCTCACCCTCTTTGCTGTCTGTCTGGTCTTTGTGTGTTAATCTCTTGCTGTTACTCAACTGTTCTTCTCTATCTTCTGTGGTCCTGGATCCCAAGTTTCCAGCTAACCAGAGTGTGGAGTGTCTGTGTTGGTGTGGTGAAAGACAGATGTAGACAGTCGTAGATGTCCTTCAAACTTGTTAAAATGAAAACAAATCCGTATGCTGGGCACTGTTCAAAGTCCATTAAATTAGAAATTAAAATGAAAACAGCAGCCTTTGATTGAAGTCCAAAGCAGGTTGGGTGTAACTCCTTACCCGAAAGAAGAGTTTCTTAAACATAAGTCCTTAAAAAGGTCCAATTTTGCCTTAATTGCACTGGCAGAAAATACTTTTTTAATGAAAAAAAAATTAAAATGATAAAGTCTTAGAGAGGCAAAGGTCTCCAAGTCTTCCTGCTGGAGAGCTACTGCTGTGTCAGAGCAGCCGAGGAGGAGTGAGAGTCCAGCAGGGTCACACTGCTTCTTCCAGTCCTCAAGTGTCCTGTCACTCTCACTGAGTGAGTGCTGAGTCCATCACGTCTGCCTTACTAGTCTGCTTACTGTCTAAATGCCAGAATCTCTCTTTCCCTCTCTGTCTCTCTCACTCAAACTTTCATACCCTCTCTTTCTCTCTCTCTCACTCACAACATGCTCCCTTACACACTTTCCGTAATGATGAAAAGTACTCTGGCACAATGTTTAAACAAGCACTAAATGTGGGATAGACCCCGCCCCCTCTTCTTTTTCTCCGCCCTTTAGCACTAAGACTTTTACAGGCATGAGATCTCTCACCCATTCAATCACTCCCCTCTCTCTCTCTAATTTCCCTCTCTCAACGTCCCCCAACCCCCGCACCCACAAACACACACACACACCCCTCCCCCAACTTTCTCTTTCTTTCTGTGCTTATTCCTGTCCTGTTGGCCGTCATCTGGAACAGTTGAGTAAAGTTTAGTGATATCACAGAAATCAGTTGCTAACTGAGGAAGTTTTTTTGTGGTCATCTTAACGTTTTAATAGAATTATCGTTGGATATATATCATATATGTCATATTTAGAAGATGATAACGGTTAACTAACACAGAACCCATTTGGTTGTTCTCGGGAGTGTGTAAATGCTCATTTCCGACTTACCTTGATACAGCTGTGTTTATCGGTGTACCAGATGTTTTGAATAGGAAGACACTATAGTGCTGCAATTGAATGAAGTCAGTAAGGACACAGCGTGGTTAGGATCCTTGCCTCTGAACCAAGAGGTTGTGGGTTCGATTCTCCAGCATTACTATAATTGGGGCCATGAGCAAAACCCTTAACCCTAAGTTGCTGGAATTAGGAAATGGAAATCGTTTGCTAAATGCTGTAAATGTAAACATCATAAAATGGTGTGATTTGTTGAAGGGCTTATTTGCATTTAGCAAAGGCCAGTGTAGTGCTAAAGATGTACAATGAGCAGTTAAAGGATATATGTTGTACTTCTTTACCACTACTGCCTTTCAAAGACACTCTGAAGTTATGAGGTCTGAGGGGTAAATGAAAACTGAACAAAGCGGAGTCCTAACACAGCTAAGATGCCATTGTAAAGACATTTAAATTCCCCAAACAGGAAATACGTCTGGGGTATTTACAAGGCTGGTTGTGGTACAGTTTCTCTAGCAGGAACACTTATAAAGAGACATTTCCTCACTAGGTGTGGTGTCCTCTAGCAAATGTGTATTGGAAACATCGATACTGACCGATGTCAGAGGTCAGCACTTGTTAAATCATCAGTCTCATTGCTGGAGGAATAAAGCAGGAACTTGGGATAACACTGATAAGTATGCCTATCCTTACTTTAACCTCCCATGGGTTAGTTAGATGTGTTAATATACTGTAAATATATAGATATATATTTACTTTGGTTTACTTTACCTCTATGTTGCCTACTGTCTCATATTTAAATAATCAGTTCTTTATAAATATATGGGATTATTTTATCCTGTATTTTAATCAAGGTTAGTTTCCATTTTTTTGCTTTCTTCAACTGAAAACTACATATAATGTAACGTTAAAATGATCCTCAGAAATGTTTCTTGGATTTTCCCTTGAGTAATTTCTTTTAAACTATTATTTGTGAAGTGTTAGGTATAGAATCATGCTGCACTTGGCAGAAACAATTCACTGGAAAGCATTTCGGAAAGTAAAAGATCAAGTCAAAGCATATAATTGCTCCTTGGAAATATACACAGGGTGCTTCCTGATATGACTTTCCATAAAGAAGTAGTAAAGTTTTGTGTGGAAAGACATATGTGAGTGCTGTGGTCAGACGTGTAGGAAATTTATTTGTGTCTATTCTGCTTTTTCAGCAATTGTTGGTGACACAGGCACTGACGGAGATTGCACCGCTTGTACACATGCACATAGTGTGGTCAATGGTATATTACCAAAGGAAAAACCACTTTGCTAGCACTTAATTGAGACACTGAAATTAACATATTATTGAGTTAAAGATCTATAACAGTGTCTCCAATAAAAGGTGATGTGTTGGTCATTTACAATTAATGGTTTTCATTTTAAAGATGGCGAATGTTCAACATAACATCCTCCGAAAGCGACGGCAGTGGAGTGGAGTGTGTTCTGGTAAATCCTGTGTTGAAGACAAGGCCACATTTGTGCCAGAGAAGACAACATGGCTAGGTTTCAACAGGTTATAAGTTAACATTAACTTTTCATTAAAAATAAAATGGCAAGTTTCCTTAGATGAGGCACATGCAAGAATTAAATGGGGGTTCCTGAGCTGTTTTAGGAAACCTTTTGTCTTTTTTACTGCACCAGACATCCGTGCGGTTTGTGAATGAAGCCGTCTAATGTGCATCTTACATTGGTTGAACTGCACTGAATGCTTTACCGTCAACGGTGTTCTTGGACGTTGTCCAAAACCAGAGTGTTACTGTGCGGCTTACTGCTTTCCATCACTAATCCAAAACAGGTGTAGGGGCACTAGCAAATGAAAACATCAGGAGAACATTTCTGCCGCTATATTGAAATGGTAACCAGTCAGAGCTTTCCCGAATTTAAATTGTCTCACGTGGAATGAATCATGCAAGGAAAGTGGCTTCTCGCTCGGGAAATGATCCGCACATGCTTCAGACAATTAGCAAGGGTATCTGACTTCATTTTTAAGCGACATTTTCTTAGAGCCTAAAAAACATGAAAATTCTCCGCAAAGTTGCATTTAATCTTAGGTGCAGAAACGTATATTTTTGCGTTTGTATAAGAGAAAGCAAAAATGCAACTGATGCATGAGTGTGTGTCCCTGTGGTGAGACTTACCTGCTGATGTCTGTGTCATTATTGCCTCTCCAGACACAAGAACTGTAAAGCAACATTGTTAATGTTAACACAGCGTTAAGTGTATGACCTCATAGGCTGATTCACGTACAAAATAAAGCTGTTAGTGTTTTAACCGAACATTAGGATGTATCTCTGCACTCAACGATATTGGACAGCTGTGTTCACTTTGCATATGTCCTTTTTATGCAGCAAACCCCAGTCTCAAGTACTGTTTTAGAAAAAAAACGGCCAGTGGCCTTTAATACTTGTGCTGAATTTGCCGTTTGGACAGGGAAATGTTCTGCTCCCTTACCTGATCCTTGGCACATGGTTCAACTCAAAAACACATTCATAATAATATGATTTTGCTGTGTTGCAATATTCTTAAAATAAAAGTTAGCTTTAGTATAATCTAAATCGTATTTCTTTGAACGTAGATGGACATATTGTTGAATACAAAATTTAAATGCAGAACTTGCACAAAAATGTTTTGTATTTGTTTAAGTTTAGATTATGGACAGTATGTTAGTAGTTCAGTTACACACAATATCTTTAATGAGTCCTCTTACAGATCTGCCTTGGAGGCCAGCAGCAGATGACACAAAAGGCAACTTAGCTGTTCTGCAATTCCAAAAACCGCTGTTTTAATGAAAGAGTGTGACACAGACACAGGGAGAATAGCAGAGGGATTAGATCACCACCACAGGAGAGACAGACTCTGTGGTTTTTACTATGAGTCTAAATGATCCTGCTACAGCTTGTGTCTTCTGACTTGAAGAAAGATTTCTTAATGAAAGAAATTTATCCTTGAAATTCACCCCTTCTATAAATTCAGCCATATTCTTGATTTTTGTCACTCATAGTAGTCACATAAATTGGTACTTCATTATTAGTGAAACAAGCAGGTTTTCTAGCAGCTTGTTCTGAATTGTGCTCTGTATAAATGACCCTGGAGAGTGTTTGGGGCTGAACATGATCTCATTTGAATTGGAACTCATGAACACTTAATGGCGAAATGTGCTCACTTTCATGCTCTTTGTCTTTTCCAACAAATCATTTCTCTGATTTGTGACTTCAAAGCCTCATGAGTGCTGAAAAATGTGATGTGTTGCTTAAGCAAGCTCAGACTGCTGCCTTTACACCATCCATTCCTAACACACCAGGGACATTAGTCCTCCCTCCTTAACTTGCCTTTTTTTCTCTTTTTTTCCATTTTGTTTCCACTCTTGGGTGTTCACTATGTTTCTCTGTTTGGAACCATTTTGAATAAAAAGGCATCTTTGTGCTTTATGTACAGACTTACACAGCACAGCACACACTGCAATCTGATTATCACCGGGTAGAGCTGTATCAAAAAAGACTGAAAATGCTACATGTGCCTTATATCTGAGACTGTAGTGCTGAAAAGAAAGAAATAAAGTGCACTAGTGCAAAAGTACTGTTGCAGTCATTAGTCTCTTTTTAGTAGCTTGTCTTATGTGAAGCCATAAATATTTCATTTATGCCCTTTAGAACAAGTGTATATTCTGTCAAAAGATGTCTTAGGGATGTTGCTTTGTGCCAGAAGTACAGGATTGAAGGGTATCTTTTCCAAACATTTTAAAATGGCATGTTTCTTTTCTGTGGAACACATTATAGGGGTGGAGATGTAAACAACAGCAGGCAGGATTGCCTGTTGAGGGACAGTGTGCAAATGACCACGTAGTGATCTTCTGACAGTTCCAACACATTCTGTAAGAATCCTTAAGTTATTTAATTCGAAGTCTTATGGAAAGAGTCAGCAGTTAAACAGATATTTCAGTTCATATGTGTTATGTGGAATTTCATGCTAGTTTCTTATTATTTCAGTGCCAGTAACTTCATATATGTCCAAGTTGAATTGCGAATTTAAAGGTTTATTTCTTGACTCAAGTTTCAAAACAGGGTTACAATTTTAAGTGTCAGGAAGAGAACACTTTGACACTTTGTATTTTGTGCTGTTAAGTAGTTCATTCTCCTAAATTTAAAAGTGTTCACGTTTACTGCATTATCACTACTTATTCTAGTATAAACTATTATGACGCATTTTGACAGGTTTTATTTTGTATTGTCTGTTGTCAGTCCTTTGCAAATAAATAACTTGTTTTTGTCACTGAGCCTGTATTCACTATAAAGTATTACTAATACAGACACAGATCAAGGGGGCTGAGAAATACATTGTTGTGTTTTCAGACAATTACTAGTTGTTATGCTCTGTTTTACACATGGATGGTGGTTTTTACACAATTTCTCATAGGCTTAGATGGTCATAATGCTCTGGGTTACCTTGTTATGTGTTTAAAGTGCTCTCATAGCAACAGGAGGTAGAGGCCTGTTGTTTCCATGTTATCCAGTAATCTGCCTCCATTTACAGAGCTGATAGTTTTGTTGTCCTCCTGACTGCTGGCTCTCGGTTGTAAGTTATCTTTAAGTAGCTAGACATGCTGTTCCTGCAATGCTTTGCTACAGATCATTGGTTTCTGAAATCATGGCTTTTAGTGGCAACTAAAAAGCCTTCAGATGAAAGAGTCTGATTATAGCTGAACAAAACAAGGGAAGAGTAGTGACATCATTCCAGCTGGGAGGCCAAGGGTTCCTGAGTGTGGACTTGTATGAGCCAGTTCTGTGTGATGTTAGTAATACATTAAGATCCCAATTCACTGCAGTGAAGAACACACACATATTATTTCACATATGTTTTACATATCTGCATAAATTGTATTACAGTGTAAATTCTCTTCAGTGCATAAACACATGGCTGTGTCAGTGGTTTCATATGAAAGTTTAGCTGCATAAACGTTAATCAGAACAAGGCTGGTGTGTCTCCTCATCCTTGTGGGAATGATGGATGTGACTCTGGTGACCTCTGGTGACCCCTCCACCCCAAGGCGTCATATTAGCCAACCACCCCACCCTGAAATGACTGGCAGCTTCACAGCCTGAGACCTGAACCCCTCCCCACTCCACTAACTCCATCAGCAGCAGGCTGACGTTAAGCCGTCTGAAGGTCTGTGCTCTATTTAACCTCAGTTTGGCAGTCATAGACATGAAAGTGCAATTTAATGTTATATAATGATTCTCTGGCAGGGGTTCATGCATCTTCTATATTGTGTATGAATGATTGGCTACTAATGATACACAGTTCATATCACCTCAGTCTTTTGGTCAGCCGTTACCAATCATGCTGTAGGAACAAATAAAGGCATATTGACACGGAATAAGTTAAATGATACTTAACGTTCTGTACATATAAAACCAATGTAAAAATAATGGCAGAAATATTTGAGTATCTTCACTTACACATGACCGATGACAGACCGCTATAACGTGAAGGCCTACGGTTATGGAAACTGCCGATTTCTCTGCTGAGTTTTTAAGTATCACACATAATGACCTCTCAGTTTTTTTAACATTAGTTCTGCCATTGTTTGGAGCTGGGCTTATCTGCTTGGCTCACCAATGAGCAACTACAGACCAGTTTAGCTTTTACTCCAGCACGTTTATGCATGTTACGGTGGGGCAAGCCCTTGCCATCACTGCTGAAGTCATTTTCCATCCTCTCATTGGATGACTCGGAGTGTGTGAATGCTTCTGGTGAATAATGGGCCACGTCTGACTCTGCACCTGGACGCCTGCAGTTCAGGGGTGGAATTGTTGGCGCATGTGGCGTGGGTGTCAGGGCGTGGGCAGCTGTGAATCGTCTTTTGCAGGTTGAAAACGATGGAGAAATTGCTTTTGGAAATAACTAATCTTTGTTAAGAAATTAGCCGCTCAAATCCTATAGTTGTATTCTGAGTATTTCCTGAAGTCAGACTGCTAATTGAATTCATGATAAATTGTTTGACTAAATTGTATTAAATTCATAGTATTGTAAAGAAAGCAATAACAGCATATGGGCTATAAGGATTTTTGTTGTTTTTATTCCAACTCCAAAGGTTATAAACACACTTTTCTGTGTGCCACAATTTCAAAAAGGCCATTCATGATCATTGCCCTCACAATGCATAAGCAGTTAGTCACCATTATTACTAGATTTTAAAGCACATATGTTTTTGGAGTATTCCTCACCTTTGGAGGCTTTATTTTTCTGTTGCGTTTAATGTGGTTCTCGTGCGCTACATGGATTTTATGGTTGTTTTTTCTTTCTCTGTTACCCTGAAGTCTCCACTTCATAAAACCACCATGCTGGATTTTTCCTCATATCACTGCGGAAAAATCCAGTATGTGATTGACTACTGCTTGTCCAAAAACATTTACTCTTTGAGGTATAACATTCAGATAACCTTTTGGCACATGCTTTCTTTAAATAGGAATTTAAATGCTTTACATATTTTCTTTAAACTCCTATTTAAAGCATTTCACAAAGTGATATATGTCAAATAAGAAATGTTTTTTTAGGCTCGTACTTTATTTGCATATACATTTTTTCTGCTGAGTGTTGCCTAATCAAGTTCTGTATCTTGAACTCTGGAAGACATGACCAAGTGAATTGTAATGGCAACGTGTCCCCAAAATTTAAGTCTGAATATTGAACTAAATATTAATTGAATACAAGGGTAATCCCACAATCCTATTGGTAAAATATATCTCCTATTAGGAATTTAATAGAAATTAATTCAGTGAAAAAAGTGAACAAATTGCCTGTTTTGAATAAATAATTATTTATCTTATGCTAACTTAATGGACTGCTCCAGAACTTTGCTTTTAACTCAGGACATCTGTCAACTCTGTTACAGCTAACAGCACACTCTTCACACCAACACTCACAGCTCAAGGTTTTCATGTAAAAGTCTTATAGCTTCCATATGCTTTTTACAAGGCAGACCTCCATACATCACAAGGAAAGAATCCAAAAGAGTCTGAGGGAAGTTTTTACCAGATATGTTTTCCAACTGATCAGCCAGTCCATTCAAATGTTTACTGACCTTTCTCATTTAACTCATTTATATTAAACATGGTGTTAGCAAAAAGAACATTCCACTTGATATAAAACCACTATCTAATATTCAGTCAAAAACTATATAAATTTAGCCATATTGTTCAGTTCAAGGTTATCTGTCAAGGTTAAGGTAAATGACCTCACCTGTTGTATTGTTGTATATATGATGAGATCAGTACCAACTTTTGATGCAAAATGCCGTTGTGCTTAAATGTAAAATAAGTTATTGTCTTGTTGTTGAAAAATGAATATTTGATAAATTCCTTATACTGAATAAGATCTGTCAAAGTACTTTAGGTAGTTTCCCCCCGCTCCAAAATGCCTGACTTTCACTTGCCAATAACAATGGAATGGGTTTTACTCTTGGAGCTGCAAAGGAAAAATGGTCAATGTCGGCTGTGCGTGACATTCTGAAGAAATTAGATTTTCCTTTTACCATTAAATGTATTCCCTTGATCATAGGAAAATTGCAAGATTGGAACCATTCATATGCATTTTCCACTGTGGATAAGTCTTGTCTGTTTCATTTTCAGTTGTATCAGTCACTGAGTGATGGGCAGGTTCTTACATTAGCTTTGAATCATTTATTAAATGATAATATGTTTGTAAATATATCATGCTACAAGCCATTACCATTAACAAATAATATGAAATAGCACCTATCATATTTATTCTTACCTTTTACTGCTTCACTGTTCTTCACATTTTCCAAAGCACATTTATATGACAGTTATTTCAGATATATTTACCAATATCTTCTGACCCTGAATGTAGCTTGCAATATTGCTGCACTAACATTCACCTTCAGGAGTTCTTAGTCACAGCTGTAGAGCTACACGGTACTGTTGCACTGTGTTTGGGTTCAGGTCTGCTGGCTTTAATGTGCAGAGCCTGGGGACCCTGCTGAGAGTGGTGTGGGCAGCTCCACCGGGGCCACTGTACTCTGAATGCCATGCGTAACGTATTACTCAGGTTTGCTTGTGTAGGCAGAGGGCTCTCCCCAGGGCCACCATTCCTGCGTTCTTACAGGAGGTTCTGGGGACAAACACATCAGTACCAAATTCTGACATTGACATTGAAGGCGAAATGGTCCCAGTGTAAAATGATTGCCCAGTGTAAATTTAGAATTTAGTATTTTTACTCTCACCTTCACATTTGGTGAAACTTTACAAGATTTTGGACCTGTTTGTGTTTTCTTCTCCCAGTCAGAATCCCTTTCAGGAGAAGAAGAGCTCAATGAGACGTGAAATGTGAGCACCATGTGTACAAAGAGCACCCCCACGGTGCCATTGCCATGCCATTATCTGAGGGGTGTGGATGACTTATTCAGTATTTCTGAAAATAGTTTTGTGTTCTGCAAATCAGTGTCACCACAGTAGACCAATGATCCACCTTAAGGCACGACCCCCTTTTTTCCACACCGTGTGACCCCACAGGTTAGTCACATGGAGACTTGCCTTAGTGTGAAATGTTTTACTTTTGAGAAACAAATGAGTTATGGGAAATACAAAGACCATCTGGCAGTATGCAAGATTTGTATAGCCTAAAGTAATCAGTGTGCTGTAAGTTTATCCACAATTTTAAATGTGATCTAGCTGTTGAAGCTCTCGTCTGTCCTTATGTTTTGCAGAACTGCAGCTTGAGCGTATCAGCCAAAGCTTGAGTTTTAAGCCAGGTCAAAGATCAGTGCAGCATGAGGTCATATCCTGTCTAGAGTAGCGGTCCATGGGAAAGAGATAGAGTTAAGGCTTTCTGGGACAAACACACACAATCCATGGTTATTCTCCAATCATTTTTTCATATAACCACAGTAAAAATTTTACACTTGTTATGGAACTATTTACCCGCAGAGCTGGAGCCTGCTTTTTCTGAGTCGGATTGTAGATCCCATCTCTTTTTAAAGAGTACTTCTTTTGGACACTTGGTTTAACTTGAAAATGCAGTCTCTCTATATTTTTGTGTGTGGCAGTCAGCCAGCCAAAGGATCACTGATCTGGGTTGACTAACACAATGGTCCTCAGCGAACACACACTGGTGATGACCCCTGACCTGAGGAGACTCCCCTTCATGGCGGGACATTGCTGTTGTACAACAGTCTTTAGCTTAGCTTCATCAAGATTTTTCATCTTCATGGTTCAGTGACACTGCTGCGGCCTTCTGAGCAAAAATATGTAGGAGAAGAGTGATGGGGCAAGACCACCTCTCTGAGGAGGAGGAGGAGGAGGCAAACAGCATGCGTCCACTGCACTTGAAAGAGACTTCTTGTTTGTCTTGGCCTGTTGTCACCCATGTGGATGGATAGACTGGAGGAAAGGCTTCAGGCTTTTTGGCTCTTGTCTGTCTGCTTAGTTCTTTCACTGATGCTGATTAGACCTTTCTTCAGACAAAAGTACTTTTATTTGTAAAGGCTTCTTAATAGTTATTTGTCTAATAGTTATTATTTTTCCACAACTCATTTACTTCATTGGTTGCAGTCTGACTTGCAGATTGTCTTTTCATGCTCATGATCTGCACAAGTCTTCAGTCAGCTATAATACTATTATTAATCTAGGTTTTCACAGTTCAGTGGTTTTGTTTTAAAAGAAAATATCTCCCACAGCCTTCACCTTCATGTTGACAACTTGCTGAGTTTGTAAGTAAGTTCTGAATGCATGCTGACAAATTGGTTACAATGAGATTTACTAAACAAATGGTATTTAATCAGCCTGTTTCGAAAGTTTGCTTTCAGCAATGGGAAAACCAGAGTAATCGCTCAGCTGCTGAATGGCTTTGGAAAAGGAGGCATCTTTTGACCTTGCCACCTCCATTTCTTGATTTTATTTCCATGTTAAATTTGTAGGTGCATTGCTTTTGGGCCACTTTCTGTAAGTAACTTTTTTTATTCCCTCACTATTTTTCTCTGAGTCTCACGCGGTGTGAACTACTCCCTTTATGGTCCTGGCCTCCCGCTTTTTATGAGAGCTGTGAATCACTTGTCATCATTGATCCTTCCCTGGGAATAGGAGGTGGAATTCGCTTAAGCAAGTTAAATCCGGAGAACTACTATTTTACTGGCAGCATGAGTAAAACAGCTGTAATCCAGTTAATAGGATTAGACATCAAGCATCACGTTATCACACTCATTCAGTGATTGGCAGGAGATCTGTGACCTTTGAAATCTGTGATCTTTGCCTCGTTATTGTTTTGCATCTTCAGTGTTTTAATGAATGAAAGAAAGTGAAAGTAGCCTAATGTCTCCTAGATTGACCCATGTCTCACCAAGTTACTGACAGAAAACTTCTACATTTAATTTTTCCTTCTCATCCTGCAATTGAATCTCAGGCAAACAAAGGCTCACTATCACCACCCTGAGTGCTATATGGAAAAACCGGGAGCTGGGAAACACAGCCAAGCCAACAGTGTGGTGAGACAGAAGTGTTGAGCGCAGCACATGCCCAGATCCTCACTGAGCGGAACCCTCCATTTGTTATTGTTTCCCATGTTCAGCAAAACCAGTAATACCTTCCACATTAACGTGCACGTCTCGCTCAGCCCTGGCAGGCTTCACCAGTCAGACTTTATTTCAGGGGTTGCTAACCAAAAAAGCCACAAACTGTGGACTTTTGCCATTTTCCACCATGTATGGGCTAACACGCATACATGAAAAAAACCCATCTGTTTTTTGACTGTCTCTGACGAGTTAAGCGATATTTCCACACATATTTCAGCAGCTCTCTTTGAACACCGGGGGGTTTTATTTCCTTATGTAAAAAAAAGTTTCCTGTACTTGAGATTAAATGGACCACGGTACATTCTGGTGCAATCAGAATTAATCCTCCATGAGATTTATTACAAATCAGTGAAATAAACTGAGAAAATATGACCCCAGAAAAATACACTTGGCTCACTTCACCAACTGTGTAAGAATCCTTGAAAATGGATCCTTGAGCCTTATTTACAAAATATGATTTGTGGCATTTGTACCAGTTCTAGCAGATGTTCTAAATGTGCTTTTGTATCTGTCGTGTTTACAGAATTGATATAACTATAATTTAAATATTAGTAACATAATTATTTTATTTATTTCAGTACCTTGAAATGTTAACTGATATATATGTTTGGTAGCTTTAAGCGTATCTTTGAAGTCATGTGGTGGTTCCCTCAGTTCTAGAGTCTAAAGAGTATAACATGCACTGAACAATGAAAAGTGGAAATGATACTTTTGGAAGAGGAACTTTAACCAGAAGCCCACCCCAACATTACACACAAGCTCTTAAATGTCTGCCTCAGAGACACAGCAAAGGCTTGGCCAGGGCTGAGGGGGTATGGAAAATCCAGCCCATCTCTAGAGAAACCGTGAGCTCATTGTTTTGGCAAGAGACTGAAGGCTCCCTGTGAGCAGAGCCGAACGGTAGCCTTCGTCCCTTCCAATCGGCTATACTATGCTCTAGTAAAGACCACTGCTATCACTTTACTTTTACTCCACTGCTAAAACCGGTCAGTTCAGGACATTGTCATTGATATGAAGCTTAATGTTTAATATTTAATCTTAACAGCATTAAACTGGTCTTTTTATCTGTCAGGTTATGGGGATTAATAAGCTAAAGCATTTAACATAACCAACCACAAAACAGTTGTTTTATACATTAGATAGCCCAACATAAATCTCCATAAATTTCCTGAAGGTTGAAAAAGTAATAAATGTAGAGCATTTATGACTGAAATTTGCTATTACGCTTGTGTCATGTAAAAATCCTTTGCTAACTGTTGGGTATATTAACTAAAGCTGATGTGTTCAGTTAACACTAATGGATGCTATAAATAACGTGATCATTATAACATTATTTCATGCTGTCTGACTGAAGTGTTGATAAATGTCTCATCTGATCTCTGCAACTTGTAGCAGAAACTCTAATGAAAGTTTCACACATCAAGCCAAGCTTCCTTGTGAAATGCAACATGTCATTAATTTACATTCAACCCAAGTGGCACAGTGTACTCCGCTTGAACAACAGTCCTCCTGTTGTTTTAAATGCAAAACAAGGTGGACTGAAGTGTTGTTGGCCTGTGTAAGACCAGTCATGTACAAGCTAAGAGCTTACCTATATTTGGTAACAGCAAAACACATTTCGAGATGTTTGATGAAGAAAATTATGAATTATTCTTGGTCTTAAAGCTACACGTTTTCAAGCTAAAAGCTAAATAAGAATTTATACATTTCCAGGACTGCGCTTCCAGTTGGTGTCACAACATATTTTCCTTTTTTTTTTTTCATTGACTTTGCCGCACTTAAAAGAAGTGAAAGACAGTTACATAAGTATGTCTGTCATAGCTTCCATGGAAGGTGTGTGTATGTGAGAGAGTGAGAGAGAGGGAGGAAAACAGAGACGGGCGGACAAGCACTGGAAGACCGCTCATTCCATTCCTTCTGTTTGTGGTTTTAAAGCTCCGTAAACACTGCAGACAGGTGCTTATTTTGTACTTATTTTATTATACAATATTGATTTCCACAAATGCCACGAATAGACACAAGTACAATGTCTGGGAAAAGTCTTTCATTGCTTTAGAAGAATTCTAGTGGAACTCCATAATCCTTTAATTAGATGTAAGTGCGTGAAAGGGAGTTGGTTAGAGATGGTTAGAGACTTATGTAACCAACTGGCATGATTTATGTTTAGCTAATCGTTAAAATGAGCCAAAAACGTGTATCTATCCCTCATGTGACCTGTGTTATTGTCCACTGGGTAATTTTAGTCTCTCTCTCTCTCGCTCTCTCTCTCTCTCTGCACATTTGGTTTAACTTGTGGTTATTTAAAAAATGATTTTTGCTATGATTTTTTCCGCCCTGTTGCATCATAGAGTTTCCGCTGTATAAATGGATGTACTTGGCCAGGACAGCTTGTAGAAAAGGGGAGATCCATTTTTATCCATTTTAAATCCTTATCCATTTAATTATCAGCCACAATATACAAACCATTTATACTTGTGTGTGTTGTAGATATCTCTCTTCTATCCCATACACAGCAGTAATTTGTAGTTCTTACGATATTAGGTTTCACTCGAGGAAACTGTTGCATGTATTATGCTGTTCTTGTTAACACATTACTAACAGTAACAGTTTTGTTGTTGTTTTTGTTGTTGAAGCCATTTTTCAGCACATCATATATGTAGCTCACAAAACATGATGGACAAAGGCATTTTTAGATTTTTGATGTTTCATACTGAAAATAATTATTTCTTCTTAACTAGTAACTGTTGCCCTAAAATAAGGGGAGTGATGCCTTATGTTGCCTTAAATATGATTTGTTCATTTTGATTTGCCCATCAGCTTACGCTAACCGATGTAGTCTAATTGTCAGTCTATAAAATAAAATGTTTGTATCTACAACTAATCTACAAAGATCAATGGAAGAAAAAAATGCAACTGCGCAATATTCTAAGACTACTAGCCCCAGTCCTCCACAATCAGCAACTGTGTATAAATTGGGGCAAAAATCAGGCTACAAATTGTGTAGTGGTCCTATAATAACAGCTCTGTTGGGGCAATGGTAGTGTAATGATTAGGGAGCTGGTCCTGTGTTCAGAAGGTTGCCAGTTCGAATTCCGGGCCAGTAAAGGTACCACTGAGGTACTCATGAGCAAGCCACCTTCCTCAAGCACTGCTCCCCGGGTGCTGCTTGTGTCGACTGCCCACTGCTCCTTCACGGATGGGTCAAATGCAAAGGTCACATTTCGTTGTGGTGCATTGTGTGTTGTGCTGTGATGTGTTCACAATGACAATCATTTACTTTCACTTTTAATTTTCATTGTCCTGCACTACATTTGTGCAGTAGCCCACAGCAGTGAAAAGCTTTTCAATATCCATCTAAAGTCAAGGTTGCGGGAACCTCTCTTTGTTGCAGTGCAGAAGCTGTTCATGAGTCATTATCACATACTGGTTGGCTTGACTAATTAACAACTCTAAATGATTTGAGCGAAATCTTTTCTTATATACACACATGTACAGACGCTTAGACGATTAAGTGCCACCCAGCTTGCATGCCTCTCCCATTTCTCTCCCATGTTTCTCCCATTCCAGGCCATACAGTGGCATCCCTTTCTCCTGTCCCCTGATTAATAAAAGACACTTGGATGGAATAACTTTGTTCTGTGCTAAGTTTGGAGCTACCTTAAAATAAGTGTGCATGCTGTCACAGATTACAATGTGTGCGCTTCCTTTGGCCCTCCTACCACAGTTTAGCTGTTCATGGTTTAGAAGCACAGTGTACTTGGGTCACTAGGGCAAGTATTTGAAACCATGACTTCATGAGCCTTCCATGTTTCATTTCAGTAGTGAAACTCTCTCCGGCATGGCATTGTTGCATCTGTTTTCTATCATGAGGTTTTCAAAACATTTTATAATTCATATTTGTCATGGTGTAATGGAGGGAAGGAGATGAGGACACTGTCATCAAAGGGTTTATTTAAGGGAACTAGCAGGGGGAACACAAAGGTGGCAAAACAGGAGTCCAAATACGAGGGCAAAAGGCCAGCAGGCGAGGGCTCGGGGGCCCTCCTGGGAGCAGGCGAGGGCAGCGAGACCTCCATGGGTGTGGGCTGCGAGACCTCCACGGGCGCAGCCTCGGGCTGCTGAACTCTCCTAGGTGCAGGTGTGGGAGGTCGAAGGTTAAGCAGTGTCTCGGGGCATGGTGTGGCACGAGGGAGTGGGTCTGGGAAAGTCTGGGTCAGAGCAAACAGATCCTGGGAGGTAGGAGGGCTAGGTGTTGCTGGGTCTGGTGTAACACGGGGAAGTGAGTCAGAAGGTGTCAGCATCTGAGAGAGTGTGTCGGTGGAGGTCAGAGGGCTAAGGAGTGTCTCAGAGGTTGGTGTGGTACTATGAAGTGAGTCAGGGGGTGTCAAGGTCAGAGCAGGAGTATCATGGGAGGTCAGAGGGCTAGGGAGTGCTTCACAGTTTAGTGTGGCACAGGGAAGTGAGTCTGGGACCGACAGGGTGCGGGAGAGGTCAGTTAGGGCAGACAGGGCCTGGGAAACTTGGTCGGGTGCAGGGAAACAACCCAGGAGTGTATCAGAGGTGGTCAGGGCAATATATAAAGGTTTCAAGGTGGATAGTGCTTGGGTGACGGTGTTGGAGGAACTGGTCGGGGTAGTGATTAACAAATGAATAAGGTCTTTTAACTTCAAAAGGAGTGCGAGACCTTCAGGTATAGGGTCAGGGGTGCACAGGGCCAGGGCAGAATTCGGAGTGAGACTGGAGTCATGAGGGATGTGGAGGGTATCCAGAATGGAGTCAGGTACAAGGTCAGGGGCAGTCTGGGAAGGTGCATAGTCAGAGGCAGAGCCAGTAGTGGAGTCAACAGAGATGTGGATGGTGTCCAGAATGGAGTCAGGTGCATGTTCAGGGGCAGAGGCAGGAATGGAGCCAACCAGGAAGCCAGTGGGTAGAGCCCAGAGTGGAGCCTGATAAGTAGCCGGATGAGGAGCCAGGGGAAAGGGAGAAGGGTTGTGGAAGGAAGACAGAGTCTTCTTGGGCTGAGGGGCAATGTAGCTGGAGCCCCGACGTCGTGTCTGGCCCCGCCTTTTTCGCCCCCGGGCCGCGGAGTATCCCCCACACCATATCGCTAGGCGAGCCCCCGCTAGCGGGAGCGTGGGGAAGTCCTCCGTGGCAGAGTCGTCCGAGGCAGGGCTGTCCACAAACGCCGAGGCTGGCAGGATGGTCGGCGGTCCTTGCGATGTCCTCCCTCCAGCTGGGTCCAGTGTCCACAGCTCCTCTTCCTCATCTGACTCCAGGTAGCCCAGCAGCTCCGGGATGGAGTAACAGCTGGTCACAGCATGCTCCTCCAGCTGCTGGACTCCCCAAGCCTCACCTCCTATGCCTGCAGGTCCTCTTGGTGGGAGTCTGTCTTCTGTCATGGTGTAGTGGAGGGAAGGAGGTGAGGACACTGTTGCAGGCATCAAAGGGTTTATTTAAGGGAACTAGCAGGGGGAACACAAAGGTGGCAAAACAGGAGAACAAAGGCAGTCCAAATACGAGGGCAAAAGGCACACAAAAGGCAGGGGAAAAAGACCACAAAACAGGAACAAAGTGACAACTGAAAGCTGAGGTCCGTGCTCCCAGTCGTACACAGCAGGTAAGGGAAAAAGCCTCCATAAGTATCCAGAAAGAGCGAGGTCCTTACACTCCAAGACTCACAAGGCAAACCGAAACGATCCAGACTCGATACACACACAGCAGTCTGACCAGAGGGGAAAGCTTACTGGGAGTCACGGACATGGGGAGAAAACACAGGAAAAGGAGGTGAATGACATGAGGGAGATCCAACTAAAACAAGGTCCACCAAATCCACGGGGCAAAAATCAGACGAGAAGTATCAAATAAAAGGCGGGGCTCGTGCTCCCAGCAGTATGATACTGCTACCGGAGGACTCCTCTGTGGGGAAACAGAAGGAGCAATCTCCTGATGCTCCAAGACCCACACGGTTAAACAAAAGGCGATCCAGGCACTGGCAAAACCTTGCAGCCTGACCGGATGGAGGGTTTGGCTGGGGGACACGAGCCTAGGGAAAACACACACAAAACACAGGTGAGGGAGAAACACTGTGCAAAGACTGACCGTACAAAACCACAAACCAGAAGGAGATCCACCACACATATTATGAGGGAGACACTCGGAGAAACAAGGGTCAGACAGGATTAAATAAGGCCACACAACTCAGCAAACAAGTGCTTGCACCAATCCCAAACTCAAAGCAAAGGAGACACAGGTGAACATAATGATAAGCGCAGGGGTGTTCTAAACAGACACTGACATACTAGGTAGGGAACACGCAGTGCAAACAACATACCCGGAAGTGGGGTGCGCTCTAAACAGATAGCGAACTACTCAAGAGGGCATGAAGTGAAGACAGAAACCCAGAAGTGGGGAACAAGCTAACGAGGAAAGCTAAGGCTAACCGAGGAGACAAGAGGAGTAAACACCACAGAAATAACACTGGAAGTGAACCCAGAGAACAAGAGAAACAAAGAACAAACACTTAACTGTGTTCAAGGGGGCACTGTCCGGCTAAAGTCCAACGGAGCCGTGACAATATTATGTCGGATTTTTTGCCATTTTTTCTTTTTTAATGGCACACTGGTAAAAAGCCCCAGTGCAATGACAGAGACACTGCGGTAAAAATGGTGCCTTTCCTTCAGACGAGACTTAACACTGAGATGGAACCACATCTGTCGGGCTAAAATTGTCCACCATGTCCTTCTCAGCTCTGATCTAATAATCGTCCCCTACCTGCAACTAGCGAACTTCCCCTTCGTCATCTTAGGTTATGCATGGTGAGTGTACTGGTGCAGAACAGCTGCGGGTCACTGTGGGTCTTTGTGTGTCTACAAAAATGATATAGAAATGTGGCATTAACAATCCATAATTATCATTCAGTTCTCAGTTTCAAAGTAGGTTTTATTTTAAAAATACGAACGTAATTCTGAATCACTTTCTGTTTGCTCTTTTCAGAGAGAGCGTGTGTGTCTTTGTGTATGAAAGAGAGACAGAGGGAGAGAGTGTGTGTAATACCGATTCTGAACTATGCATTCTAAATTTGTGACTGGGCATCACAACCCATATTTCCAACCTCCATCTCTATCCAAAATATTTAGTGTATTTATAGGCCAAAACTGTCCTGCTCTCTGTGATCTGATTTCTCTAACTGGTATTAATATATCACAGCTGGTGTCATTCAATCACTGATCTTTTTACGACACTGGGAGATGGTATTGGATAGTTCAGGTCATGAAACCTAAAACATCTTAGTTTGACTTCTACAGGTTTAGCAGAGAAAATATGGCACTAGCAAACTTACTGTAAAGTAGACATTGAGCACAAATAAACTGGAAAATATACTGTATATTCAGTTTATTTCTAAACCCTGAAACACTGAAGTCTGTAAATGTCCTTGAGCTTAATGGTCTTTGGTTTTAGGAGTAATGCACTGGCAGGATGAGGAAACACTGAAGCCACGTTCTGTGTTCTATTCAAAGGCAGCAGTGGCTCTCTGCCCTCCCTGTGCTCTGTTTCAAGCCACACTAAGCTTTCACTTGTTCATTATAAGTAGCTAGATGAATCTCGTGAAAGACTTTTCCTTTCATGAAAATAGGTAGACGTATTTCCGTGCAAGATGCAGTCTGCAGAAGGCTGGGTCACACTGGAAACCAGCCACCAGTGCACTAATTTCCAGGAAGGCCAACTCTTATTCCATATATCGCAAAACTCAAGAAGCTTACAAATTCTGAAAAGACTAGAGTGGACCTGACTTAAGTCTAATATGTCATTTTTTGCAGTTATTTCTGGGGTGCCAAAATAAGCAATCCACATTTACATAATGTCTCATGGGTTTCTCAATGTTTTTGCAATGATGTGTGCGTGTGTGTACTGGGTGGATGGAACATTGATGGTTTATGACTCATTTTCATGCGAACCATATTTGGTTGAAACAATGCCAGTATTTTCAAATGGTCTTTTCTCCCTTCATCAGTTCTTTCTTTCTTTATTTTCTGATAAATCTCTGCTGTTTATTGCAGCTTTGTGCCATTGCCCTCTAGGACAAATGTTCAAACATTTGTTTTACACCCCTGTCTTTCTGAAATCTATATCAGAATTTTATTTTGAACTTTTTCATATTAAACAACTCTTAAATTAAATAGCTGTGTTCAAGACTAACATGTTTTTAAAAATAAGTCTAATGTTTTTATTATTGTGGTTGCTCATCTCACTCTGAAAAGATCCATTACTGTTATTAAACAGGAGAAGACAGTCGGGCCCTGCCAACCCCTTACCTTTGTATGCGACCACTCCAGCGTGCGCACACACACACAAACACAAACACTTAACATAAGTCTAATTTGTTGCAGTAATTTGGAGCTTAAAATTTAATTCCTTTGTTAAGTGAGTGAAAATTTTGTTTAGTTTAGTATTGCGTGTTTTGGTGTAAAGAAGCAGTGTAATGTTGTATACAGTATAGAACTAAGGAGAACAAATTATTTTCAAGAGAAAGGTAAGAATCTTTCCAAGAATACACTTTAAAAAACGTCTCTGAATTGCTGAATGACTTCTTGTATTTCTGTGTGATGGTGCTATTAAATATGTTTTGGTATGCGTATAAGGGGATCTAGGTCGCTGTTTTGGGGATTTTAAGGGAGATCTATCCATATATATATATATATACACACATACATATACTGTATATATATATACATACATATACTGTAAATATATCCTCACAATCCTCACAAGAGTCCCAATTACATCCTATATCTCACTGCTAAAGACGGAAATGAAATGCTGTTACGTGCCTTTATATGCAGACCTGCGTGAGAAAGCAGATGGACACATCCTGACCAACAGCAGGGTTCCACACGTCACTAATTACGCACCTTCGGGGGCATATTATCTGTAGCCAGTGATTAGAAAGGTGATCCAAGTGTGTAGAAGAGGAAACAGCACAAATTAACAGGCCCCAGCACTCTGGACGTACCCTCAGGCCACACTATCATGTAACTGACTCTCACAAACCCCGCCGCCACACACTGGGTCATTTTTTCCTTTTCTTTTTCTGTTTTCTTTTATTTGTTTGGGTTAGATTTTGGAGACATGAAGCTAAAATATAAAGTGAAATTAATATAAGGTGAATGCTCTTTGAAAGATTGATTTAAGTTTTTGAACATAGTGTTTAAAGTATTTAAATAATTTGTCTTGTCTTAGAAATACAGAATAATTTTTCTCTGCATACTCACTTTTTTCAGGAATTTACCTGTTTGATATGACCTACATTGACTCTGCCTACCCAGCCACCGACAGCATCATAGAAACTGAGCAGAGGGCCAATCAGATGAACAATCTCCTGCGTGTCATCTCTGACCTTCAAGTGTCCTGCAACTATGGTCAGTTTATAATGTATCTGACAGGTTTTCCTGTTTAAAAGTAAGTTAATTTTTCCATGCATCATTGAATTAGCCAAAAGTGTAAGGTAGTGAATAACATTTGATAATCACTAGGTACGGTGGTGAGAGTGATGAGACAAAATAATAGGTCTACAGTAGTCAGGTTATTGAGGAATATGTCAAGGCAGATTTAATAAATTCAATGTACAATGTTTTGAATTTTTTTTTAAGTGCCAGAGCTGTTATATTGTTGCCACAAGAGGGAGCCTTTGAGGTTCAAATACTTTTCTTTGACATTTTATCCCCAGTCTTTAGCTTTTTTTGCATATATATTTTGGATGTCATAATTAAGTGTAAAGCATCTGTCTGCATCTACTAAATGGAAGTGACTGAGTGAATTTCCCTCCTTTTTCTACAGATCACTTACTGACATTACCACATGTGCAGAAATACCTGATGTCAGTGCGATACATTGAGGAACTTCAAAAGTTTGTGGAAGATGACAACTATACGTAGGTTCTTTGTAAAATGTATTTGTAGGAACTTGGATCACTAAGAAATGTAGATGAGAGAGAAGATTACCTTAAATGACTGTTGACATTTTTACAGTTTCAATAATAAAACTATTAAAATGCATCCAAATTCAACAGCCCATAATACAAAAGTTGAGTGAGTGATTGTCACTGCAAATTTTGAAAATTGAAAAAATACTTCTAAAAATATCCTTCTAGTTGGTTCCTCACATCTGTCATTCAAAATGGTTCACCTTTTAGTCTGTAAAGAGTATTACTACTAAACCGTGTGGCTTTTAGGTCCATTTGGTCAGGCCAAGTGGCCCATAGTTTAACCAGCCCCCTTACATTTTCTGGCCGCAGTTACACATGCTTAGTGTGGTTCAGTGTTAGCAAAATTCCATATTTGTTTTGTATATCTTGGTCTTTTAGATAGCCATTTTACATTTTCCCTAAATTAATGAATCTTCAGCCTGTCACTTTTTCAGTTTTCAAAAAGTATGCGTCTTTCACGAGTGAATTATTTCAGGTTCTCATGAAAAGGTATTTAAATAGATTCAAGTAATTTTTTTCTTTTAAGAAACCTCAGAGTAAAGTCTTTTTATAAGATGACGACACGTCCAGTCAGGCCTCCACCCACTTCCCCATCCTATATTTAATGTTCGAAGTGCCCTCCAAACTCACCGTGTGGTCCTGTCAGTCTGCAACATTTCACTGGGGCAGGTATCTCTCCCTGTTTAAACTTGTTGAAACGTCTATGGGCAACAAAGGAATTAAAAGCTGTATGTCAGCACTTCCCACAAACCCATTTATGTGCTTGAACTTTCATCTCAGTGTGACGTCAGCTTTCTTGCGGTACTTTGCTTACATGTAGTTGTTGATTATAATTTCAGGTGTCATTATATGTGTTTTCCCCGAGCTTTGAGTTCACCACATCACCAAAGAGACAATTTTTTCTTGACCACTTTTAAAGCTGTTCTAGTGAAGGTGTTAAATGTACAATGTGCAATGTACATTATTTGAATAAAATGTTGATCAACAGGTGGGACTGCCTGTGATGAATGGAAGATGGATAGACTATTGAGCAAACAAACAGAATCTTGTTGGTTACCCAGAGTGCAAGGAACTGTTTTATGTCAACACATTAAACAGTTATCCGTGTATTGAACATTTGGTATAAGTGCACCAAATGTTGCACTTAAGGTTTATTGTTAGGGTTATTCTTTGCACTGTTAACACTAAAGCCACATTGTCTCGTCTTTCTGTATACTTGTTCAGTATATATCAGAGATGACGATAAAGTTTACTTGGATTTTGACTTTATGCATAGAGCGTTTTTAGACCTGTTTTCAACTTCTTTGTTTGTCCTCGTCTGCAGGCTGTCTCTGAGGATTGAACCAGGGAACAGTTCACCTCGCCTTGTGTCATCCAAAGAAGATCTTGGAGGTAGATTTTGTTAAATGACCTACCTTCACTCTTAGCTCTACCCATGTAAAGATGGCATTCTTTATCAATTAAAAAAACTTGATTTCTGTATTTACAACACGAGTGGTGGAACTGAAGGGCTTTTGGGTATAATGGACAATGGAAGACTGCTTTATTTAGTAGATCCATGTTACCTGAATGCCCTAGGAGTGTCAGGATGTTATGTTAGCCGGTTTTTCAAGATTTGGAGTCTGCTTTTAAGCTGGAGTTGCACTTTCCTTTTTTGAGCGAAAGTTTGAATGTCATACCTGAAACTTAAACCAGATCTGCTACTGTGTGTTGATTTACAATTCAAATACAAACGCTTTGTTGGGCAGTAAGACACTAGAGAAAATGGTGGATAGGCTCAGCAAAGAAACTATTGAGTAAAACTGAAGTAGTGGCTGGATTATGTCAGAGTTATAATAGTCATACCAACCCGTTTCACATTTTGGGCATTTTTATTACAAGATATTTATGCATGCTTAGCACAAACAATAACAGCAACGTGCTGAGGTGCTTCCCTGTTTGTTCTCGTAATAAAATTAATATTCTCATGCACACTTTCTTTTTTAGCTTGAATTTTGTTAGCTTGAATTCAGTTCAGTGTGTCTGACAAAACACCATTTATTGGAAATAGAGAATATAAAATACAATGTATTTTAAATAATTATAAAGAAAGGTAAAATTTCTTTCTTATAATATTATTTTAGAAACATGAATATTTTTACACATATGGCCTTTAAGCTCCACATACAGTATTGTGTATAAATCCTTACACTAATGTAAGCACAGATCTAAGGCCAAGATCATTTTGCCAAGACCCTTCTTATTCTTTCCCTGATCCTAATCTTGTCGTGTCAGATTTATTTATGTTTTGTTTCTATTAAAATAATATGATAATAATAATATGAGCTGCTATAAAATTAATAGAAAATAGGTGTGTTTCCTCTTTCTATTACTCAGGAGGACAAGATGTAAACAAGGTAATTTTGAGTGTTTCGTGTTTAGTACAGATGCGGTTACACTCTAATGCAATACTTCTTAGGTACTGAAATGGTGTTTGAGCAACCACAGGTTGTGCTTCACCTGGAATGTGACAGCACTGGTTGCTGCGTGCAGGAATGTGGGTTTTGTGAGCTCAGGAGCAGTGCTTGAGAAATGTGCCCTGCTCATATGTACTTCAGTGTAACTTTTACCATCGTCTTGAACCGTCGAACTTTACCGGGACTTGAACCGTCAACCCTCTAATCACAGGGCCAATTTCCAAATAGTAACGCTGCCACCTGCCCCTAAATTTTTCAGCCTTGTTGTTGGTTTACTTTAGTTTTAAGCAACTTTTAACTGTTCATAGGCCTGTTTATCTCCTACAGAATAAAGCTGAAAGATTCTGATTAATCAGTCAGTATGTTTGTTTTCCAGTTTCTTTAGCCTTTAACACTTCTCACACACCATTGGCCTGCTGGCTTCTTTGTAGAACCTTTAACGATGGAATCACTGATGGTTGTGGTTGGAAATGGTGTAAGCTTCCATGCACTAATTGGGAAGGGAGATCTGTTTCCATTTACAGTTGAGTTACACAGCGTCCCCTCCGGCCTGTTAAAGACAGTAGGGGAGTTCGGGATTTCAAGCACTACTAATTATCAGCAAATGCCTGTGTGCTATGGCACCACAAATACCTCTCGGATTTTACTGTGCAGTGGAAAAAGGCCAAAAACCTGACTGCACAGAATATGTTGACTTTCTCTGTAGGCCTTTTGGATTATCTCTGATTACGGTTATGATATTGTGTGTTTACGTTCTGAGGTGGTTTTATGCTGATACAGCATGATTGTAATGTTTCAGCTAGTTTGGGAGGCTGGTCTATGTATTAGTGAATTTCCAGCACTGGATATTTGAAGCTGTGTTAACTGCATGTTAGGATTTGCTGAAATTGGACACATATGGCATTAATGGGTTCAAGTGTGCATTTTAGTGTTGTTTGTTTTCATCAGGAAAACCAAAAAAGTGTAAAAAAAAATTAGAGCTATATCCACATGATTAGGATTAACAAATGAAAAAAACTTAAGGTATAAAAGTTTTAAAAAATGAAAGTGCAGCATAGCTTTTTGAAACCAACTGTATGCTGTCTCCAACACTATTTCTAGAAAAGCAGGTGTGTGTCTGTGTGTTTGTATCAGGACCTTCCGAGGAGTCGGTTTCAGTCAAATATAATCGGAGACCAACATGTCCTGATACGTCAGTGGTAGCCCATCTGCCAACTCCACCTCCAGCCCGGCACAGGAAGAGCCACAGCCTGGGCAACAAGTGAGTCTATAACACATTGCTGTTTTCTCAAAACCTCTAACTTGTGTAGTCTGACAATTACTTGATCTCATTCTGTCTACTCTCCCCTGCTCTCTGTCTCTCTCTTGCTATCATTCTCTTTCTCTTGACAGTATGATGTGCCAGTTTGGAGTGGTGGAGTGTAAGAGTGCCACCTTCTCTGCAAAAGAAAAGGCTCGTCATCTGCTGGATGATAGCTTCTTAGAGTCGCACAGTCCTGTTCGAAACCACACACACGACTCTGTTTTTACTAATGGCGTCTCATTAGGTCTGTAACTTAATATATTTGTATGTGTTTGCATTCACTTCGTACTCACACCCAGAGCCTAATTACATATTTGTACCACCAACCCAGTAACAAGGGAGAGGTGCAGACAAAGCATTGGCTTTGTCTGACTCATAATTTACTTTTTCATCATTCATTTCTTTATCCATTTTCATTATGTAAGGGAACGAATTGCTTTTCCATTGGTGTTCTGTAGTATGTCATGACATGTTTTATTAATAACGCCCAGTAGCACGCAGCAAGCACTGAATTTTAGTTGCTTCAGATTTAGTCTGTGACAGTTACATTCAGTCCATTCTAAAATCATCCCCTGGAAATTATACAACAGATTCTGTCCAACTGCAATTCCAAACATTAGTATATAAGAAGAAAATGACATTTATTCTTATCTTCCTCTGTTTTTGCAGGCAGCAGAGAGAGCTCCTTCAGTGATGAGTTGTCATCTACAGTTGAAAGGTGACAAATTGGTCTTATTCAAACTTATGAGCTAACACTAAAGTTCGTCACCTTCTTCAATGTTTTGTTGGGTCGGTGGTAGTCCTGGGCAATTTGATCTCAAATCCATATTGAACATTTTACCTTGATTAGGATTAATGAACAATTATTTTGTTTTGGGATTTATGTTCCCTCATAGTTCGCTGGCAAGGTTTGTACTGTAAATAGGCTCAACTGTTTACTGCACCTTCGTTCAGACTGGTCATGGCAGTGGTATTATGTACAAGCGGTATTATGTTTTAAAAAATAATCAGTTGTTGTCATGGTCAAGATTACATCAATTAGAGGTGCTGAATGTCAGTTTGGATTAATTGCTAAGTTCAAGGTGGTGGCATTGTGGTAGGATACCAGGTTACAAATCAAGACATTGTGGTTTTAGACCTAGCTCTGTCCAACCTCCAGCACCATCATCATTTAGTCCTTGACTCAATGATACCCGTAACCCCAAGATTTTCCAGGAAGACTGTCTCGTATGTGCGAAATACAAAAAATTGCGTAAGGCAGGAAATATAAAATGTGGGAAAAAAGTTTAAGAATGTCAAAGTTAGCAATCCAGTTCATTTTCTTTACTTAGCACCATTTCTACCTGAACACACATTAACAACAGGTTCTGAAGGGACACTATGGAAAATCACTATGTTTTTATTTGTCATAGCAAAGCATCTTTTAGGTTTACCAAAAAATCAAAGTACTTATTACTGATTCCAGGGGCCGTATGTATGCTACACTGGGTCCAAACTGGAGGGTTCCGGTCCGTAACTCTCCCAGAACCAGAGGATTTGTTTACAGGTATGTGTCTAACAACTAGAGGATATTTATGCTTAACTGTGCAGTTTTAAGTTAGTGGATGGGGAACATCGATTCCTTTTGTGTTTCCTCTTTTTTACTTCTCTCTTTTACTTCTTTTGAACAAATTTTTATGGATGAAAACCTCAAACTTCAAAGTATTGAAAGAATACAGTTCATGGCACGGCTGTGACACGTCAGGAATTTAGGTTCACCTTGGCCTACATCATTGTATTTAAAACGCAGATAATTGCATAATTTAAATTGCAGTCTGATTGACTTTAATATCCTAATATTCCATTGTGCCTCAGTTTTGTGACAGTAAAGAGCAAGTAGTCACCCATAAAGCATTTTGCAGGTCTGAAGTCTTCCTAAATCCCAGCACAAGACCGTTGCAAAATGAAACAACAAAGCTGTTCACCACTGCGTGAACTAAAATGAGAAATAGCAAATTTATTGTGATTCAGTAGTTGTGTAGTCATTTGATGTGTTTCACACAAAGTACACCCTTTTATTCTACGTCATGTAAACATTGTCCTCTCAGCTATATGTATGTATACAGTGAGATGTATGATGTGGCTCCAGTTTCTACGTAGTAATAAATAAACTTACTTGCTGTACTGGAATTTACTTTGGTGTATTAAATGTTTATAAGATTGCAGCAGTTAAATATGATTATTAAATCTGTTTAATAGCAATCTATTAAAAAAATAAACAGTACCTCTATACAATCTAAACTACAAGTCAAAAACTAGAAATAAAATATAAATATAAAAAATTAAAATAAACTGTAAATATAAACTCTAAGCTAGTAGTTGACAGTCAAAGTGTGCACATTTGAAGAGAAGCAAGATGCATGCAATAAAAGCATTAGATGCCTTCCAACAATTATCCTAAATGCATTTGCAGCAAAACTACTTTGTAATGTCGCTGTTTCTCTTGCCTAGTGCATCAGGGGCCGTTTCCAGTTACGAGTGCAGTTCACTGAGCAGTATCACCATTGAGGGACCTTTACGAAGAAAGACAGTCATGAAAGAGGGCAAGAAACCTACAGTGGGTGTTCTCTGCATTTTATCCTCAATAAATTATAACCTCACCACAATATAGTGCTAGTGTTTACGCTCTTTTTTTACTCAGCTGTCATCTTGGAAGCGATATTGGATTGTTCTTTCTGGTTCCACACTTATCTACTTTGGATCCAAAGCTTTAAGAGCAAATGAAAGAAGACATGTGAGTGGTCAAATTACTTTGTCAAGCTGCCTCTTGTGGTTTCTGCCAGCCTGCCATTTTAAGGATATTCATATTCCCCAGTGATATTTTTATCTCACCCAGTATGAATCTACAGTAATGTAGCTTTTGAGTCTTGATACGTGTTATACAAGTCAATCAAATAAAACCATGAATCAGTTTAAGAACCTTTTGAATATTAATTCATAATCAATGCAGACTGGCTGTAGAGACTGGATTACTGCAGTAACTACTCTAGCACTGCAGTGCCTTTGCACCGCTTCACGGAGTTTTTATAGTTTTACAGATTGACATTTCACAATACGTACAATATTTAACAACCTCTGTCATTATGTTTTCTAGTACAAATCCAGGCCATGTAAGAAGATATCTTTAACAGGCTGGATAGTGGTGCTACCGGATGACCCTGAGCATCCAAATATTTTCCAACTCAATGACCCTGATAAAGGTATTTCTGCTTTTTTCCACACTACTTCTTAGGTGTAAAAAAACATAGATACATGTACATGTCAGTTAAATTCCTGACACTAATATGGCCAGAGTTCAACGTAATACCTTAAATGAGTGTAATACACATGTGCTCACTTTGGCATTTCAGGTAACGTTTACAAGTTCCAGACTGGATCTCGCTTCTCTGCAATCATCTGGCACAAGCACCTAGCTGAGGCCTGTCGGAGTATAAGACCACAGGTAAGTTCAGAAGCAATTCCTACCATGATTAATAAGAAGCATTAGTAACCTTAATCATCTTTCATACCGTTTTGCCCAGGTGAAATAGTTTCTTTTTCTTACCACCTCCTCCCTGATGCGCTGTTGTTGTTCACTGTGATGTCAAAACAACTTTGTAGGTGTGGTATCTGGTAACATGAGCTGCCCAGTCTTGTTCCATCACATCCTCGAGATGCTCAAATGAATCTCTGGCATGAATAATCTCTGTTCGTCCAACACTATTGTAGATCACAGTTTTCCAGTAGGACCACGAAATTTGTCCTTGGGATTTCATATCTGTGGAATTGATCAAACAAGTCCAAACCATGATGGCTCCACCTCACGCCTTACCAAATACCACAAAATCACAAATGTTTGCATTTTCAAATAAATAGATAAATGTAGTAATAACACATTCACTTTGCAATTCTCCCAAACATAGTGGGAAAAATTTTATAAAGGTTGTGGGAGAATATTTTTTTTCCAAAACTATGCAAAACATTCTTTATATCACTGTGTCTTGCAGATACCAGCCAATTTAATGTCTTTTGAATAACTGCCGGCTGCAGAAGATCAAATAATGGGACCGATTTCTGGGGCTTCAAGAGAAAATAATCACTGAACAAATGAAAAAAATGAGCAAAGTTCAAAACATTGCTCTGTGGTGTTACAAAAAAGTCTTGTTTTTACAAGCAATGCTGTTGATCAGGGTCCAGTATTCATCAAATGCCGGGCTTTGTGCAATTTGGAGCCATCTCACAGAAAATATAATGAAGGAAAAAGACGGATGAACCAGGAAAACTACAGTTATTGCACATTAAATGTTTGGTCCCTTGTCTAAAACAAGAAATCACTGAAGACACTGAAGAAAGGGGAGACACTGAAGACATCATTTGGTCTTCTCTCTCTGTTAAGCTCTCTTGAACTCTGTTTGAGTCTGAGATCCACGCTCAAAAAAAGTTACTATATTGTAAGATGAAGTTTGACTGATACAGTGCATATCACTGGCTGATTTCTTTTAATTCTACCAGTTGCATCCAGATGATATGGGGCTTTTTACCTTTTTATCAAAAAGTGCAGTCCAAAATGGGAATACATAACTTGATTACAATCAGTTTTCTTTGTTTTCTCAGATTATGAGTCAAGAAAGTAAAAGGACTGACTCTAAAATACTGTACATGCCTAATGCTCTTTGTGAAAGATGTCAGAAATTGTGTACAAATTATACTGTTGTGTAAACAAGTGCCAAAATTATTTTATTATTCTTTTTGCCATTATTATTATTATTGTTTTTATTATTATTATTATTATTATTATTATTATTTGGAGTCCACCTAGGTTTTCTGTGAATTAAAATGGAAGCTCTGGTGAAGTCTGGTTCTGGTATGAAGTATTCTGAAACGATGTACCACCATAGAACAATGGTGTTTATTAGGCATGAGATGATAATATTATACCATACATATTGCAAATTAGGCTTCACTGAAAAATATTCCCATTGGCTTCATTTTTCGTAAGAAATTAATTCATAAATCAGTGTTATATGATGTAAAATGAAACAATTTTAAACTACAAGTATTCAGTATTTAACAAAACCCAAAAAATAATCAAAAATAAATTTAAATCACTCCACATTTTACAAGCTTTTGTAAGAACATTGCTTTAAATTATTTATTGTTAGCGTAAATCCAATTTTCACAATACTGCCAAAATATTGCTACTATTTTATATAGTGGTATTTGATATTTTGTCTCATGCCTAGTGTTCTTCACATTAAGAATGCACTTAACTGGAAGCCTAATCACAATTGCAAAGCTATGCTAGTAAGCTACTTAAAGCTTATTATTTAGTATGTTTTTTACGTTCCCTGTTGGTGGTAGTGCAGCTAGTACAATATTTATTTGATACGTGCCATTTTTGTGAAGATTACAATGTGCAATGTGTAAACTATTGTATATTGCAAAGTGTTTTATTTTCACCATGTTGTAATACAGTCAGTGCCGTGGAAAGATAACAGTCATCAATTAGACCCTCCATTTTCTCAATTGTACTGTTTTTGTCTGTTTGTTGTTTTGTTTGTTTGTGTTTTTCCCTTTTTTCTAGTAAAAACTATACTGGGCTCCTTACGCAGTGTGCATGTGTTACCATCCATTTCTGGAGAGTCTGATAATATTGTCATGTCAGTGCACCTCAAAACACTGTCAAGCAGACTCCAGAATAACCATATCAGATTTGCCTTTGTGCTAATCCACAGAGAATTGGAATAATCACAATAATTATATTGGTTGATTTGAGAACTGTCCTTGCATGTCATAATTCTAAGATTCCTACAGTAATGTAACAGTAAGTAAATGACACTCTCACTCCAGTGACTTTTATAATTTGATTTTGTACTGAAAGTATTCAGAAGTGATGTATCTTTTGCTGGTATGACTGCACTATGGTAGCTCACACCCCTACACTGACAAAGAAGTAATTGTGAGTGGTTGCTACCTCCTGTTATGTAACTGTTTTTTATTCTCATTTTTACACTTGGCAAATGCTTTAGATGGTGTACATAAGTGTGTGCATATCTTAAGTTGTTTTCCCAAATGGTGGCAAAGATAAATACATCAGAAGATATGCCCGCCTTTGGTATTTTCTGTATAGCCTACATAATTCTACTGTTCCTTTGTATAGTAAATTGAGCCTGTATCATTAATTACACGTTTCTATTACCACTGCTACAAGTACAACTAGGTCTTCTTTGTGTGCTTTGTAAATACTTGTTTGTTGTAAATAATAACTTATTCCACAAATTTTCCTGCTTTTTGGATTTCATTTAATTTAGATAACACTTAAATCCACTAACTAATTAGTGAGTTGACATTCATTAAGGGTAGCGTGGGAGATGACATGGTGTACTGACCTGAAAAACTGTAATTAGTATATATATTCTTGTCTAATTTTAAGGCAACTATTAACATTATTGAACTATTGACACATTGAGGCTGTAACAAATATAATTATATTAAAGTCAAAACACATAACAGCAACTGGAAGGGAAAGTTCAGTGATGCAGTTGAGTTTTTTAAATCAGAAAAAAAATTTGTTTTTATTCTGCAGACAGATTGAAGGTTTACTTATGAACATATATTGAACATATGCTGCAAGTGTGGCCTGTTGCAAATGGGCAACACCCGTAAAGGTTATTGTTTCTATTTCACATGAGCAGAAAGCAGCATTCTCAGAGACAAGTGTACACTTCAGAAATCTTGAAATTTTGATTGATGCACTTTGTATGACTACAGTGCATTTTTCTGCATATTCATATACTGTATAATCAGATGAAAGCAAAAGTAATTGATCATTTGTCATGGAGAACACCACAGCACACAGTGCACCACAGTTTGGCCTACATTTGGCCTTTCCCTGGGGAGCAGTGCTTGGGGACGGTACCTTGCTCAGGAATACCTCAGTGATACCATTACCCGTCTGGGATTTTAACCGGCGACCTTCCGATCACAGGGTGAACTCCCTAACCGTTATGCTACCAGCTACCATACTTTTGTTTTTTACATTGATAATTTATGCATTTTCTATAAAATATACCTGACGTGGTGTTTCCAAATGGCAGTTACAATTCAATCTGCATTAGAAAACAGCAGGTTGCCACAGTTTAATTGCTCCATCTCAATATAGTGTCACCCAGAACTGTGACAGCTAGGACTGGAACAGGACGCAGAAGCAATACAAAAAACAAACCAAGCACAAGAACACAGACATACAGACACGAGACAACAGATACAAGACCAAAAGAATGGGGAAAGGTGTGCAGATAAACACTTAAAAAGCCATCACTGACCCCATGCTGGACCCCATGGAGAGCCAACAGATCTGTAGACCATGCTGTCAACATAGCAGTCTGCATTTTATTCTCTAGCACCTGGACTCCACAGGAGCCTATGGTAGAATTCTGCTTCCCATGTGGATTACAGATGTCCTGACTGACAGCAAGCAACACATAAAGATGGAAAAACATGGCTCTGTCTCCCTGACCATCAAGACTGGATCCCCGCCAGGGCTGCATCTTCTTTTCTCTTCTCTTCTGTCTGTATGCCAACAGCTGTACCTCTAGTCATTAGTCTGTCAAACTCCTGAAGTTTACAGATGACACACACCCTCATCTGACGAGGACAAGTCGACCACGTGGTGTTCTGGTGCAAATAGAACAACTAGGAGCACAATGCCTTGAAGACTTCAGGAGGTGCCCTGCCACAAGCTGCTGAAGGTGCCAGTTTTTATTGTGGAGTATTTCCACTTCCTGGGCACCACAATCACCCAGTAGGAGATGAACATCTGCTCCATCACCAAGAAAGCACAGCAGAGAATGTTCTTTCTGAGGCAACTGACGAAGTTCAATCTGGCAAAGATAATGAGGGTGCACTTCTACACTGTCATCACACAGTCTACTCTCACTTCCTCCATCATCATGTGGTGTGCTTCTGCCACTGCCAAGGACAAGAGCAGACTTCACTGCATCATTCACTCCACCGAAAAGACAGTTCTCTGCAACATTTCGTCTTGTCCAAGAGCCTGGAGAGGGCAAAAAGGATTGCATCTGATCCCTCTCACCCTGGACACAAACTATTTCAGACTCTTCCCTCTGCCATTAAAACCAAAACCTCATGCCATAAGGCCAGCTCTTTCTCCATTGCAGCTAGCTTCATCAATAAAGCCAGAGACCACAAATGACTCAATGTCCACCCTGTTGTTTCTGCCCTAACATGTTTGCTCTTAATGTCTTAGCAGTAACCATAAAAGCAAATTCTTTGTATGTGACAACATACTTGGCAATAAACTCCATTCTGATTCTGATTTGAAAAAAATATATTAAAAAATCCTCACCGGTATTAACTCCCTGAAGACTTCCTTTTCACCTCTACCTACAGTACTATTATATTTCTCACATTTTCTGTGACAACTATTGGTAACTCTGTCCACTGTTTGTTTCCCAAGATTTTGGCATATCTTCAAGTATGTCATTGTGGCACACACTATCAAAGCCTACAAATGCAAACTGGGCAAAGCTCTTTCAGTCCATACTGGGAACACCGGCCATGTGGCTGTGGAATTCAGTGCTGATTTTGACCAAGCATTTTCTGGAATAATAGAACACTGTAAGGCTACGACCTAGAGATTTGATATCACCAACTGTAATCTGGTTAATGTTCTTTGCAGAACATTCAATGATTATGAATCAGTAAAGACACACAACGAGCCCAGAGCACAAATAAGGAAGCAGCAGCATATAATGGACTTCTTTATAATATAGAACTAAACGTAGCGTGAAACTCTGCAAGCCATTTTAACAGATGCTTGGCTTGTGACTGAAAACATTAATAGTATTAGTTATGTACATGTTAAATCAAAATGGTGAGCAGGTAACTGTCACAGGATAACAGGATATGTGTGTCCAAGTTGTTTTGCATTTAAAATTTCCCTCATAAAAAAAAAAACCAAATAGCACATGCAATAAGACAACAATCCAATTAAATATAGGCCGGCACATGATATGTGGACGCACATGTAACAATTGTCAAAGCTACCCACTACTTGAATGAATAGTTTAGTACATAAAACTATTGATTTTTAAAGGAGAAACACTGCTATGCTATGTTGCTAAATAAACAAACAGTCAAGCATGTGAATAAGTAGCTAATCCACTAAATGCAGCTTAAAGGGGTGGGTCCTAAGTCAACATTAAAATACAGTGAGGAGTGTATTACGCTAAATAAGTGGTAGGAATAAGATTCTTGATTCTTGTCTTTCTGTTCTTTTGAGAGGTAAGGTCCAGATGAGCTGTGCTTGATGCTCTAAGTAGAGAAGTAATATGTGCTTTAATTAATAAGATGGATCTGATCAATTGTTGCCATTAAAATTGATTGCCTTAAATGCAGTCATCAAGGCAACCAATTTAATACAAACAGTCACTGTTTATGAACAAACATTTCTTCTCTGTTTTCACTCATAACAAACAGCCTTCACTGCCAAGGTCCACAAAGAAGCATGGCAAAATTATCTTTATCATGTCAAGCTTTACTTTGCTGCAGTCTTAATATGTTAAGGCAGGAGTGATTTCCTCATCACATAACAGCAAATTAGCAAATGAATTCTAATTAAAGTAATTATTCGTCATTCTTCTATGCAAAACATCAACAATATATAATAAAAGCAAAGTAGTAATAATAAAAGTCTACATGACTGTTATCCTTTGGTCTTCCATTACTGATGCAATGACAAGTGCAAAGCAAAAGGGGTTGGGTTTTGTATGGATTGCATACTTTAATATAAACATAACCTGTCTTGTAATATCTTGCTGTTGCAAAGAAAACCAATTTCATGGCTTGATGATTTATTTCACTTTGTGATACAGAATCCTGAATAACCTTAATTCAAGTATAGTGATTTTGAAAAAGGCTTACAGGTGATTAAGTGCAACTGATACAATTTTAGTTTCCTCTGCAAAAATGCAGTTATGGAGCATATGTTGTTTAATATGTACCTCTTGCTCTTCTACTACAAGTCTATAAGGATTCAAATAATACCTCTATTGCCTAACAACTATATTTGTTACATCTATTGTAAATTATACGTACAACAATTAATTTGGATCCCATATAACGTCTTTCAAGTACAAGATTCATTTTGCACAATTTCTACAAATGCAATGTTTCCTATTTCTCTAGATAAATGTTAGGCTACATGCACATAATAGCTAGCATAATAGACTAAAACAAGGTAGTTAAAGAGAATCTTTAAAATTTTAGATATCAATGTTTATTTGACATAGCTATTATTATAAAAAATTTTAAAAATGCAAGGGAAGTTTTAAATGTGGGTTTACAGAAAATAATTATTTAAATACCACTGGTCATTCAGGTTAGCACTTGATGTTCAACTTATCTAAAAGTTTTGTTTTATTTAATATCCTTCTTCAAACACTAGATGTGGACAAAATAGGCTGCAGCTCCAAGCCCACTGATAAGTAATATTGTAGTAACTCAGCAGTGACTATTTCATTATCAACAGTGGCGGTTCTAGGATTTTTGTAAGGCAGGGGCAAGGGACCAACATACCAGCACACAAAATCATTTTTCAGTACAGTACAAATACATTTCCGAGCCATGCCTTTGTTTTTAATTTTACCTGAATTATTCCCACAATTTCAGACATTTGATACATTGCAGCGTTTATCTGTCATCATCTAGTTGTGCCTAAATATTGTCTCTTGTGAAGAGGGGTTTTGGCTGCCCTGGTCCTCAGCTCTGTCCCCTACCCCCTCACTTCCAGTGGTTTTGGTTCTTTGACCAAAAAACAAACATACAAACAAAACCACTGAATGTCTCCCTCAGGGACGCTCTGTCTCTTCATGCCCTCTTTCTCTGCCATGATAGTTAACCACAAAGCACAAATTACAAGGCGGCAAAAGCATGCCAAAAATCTATCTTAGCAATAGTGATGTGCTAACATTAACTTCAAACATGAACTCAAGTGCTTTTGAGGTAATGCGGTTCTCTCACCACGTCAGTGGCTTGCTGCTCCTTCATTTTTTTTTGTTTCTTCAAACCTTAAATGAGTAAGAGCAGCAGCTAAATATTCAATCACATGTTAATAACAAATAACAGGAGGACTTCGAGTCAAAGTAAAGAGGAGGACATAGTTTCTTGGTGAGCGTCAAAGTGTTTGGCCACCAATTGTTTGGGTGTATAATTAATTGCACCTTCGGTAGTCCATTCTTTGGTTGTTGAGTGGCTGCTGAACAGGGTTCAGCCAATCAGATTTCATCACCTGTGGCCCCGCCCCTAGAACCGCCCATAATCAAGATCTTTTGTGTCTTAAACCAAGGTTAACTAAGGTTATCAAAATAATTCTTGATACTTAAGTTATACGTAAGTTATATTTATACATATATATATATATATATATATATATATATATATATATATATATATATATATATATATACATACATACATACATACATATATACATACATACATATTACGCTACATACATTAAGATACATACATATATATATATATATATATATATATATATATATATATATATATATATATATATATATATATATATATGGAGAGAGAGAGAGAGAGGTATATTTGTGAATTAGTAAGTTCTAGGACTGAATCGGATATTTTATCACGTTTCTTAAAAGATGCTTCACTGCTGATTCTTGAATTCGGCAACGTTGAAAAAATAAAGAGGAAAATAAGTTTTGGAAAGACAGCAGTTAAGTTCTAGGTATTCGACCGCTTTTAAACGACAAAACCTGGTGGACTGATTAACTTCCATATTCACACCCCGGAATACAAACGGCAACAGACAAAGAGCGAGCGAGTGGTTATTTCTTATCGGAGACACAGCACAGAACAACACACAGTGCAGAGTTTTCATTTCATTGTGGTGCACTGTGTAATGAGATTAAACAAAAAAAACCCTCTGCAAACAAAACCTGCGAGCTGACAGAAGTAGCTCCGTGTTGCTTCTCTCACGTCATTGCTCAAAGACGAAGGACGGGAAACGCGACCTCTCCGCTTTACAAGACTTGAGTTCGCGTGTTACACGTTTTACGTATGCGATTTTTCTTTTTATTTTAGCGTTTCATGGAAGCAATGTGGACTATCTGCTGAACATTTTGGGATGTAACTCTTATCACTGGACTCGAGGAAAAAGAAACTCAACAATGAAATGTAAGTTCTGGAGCGATGATATTTCTTTTTTTCTCCCGTTTCTTATTTTATGTTTTTGTTTTCAGGACACCCTGGACTACTCAGATTTATTATAGTTTGATGTGTAAATGCTGCCACAGTTTACAGTCGGAAAATTGACCTGCGCCTTAGAATTCATTATTTGTATTTTTATATATACAAATATACAACTATTAGTAATGACTAGCATAACAGTGAGAGTTTTATTGGCTTGCAGTTAAATAAAAGAGTGCAGTTATTGCATTTTTTATTATTCCGTTTTTATTATTTACCTATGGCACAGTACTGTGAAGAAAAAATACGGTTTGTGGCAGGTGGAAACATATGGAAACGCAGAATAAAATCATGTGATATATAATTTTACTATATTGATCTTTTGTATTGGTTACTCTCTAATATTATAGAATGGAAAATATTTTCTGATCAATTGAAAATGATATACTGTAGCAAATGTTGAGCCAATTTGGACTCATTTTTTATTTATAAAGTCACCTTGCTCTTGGTCTTTGAACTCCATTTCTCACAATTGTCCGTGCCGTGTCAATACTGCAATGCATCTAAAACAAACTCTGAAAATATTAAGTAAAGGGCTGTATTGTGAGTAGAATGCTGGTTGTTGTTACTTAACAGCTAAAATAAGAGTTTTGTCTATTATAAAGGAAGATTAGATGGCTCATCAGCGTGACACTTTAACATGTTTTAGAAAATATATTTCGACTGAGTTTTCACATTTATTCTGTATTTCTAGGTAATTTGAAACCAGAATTTCAGGAAAACAGATAAAATGGCAAGAAGAGAAAGGTAAGAACTGTTAACACTTAATCAACAACCAGCTCTTGAAACTAGTTTAATCATTTACATCCTCTCTATAGTGCTAAAAATACCAGCAACAACTGTAAAACCTCAATCTTGTAATAAAACACAATTTTAGGCTAAATATGAGAAAAATAGGGGAGTTAAAAAAGTTTGGTGGTACTTAATCTACACTCGGAGTAACATTTTTGGCACTAATCAGTAAAACATTATAGGGAAGCAAATAGACAGTTGTGGAATAACGCTTTTAGCATTAGTTGTCATGGTGCTTATGTTAAGTGGTTCAGAGACAGGAATGGCCAGCGCTACTAGTTCAGGTATGTGGTTTCTGGGTGGATTTTAAAACAACAGAGTACATTCTAACTACTTTGGGAGACCATGTGTCTTGGCGCAGAAAGCAGAGAACAATTACAATTAAAACAATATAACTGCAAGCAGTGATTACGGGGGCCATGCAGTTTGCAGCTTTATCAGTTTTTGACAAATCGAAGTGGACAGATGTTGAAATATGACACGTTTCATCATTTTGTCTAGGGTGCAACGGTTCAAAACTTACAGCAAAACACAAATAAGCTTATTATAGCACTACCTAACTGGCAGAGTGGTGCAATTTTTTTGCCCGAGTAGTACCAGACCTACCTGCCAAATTTCAAAGCTGTAGCCCACCCAGAGCTGGATTTCTATGACACTCAGTGAGGGCACAGCCCCATGCCAAGCCCACTGTTATTTGCATATTACAGCCAAATGAATACCTAAATTAAAAAATGTGCTAAAAATGGCAGAGTGGTGTTTTTTTTTGGTTTGAGAAAAGTGCTTGACTGTTGGGTTGGGCAGAGGGCACAGTTTTTTTGCCTGGAGAGAGGGTGGGGTCCCGGACTCTACCTGCCACTGTTGTAGCCCACCCAGAGCCGATTTTGCGACACTCCGTGTGTGGTGTTGCAGTCCTATGCTGCCGAATTCACCTTTTATTTGCATATTACAAAAAATATGAAGACCTAAAATAAAAAATGTGCCTGATAATAATTAAAGAAGAGTGTCAGGATTCAAATGATACCAGTTGTATGTAGATTGGACAAAAATCCAGGGACTAGTTCGAAAAACATGGGTTTTCATTTTCTGCAAATTAGCGAAAAATCAAATATGGCAAAAATAGATGCGAGGGTCTAAAAAATTCATCTTGACCCAAAGAATAAGATATAAGATTTTTGAGAATCGTGGAATCAGGCTAAAATTATTAGGCAAAATGCAATTTGGGAAAAACGCAAAATAGCTTATTTGTGCAATTTGTTTGCCTGAGTAGTGGGTGGGGTCCCGGACCTACCTGCCAAATTTCAAAGCTGTAGGTCTTACAATTTTTTTCTCCACAACGCGTTTAAGGCAGGAAAAAAAATATATATCAGCACGATTCCAGTAGGGTACCACGCAGTGTTCCACTGCATGGCCTCATAATAAAAAAATCAGCACGATTCCAATAGAGTACCACGCAGTGTTCCACTGCATGGCCCCCTAAATATAACTGCAAGCAGACATGAGCCATGCAATTTGCAGCTTTATCAGTGCTCAATAATTATTAAAGACGAGTGTCTTGGGTTTCAAATGATACCAGTTGCATGCAGATTGGATAAAAATCCAGATCTAGTACGCAAGAGATGGTTTTGCATATTATGCAGATTAGCGAGAAATCCAATATGGCGGAAATAGATGCGAGGGTTTATAAAGAATCGTCTTGACCCAAGGAGTAAGATGGTAAAAGATTCAAATGATACCAGTTGCATGCAGATTGGACAAAAATCCAGGACTATTCAAAAAGATGAGTTTATTTTATGCAAATTTTTTGAAAAACGCGAAATAGCTTATTTTGGTGCAATTTGTTTTGCCTGAGTAGTGGGTGGGGTCCCGGACCTACCTGCCAAATTTCAAAGCTGTAGGTCTTACAGTTTTTTCTCCACAACACGTTTTAGTGCAGAAAAAAAAATCGGAACGATTCCAATAGGGTACCACGCAGTGTTCCACTGCATGGCCCTCAATAAAAAAAAAAAAAAAAAAAAAAAATCAGCATCTATTTCAATAGGCAGTGTTCCACTGCATGGCCCCCTAAAAATAACCCAGCTTTACTCCAAATGGCAAACTCATGTAAGCTTGTATGAGCTCACCTGTTATCTTAAGGCAAATTTTGTTGTAATGGGTGGTGCCTTGTTCCTTAGGATATATTTGTCACTGGTCTTCCGACACAAAAATACATATAAAATTGCATGTCATAATACAAAATCAAGACACAGATTAGACCTAATTTGTATGTCTGCACATGTAAAATAACTGGCTACTTCATCTAATGTATTTACAGTTTTCATTCTCTTTTAATCTGCAGGTTTCAAATTGGACAGACACTTAATTTTAAAAGAGCAAAAGTAGTTTTTATTTTGCTTTCTTTTCTTTGTGGTTTTTGGTGTTTCTCTGGCCATTAAATTTTGTCTAGACTTTATAGGCCAGGTGCCAACTGTATACACGACTCCTAAAACAGTTAACTCCTTATACTCTCTAAGCTCTATAACCCCTATTAGGCATTCAAAGCATTTTATGGTGTCTGCTTTTGTTGATCACAGGACTGCACCCGAGTTATCAGCATATTCAAAAGAGACAGTCTGCAGCCTCTTTATTGCATCTACTGCAATAAGAGTGATAACTGCCTGGTTACTAGTGCTAAAATCGAGATACACGAAGATCATTTCAACTTTCCATTTGGTGCATCTGATGCGCGGTGTCAGGAGTAATCACAAAGAACAGGCAGAACGCGGTAGTCATTTCCAACCCGTGACACAGAATCTCAGAAGTTCCTGTGAAGGATTTCCTACCAGTAAGAAACAACATAGAAAGAGAATCATTTAAGTTCAACTTACCGGCTGCATCTCAAACCTTTTTGGGAGCTATAATAATGTTCTGCAGTTTGCTCAGACTATGGAAATATACAAACTTCTGGGTGTGGAGCATGTAGTGATCTACAACACCAGCTGTGGTCCAGAATTGGAGAAACTCTTACAACACTACCAGAGAGAAGGAATTCTGGAGATTGTGTCATGGCCAATCGACCAATTCCTAAACCCATCTCATGGATGGAACTACAATGAACACAAAGGGGATTCCAACTACTATGGGCAAATTGTAACACTAAATGAATGACGAGTAGACACATAAACAATCCAAATATCTTCTTTGAATGACATTGATGATCATAATGCCTACAAGCATTATAAACTACATTTACTGATGGAGGATCTCCAGTCGGAACACAAAAACAGAGGTGTGTTTCTTATTGAGAATCACATTTTTCCAAAGACACAGTTTGAGGAGAGTGGCAGATTCAGGCGACCCGAATGGAGAGACCTCCCTGGTATCAATATTATGGAACACATTTATGAGAGAACCAGAACGTTGAATGCTCATAATCCCACAAAGATGATCATCAACCCAAGAAATGTACAACAAACATCAGTACACTCCACCATGAAGCATTATGGAGATGCATACAGGGTTCCTCCAGACATATGTCGCATTGTACATGTTAGAGTACCTCTACAGGGAGCTCTAACCAAAAAGCAGCTTTTAGTTGACACCAGGGTGTGGGACTTTGAGGAAGAACTGATTCCAAACGCTAACAGGGCCCTGCATTTATCAGGTTTGCTGAAAAATCCTAGTTTGATCATTTATTCTCATTTGTAATTTTGTTTATGTAAAATATATATAATATATATATATATATATATATATATATATATATATATATATATATATATATACATATATATATATATTCATTTATTTATTTATTGGTTTATTGCTGGGGAAAAGAAAAGAAAAACTACTGAACTACTGAATAAACCACAGCAGGTATGAAACATAATGAAACTGGTTTTCATGAAACAAGCAAATTGTCATTTTATGTACAGTAGGCCAAATGAAATGAAATGTAATGACAGATCTAGAAAAAAGTAATTTCTTCAGTTCTACACAACTTTTCATCACTTCTATTTAACTTCAAGGTTTTTTTGTTTGAATGTTTCCTTTTAAATATTTTTTGACCAATCATTTATAAAAACAATGTACCATGTAGCACTAATAAATGTGGAGCTGATTGAAAAATTTCCAAAAAAACAAAAGTAAACAGATTTCTTCTCTTGTTAGAGGCTGTTTTGATTAAAACCATCTGTGTAATGCAGGAACTAACATTCCTGCTAATATACACAACTGTTTAAGCCTGTCCCAGATTGACCTTTCACCCGATTTTACCACTGATTTTCAGTCAAAGCACGTCGCAGACAGTTTGCGCATTCTGGCAGTCAGGATGGTGAATAAAGAAAATTGCAGTAAACAAAACACCAAAATTGACATTAATATCTCATTGGTAAATGGAATACGAATTTTTTTCTTAGACAAGATTTTATAATTTAGACAGCTCACTAAGCCCAGTAAAGCCCACTAAGACAGACAGTATAATTCATGGATTTACAATATTTTATATTTCCTTTAAAAATATATATCATATATGACCTGGTTAAATTATTTTCTATAGTATTAAGTCTCAAGTATAAGAGCTTGTTCATTTTGTTGATTAGAATGCAAGCAAAAACATTCATAACTGATCTCTTTCTGTTGCGGTGTAACATTGCTGTGGTGTAGGGATAGTATAACCTACATTATCTGACCTACAGAGCCAGTAGTATAACTGATAATTACTAATACAAATATAGAAAAAATATATACAGTATACTGTATATACGAAAGAATGAGCAGTTTGAAGATTTTGGCTGCTCTGATCCCATGATCTGAAGGTTCAAGTTCAAGATTCAAGATTCTTTATTTGTCACATGCAAATTATACAGGTACAACATGCAGTGAAATGTATCCTGATCCGCTTTTTTTGACTAAAAGTAGTTTAGGCAAAGAATTAAAAAAATAATGAAAAAATAAAATAAAAGAGATACAATATACAAACTGAAACTTAAAATAAGGAGATAGGGGAATAGAATAAAGATAGATATTTCTCATATTACAGTAAGTTAACTCTGAGTACAAAACGGTAGACAGATACCAGGTGCAGTGCAAGGATTGCTTTTGAAGTGTCGAGTGCAGCTACACGGTAGTGAATAGTGAAATGCTGCTGGGTATATTTTAGCAGACAGACAAGGAGTATGTATTATTTGGACAGTGAATATGGCAGAAAGTGAGCAATGATCATAACAATATGGAATTAAGCGGCAGTGAGGAATGACAAATTAGACATTTAGAAAAAAAACATGTCCTTGTTTAAAAGACGGATGGCCTGAGGATAGAAACTCCTGGAATTGTGAGTGGCCACACAGGCCATAGAGTGAATACAACAGCAGAGAGAGCACACACCCTGAGGAGCTTGTGTTGGTGGTGATGCTGCTGGAGACACACCTGCCCGCCTGGCACCACCTGGAGATCTGCCTGTGAGGGAAGTCTATTCCGAATGGTGTAACGTACCACTGAGGTACTCATGGGTATCGCTTGCAAGCACTGTTCCCAGCGTCTCTACTAAAAAGCTGCTGTCCACTGCTCCTTCACGGATGGGTCTAATGCAGAGGTCACATTTAGTTTATGCACTGTGTGCTGTGTTCACAGTGACAAATAATCACTCACTTAAAAAGGTAGTATATACTTAAATGGCCCAATAATCTGTTACCAAGTAAAGAGGTAAATGTCAGCCTATTTGTTTACACATCAAAATGCATCTAATCATTCTGTTGATTTGTCGTAACAAGTCAACTTTAATTCGTCATCTTCTGCTATACTGTACAGATGGCAGGAGATTCCAGACGACGTGGGTTCCAGTTTTCGTGCCAGTGCAAACAAGAACAGGGAACAAAGAACAAATATGTCATATAGAATAAATGATATATAACTAGAATACAAAATATACACTTTAAACTAGAGATTGTATATTAAATATAAACTCTTTAAAACTAGAAGGAGCTATGTTTGATCAATTCTACAATAAAATGTAACATTCAACATTAAGGTCACTGAAGAAGGCACTAGAAGTTTATTATCCAAAAGGCTCTCAAGCCAGCTTACTGTCTCTTTCTGTCTTTATAGTCTCTTCAAATTGAATGTTTTACATTAAAACTACATGCTTTTACATAGAGCTGGGCGATATGGCCTAAAAATAAAATCTCAGATTTTTCCACAATAAATCGATTTTCTCCTCCCCTACTCAAAAATCAAACTACAGATGCATACAATCAATAAAAACCACATGTCAGTTGTAGGCAGAATAATATGACACCTTCTCTCCAGCTCTCAATGATTCTTTGGACGCTAAGCTTCATTATACACAGTTGTGGCGTTTCAACTCAGAAAAATATTTGCGGCTTGGAAGACACGCCGGGTCTAAAACTTGGTGATGTTGAAGAACCTGCTTTTCCACAGTATGTATGGGAACCATGTCTTTGCAATATACATAGGGCCCTACGAACTGCTTTGTTTTTTCCAATTCGCTTTTTTATTTTTTCCTGAATCTTTTTTCCATTTTTATTCTTCTGAATTCTGTGGCGTTTTAAATTATAATCATATTTATTCACCCAAAAGCAGCAGAAGTGGATAGGACAATGCAATAGGAAAACAATTTCACATTAAATGACTTATCTAACTTTCAACATGTATTATAAATGTTATTCAAATTCAACATTTTCTGCTTTGGTAAACCTTTACCTGTAAACAACAAAAACATTCATTTTTCGTGCAAAACGAAACGTTTCTGATGTGAGTTTTTGACTGTAAGTGGTCGTCACGTGTTCTTGTGGGTGCAGTCTGTCATGTGTGCTGGCAAAACGTACAAAAGAGTTGTTCTCCCGATTCATCAAAATCATTTGGGTATTGTTCTGCTCTAACTCAGCACTGACACTCGAATTCTGTAATTTTTTTTGAGGACTTCGGTGTTTCAGCCTCTTCCCTATAGCTGACTGTTGACTTTTCCCCCTCTGTGTCTGTGCGTTTGTGTGTGTTTGAACCTGGGCCTCAACAGGTAACACGTACAGGTATTTGTGCGGCCAAACTGATGAAACTATTGCTTGCTTTTGCCCACACAATCGATATCAGCGGAATTATACGATATTCCGCGTTTACAACCGATTCCATTTATTGTTATTATCGCCTTCCCACTGTGACCTGTTCTTATCATATATGGCACACAGTTGGAAAACGTCAGGGACGGCTGCTTGCTTAACCTTGATGTTGTGCTGGTGTTGCGGCTATTTCTATATTTCGCTGAGCTGCACTTCTCCCACTCGGCTGCGTGCCGCCTCTGCTTTAGGTGCTGGAATAAATTTGTCTTGCTGCTTCCTTTGGTTGCAACAGTTTTTAAACAGACTTTGCAACGAGGACTTGAAAACATCTGTGTCCGATTTGGCGCAAAACCGAACCAATTCTGTATTACAGATGTAGCAACACCTTCTTGGGCAATAAGCTCCAGCTTTTCCCCTGTCGTTGCCATGTTGTTTCAGAATCTGCTACAGGTCAGTGCGCTGCGCCACTACTCCGTGAAATTGATGCGTCGCATTAGTTCCGCTTTTGGCGCCTGCGTGTAAAATAAGTAATAAAATCGATTTTCATAAAAACACATCTGAACTGTAAATTCGAATTAATCGACAAAATCGATGTATCGCCCACCTTACTTTTACATAAGTTTGGCAAACAAACCATGTTTTACTTATTTTAATGGATACTGACTGTGTTAAAATGATATACATTTTCGGTCGATCTTACTAAGTTTACTAGTTTTAATCGCAATTTTGTTCAATATTTTGAATATTGTTAAAAGCGCCAAGTAAGGATTCTTTAAGTAAAATAATATAGGATGGACACATTATGTTTTATACTAAATGTTTCAATGTTAGAAACAGCTGGGACGAGAGGAAACTGCGAGAAAATGAAATGAAACTTAGCATTCGAGAGGCTTTTCTCCACCATTCACTGCTTTCATTTACGACGTGAAGGTTATGAGATGCCGTGTACAGTCACGAGGTTGTGTCACTGAACTACAAATCTTCTTCTGTAGTGTTTCATGGCGGTTGGCAAACAAACTGGAAGGTGCATTACCGCCACCAACTGGACTGGAGTGTAAACGGGAACGAACTATGGATGACTGTCAGGGCCAAATAGAACCTGTCTTAATGGCACTAATTTTTAAACGCATTAAAGTGAGATTGTGTTATTATCACGTTATTATAACTTTGACAACCCTAATAAATGTAAACAGTATTTCAATAAATTGCACTGAGGTGCACTTGAAATATTCAAAATAATTCTAAGTATTTCTTTGATCTTACTTCTTTCAAATAGCTTTGCTGATTTTATACAGTGATATAGGAAAAAATAAACAGTGATGATTCCCTAATTCCCACAAGATGGCAGTAATGGATATAAAATTAACATTATTTTCTAGTACTCATGTTTGCAGGCTCATATACTCCATGCAGGCATGCTTGCTTTGCACTCTGATAAATACAGTACAGCACATGGGACCTGTAGACATTGTGTAGACATTTTCACTGCCTTTGCTAATGTTCTTAGTTTTGTGGCTGCCCCATGTTTGGTACATTTCTTTATGCCAGAAGATATGAGCTGCAGATCTGCTGGGCCATTCTGATGAGGCGCTTGAAAGCTTCCTGTCTCTTTTTAAGGTTATTTTGGCGGGAGTTAGTTTCATGAGGGCCTCAGGAAGAAGAAGAATGCTGAAAACCAAAATACAGTCCTACAGGTATGTGTCCCGTCCATATTATTCAGTTAGATGTTAGAGCTATAATTAATCAACAGTATCTGCATAAAGCTCTCCCACTGCTCATTTCTCATTATCCCAAATTCATTCCCTTCTGCCAGGTAGTCTTCAGTTGTTTTGTTCTCTGCAACATCCCACTGCCCCACCCTCAAGTCTGCCACATTGGACAAGTGAAAGGCCATCTGCAGTTGACCTGTTTGAACAAGCTGTGTTGTTTTCCATGTGTACTAGGACCAGCCGTGAAGTGGTCAAGGCTATTGATCAATTCTTGACCACTGGCTGTTTTAGGAAAGGGTCTGTTGTGGCAGACTTGCGGTTGGGGCTGCACAGGCTCCTGCACAGAGATGTTAAATAGACTGGTGAAGACTGCAGTTGTCAGGAAGGAATAAGCTGTGGTGGCTGGACAGGTGTTGCAGCTTTTGTGGTGATCAATATTTCTAATAACCGTACTAATAATAAAAGATTATTTAAAGACAGCTTTCAAGTCACACAAGGACACACCCTACAAAAATACAACTTCATGTGACACATATAACTATACATAAACTACCAGTCAAAAGTCTGGACACACCTTCCCATTTAATGTTTTTTCTTTATTTTCATTTCTATTTACATTGTAGATTCTCACTAAAGGCATCAAAACTATCTCTGTAAGGGCTATTTGACCAAGAAAGAGAGTGATGGAGTGCTGCGCCAGATGGCCTGGCGAGATGGTCGAGATGGTTTGGCATGAGATGGACCACAGAGTGAAGGCAAAAGGGCCAACAAGTGCTCAGCATCTCTGGGAACTCCTTCTCAAGGCTATTGGAAACCATTTCAGGTGACTACCATGAAGCTCATCGAGAGAATGCCAAGATGCAAAAGCAGTGATCAAAGTAAAGGTATATTTTCAAGAATCTAAGATATAAAATATGAAGATGCACACTTTTTGTTTACTAGATAATTCCATATGTGTTCATTCATAGTGCCTTCAGTGAGAATCTATAATGTCAATAGTCATGATAATAAAGAATAAAACATTGAATGGGAAGGTGTGTCCAAACTTTTGACTGGTAGTGTACATACATACATAACTTCCATACATCAACTAAAATAAAGCTACCTAAAACAGAGTGATATTACAGCAATTATGCAAGTTTTAAAAGGTGAGTTTTTAATGAAGATTTAAAGGAAGAGAGACAATGTTATGAACACCAGGAGAAAGAGAATTCCAAAGACAGGGTGCAACATGACTAAATGGTCTAAATCACATAGTGGTCAGGCAAGCAGGGGCACAACAAGAGCTGTAAAGTGAGAGGATCAGAGAGTATGGGAGTGTAAATATGTAAGACGTGATTGAGATACAGAGAGCCAGAGCAAAATCTTGAAAATCAAAACAATGTTTAAAAGGAAGCCAATGAAGTTGAAGAAGAACAGGAGAGATGTGTGCTGTGGAGGGGGTTCTAGTAATAATATGAGCAACTACATACACTACCTGTACATGTGATGTGACCAGGGCATGTGCAAGAATGGCAGTACCGGATGAGACAAACTAAGACTATTAATATTAAGGTGAAAATAGGCAGACTGGGAGATATGAATACGTGACTAGGTGCTGTCAAAGATGAGCCCTAAACTCTTCACCTAACGGCAGCGATAAACTGCGGAACTGACAATTGTCAGTGAAAAATTATGAACTTCAGCAAATCAGATTTTGTAGATTAAAGCCCCGTCCCATGTGCTAGGGGTCAGAGTTATTTAAGTGCTCCTCAATTTCCTCTTTGTAGGAGGGCTTTGCCTTCTGCTTTTCTTCAGCTCAGACCTGACTGTTGTATAGGCCACTTGTTCCCCCTTGTGGAAAGCGTATGGAAGCAAAGGGAAAGTTCAGAGTATGTTAAAATAAAGATAAGCAGGAAGGTCAATTATGATGTGAAAACAATCTGAAACAGAATTTATTCCTTTATTCATTCACTCTTTCATCATCTGAACTGCTTAATCGCAGTCGAGGTCACGGGAACTGGATCCTATACCGGGAATATGTGAATGTGAGTGTGATTGTGTGAGGGTGTGTGCCCTGCAGTGTGTTGGCGCCTGTCCAGAGTTGTTCCCCGCCTTGCGGCTGTAAATTCCCATTACAGCCTCCGGTCCCCCCACGACCCCAGTAGGGATTAAGCAGTTTAATAAAAATGTGTTGGAAAAAGTCAGATCTTTTACACAGTCACGTGTAGTTTTAAAATGTCCACAACGTGCATTTGTTCACAGCATTCAACACAATATGTGTAACCAAGGACAGCACGTGTTAATATAATACATGTTTACACATCTTTGTGTTATCTTTCTTGACACTTTCACTGTCAAAAGTGTTAACACAATGAATGTGTTAAAATTTTGTTCCAAAACTCACCCATTAACGTGTAAGAATTTGAAACAGTTTGTGTCCATTTTAACACGTCTTTTCTAAGAGTGCAGCAGATAAGAAATACATAATCTTTTTCTCCATCTGCGTTATGATTTACTAATATAATATTATTAGAAATACAGCAAAATACATTTGTACCGAAACCAGTTGCTTAATTATAGCTTTGATTTTATAGATTTTTTTATTAGATTGAACATCAATATTTGGAAAGAGTTATTTCACCGTTGAAACCATACACATGTTGTATTGACCCCAGTCCCATTTTTTTTATTTAAGCAAATTAACGTTGTTTTCAGTATGTATTTAAACATTGTAAATTAATCACTTTTTACAGCCACTTTGTTTACAGCACCAGCCACTTTGTTTACAGCACCAGTTTGTTAAAATGGGTTGCAGTTTTTTTAATGTTAAGATTGTTTTAAAATAATTTTGGACCTATTTCAAATCTTTCATGAGTAAAATTTTAGAAAAGGTTGTTTATCTGTAGATGACAGAATTTCTTTATAATAACAGTCATGTGGCATATTATGCAAATGATCCAAAAAAAAAAACTTTCCAGGGGCAAATCTGCTGGCTTTGGCACTTTTAGCCAAGGTTTAAAAGGCAACAAAATTCGTGAATCAGAGTTATGGTTCAGACATTATGAAGCAAAAGGCAGAAAACTTCCAAACAGAACATCTGAACAAAATCAACAAGATTTCAGCACTGTGTTATTATTATTATTATTATTATTATTATTATTATTATTATTATTATTAAAATGACTTTTCATAAATGATGTTTGTTTATTTTTATCCATCACACATCCTGTAATTCTGTGTGTCCATGTCATGTTCCTCATCCTGAAATCTTTGTATGCAAATTCTGTAACGTTTGAATATATCTTTTCCATTATACATTGTTAGATATTTTACATATATACAGAAGTATCGGCTCATCTAACCATTACACCAACAAAGACTTAAATGACATTGCATTCCTAAAGCATTCCTATACATAGACGTTAATATGGAGTTGGTCATATTTTTAAGAAATAACAGAGTCCTCTCTTCTTGGAAGGTTTTCCACAAGATTTTAGAGAGTTTCTGTGGGAGTTTGTGCCCATTCTGTAGAGCATTTATGAGGTCAGGCACTGATGTTGAACAAAAAGGCCTGGCTCACAATCTCCGTTCCAGTTCACTCCAGAGGCATCCAATGGGGTTGAGGTCAGGGCTTTGTGCAGGCCAATTTCTTATTGCAAAGTATCCTTTACAATATCATACTTCACTGAAGTCACTGAACTCTTCAAAATGACTGGTTTTTTTTCACAAATATATGTAAATTGAGACTACATGGCTAGGAGCTTGATTTTATTCACCTGTGGCAATGGGTCTTATTGAAACACCTGAATTCAGTAATTAAGATGTGTGCCCCAATACTTTTGTACATATAGCAATGGGCAATGAGTCCTGATTCTGTGATACATTACTGGTTTTTCGTTGTGCAGTTATACACAAGGCTTAAATACATGTCAGGAGTATTAGGGAGTTAAAGTTTGCAGACTATATAAGTCTATGTTCAAAATAACTTTCAAATGCCTTCTTGTTGATCACATTTGGAACTGGGAAAAGTTTTACTCCTGATGCCACCCTCCCCATTTATATACAGTGGAAAAACAGCTCAGCAAAACAATATATTCAGAATATTACAATATTCCATCAGAGGACACATTATAACATTAAGTACATATAAATTGAAAAAAACACTGCTTCAACAGCGCTCACAAGTAAAGAGAAGTAAAACAATTACACACGTATGGTACAGACCGGCTGTGCTGTAAAAGATATACTGTACTCATAAAGGATGTCAGCATGACACAGACCAGGTGCACATTAAGCATAGTTACTATGCCTTATTTGTATTTATATATTTGCTTACTCTATCTGCCTTATTTGTTCTTTGTACACTGTAGAAACTGGCACCACATTGTCTGGTACTTGTATATAGTAGAGATGACAATAAAGTTTACTTTACTTTAACTTCATGACAATAAAAGTAACACAGGTATCTCATTGAGCTACTACTACACTATGGTGAGTCAATGTCAAACCAGGTATTAATTTATGTGTGTAGCTTGACTGTATGTATAGATAGTTCAGATGGTGAACACGGGGAGAGCACGCAAGCTCCACACAGAAGGACCCCATGGACAACATGGGGATCGAACTCAGGATCATATTCAAGCTTAAAAGTATGTGGTTTTTTGCAAGCTCCCCTTTTTGGAAATCCGGCCAAACACATCTATAAACCTTGATGTTTGTACTAAGGTGGTTCAAACCAACATGGTTCAAACTGCTGTAGTATGTACAAAGTACAACGCTTTGGGAAACTATTGTATTTCAGTTGTTAGTTAGTTTGCCAACGCATCGTGCCATGATAGTTCAAAGCTAGCCTCCGGCATTGTACAGGAAACACAACCCATATATCATGCGTTCACGCGTGCGTGGGACCAAACAGGGCTGAGGGGTTCAGATCAGGTACTTTTACCATCTCGGGTGGAGAAGAGGAAGGCGAAGTGCAGAAGCAACTGATAAAGGGCCATTTTCAGTGGATTAAACAACACAGTTGATCTCTGACAATCAGACAATGGTCAACAATACAGTTCTGAAATATAAATGATCTGTTAGTTTTTGTTATCGACACTAAATTTAACAAAAATAAATTAACTGATACACTTAATCAAATTAAGAAGCATGTTCCAATGTTTTTGTCCATATACTGTATCGCAGGGTCCGGCACTGCTTTCTGTGCTATCACATCCCATAAAAGAAATTTGGTTGTGGAGGCAGCATGGTGAACCTCTACCTACGCTGGTCAAAGGAGGGTGCCTAGTGGTCAATATTCATCTATGTAAATGACCATGAAAACAGAGCGCTTCAAAAGGCCAGTGACTACATAGTCCCAAACAGAGCAGTGTTCAGTAGCCAGTGTGTTGTGACATCCAAATTTAAATGCAGCTAGCATCATGCATTGCTATAATAAACTTGGCTTATAATGTTTGGTCTAACCTCATGTACGCTATAATTACCTTTAGGTTTTTTGCCTTTCGCTAAGCAAAATCATGCTCCATTTCTCTTAATCTGATCTAAACTTGTAAACTTTACTGACTCTAGGAGTGGCAGGATTTTTTTAACACAAAGTTTGACTGTAAACAATACCAAAGAGCACTCACTTTACATAATTATGGTTATTTTTGAATTAGTTGTAGAGTGAGTATCGATAATAGTGATAAAGCATTTTGAATTCATGCTTTAGTCAATTTAGGTACATTTATTTCATTTAGGAAAGCCCCATTTTCAGAGCAATTTTCTTTGCCTTATGATAGAGTCAGTCTTCATCAAGCAACTCAAGGTTAAGGGCTTTGCTCAGAGTCTCAACTACGGTAGGGTTTGGGTAGGATAGTGCCAGACAACCAGCCATGACATCTTATGGCATGCACTGTAGGGATGCACCGATCCGATATGTGGATCGGATATCTGTCCGATAGCCACTCAAATAGCTGGATCAGATATCGGTGGCATGGAGCCGATCTACGGAGCCGATCCGTGAATTGTAGGTTCTTCTACATTCTACGTAATCGCGCACACTCAATTCGTTCGACGTTGGCGTTAATTAGATGGAACTGAAGATGAGCAGGACAAGCAACAACACACTAACACCCTAAAAGCAAATTATACATGATTATACTGTTTCATTTCCTTAACACCACCAGCTCTCGCTGTGTTTGTTAGCGCGCGCGTCTCTCTCAGGAAAGTACGACATTCTCTAAATCGTTCCATTTCACTGAAATCTTCCCCGTTATTACAAACCAGACTCATATTTTAGCTGATAAATAACAACGTTCTATTCACAATACAGACGCTTAAACGAATCTCGTATGGAACGCCGTCATTTTTTACATTCTATAGTGTTAGAGAGTAAATAATATCCAGACAGATTCCAAATGGATAAAGAAGTCATTTTTCTTCATGGTGTTAAGCTATAGAATATTTCTACATAATAAAAACTCTACACAAACACTATAATAAGCCTAAAAACATAATGGATGAATGGTATAGACATTCATTCATCCATTATCCGAACCGCTTAATCCCAACTGGGGTCGTGGGGGCACTGGAGCCTATCTCAGGAACTTACGGGCCCAAGGTCGGGAAACAACCCTGGGTAGGCGCCAACACACTGCAGGGCATGGTATAGACCAGGGGTCTGCAACCTGTGGCTCTAGAGCCTCATGCGGCTCTGTCAGCCTTCTGCCGCAGTTCACAATGTAGCTCTGAAAGAATCTAAAAATAATGGCTATTTTATTTTCTTTTTATGTAATTTTTCCCCAAAGAGATAGCTTTTATTTTGAAGATCATTAGATTTTAAATGTTTTGTCGTTGTAAATATGTGTCACATCCTATATGCGTCACCGGCCATCAATATTAATTCTTAAACGCAACAAAGTAGTTACTTTAAACATACAGTAGCATAACTCTAAAAGCAAATATGCTGTGTTATCTTCATTTTCAGGGGTGAAATAAGTTTCGTGGCTCAACGTAAATTTGATTTGGTGGAAAGGGGCCAGAACGGCTCTTTTGATGCCGAGGGTTGCAAATCCATGTATCATTCGTTCATTCATTTTTCAATATGAAACCAAAACAAAAAAATGGAAAACCACCCGTATTTTCAGTTTTTGTTTCCAAAACCGAAACGACAAAACAGATAATGGCTCGTTTTCCGATTTCCCATTTTGTGCTCAGACCAAAAATGGAACAAACGGATAACGAGCGCTCATGTCCGATTTTGTTTTTTTCATTTGATACAAACGCTGTGACCCGGAAATGACTGTACTGATAGTAAAACAAGCCCAAACAATACAACTGCGAGAAATAAGATTAGCTAGTTTTGCCATCATGGCCGGATTGGAGGATTATGCAGATGTAGTGAAAGAACTTTTTGATAATGGGAAAACGCATGGTGAGATTTCCATCGCGCTGCAGCACTTAGGTGTTCCGACATGCTCAGAAAGGTCAGTTCGACGGTTCTGTATTCAGCACCAACTACGGAGAAAAAGGCACGTGTCTGACACAGACTTGGAAACAGCCTTGTATCAATACATAAGGTATGTTTTCACATTTCAACATTAACAGACACTATTTTTCATGCTAATGGCTAAATGAAATCTTAATTTTGTTCTTTTGAGTGTTGTTTATTTGCGTACCCTTACAACCCAACTACCTATGATATTGAAATCATTTATATTAGGGATCATACAGCTGTGTAGCACTCTGGAGTCTTTGGTGTAGAGTGTAGAGATGTAGCCGATCCGATATGTGGATCGGTATCGGTCCGATAACCTGCTCAAAAAGCTGGATCGGATATCGGCGGCATTGGGCCGTTCTATGGAGCTGATCTGTAAATGCGTGTACACTCAATTCGTTCTGCATGGGAAGTGGCACTGCCGTAAATTAGAGCTGAAACAATTGTTCCAATAACTCGAATAATTCTATTACAAAAATGGTCAAGGCAATTTTTCTAGAATCGAAGCTTCGTTTAATTCATTTTACTCGCTAGAGCAGCTCCGCTTGTATTTCACACGGAGGCTTAATAGTGACACTCAACATTTTCAGAGGCGCGATCAAGACAAGACCTGATCTCTCTGCATGTGAAAGTATTTGTGAGATGTTCCGTGCACTAAAACAGAAGTTAATGCATAAAAACATTGCAACAAAAACACGCGCCCAGAGGATCGTGGGAAATGTAGTTCTCTGCAAAAGCAGCTCATTTTATAGGCCAAATTGGTTCAAAATGTCAAACTTCAGTATTTCATTTTCAATTGATCAAATTTTTTTTCAATTTTATAACGTTATAGTGTAATCAATAAGAAAGAAGAAATATGTATATGTCTAAATGAACAATTTTTGAGAACAAACAATTTAGCATATACATGTGTGTAATTATTACATTGTTTTAGTAGGAAAACAGTATTTAATTCAAGCATTTCCTTAAGCATAACAATAATCTCAGTCATATTTTCAGACATTTTAAAGCATTATTTTATGTTTAAAAAAAGACTGTGACTGTATCGTATTTGTATCAGTATCGGCAGATATCCAAATTTACAATATCGGTATCGGACATAAAAAATTGGTATCGGCCCATTTCTAGTAGCTTGTATTTAATTTCATAAAAGTTGAAGCAGAAGCCTGAGTATGTTATAGATACTTTACTGCATTGTGTCTCATTATACCATATTATGCTACTTGTAGTTTTATAAATAGCATATGTCACCATGAGTAACATTGTTTCATTGTCCAAGAAGCTCTCTTTTATATATGGTGCTATTACTTTACTGCTAAATTTATGTTTTGACAGACGGGCTCGTCTTATGGACGAAAATTCGTGACAGGATACCTGTCATCAGTAGGAGTTAGAGCAGGAGAATGTTGAATGGGAAGAATTCTCAAAGATGTGCACCAACCATATAACGAGGAGCGCCGCAAGGTAAGTTCACCAAAGTTAATAATAATTATTAACACTTAGATGATCCTAAAATCCCAGGCCTATCTGTGTTCAACTATTAGCAATCCATGCGTGTATGGATTTTGTAGATTCTGTGAACATTTTTAATTAATTTGAGCACTGCCTTTACATTGATTTAATTATACTTGTTTTAGGGAGCACGTAACTTAAACCCTGTTCCTTACAATGCGGAGTATATGGGCCATAAACTCCACATGGACCAGAATGAGAAGATGGTAATGTTCGGGGTCACACACGTCCTGGCTGTGGATGGCTTCACCAGCAAAATTGTTGCTGAAGCCACAATGCCAGTGAAGAACAACCTTGTTATTTATGAGGACGTTTACAGGTAAGTCCATTCAAAGTTAAAACACTGAAATTAATTTGCATTATATTGGGATTATTAAACATTGTTTTATTATGTTAGTATTGGCCACAATGGTAAATGTCAAAAAAGTCTGTATTTCCTTTGTCATTACTGTGGGCAGTTCAATGTGGCATATCTGTCCATAAAAAGTATAAGAATTTAAACTTAGCACTCTTGTTTTATTACAGAGTAGTAGTTGCCAACGATGGCATGTGGGACCAAGTCAGAGTAGATCATGGCAGAGAGTTTTACCTGGCTTTGTATATGCAAGAGAAGCTGGCTCAACACCGACACAACATTGACAGGCAGCTTTATGTGCAGACAGCTTCTTCAAGGGTGAATTTACTCTTACTGAGCACATATCTAGATTTTTTTTAAGTTTGGCTAAAGCATTTCCAGTGGATATGTATTTTATTTACCAAAAATAGTATCCGGTGACTCGTGTTTTATTGGTCTTGCATCTTATTTTCCAAACAGAATCTTCGTGTGGAAAGAATTTGGCCAGAAGTTAATAATCGGGTAAACTATCCCATGAAACAGGCCCTCGTTCACCTGCTGGACCAAGAGTTGCTCAATATGGAGGATAATGTGACCAAATTTTGTGTCTCCAACCTGGCATGCCAAGTAAGCCAAATTGGACTTTGGAGTTGTGCAGTCCTGGAATTGTCATAGGATACCAGGTATGGTAGTATTTGTAGATATAAAGCCGTATAACAACTGGTAAGGTTGTGTCATAAACTAAAAAGGCTTTTTACCCACACAACATTTTAGGCAGAGGGATACCAAACCAGCTTGCCTCTGCTGGTTGTCCAGCAAGAATCTCACAGGAGCTGCTGCCCACTGCTGCAGAGGCAGCAAACATGTACAAGCAGGAGTTGGGGTCCTCCCTGACTTGGGTGTCTGCCTTTGCAGTTGACCCATTTTCATCTGAGGAAGATAGGTGCCGTGCAGAACAGCTGTTTGGAGAGAGCTTTCCAGACATGTCTCTTCTCTTTGACACAGTGGTCAACAATAACTATAGAGTTTTTCAGGAGGCACTGTTTTACCTTATCAACATTACGGAGAGGTATATGTAAAATAAATATACACAGGGGAGTGATCATTCACATTTGCTATATGTATATATTTGTATATGTATGTTAATCTGATGTATGTATGTTAATGATGCTTTTCATGCAGTTTTGGGTAACTACTTGATTCTTTTTGTCTTCTTTTTAAAAGTACTTACCTTTGCATAGGAAATATGTTTTTTTAATCATTACACATAACAAAGGCTTCTGAACTTACATTTTTGTAAAATTACAATATTTTGTGGTATTGTAACCTCAATTTTAGTTGAAATAAATACCCGTTCTCTTGGGACCTCATTACATGTCTTTTAATGTCCAAAAGGTCAGTGTAACAAGTATAAAATACATGATAACTCTTTAACAAATATAATAATTTAACATTGTAACATGTAACAAGTTATCACAGTACTGGATGGCAAAAGTGCTTTTTTTTTACATTTACAACAAATAACAAATTTAACAAATATCAAACAAATATTACAACCTTTTTAATCACAAGGGTACTAGGCAGCCTCTTCACTGAATGTGCCATGTTATGCAACCTTCAAAAAGGGGGTTGCTTAAATAAGGCCTCAAAAGTGCACATAATTAAGAACCATTTACAAACATTTGTGGCTGCTGTAGTGAATACAACGTACTAAATGAATAACTTCTCCAGTGGTGCCAATGCTTCAGAGAGTCCAGTCACTTTGTGGATACTGTTCTCCAAGTCTTCAGCCCGACACTTTGGGCAGTAAGAATGGGTGCTGCTCCACTCCTCAATACATCCCTTACATCCAATTAAGCTTCTGCAGCAGGTTGAGAAATTTGGTTTATCAATAGGACCTGTTAAGTAAAAACATAGTTAAGCAGTGTTTTATAGGTGTTATTTTAATTGTGCAATATCAATGGCTTATCTAGTTGCAAATAATTGTTCTTTTTTTGTAGAATAAGCTGACATTGAACCTAAGCTAAAAGATTTAAGCTTACTTATACAACAATTTAGAAAATTACTGATGGTAAATGGGATATAAATCAGCACAACATGATCTAAATGTTAGAAATATATAAGATGATTTTGTGAATGATGGTTAGAGGACTGGGGGCAGTCATGGTCTAATGGTTTGGAAAGCGGGCTTGTGACCAAAGGGTTGCTGGTTCAAATTCTAGACCCAGCAGGTCTGGCAAGTGCAATTAGGAAAGGACCTAACCCCAGAATTGCACCCCAGGCACGCCCCTGCGTGCTGCCCACTGCTTCTGCACTCTGCACCACAATGCTGGCAAAATGTCCCAAGGTTTCAAGTCAGAGACAAAGTGATCTTGGAGAAAAAAATTGTTTAATCTTTGGACTAAACATTGTTCTGTGGCAAAAATTTGATGCTTGTAATATTGATTCAAGTCTGCAGTAATGCAGTTTTCTCTGTTGACCTCTGTTAACCTTTAAATTGGAAGTATGGTATCTTCTCTTCGGCTGGAAAATATAATTTATAATTAAACACAAAAAGTGATTTTAACAATTAGTTAAGACACCGTAGTAAAAACCATTGTAGCCTTACTGGTGTTATGTAGTCTAAAAGAAAAGCCAATAAGTACTACAGCACTCTGAATGTCCCCTAATTTAATGAATGAAAATCGAGACGTTTTTTGTCTGTTATCTACAGTTTCATCTGTTATTGGAGTGTAATTAAAATATATTAATTTGGACATTCCATTTATTATAATGTCAGATCAACCCAAAATAGAGGAAGCATTATGGGGGAACAGTTTTAAATTAAGAGGTTTCTAAAACTAAAAAACTTAACGTTTAGGACAAAAACTTTTCATTTTGAAAGCTTGCATTATACTGTATCTCTATTAGTATCTATTTAAAAAGGTTATTCAATGTGTACTTTAACTAACAAACTGTAGTCCGAATTGTCACCTGTCATGCAATAAAAAAAACTTCCCATTTTTGTTAAACAAAAGACTAATAGCACAACGCACACCAGAATGTAGTTCCATAGTCAGCTTTTTACGTGCTTACTTGACTGAGCTAACTAACCTACCATATTAATGCTGTGCCACAAAATAAAAATGAGTAAAAATGATATATCAGCAGTCCATTTACCTCAGTCTCCGCCTTTTATTGCTTTGTAGGAGTCCCATCTGTTCTTCTGGTACTGCAAAGATTTTTCTGGAATTTGCTTCCAGTATGTTGATCCTGCAATAACAATAAGTGGTTTTATCATTTAACCAAACAGTTGCTGGATTGTTGACAATTTTCATCATATCAGCAAGTCTTAAGAAATGCACATGAGGCACTAAGTAGGTAATTTAAAGAACCTAAGACAGTTATAAGTACAAAACCTACTTTTGTGTGAGAATAAAATGCTCTTAAGTAGGTGTATGTCATGCAGCTGTTGTAAGTGAGCTTAACTGTGTATGCAGATAAGCTGTTGTAACAGACAAGCAATTACCCCTAGTTCCTTCAGAGTCCATTATTTAATTTCCCTGGCTATCTGTCAGAATGACTGACCTCTCCTGTCCAAGGGCCTCTTTCACTTTACTGATGATTGTTGGCACACAAGCCTCAAACTCTGAGAAGCGGACTGTAACTGATTTGTATGAACACAGACTTTCTTTATATAAAGCCAAAACGTTATGCTCCTGTACAATTCTAGATAGGCCTGAGCATTTCACTAAGAAGCAACTCAATAGAATAGCTTAAACACACACGTTTTAGCAAGAAGGAGAATTTTTCTCGGATTACCTCTGGAAAGCTTTGGTCATGGTAGCCCGTGGAATTGGAGACGAGGAGCCTGCGGCTGTGCTAGAGAGCCGGTGGAAGGAGAAGCGGACAGGAGGGTCCGAGGGCAGTGCCCCTGCTGGTCTTTCCACAGTAATACTGTCACCGTAAACCCTAACCCTAACCCGAGTGGTTTTCCATTTTTTTTGTTTTGGTTTCATTCATTGGGAAACGAATGAACGAATGATACACGGATTGTTGCAGACCCCTGGTATAGACAATCGCCCCATATTCCCTTAGAGCTGTAAAGGTGGGAAAAAAATTACTTGTATCGGATCGGTACTCGGGATCAGCCGATACCCAAAGCCCAAGTATCGGCATCGGTATCGGAACTGAAAAAGTTGGATCGGTGCATCCCTAGTATGCAGGTGCCTTTTCTACCACTACGTCACCAGCACCCCTCGACTAAATGCTCTATGGGAGTTTAACTGTAGCCACATCCTTAGCAACTGTGTCTCTCTTGATAAATAAAGACAGCGCACGCCAAACTGACGGTCTACCACATTTCCACAGAGCCTAAGAACAAATTGAATGAGAATGTCATTTTAAGGCAGTCAAAAGACTGTTACTTATTTTATTCTTATTTTTTAGATATTTGCATTAAAATCATGATTCATAAAAAGGCCAAATCTGAGATTTGGTGGTGGCAACCAACATTTTGCCGCACACGCAGCAATGTGGGAACATTGTTATTTATTTGATTTCTTACATGTGTTCCTCTGCATTCTGATGTTTTCTGAGGCGTCCTGCAGGAGATGGGCAATACCTACATTCTGTACAGCAAAAACAATTTGTTATGGTGGGTGTTTTTTTGGAATCAGTAGATTTCCTACATTCTGTTGGATTTTGAGGTGACCTGCTGGACATGTGCAATACCTAAATTCATTAAGATTCATAGCCTACATCCTGACTTGCAGGGCCTTTACAAGTAAACCTGAGCTGAGCATTTAGCTTAGAGTGACCGACATAGCACCAAGTTTGGGCTTAGCTGCCCCCACACTAGAAAACTACTGTAGATGACTGCATATGTGCCAATAGCAGAGGCGGACAGTAACTAAGTAAATTTACTTGAGTACTGTACTTAAGTAGGGTTTTTGAGTATCTGTACTTCACTTGAGTAGTATTTTATTTGGAAACTTATGACTTCCACTTCACTACATTTTAAAGACAAATACTGTACTTTTACTTCACTACATTTCTATCAAGGTTCTCGTTACTCGTTACTTTCAAGTCTGTGGATAAAGTGGATGTTATTCCCCCTTTTCTAAAACGTGATTGGTTGTTTGACAGGTGACAGTCTATCAGTAATCAATAGAGTTACACCACGCCTGTAGACTGGAACTATAAAACCAAGTTCAGACAGTTCTGCCGTTTTCCGTCTTGATTAAAACATTGCTGCTGTTGGAAAGCCATGAACCTAGAGGTGTAGAGCTGGGTTTTACGCAGGTTGGAATGTTGAAGTTATGGTGTGAGCTGCATTTTCAGCTGTTACACTGTCCTCCTGATTACCATACACAGATACACTATGTGTGCACACACTGCCAGAGATGGGTCAGGACACTACCATGCTGTTTTGTGGGGGTGTTTAGTCTTACAATTGATTCATAAAATAAACTAAAGACTGGTTTTCTTCATCAGTTTAAGTTGTTTCATTCTGTAACATTCTACCAATTCCTTATTCTACAGCTTCTACAAGCTAGTCAGAGGCATTAGGTATTTTTAAGTGTTGTGACAAAAATGCAACAATGTGGTGAAATAAGATGTAGTTTTAATACTTAAGTATTTTTAAAAACAAGTACTTCAGTACTTTAACTTAAGTAAAATTTGACTGTACAACTTTCACTTGTATCGGAGTAACATTTGACTAGTGGTATCTGTACTTTCACTTAAGTAATGAAGTTAGCTACTTTGTCCACCTCTGGCCAATAGCCTACTTTACAGACCAGTGTTTTAGATTTAAAGGCAAGTTCATGGTCGAATACATTTTGATTAATATTAAACACCTTCTTGATTGAAACTAAATGTTACGTGTTGAGTAATTATTGCATTTTAAAGATCATTTAATGGTTCATGTTTACGCAAAAATGAAAGAAGATTAGTCCAAGAAGATTAGTCTTATACTGCGGCAGTATAAGAATTAAGCATGTACAAAGCTCTCGACATGGCTTTAAAAGTTCTTACAACACCCACAAAACGAATAAGAAACTTAAAGTTTAAGAGCATGAATACACCACACATTGGCCCACATTACCATAAACAGTGTTGGGGAGTAACGAGATACATGTAACAGCGTTACGTAAGCTAATTACAAAATTAATCTAACAGTAATCCATTACAGTTACTGGAGAAAAAATGAAAATGTTCAGAATTACAATTTGAGTTACATCTGAATATTGTCAGCAAAACCTTGCTAAAATATTAGATAATATTATTTTTTACTGTTCCGTTTCCGTTTTCCTTATACAAACATCCTCTTTTGCCGTCTCCCTCCACAGCCGATAGTTTGGTACTATTCTGAACAGGCTTCTGAGCGGCTCTCCCATCACGTCTACATTTGCAGCGCCATCACTTCTGGTAGTACTTGCCTGTGCATGCAGCGATCTGAATTTCAGTTGCCGACCTATCAGCAATGTCACATAAAAATGCATTCCATCGCTGAAAATTTAGAAAACATTTCCGATATGTCACGGAAAAGGGCACAAATGTAAATGTGCAATATAATGCTTGTTTGCCAGCTGTCAAGATGTTGTCCACATCGAAAATATCCATGTCCAACCTCAAGAAACATCTAGAGGTAAGTGCTGCTTACTATAACTGCAAACGGAATATTAAACTAAACAGGGAAGCCAAGACTACCTTCACAGAGACGTACAGAGACCACCCTGTATCTTCATCGTTCCACACGCTTTTAATGTGCCCAAATGAAGACGTATGCCTATTTTAGCTCCATATTTCGTTTCACAACATTACGCTAGCTATTATAGATAGTTAGCTAAGGGGGTCTTTGAGCCATATATGCCGCACTTCACCTCCCGTTGGCAGTAAAATGTAACGTACCATTATCCAGCGCTAGACTAAGTATATTGTTCATTCATTTATGTTAGGTCTGATATTAGCAATCCTGACTTGCTTTATATCACTGAGAATTTACTAGCTAACAACCCCCTGGGCGCTTGTCACTCTGCTAACCCCATGTTTTACATTGGCTCGAAGGCATGGTTTCATGGTTTGTGATTGAAAATTGACTTTATGACACAATCAGATGAAACATCTATTTCCGAACGAAGAATAGACTAAAAGTAAAATGTACCCACATATTTTCCCGAGTGTAAAGTGTAAATGCAATCGTGATGCGCCACCTAGTGATCAAATGTCTACTCCTTAATGTTGTTTAACGTATGACAATTTATTATTCCTGCTACTACTACTACTACTACTAATAATAATAATAATAATAATAATAATAATAACAATAATAATAATGATGATGATGATAATAATAATAATAATAATAATAATAATAATAATAATAATAATAATAAGCGCTATTAGACCTTGTGGTGGTGGATTATTATATTATCTTTTATAAAAGATGTGATGTTAAGTGATGTTAATTCATATATTAAAGGGTCTAATATATTGTGTTTAGTACTGCTTTTGAGGTTAACACTGCCAGGTTTAAAAATTTGAAATGGTTAACGGTATAGAATACCATTCAAAAATAAAAAATAAAAGTAATTAAAAGTAATCGGTGCGATTCGTTACAGTGCTTGTTAAAGTAATTGAAATAGTTGCACTACTATTACATTTTAAGCTGGGTAACTTGTAACTGCGATGAATTACATTTCTAAAGTAACCTTCCCAACACTGACCATAAACCATACCTGTCGGGGATACTAGTCTCGAACGCCTTTCCTACATGTTCTGACATCCTCCAGCTTCTCCAGCTGCTGCCGAGCGAAGGTCAGTAGTTGTGCCACTTTACTATAGCGGAGTGTGGAACGGAAAGAATTCCCTGTGCCAGCGTCTGGCCGAGAACAAGGCGTAATTAATCGATCGCGATTTGCGTTAGAGTTAGCTCAACACCTAGATCAGATAGATAAACAGATTTTTTTTCTCGGCATGAGAAATCCGAGGTGTGGCGTGAGAGCGTGTGAAGGCAGTCAACAGACTGCGGTTAGTCAGCCGCCTCATTGCGTGAGAGTTGGCGACCGAGAATGTTTATGCGGCAGCCAGCAAATCACCGCATTACAAAAATAATCCAGGGTTTTCACCTGCCTCGTCCCTGGGACTACTACTCAGACTACAATACATGCTTTAGTAGTTTTATTATTATTATTATTATTATTATTATTATTATTATTATTATTATTATTACTTTTACAATATATTTGCCTTTAAATTCATTATATTCATAAAATACCCGAATCATCTGGAAATGCTTTTGAAAATAAAAATTAAATGAAATCATTTTAAAAAGTAATTTCAGTACTGAAACTGGATTCCATGTCATGGACCACCTGCAATGCCGTCCCAGGCCACCTGGGGCAGCAGACCACCGGTTGAAAACCCTGAATATAATCGATTACGGTCCGTCACTGCATCGATGCAGAATCGTCCACATCTGGACTGCAGTGAATCGATTATGCGATTAATTGCATTGCAACACCTCTATTTACTACTATATAACAAACCAACAGCCTGTAACCAGACATACTGCCTTATGCAATAAAAACTGTTATACTGTCATAAACTGCAAGAACACAACAGGTCATCTCAAACTGCTTTATTACATCTTAAATAACAGTACATTTTAATATAGTTTCTATCTTGCATCCAGCTTTCTGTTGTACACTGAATTTAAAATTAAATACAAAAGATGGATAAAGATACAGTGGGGATGTGCAGCTCTACAGTTATTTATATGGATAGAAAGGGAGGGAGAGAGAGAAAGGGAGAGAGAAAAAGAAAAGAAAGGGAATTGATTTAATCTTTACTTTTTGTATGTTTTTTTCTTTATTTAGTTGCCAACTCCAGGCCTAACGCACAACGACAGCACTTTTTTGTACAGAATGTTGCAGAGGGATAACAGAATGGAAGAAATGCCACTACCGCTAAGGAAAGAGTGCCTCTCGTTACACGCAGAAAGGGAACAACAGAAAAATTCTGCCATTCAAATGCTGCAAGTTTTTTTTTGTTGTTTTTTATTAAAGGACAGAAAAAACCTGTTTGTTACAAAATGTCTAGCATTCTTTTTTCTTTGTATCTGGAACCTTTGCTACAGAAAGAAGGATTTTTTGTTCTAGTTATTTGTATTTGTGTGTGTGTGCGCGCGCGTGCACGTGTGTGTGTGTGCGTGCGTGTGTGTGTGTGTATGGGTTGTTGTAAAAGTGTTTTGGAAACTTCCAGGTATGGACAGAACGGGTCAATCAATGATTGCTCCTCTTAAGTGCATAGCTTTGCAAGTTTAATTGAATTATGTATGCACAGAGTAGCAAAAAAGAAAAGAATATAAATATCATTGTGATGATCTATTTAACAGGTTATTTTCTTAAAGAAAAACATCAAAGGACTTAGTTCCATATGCACCTCTTTTTAAGCATTTCTACAGCATGCGATTCTAAGAGTTAACCCACCCATGGCAGACAACCAAAATAAGATTTTTTTTTTTAATTTTTAACTTAAAAAGTTTTTCAATATCATTATTTTCAAACATTGATTTTTACAACATGTCATTCACAGAGTAGTAACTGGTTTTCCAAGCACAGAACGGGCACCTCAGTTGAAACTGGGTAAAAATGAAACTGAGTTTCCCCAACCACCAACCCCACCCTCTGGTCAACAACTTCCACACCATGTTCAAACAAAACAGACCCAAAAAGGCTAAGTAAAATAAAAAAAAAAATACTAAATGACGGGTTAATCTTCATTTAATTACTCTACATAGCCCGACCACAAAAAAAGGACTTTTAAAAACGAGCATTCATCATCGTTAACAGCATGTGCTTGGTTAGTTAACATGTTTCAACATTTTATATATGCAATCTTTTACTCCTGTGCTGACGTTTTATTTGTGACTAGACTGAAACAAAAAAAAGCAAAGGGAAAAAAAAAACAAATGAAAAAAAGTAATTGTGGGTGTAAATGTACAGGCCTGGTTGTGGCTAGTGGACCCCTGTCAAGTTCAAACCGTTAACTTTGTTTTCTCTTTTCTGACATGTTAAAGCTGGATTATAATGTCAGTGATCATCTGCAACATTGGTTTATCTTTAGTCTACAAAATTCTAAAATATTTAAAGACTAGGAGAAAAAAGAGAGCATTTGATCCTTGTCTGAAACACTAACTGCCAAACAACTAAATGCAATTCTTGGGATAAAAATGTTCCCAAAAAGCGAATTCATTTAGGGGAAGAAAACAAATAGCCTCATTTTATATTAGCAACAGTTTACCACATCCTAAATGACAATGTGATGAAAAGGGTTTCTTTTTAATATTCGCTTCAATGCAATGTTGAGAAATGGTCCCAGAAGGAATGCACAATTACCTCGACCCCTCCCCTCACCATGTCAAGTTGAACCCACTGGTTCCTTGTGAGCTAGCTGAGTAAAACAATTGTGCTCTTTGTTTATGGGGAGGAAAATAATCATTGTTGCCCTTTTGTTTCAGATAATGGGGTCAGTTTTGTTGTGTTTGAGAAGATTGGATATGCAATATAATTAAACATTTCGATGTTGGAATGGTCTTCCAGTCAACTTTGGAGTCCGGATGCCATCTGTGAGGAAAGCAGAGATAAAATTAAGTCTAGAGACCTTATATTATTACTCACGTATGCTTGTTACAAGTCACTAACTAATGACATTTTCCCCAGCGCTGTGTAAATGAAAAGCAAAATGCATGGCAAGATGTGTGTCCTAAGGATCTAAGATTTCGTAATTCACTGAAGTTACTCCGAGGCCTCAATGGTGGTAGTGCTGGAGGTGGGACAGAGCCAGACTTGAAACCACGACCATTCAATTATAACCGGGTTTCCTACCACTACACCTCCACCGCCACCTCTATTATGCTCTACATTTTCTTGGTGGACTACTGGAGGCAATAACATTTACACAGTGTAGATATGTGGACCACTAGAGGGTGTTCATGGCCCACCTACAAGCCAGAGGCCAGTGCTTGAGAAACCCTGCTTTAGAGTCAGTGCGCATGTTATTTTCCTGTTTTTGACCTAGTTACAACATACCCACGTCACTTCCTGGTAAGACACTTCATATTCAGAACCAGCAGATGGCAGCAGAGCTTTGACTGTTGTACTAATTTTAGTTCGCTGTAACAAGCCTGGTCTACAGAGGACTTCTAATAACCAGGAACTACTATCAAAATGAGATCCATTACTCAGTTTTCAAAACACAGAAGCTTCTTTATCACTTCTACAGTTTTTACTCTGAAAAGAGTATCAGATTACTTTGGAGAAATTATGTTTGGTCATGGCTACATCTGAAAGTTCCAGCAACAGCACGCCTGCTCTACATGGCTAATGAGAGCATCTGCTGGGCAAAAGGTTTCGTGGTTGGGAAGACTCAATTCTGCACAGAGAAGGGTATGAGGACAAGGACTGACCTCTTTCTACTCCTTACTATCTTTAGAACACTTTTGATTGAGTTGCACCAAAACGTTTTACACTGTAGTTAGAAACACTCTTCCCAAATGATTACATGGCTATCAGGAATAACTCAGCGCAGGAGATCTTGAACACTGGTGGACACTAACCCTGACTTCTGGAAATCTGCCTTCTTACAAAACTGAATTTCAACCCAAACACAATCATAAGATTATTTTTTAAAATCATACTTCATTAAGCATAGGCATATTAAACAAAACATATGATGAACACACCTTGCAGCTTTAATTCCAGATCTTAAGGAAACTGTCCCAAGAGCCTGTGGCCACTGCCATTCCATCATCAGTAACACCCAAACAGCTAACACGGTTATCATGGCCCGCCAGGACACCTGCATAACACACAACAGCACACAAATTAAACATCATTACACACCTAAACAAAAACGGAATCAGTTTCATTCATTAAAAAAGTCCCAAAAACCCACTGCTCTGTTTTATGTGAACTTTGAGTAATCAAGGGGGAAAAAAGAAACAAAGTATTTATTATCCAAAAATATTCTATATTCTGATGGAATTGAAAAAGATCTGATCAAGTGAAAATTAAGAAATAGGTTTTGGGTAATTTTGAACTAATTTGGACTCATTTTGGGCTATAAAATGAGCTGCTTTTGCCATTTCAGGGAGGGAACTATATTTCCTCCGTGTGCCACTCCGAACCACGTCACAATAAACCAATGGGCTTGCGTTCTGGAATAAACGCTGAAAATCTTAATAAACGGCTGAGTAGAATGCTGGTTGTTGTGGTTAGTCATCAGCTTAAATATGAGTTTTGTTAGTAATAAAGCTGAAGATTCGATCATTTAGATTAAGTTTAAGACAAATATTCTTTACTGCTTATGAGATGAACTATATGGGCAAATTACATCACATTCACATTGAAAGTTTGGAAATATTAATCTTTATCTACACCTTGAGGAGTAAAGACTGCCACAAGGGGGATGGAAGTGGTGTAAGTCAACCACTTGTCAGTGTCCACACCCCTCTTTTTGTGAGTGCATGGGGCAAAGAAAGAGACAAATTGCAGCACTGGGAGAGGACACAATTCTTAGACAGTAGGTAATGGCTGCTAAATAGCCTCTTATGAAAGGTCAGAAATAGGGCTGGGAAATATATTCAGTGCCATAATATGACCAACATTTTTAATGCATTGTTTAAAAATAAAACAACTGATATATTCATTGAATAGAGCAGTTTGTACCGTCATTTCTGGGGGCACCTCCTAAACACAGTCCTCATCAAGAATAAAGTTCAATCTTTAAAGCCAGAAGCTGGTGAAAGACTCGTATTTCTTGCACAAAAAAGCCTTGCCAAGGTTTATTTGTTTATAAAACAGCTTAAAATGTGCAGGTTCTACACTAGTAATCTTAGTAAAGTGTTACTGGTTACAATTTGTTTATCCCCATAATATTAAATTGCTTCCATGCGATTATTTACAAAAAATTAAATATAATATGAATCCTATTTGAGTAAAATTGGACAGGAAATAGCATGTTGTATCATTTGAATTTTGAGTCGTATCGCCCAGCTCTAGTCACAGGATAAAAAAATATTAGCTATGGCTAATTAGCTTTACCTACATAGTGGTAAAAACTAGGGATGCAACGGTACAGTGTGTCCACAGTTCGGTATGCAGTTTAATTCTTTTCACTCGCTAGAGCATCCTCCGATTGAGTTTCATGCGGACGCTTATTAGTGACGTACAACGGTTTCTGTAGCATAATCAAGGCAGGACCTGATCCCTCTGTATGTGAGTGTTTGAGATATTCCATGCAGAAAAACAGAAGTAAATGCATAAAAAGACATTTTTCGTAATGTAAACACGCCCTGTTGGTGAGCGCCATTTCTCGCTTAAATTCAACAGATCTTTCATATCTTCCCCTTTGATGAGTCCAAATTGGTTCAAAATTATCCCAAACTTAAGTATTTCTTCATTTTCAATTTGATCAGAATACAGGTTTTTTTTGGATAATAAATACATTTCTTCTTTCCTATTGATATTTATTAACATTATAAAATTGAAAAAAAAAAATCAGATCACTTGAAAATGAAGAAATACTTTTTTGATTTTGTTTTGATTAGTTTTAAGCCAATTTGGACACATTTTGGCCTATAAAATGAGCTGCTTTCGGCCTTTCTTGGAGAGAACCACATTTCCCACAATTCCCCACGCGCCATGTTACAATAATGTGATGAATGCGTTTCCTGAATAAACACTACAAAATAACAATAAATGTCGGTATTGCAAGTAGAACACTGGTTATTTTTCAGATAAAAGAACTTTAATCCCAGAGAATGTGTGCACAATGACCACGTTTTAAAAATTACATTTAATATGGGGCGTACCAGACTACTGTGGTTTACCTGGGTGTATCGAACCAAACAGGACGTACCGAATGGTTCGGTATAATACCAAAAATGTGACCCTCCACGGCAAAACCAGTCGCTTGTCGCAAATTTTCAATTGAGTTATTATGTTAAAGAGCATAAATCAACCTTCAAAACGATACCTATATGGAATGAATCTGACGACATATGACTGAGATATCAACATTCAAAGGAGTCGGGTTTCTCCTGTCACGCCAAGTGAGAAACGGAGAAATCTGCCTTTGAAGTTGACTATCGACGTAGCACTCACAGACGGTCGCGGCTACGTTTGTATTTACGGTAGCCTACGCTGCATTCACAGCCATAGGATAGCCTACCTGCGTTAGGTTAACTGAACTCGGGAGACGAGGATGGATTCCGGAGAAATATCTTCACGCTAGTCAACCAGTGGATTTACCGTAAATATTGAAGTAGAGCGGTCAAAACAGAAACTTTTAACATTCTGCTGGAATTGAATTCCTCACCTCAAGAAAGTCACGTTTTTAGGATGGAAAAGGCAAGTTTTTCAGCGAAATTTATTCACAACAGTACAGTATAGACCTTCCACTGTTTCAAAACACTAAAAGCAAAAAATCCAAAATTTTACCCCACGTAACATAAACAGTGTTTTTTCTCGGAAACCTCCGTTGCAACAAGCAACTAGTTTTGCCGTGCAGAGTCACAAATATGACTAACATTAAATTAAGGCAAAGTAGACAATGTATCTATTGTATAGGAGACGAAGTATTCAGTGGGGCTTATGTTGGAAGTCGGTCATACACACGGCATAAAGAAAATATACTACCTGGGTTCATTCTAAATGCATAATTACCTAAAAAATATGTTTCTGATCCTTCCTTTTGATTCCCTATTCAGGAATACCTACAAGTGTGTCTTAATCAATCCCTACAGTATGTCTATTCCTCACTGCAGAATGTCTGGCACTGACCTGCACGGTCGGCTTTGAGGGTGTCCCAAACATTGCAGTTGAAGTCGTCGTAGCCAGCAAGCAGCAGGCGGCCGCTCTTGGAGAAGGCCACGGAGGTGATGCCACAAATGATGTTGTCATGGGAATACACCATCAGCTCCTGGTCGGCACGCAGGTCAAACAGCCTGCAGGTGGCGTCATCTGAGCCCGTGGCGAATGCATTTCCATTGGGGAAGAACTTGTCGAAAAGAATGAAAAAGTTACAAATGTATAGAATTTGACAATTTTGACTTCAGCCCAAGCTCCTTGCACGAGAACCCCAATCCCTGGCTTCTTCAAAAACGTATAACACCACGTGCTAGGAGGAGTAACTATATTTACACTTAAAAGAGGTCCATTCAGGGCACCTTATAGAAGTTGCTTTTGAGTGTCAGATCCTTACTATCCACTCCTTATGCGGATCTCTCTGTATACAACACACATAACGCATGAGAGATACGTACGCAAATTGCGTTGATGTCAGACTCATGGCCGGTGAAGGTCTGTCTGCACATGCCTTCTCTAACGTCCCACAGCTTGGCGGAGGCATCGCAGGCACCCGACACAAACAGGCGGGTGTCCGGGGCCAGTGACAGCGACATCACGTCTCCAGTGTGGCCTGCAAACGTAGTTGTTTGCTGCCCGGTCTCGATGTCCCAAAGAGCACTGTGAAAAACAAAAAACAAAATGGTTCAAAACACGTAGGGAATGCGGGACACTGATAAGTTTATAATACAGTGTAACTAAAAGGGACAGTGCCTGATTTGACATCATTGACACATTACACCACAGTACACAGCGTAACACTTCCAAATGGAACCTCTGCAGTTAACTATCAGTGGGTAGTGCCAAGGGATTTGACCCTTTGACTGCTACGGCTTCTATGCATTATTTAGCTAAAATGTGCAATGCATTGACATATGAGGATTAAGAATTTTGCCTTGAATATTGTCAAAAATTACAAATCCTTCATAATATGAGGCTTTAACATACATACAGATATATACATGCTTACATGTAAACCTCCCAGCAAAAATGATTAAATACTTTCTTCGAATATTGGTACTTACTTGACCGGATTTATAAGATCACAGACAAATCTGCCCTGCCTTATGTCTATGTGAGTGTCTGTCTCAGATGCAAATGGCTAAAGCAGCAATTCTGGCGCACTACCCAAAACTCACCAGGTGGTGTCGCCTGAGCTAGTGACAATCTGGTTGTCGTCCAGGAAACGACAGCAGGACAGATAACCTGTGAGAAAGTGGGCATCAGTGAAGGAGAAAATTAGACAAAGGAGGTCAAACAAAAAAAGAAAGGTAGGTTAAAAATATATGTATGCATACCTATTGGGTTACACCCCTAAAACTGGATTAACCATTAACAACACGACACTCGAAAGTGAAGGCTCACAGTCGTGCTGTCCTTTGAATTGTCTGCCCAGTAAAATTTAATGCCACAAGCTAAAGACAGCTAAAGGCAAGTGTTAAGGAACCTCATGAGCTGTTGGGCAGGGCTAAAAAATGTGATACAATAGCATTACTTAAATTCCTTTCTCAAAGGCCCAACTTTTCAAGGTCTGCTATTTCTCCTGCTCCACAATTTATTCACCAGATAATTACCTATCTTCATATTGCATCGTCACATATAAGATGGTGAAGGAGAGCACTCTAAAGGTGCCTGTTTTAGCAAATGTATCCAAACAGAAATGTCTGGTCCAAAAAAAGTCTTTAAAAAATCAGAAGAATTATTTTTCTCCATGGTCTTAGTTATCTGTTAACATTCAGGGTTCTAGACCAGTAATATCTACAAACTTCATGCTACCACAGAATCTACTGTAGAAGCACAGTACAGTTGGAGCAGGGGTCGTACCTGTATGGCCAGCCAGCTCACGGCTAACACGGACATTGCCCTCTCTGGTCTTCAGATTGTAGATAGAGCAGATGTTGTCCAGGCCACCGCAGGCCACGTAGTTGCCGGACGGAGCATATGCGCAGGTCATCACCCATGAGGAACGCAGAGGAATGGCATGCACCTGTAAGGAGGAAGGTCAGATTCAGGAAGGAGCGCAAGCAAAACAGAAGGTAAGACGTGGTTCTGACCAATACTGGCAGACAACACGAACACAGCACTACCTTATTAATGAACAGATTTAAACCAGAAGAAATTATCTGATGACAATTACTTAAATATTCCTATCTAATTCAGTTGTGTATGACCTACAAGTAACACACAAGGATGGATAAATCCAACATGAAAGACAATGTGGTTAAGAAAGATCGATTAGTGTTACATGGGCAGAACTCTGTTACCTTGTTTGTGGTATAGCTGTCCCAAATAATAAGTTTACCATCTTGGGAAGCACTCACTAGAAGCCTGAAAATAGAAAGAAACAACACGAACAAATAAACAGCAGATGTTAGTCTTTGGCAGATTTTTTTTTTTATTTTTTAGCTGAGGCATGTTTGACCACAAGTCTTGCAGGAATATAATGTAACGTATAGATCTAGAGTGGTCCATCAAAAACATCCTTTTGGTGTGTGGTTTTCACCGAAAATCTTCTTGTCTAGCCTCTGATACCAGTAACGACACAACACAAAATGATGACACAGAACATGATCATCCACTTCCCTGACCAAAGACTTTAAATGTACCTAGTCGTCCACATTTTTTGGCACAAACGGATGTCACAAAGGTGCGGCCACGACAGATACGAATGATCAGCAATGCAAAACACATCCTTTCCATAATGAAACAGAAAGGTGGCATCATTGTACTTGAGCCGACACAATTTTTGACTCCGCCCAACAATAGACCAGGCAGAAGAAGGGGGTGACCGATATTGGTCAAAACAACAAAAATGCAACCACCAACTTATACCAACCTGGACGTGCTTAATTAAACAAGTTGTAGTGCTCTGTCTGATGGGTGGGCAATAATGAAAGTTATGAACTGGAACTCTTGAGTACAGCCATAAGCCACACTCACCGCTTCTCAAGAATAAGATGCTTAGCTGAGATTGTGAGGCATTATCATGGAGTCCAAACTCAGACTAATAACAAAGGAGTGGAATTAAGAGTCCACTGCTCCAGAAGATGAACCACTTTCAGCTACATCTTCTTATTAACTACAAAGGCCAGGTTTGCCAGTGCAAGAACAAGACCTGAAAAAAGCTAGTTAAATGTTCCGTTTCCAAGTCACCAAGCTATGCTGGTTGAAAAGTCTGTTACCGCCCCTTTTGCCATCTGTATCAAACAAAGGGTCACTTTCTGCTGAAATAACAATTAGCTACAATTATCTGCTTGTCTTCCCTGACTCTTCCAACATTAAAAATGAGGCTCAAGGAAAATATCTACCCAAACTTCTGAGGCTTGCAATTAGTCACAGGGCCACAATCTACCTGTCCACAACACTGAACTGTCCCCTTTATAATTAGGAATTTATCATTTTTCAAAATAATTTCTGCTTCTTTATTGTCTCAGTAAAAACCCACATCACACGCCTTAATCTACTAGGAATATCTAGGACATAAAATGAATATGTGGATGCTGGTATCTTGTCAGATTATCCAGGACATACGATTTGATGCTGTGTGATCCCTCGAGTGCTGCACTGTGCCATGACAAAGCAAGCAGGGAGTCTCTAGGGTCTAGCCTCACCTGCAACCTCCCAATTAGCCTCCTGGAGAGCAGGGATTGTGTGTACTCTCCCCCTCCTGAGCACATACAGCCAGGTCTTGCGATCATCTTGGTCTAGAACACCCAGTACATTTCCTTTTTCCTTTAAAACCTCTCTAAACCAGCCTTTCCTTTCTAATAACCCACCGTTCAGACAGCTCAGTGGCCCAGTGTTGTGTACACTTCTATTTTTATTTTCAACTTCTTGTGCGACGATATCTAACGCAGAGCTTGAGGAGGATTACCTCGAGTCAGAGCCCCAGTGCATTGCGTAGATTTTAGCCAGGTGGCCCCTCAGCGTCCGCCTGGTGCGCATCTGAATTCGCCCAACGGGGTCAATGTTAGCTGTAATCTGTGAGGGTGACACACATGCAGCGTGAGACGTACTTTACGTGAGACAACCGTTTGATTAACATTTCTGCTCCACAAGAACTACTTTGCAATCTCTGAGTTAAAATATGATGCAAGGACTCACCTGAGACAGAGTGGCATCTGCGCATGCTTTCCTCGCATCCTGGGGAAAAAGTGGACTGATGTTAGCTACAAAAACTTTGAGGAAGAGCAATTCTACTGTTACAGTGTTTAATAAGAATAACTTAATAAGCAGTCAGTTAACACTCAAAATCTAGCAAGTACGAATTACACAACATTTTAAACATCAGGAATGAAAATTGATTGATTTCCTACAGACATGCATGAATACTTAGCGCAAAGAAAGTAATGCAAAGTCGAAAACAAGTCATTTAAAGCCATTTAAATCAAAGCAACATTTTAATCACAATATAACAGTACCGTATAAATCTGAACAGTGTTTGTATTATGACGGCTCTTTAAAGCATGGAGAGTCATTCAGCAATTTAAATGAAATAGTAAATGTACAATGAAATAATAGCTATAAAATAATGCTATCATCAGCTTAATGGGCTCAGTTTTAAACATTATTGATTTTAAATAACATGAATTCAAGAGTGTTCTAATAAACACAACATCACACATCAGACCTGCAAATTACATAAAGTAAAATAAGCTATTTAGTCCTCATACAGTACGTTCAGGATCTTTGGATTAAGGTGCAGCCTGGGTGAACCAGTTACACTCGTCACTTCACTAATGCCTCACACCAAAGTGTGTTTCTCTCTCGGGTGGGGAGGTCCTGAACCATCAGGAATCCCACCAAAAACCACAAATATTTTGTGACACACTGATTATAAATTGTGTTTTAACTTCAACATACTTTCAATTAATATTTCAATATCTAAAAAGTTATTTAAACTGTACATCCACAATAAGATTTAAATTGCACATCTACTAAATAAAAATGAGTACTGCAGTGTATTGTAGCCCGTCCTATATTCACAAACCCTAATTTCTAAAATGTTAAAATGCACATCATAGCCCCACATTAAAAAAACCAAATCTAAGCAAAATATTAATTGTTATTGTCAGTATAATGTATTATTATCCACCCCATCAGTCCCTCCACCCCCTTACTGGTACCCACTCTGATCTGGTTCTTCAGCTGCTCAGCCTCCTGACGTAGCTGGTCGAGTTCGCTCATTTTCCTCTGCTAAATGGTGTGCTTCACTCCGGCCTCGCGCTGGGTCACTCACTGATCTGGAAGAGAGAGACAGGGAAGAAAACAAGAAAGAGAAGAGACAGACTTAGAGAGGGAAACAGAAAAGGGGAGGTCAAGACCATATAGTAATCTACCGCAGCACATGCAGTGGACTCTTGGAACATCCCCACACAAATCCCTTTACTGTAATCTACGCTCTGTCAGTCCAATTAGTAAAAGTATAGCATGATCTATGAAATACTTCCATTCATGGAAGTATTAATTTCCTTGCCACTGTGTTAATGCCTCAAAATGACCATTTATGGTAGTGCACATGAGTAGTGGAATAGAATAATACTGTTGTTTCAGCAAAATCAACCAAAACTCCTGAGCGAGCTTTTGTCGGTTGAAATGTAACAAGTTTGTGTGAGGAGCATATAAGACATTTTACAGGTCCGTGATGAGACCCTACAGATCCACACATGGTCGTCGTGTTCTGGACCATCTCGAAGGCGCACTACGGCTGAAAATGCTACCGTGGTAAAAAAAAATACATTAAAGAGTACTTGCTCCATTGGCTGTGATTGGTTTTGAGAATTGTATTCCTTTATCTAACACAGTCAAACAAGGCAATAAATGTGCCATACTAAAAAAAAAATACATTAAAAATAAATAAATAAATAAAAGAAATATCCAGCAATAGCAGACTCGCTCTCTCTGCTGGCTTCTGGAGAGAACCCGCCTGTGTCCTTGCCAACCCGCGAAGCGGTTACTAAGCAACAGGGTTCTGCAGCTAGCCTGTGCTAAAGATCACCATTTCTGCACTGGTGCAGAGAGAATGCTGTGTGCGAATCAGGACTGAGAGGTTCGAGCTGGGTTTGTAGAAACGGCGTGTGACATTGCTATACCACAACACCGTTAACTCAACATCTGTCTACAGCTAAGAGGCTAGGCTTAAAAAGAAAGGAGGGAGACGGACTGAAAGACTGAAAAAACTTTTAACACAATTATGTGGTGCTCTACTGCCTATAACAGGATGTGTGCATTAAAACAGTCCATTTTGTGAATCACATCGTCCCAGAAACCATTATATGCATCCCTATGGTCAGAGTGAGCTTTGACCCATTCTACACCCAGGTGTGGAAAGGAATTATCTCCAATTGTAACATCTGAAAGCACGCTCTTTCTCTGACACGTGAACAAGGCCCCCTAAGGTTCAGAGTAGGAAACAATCAAATGAAAGACACTTAAAAGGGAGGAAAAAATAAAATCCGTACTAGTCTAGTCTGTAGAATCTAATGGCCGTCTAAACTAGAGGATGATAAGAAAAGACTGGGACAGAGGCAGAGATAAAGAGAAAGAGAGAGGGACAGATAGAGATGGATGGGCAATCCCAACAAGGTGTCAGAGCAGTGGTCAAGGTGGTAAGGAGCTGGTCCTGTTCTCCTCCCCTCTGCACCAATGTCACTCCCGTAATCCAGGGACACCGTTGATTCAGCTCGTCCATGCAAATCCGGTTAGCGCAGAATCTGCTGATGATCCTAAAAGCAGCGTCTCTCCCCTGTTGACCCAAATCCAGCGGCCAACATGCTTACCTCTAACACTTTCACTCAGCCCCTTTCCCACGAAAAGTATAACACAATATATAAGACGATCCTAAAAGCATAAACCTTAAATCTGAATAAGTCTGATGATTGTAAGAACATAAGTAGGGGTTGCTCAATTGGCTTTAAAAACGGAGCTAACAGAAACTGGTCTTAAACCCGAATTCAAAAAGGACAAATGAACCACAGCAAACAATAACAAAGCACTGAACAAGTCCAGAATTCTGATGCACAAATGTAGTGAACCAAAACTCTTAATACAGCAAATGAAACAGCAAATAATGCTTAACCTCTCAATGCACCCAAATCTATTCTGACCATTAGAAGACTAATACACTATGTGAGACTAACCCTTACCTTGCACCTTGTCCCCCTAGATACAGATGCTGTATCTTCGCTGGCCAAAGACCTTCTGAATGGATGCTGTATCCAATAAACACCTAACCGCATCTCTCCAAAATGCCACGCGCTGATTGGACGGCGGGACTAACTGGGTTTGCATTTAGGCAATGCGCCTTAAGCCTAGCATAATCCGGGTGATAAAAATGTGTCATGCTAATATTGCTAATGCTCTTTTTCGCCATCAAGAGCGCAACAGGGTTAGCACGTTATCTCCTCCTCCCAGATCTTGGTGACCTGAATATGGCCTTCTTCCATCCTTAGGAACTCAAGATTAAGCCCGGTGAACAGGCCTTGTAATGAGCGATCAAAACTTGAACAGATTTCACATAGTGGAGAGCGTGAATTGATGTTCTGAGATTGTAAGATGCATTGATATTATGTCTGTAGAGACGGGGCTCAGACGGCTGTCAAAACCCGTCCTCTACACAGGAAAAGGCTCATTCTGCATAAATTCCAGAAAACCGTTGGTTAAGACTGAGGAGATTGAGGGGAAGGAGACAGAAACAGAGAGAGAGAGTGCTTTTTCTTCCCTCCCTCCTCTCCCCCTTCCTCTTTTTCCCTGCACTATTTTTAGTCAGGTGGTGGATGGGTACGTCGGAGAGGGTGGAAGAGCGGTCTTCACATTTTCCAGCAACGCCTATCAGCTCAGTCATCTTAGCACAATGATGGAAGAGACACACAAACACACACAACAAAAAAAAAAAAGTCCAGGCCCAAGCCAAACTCATTCATTTCTCCAAAAGGCTCTGATTATATTAGTGCCTAGTTACAGGCTGCGGAGGGTAGATTATTTATTTCTGCGGTAGGCAGGAAGGAAGGAAATGGGATTGTAAAGGACTTCCTTTAGTCAGAAGAGCTGTGGGCGTTGCCCTAATGGACCGGGCGGCCTGTAAACCAAAACCATGTTTATTGAAGGACTCAAACCGCCCAGCTGAAACTGATATACTCTCTCAAGAATCAATGAAAATAGTACTGCCATCAAGGTGACTTGCATAAAAAATTATCAGACATTTTTAATCAATAAAAGATCCTGGAACTAATACTTCCATTTTATCAGCAGTTAAGGAAGACTTAAGTATGCAGAACAAGAAGCCTTTAAAATGTGCCCATAGAGATGCTATCCAACAATCTGTCTCACATTCAGGCATCCACCAAACTGGATAAGAAAAGCTCTACACAAGTACACAGTGCATTATGGGTCTTGTACACATTCTAAGTAAACTGGGCTTTTACCTATAAAATATTCTATGATTCATAAAATCAATTAAAAGAAGCCATTTTCAGTTTCCAGCCACAATAAACAATCACCTTCCAAGTTTTTACACATTCAAGTTAAAAAAAAAAAATATATAAATCACAGTTCAGCTCATAGGATGTGCCCAGCCTCAGAAAAGTGAAAAATGTAAGACAGTTTCATATTGCTTCAAGGGCAGATTTGTTTTTCTTTGGAGCTATTTTGAAATGGACACTGAATTCTCCTGATTGCCTTGATAAATGCCTATAGGTCCTGCTACACCATAGGACACCTGATCACCAGTTTCTGCCCATTGCATGTCAAATGAAGTCACATGTGTGGCACAATAACATTTCCCTATATTTAGAATACTTCCATGACTGTATCAAGGTGGTTATCAGGTCAGGTTTGGATCAGGACCTTGTCTTACTTACAGATTACTTGTGTAGAAGGCTAACTGTATAAAAATGTCTGGGGCATATCTCAAACTGGAAGACGTTGTCAAGCCAGAAACTTGGTGATAAATATCGCCTTTACAATCAGAATATGGTGTGATATTTTTAGGCCGTATCAGGCACGACTAACAGAGAGATTAGCCTAATGGGAGCCTACACTCAAGAGGATGAGCTGGAACGCTCTTCTAATGAGGACTGTGGTGAAGGGGACTGGGGCGTGGTCACCTTCAGAGAATTACACACACACCACTTTTTCCAGAGCTGCTTTAAGCCACTTTTAAACAACCACAGCAGCTTCCATTTCCTCCTGGACTGCATACAATGCAACAGATCCAACGTGGAGACCTTTCAGAAACATTAGCGCATGTGTTCCTCAAACTCAATTCAAAACAACTAATCTGTATCAAAGGAGAAACCAAACAGGCGTTGTTCTGTAGGTGACCGGTTCAAAGTTTGCAGCTCAGCTTTCTCTATACTGTGCCATCTATTAAACATGCCGCCCTGATTCTGCTGGTGGGGGCTTAATAATTTAAGACCCCCCTCTCTCTACGCCAGCTGCCCCACAGGCTCATGGGTGGCTGCAGGAGATTAACTCCTTCCCATCTGAGACATCAAAAAGGACCCGACGGAAAGACGTCACAGACGACCCACTGGACGCTCGCTGACGTTTTCTATAAGCTGGTGTGAAGTCCTGAGGTGAGCAGCTCAACTCTCAGTGCCAACAAGTCTGAAGAACAGTTTCAGGGTGTCAAAACAAAGCCTTGCTTCATGTTCAGAAGAGAAGCAGACCTCAAAAAAATCAAGACCTGCATGGTCTAATAAGCTGCAGGGTCAGCAAGTTCTGACCAACACTGAGCTTGATCAGAGTGTTCAAGCTTGATCATCTGAGTGTAGCATGTGTCGGAGTGTAGCGTGTGGGGGCGGTTGCTGGAACCGACAGAGCTCGTGTCGCAACGGCAGAGCAGGAAGTAGAAATGCTGTGTGCTGCTGAAACTTTGGTCACTGCTGTGAGGAAACCTATGGTGAAAACGATCAAAAAACTAAAATGTAAAACATGGTTTAAAGCACATCTACATCAAAACTGGTGACGGGCCAAATCACAAGGTTACGACTACTTTTAAATTTAGAAATGTGTTGTTTAATCTCTGGTAGTGCCTTTTAATGTGTCAGACTTTTATTATAAATTCGCCACCAAGCCAGCAAATATCAGAAGGCTGTATGTGTATTTTAAATTTTGAGCGCCATGTCCTTTTGCACTCGAGACTGGTGACATCACATGACCACAAAGTCAGCTGAATATGTGCTAGAGTGAGTGTGTGTGCTACAAACAGGAAATGGAGGGTGGAGTGGGCCGCAGAACAAGAGCATACACACACAGCAGTCTCAATCCTATTCGCAGCCAAAACACAAAAGCAAGACACTACTAACTGTGAAAAGGTTCTGTATATAATGCCCAGCATTACTGCAAAACATTAACCCTTAACAGAAGAAGGACCATTAGCCATTAATGAAATTTCATTTTCACAATATAACGTTAAACTAACTTAAAATATTGCATAGATTACTGTTAAAAACATGCACCTTATGTGGTGGGCAGGGGGAAGGTAAGAGAGTCATATGAGCTTGCGCTCTTTGGTCAGTTTGAGATCACACAGCTGAGAAAAATCTTTTGATTATTTGGAGCAGCCTGTGCTCTGTTCTTTGTAACCCCGGGACAGACTCTGGCAGTGAAACAACTTTCTTAGAGACTGTCTGTTAGGGGAGTATGCACCTTTAACACTGCTACTAAGTTCTGACTGTCAAAATCCCGAGTACCAGCATATACCCATGTTTGCTCTTGAGTCTGTCTCAGTTCAAATAGGTCACCAAAACGTCTTGTGCCAGTAAATTGACATAATGCATCCACACCGTTCTTCTCAAGCTTTTGTCCGTTGTGGCTTGAGGTGATAACGCACCTACAAAGGATTCAGTGCATATGGCTGAGTAAGTGTGTGCAGTGAAAAGGCCTGACTACTTGAGACCATCTAAATGGCTGCCGCAAGCGCGTGTTTAGACGGAGCGAGCGCCGACAGCCATGCGCTCAAGACGGAGTATGCAATATTTAACATCACTCTGCCAGCTTCCCATCAACCATTCTCCATTTAAAAACTGAGTGTGCATTTGCCCCCCCCCGCCACCCCTTGAGAGTGGAGGCAGCCAGCAGGATGGTCTCCATGTGGCCTGTATCTGGATGGCCTGAGGAGCTCATGCATGTGAATGTAATTGAAACACGAGGGGGTCATAAAGAGCGCCGGGACAATGAGGCTGGAGGTGACTGATGGAGGACACGGAAGTTGCTGGAAGCCAATTCTTAAAAGCCCTCGGCTCCTGGACACCCTCTCCCTGCCTCTCTTTCTTTCCCCCTCCCTCAGTCCTGTCCCGCTTCCTTTCTTCCCATCGATGACATGGAAATAAACGGCACCGGGCAGGCCTCCGACGTCATATGCCCAGGTCCTGGTTGAGCACTCAAAATCAATCAGACTGCTAATGCTCTGATGTCACTGGAAGTGCAGGGGTGGGGGAGGGTGACCAAACCAGGCAGTGGGACGACCAAAATACACCTTTCATTATAGATCGACATTAACAAATTATGGTTTACAATCAGTATATCCATAGTCAGGCGATACATGAAATTTTGACCAGAACTGTGGCAAATACTGTCCGATACCACTTATCTACATGTACATGCAATTAATCATTTTTTCCACCTTCATGCATTAAATTACTCATTGTTTTAAGAGACTCAAATTAGAATTAATAGCTTTGCTTTCCTTTTTCCACAGCAAGAGAAAAGCTTATTTTAAACATACACTACAAATACCAACAATTTGCCACTTTGGGAGATCAATTGCCATTAGCTGTCTGCTGCCATTTTTATTAGAAATTCATGGAAGTTCTTTACTGTTCTACTGTTTATTTAAAATTTGCCTCTGCCATTCAAGAGGCTTTGCTATAGAAGAAGAGATGTTTTGTGCCAGATATTATTTAGAAGGGTAAATGCTTTGGCCGCAAGCTTTACTGAAACTCAGACAGTAGAGGAGCACCGCATGTGGAGTCCAGGCTGTTGTCCCTTCTGGACCCCCATTACATCCAACCTTGTCCACACACCAGTCCAATCACTCTCCAAGCATTGTGTTCCTCGTGCAGCAGCTGCACGAGTTGGAGAAACCACTGTTGTCAGACCAGGTATCCATCAGCAGTTTCATGGTTTGAATGTTATAAAGCAAGTTAAAGGAACATTCTGTGAAACATTACAATGTGTTGGCCAGTCAAGGACCTGTCCTACTTTCTTTAAGTCACTGTTAGTTTGACTGGTCAATGTAGTAATTATACAGTACTAAAGTTGGGCATTTCGATGAGTACTTAAATGGATGCTAACATGGCAAATTTATTTGGTCTAAATAGTAATTCAAATGTTGCATCGCTGTTGTGGCAAAGGGATATGTGTTCAGTTTCAGTGGTGGGAAAATATTTTAATGAATGATGTTTGTAAGTTACACAGTTTAAATAGAGCTTTTCTTTGTTCGGCTAATAAGTGGTCAGTTGTCCACATTATTTAGAACAAATTACATTATACATTATTTGCCAGAGTTAAAACATACTTATTCCTATCAAGAGTGAACATCCAGCAGCAAGTAATCCAAGTAGGAATACACTGAATTATTCACTGTACTGAAACCCAACCCCTGAAAACAACAAAAATCTATGGAAGTGAAAATACAATATTTATCTATTCGCGTCACTGTTAAAAAGCTTATATTTATATGAAATATATGTAGAATGTTGTGTCTTTTCAGTAACATATCAGTACGAATGGGTAAATATGGAGAAAGTATGTGATGAACACCAAAATATGAGGAAGCACATGTAATGAAATGCATTACTGCACAGATACTGAATTCCATTTTTTGTAAGAATGTACATTACATTAAGGAATTGTGAAGTGTCTTCACTGGATCTCTAGCAATTTGGACCAAAAATCACCTTCTGATCGCATTAAAACAGATATTGCATTAAAAGGATTTTTAAAAATTGATGAAACAGTAAACTTTGCATGCTTTTCGCAGGAGAAGGAGAGGCAGTGAAGAGGCGACAATGCATCAAAACCTCCAGCTCACAGACCCTCACAGTCCAGCTGCATTGTCAACATGGTCAATTGTGGAACTATTTTTAAACCTGCTGCTACTGCCTTTAGGAAGAGGAGGGAACGGACTGGGCTCTAGAGGCCATTGCATGCCAAATTAATCTATGCAACCACTTGGCGCTTTTTTGAAATAAATAAGTTCATGAATCTTCCTCCAGATCAAGGCAAACATGACAAGGCTGCAGGGAGGGGTTTGACCTGATGCACCAACAAAACTCTCAGAAAAAGGAGAATTTAGAGACAATGTGTTGAAACATAACTCCACTCACTCATAGATTAGTGCATTTGGACAATTTTATAAAATGGCTTTTATGGCAAATGAGGGGTAACAGTGGGCGGATGAAATCAGTGTTTACAAAGTGTAAATGGTCAGTTTCATTTCTTGTGGTAAAAAGTAGTTCCTGTGGGCCAACAATGGTCTCTGAATAGACAAGATGTCCTCTTATGTAAATGTAAAAAAAACTATTTAAAAAAGTCTGAGTTTTCGAATGTTATTGCCTTTTTCAACTATCAATGGAAAGTTTTCAACTATCAATGGAAACAACACAAAATATCTTGGATTGGTGCATAACATCCCTTTTCATTCAGATAAAAACAGCACAACTCTTAAATAGCAAGAAATAATTTAAAACCAGATGTTTGAGGAACACATTAACTGACCTTAATGTCTAAGAATCAGGCTGGAGAAGATGTCCTAATGAGGGGCCTTGCAGAGCTCATGCAGAAAAGGAAGTGAAAGAATTTAAGCTTAAAACATTGCTATACTGATCTAGTTAGGCTAACACACAACACGTGTTCTAAAAGGCATAATTTCAACAAACAACTAGCATATACCTTACAAATATTTTACTGAGAGTCTAAAATCCTCAAATCATACGCTGCACAATTAGTGTATGACTTTACACTGCACAATTACATCATTACTTCTGGCCTCTCAGCTCCAAAAATACCACCAAGACCACAGTCAAACTGAAATATAGGAACGACTGGTGGTATTCGCTAAGAAGTTGTTCGCAACCACAAACAGAGGTTTGTTTACATCACAGCTTATATGACCACAACATATTAACTCGCCCATGCCTAATCATAGGTAATCTTGCTAACTCTGCCATAACGCTTCTCTTTAGATCAATGTCTGCTTGTACATTTCTATCTTGACTTGCAGCTTCCTGCTAAGCAAGAGCTCACCCGTACACAGTGAACTCACTAGTCATTCCACCACTCGTTTGCTGTCGCCTCCAGCCAAACTGGTTCCTCTGGATAGCACCTATGCTGGCGGTGCCCTGGCTGCGAGACAGTTACTTAAAATGCCAGCACCATGGGAGATAGTGGTTAGAGAAGCTTCCGGATATGGCAGCTCTGCCGTCAAGCTGCACTCAGGCAGTTTGGCTCATTTCAAACAATTAAATAAATAACTTAAAGGCCCCTCCCTACACAGATGCACAAAGATTTGGTTGTGCTCATCTCCCACCGTTCACACAACTGGCTTTTTGAAGGAATCTGTGTAGACCAAAAGGCTTAGCTCGCCCAAAGCCAAAAGCATGACTTTGATTAAAAAGCAAGATACTTGCTTTTGATTGCATTAATACACTGCCCTCCCAGCACCACCACCATTTCAAAAAGAGATTCAGTAGTGAACAAAATGTCACATGACAAAACTAATCATTTTATTCCAGTAACAAGGATAGCCATTTTCTATCTTTGTTTCCTCCACACTAGGGGAAATTTTAAAAGACCTGCTGCTTCAAGTCTGGGCACATTTTTCCACTCTCCTCTCACCAAGTTCATCTACAGGCTGAGAATGTAAATAAATAGCAAAGCCTCTATTCAGAGCAAAGCTAACAGGTAGCATATGCAAAAAGCCCAGCGGGTCAGGGGCATAAGTTCCACAGTGTAACTACATCCCAAAAAATTTGGATATTCAAAGCAGCACAGTAGTGTGCAGCCAGTAAGTGGACTGGCCACCGGTTCATGCAAACTACTTGTAAGGAAAAGCTGGGATCACATGCGACAACCCGAACCATGAAGGTAAAGGTTTTACAATTGTTTTTACTTCATCCAACATCTATTGCTCATTAATTGAAAACGAAGTGATCACAAATATGAAAATAATAAAACTATCCAAGCCGTAAGCCATCCATTCTGAACAAGCCAATATGAATGTACTGATAATTTGTGGGAGGCATTTGGCTCAACCTTGGTTGAGTAAATGCATCATTTAGGGGGAAAAAGAGGAAAAGATGGTCACTTGTTCCAGAAGCTAAAAATAACACTACCGCTAAGATTTGCTTGTTTGTGTTTAAATACACTTCTGTGTCACTGGCTAGTGTTGCCCTCTCATCTACATCAAAGACATATGGGACAGGAAAGAAGGGCCCGGAAAGGAGCGCTTCATGATCTCCCACATTCAGGAGTCTGCACTTTAAAACTGATCATATGAATTACTAGTACAATGACAAGGGGTGGAATGCAAATTTTACTACTGGTGGCAAGTAAAGTCCAAAAGTCCGGAGGAAATCCTAGAACATATTACCTGTGTACCCATACCTTTTCACGCTCTTCATGTTAAACTGAAAACATACCTCCTAAAAACTGGATTTATGTTTTATTAAAATATAATGAACTATGAACTCTATCCACATTGTATAGAAAATGATCAATCCATCACTAGATAGATTCTAGTTCCCTTTAACCCCGCCTAATCCTTCAGTGCTGACACCACATACACAAATCTTAGAACTTGCCAAATCTAAGCTGCCCTGAAGGATGGCTAGTGAAACTGAAAGCAGTTTGTTACTCCAAAATATCTCTCAACCTCAATGAACATGGAAGACCTTTTACATGTTAAATGTAAAATCTATGCAAACTGTTACTTAGATTTGCTCAGATGGGGAAGATGTCATCACTTCATTTGGGTCTGACTGCTAAGTAACAATCTTCTGATGCTGCAATGTACACAAAAAGCTGCTGTTAATAAAGCTGGCCTTGTATTTTCTATAGTAGACTGTTGAAACTCCACCCAAAATACCATTTAATTTATTTTCAAATGCAAATAATGGGAAAAAACAAAAACTTTCCTTTCACAATTTAAGATCATAGAACCCAACACACATTTCATTCTTTTCAATGACTAGGCACAGCTTATAGGCATAATTTAAGGAAGAAAACCAAATATGGAAGGAACGTCTCAGAAATGGCTGACAGGAAACACATGCACAAGAGAAAAGAACTTCCTGCTGCAGGACTTTTGCTGGGCGTTGTAACCAATATTGTTACTGAGGTCACACTCATTTCTCTGTGCCTACAAAAGACCATTTTATATTTGGTGGTAAGCAGCATGGCACAATTTTACTAGTCCAGTTCCTGCTGGTCATTACTGTGGTCCAGCACTGGTGGTCTGTGGTTAGACTACAGTGGGATTAAAACTATTTCTTTTAAAAGCTTATCTACATCTTACATTGTTCCAAAATTACAGAACACAATTCATATTACAAATGTCAGATTGCCTTAAAATAAGTGTTAATACAAAATCTCTGCTCTTTACACTATATGAAGTCACTAGGTCGCTGAATTAATCTACCAAGGCACATTATGTCACTGTCTCTCATTCACAGACACATGCTGAAATGTCCTGCCAATTTACAAATGCAAGCATTATATTTACGCAGGCATTGCATTACATTACGAATTAAACTATAAATAACCACATATGCACAACTGATGATGGCAAACAGGTGTGTGTGTATATGTATGTATGTGTATGTGCGTTTGTGTGTATGTATGTATGTGTATATATATATATATATATATATATATATATATACAACACACAAATATGTATGTACTGTACGATGCCCCTCAACAACCAGAGATGTTGAAATCCCCAACTCGCACAGCAGGAGGGGCACAGTGCTTCATTCAGAATTTCACTCGAATCATGGATCTACAATGAGTGAAAGTAAGTCAGAACAAATCTCAGTCTAGGATAATGTTCTTATAAAATCATGAACACTCAAATCCAGTAGTATCACTGACCAAGCCTGTAATCCTAAAAGCTGAGGGTCCAAATACATAGAGAATTTAATCTGATACATTTGCGGCTTCAGAAAATGGAGGATAAAGAGAGAGGAGAGAAAAAATATTAAAACAAACCTCCACTTTGTCAAGGGCAGATAATGCTGAACCTTTCGCCATGTTTCCTCACTGAGAAAGCTGATTTACTCTGCTGTATCGACAGTAGGGAGCACAGCAGGATGAAGTAATTATCAAAGTTGTAATGAAGAACTAAAATATTTCTGTTGCATGTGAAACAAAGTCACCAGGACTGAAGCGGAAAAATAGTTTAATTTAAAATAAAGAAAGTCAACAAAGGAAAAAAAAATAGTGAGTCCATTAGAACAAGAGCTTTGAATTATGGCTTGGAATTCTTGATTATGCATTTTCATGGCATTAGTGCATTAAAACAACAGATATGATCCTACCTAATCATTCCTGCCATGATGTGTGAGAGTATATCTATTGGGCAAACAGTGTCTTGTCTAAACATGTACAGTGCCTCAAGTCATGGTGACTTAACCTAGTTGTTATGGACAAGGGAGAAACTGGGAAATGTGTCAGTTATCCCTTCCTGGGGGAAATACTATCCAGGCTTATCACGTGTAAATTAAATGTAGATCATTTAATATGTGGTGATTAACGAAGCTAAAATATAACCGCGTACATGCAGATGATGCAAATACAAATTCTATTTGTGTTTTCCAGAAAAAAAACCTTATTCAAACCTGTCATGAACTGCTGCTATTGTCTCCTGTATTATGCAGCACTACTTGTGTTTGCACTGTTTTGCTAAACAAATGAACATTAGTGAAAGGTAACAGTGTTCGGCAATGAGACACACTGGCTGCAGAATCTCTCATTTTAAATATTATTCTGAAATACTTGCTAATATAAAATCATCCCTTTCGAACTATATGCTAAAATCAGTTTGTTGATTGTAGTACTAAGAAAACTGACCGTAATACATATTGTACCAAAACTATTATTCCTTACGGTCCCCTCCATGTTGTCCTTAATCTGCTGCCATTAACACGCCGCACGCGCGCGCGTTCAGGGATTAGCACGAGATGCGCAAATGGCGTCTCGCGCCATTATATGAGACAAATTCGGAGAAAACAATTATAAACGCATCCTCTCCGACTCATCCACAACGCTTCCAGTTTAACCGCCCTCGCTCGGTCTGAGAAAAGCGGCAGAGAAGCAAACGCCATCTTGTTCGTTGCAGCTGCTTAGGTGGAGAATACAGGGAGCCATTCATTCTGGGAGGGGGCACTCGCACCATGAATTCATTGTGAACCTGCACATTAGCTACAAGATCAGGCTAAAAAGGACATCATGGTCTTGTAGAGAAAAAATACTGAGAAAATAGCTATAAATCTAACAAAACCTAATCGATCACTGGGCGAGCACAGGCGGCTGTGTTTCACGCCCCAGGCTCTGCGGTCGCTACAGTGTTACTATTACACCATCGAAGCGCCGCCGGCGTGCCGCGCTTACAGCCGCTTAATGCAACAGGGCTTCGGTCAGCCATAATTTTTCCTTATTCAATAGAGAATTCCCCTCCCTTGCTAATGCATTTCTCCCTTTCGGTTCGTAGCACTAGGATTCGCCGCTTCCTCATTTTTAAGAGCTGCCGTTTCCTTCACGGCGCGCTCGGGCCGCAACGGATAGGGTTACGACACTGCACGTTCGGGTCCTCATTAGGTACATCTCGGAAATCCAATCAAGCCGTTTACAGAAGGTTAAAAGAAGAGGCTCAAAGCAAGATCCGATCAAATGTAACCCCGGCTACATGCCAAATCACTAACGCTCGATTCATTGGCGGAACTGAAAAAGAGCGAATTCTTAAAGGGCATTTCATAAAAGATGGAGAAAACAAGTGTAATGCTCAGGTGGACATGGGCATCATCCAATTTAAAACCATCAGATCATCATCACGCTCCTGAAAATTTTCGAACATGGACACTAACAATTATGGCCCTAGACAACGCAGACAATTAGCAAAATAAAGGTGGCTAATAAGCTGCTGAGCTATGACATAAATTCTGATGTTATATTGCCTTTTCACTATGCATTGCTACTGCGTAAAATCATGTATTAGACTTAGAAGAATTATATATATATATATATATATATATATATATATATATATATATATATATATATATATATATATATATATATATATGCAACCTCATATGCACAAGCACAGACTTCTAAAATCTCTCCAAACGCGACTGTGAACTGGGTAATATATCTGAGGACCTGAAAAAGTGGGGGGTGGAGGTGGGCTTCATCCTCCCTGCACAAGTGGCCATTTTTAGTACTGTTTTAATTGTCATCACACCCACAGATCCATACTGTGCTAATACCTCAGTGATCACCTCGTCTCGTGTTAATTCCTCACTAACGCTTGTTAAAAGGTTAATAGTGATGGATCCGGACGGAAGCTTGTTTTTACTAGCTGTGCACTGCTAACATACTCAGTCCCAAGATGAAATGTCAGCATTCCTATGGGGAGGGGCAGGTCGGATGTGCAACCACTCGAAGCTGGTAAAACATGATGTTGGGTTCAGTAACGGGTGTCACTATTAACAGGAAGTGCAACAATCCGGTGCAAAATAATCACACACTGGAGGGATTATGCAACCTCAAACTGAATGAGCATAGCTGCTAACTCGCTGGCTAAGGTGCTATAAATCCGACCAGAACAAATGCTACTCACTTCTGGCGCCTGGCCGTGAATTTGTAAAGCCGCTATCCGCCAAACCCATCAAGGTCGAAAATGTTATCTATGCATGTAAGGAAAATGTGCATTAACGTTAGTCAATTGGCCGTCTGTTTCTTAGCTTTCCGGCAGCTCACCCCAACCCACCCCGCCATAGCACAGCACACTAGCAGGGGAAGTCAATCAGCAGTTAGCTTTCTGCAGCTACACCGTAGCGCAAGAAAAATTCAAAGGACAACTAACGTCCGTGCTTGTTTTAAACGATACGACGTCTTACCCGTTTTCAGTCGTGGGTGTCCGTTGTTATTTATATCGCGATGACTGGAAAGAGCGAAGATTGAGCTCCTCCTTCCACTCCAACCTGCGCGCAGACGAAGCTAACAAACTACCGCGGGCACTCCCCGAACCCTGCTTTCGATACGCCAAAGAGACGCACCGGCACAGGGCAGGGCTTCACAGCAGCAAAAGGCAAAATCGCAGTAAAGATACACTTAAGCCGAAGTTCTTCCGATGTGGCTTCAAACTAAAGCGAATGACTCCGGCCCCTATCCAAAGTAGCTGTCCTTTCTCTCCCACTGCCGTTCTCTCCTGCTCTTTCTTTCTTCTCACCACTGTATCTCAGGCGCTTCCTCCGGCCATCAAACAGCAGAGATGGGCGCGGTAACCTACACTCAGCTCCGGAAACACGCTTCGCCTGCGTCACTACATGGTACAAAACTGATTTCGACAGTTGGGTGTGAGCCTAAATCTGAAAAACCGGTTTTAGAGCAGCTGGGTTTTTCATTTACTTTTCTACACTTATGATTTGGCACTAAAATCCACTATATATATATATATATATATATATATATATATATATATATATATATATATATATATATATATATATATATATATATATATATATATGTTCATTTCCAGAAACCATGCAACGGCATTCAGACTCCTACTTTTTGTTTGATTACAATTCTGGCATTATGACTAGTTCCGTGAAAATTAGTTCAACATCTTTTGTTTGCAGTTTAGTGTTCTCAATGCCATGGCATTCCTGACAGGTCCTGTCCATGAACTACAAACATATCTAAAATATTAGTCATTTGAATGTTTATATACAATTTTATTTATTAAAATGTAATAGAATACATATAAAACAGATCTTCACATATCTAGAAGTGTTTACTAGAGTGTCAGTTAACGGGTTAGTAAAAGTCAAAGATATTCATCAATAGGCATGAGAATTGCATCATATGCAAAGTGTCTAATAGTGCTGTTATGAAGTTGGTTCACATACACATTTGGTTCCAGTCAACACTCAATGAGACCCACCCCATCAGGGAGTTCTTCAAGGCTGCATGCAAGGGCTGCTGTACCTCTACAAGAAAAACAAAAAGAATATGTGAAAGGCAGGTAGTCAGGGGACCACTGGCAGATCTGAGGGAGGCAGGGGAGGGAGTCGGTCTCCACCCCATAGCTAATTATCACCAGCAACATGAGTGAGATATTACTCCATGGAGACGTAGAGGCGAGCTGGGTAGCACCGTTACTTAGAGACCTGGAACACAATACACCCTGATTCATTACCCAACGGGCCTGGAGGGCTGCTAGCATTCTGCATACAAACACTCTGCCAAGGAGATGGAAGCATCAACAGAGCCTCCTCTAGGAGTTCTTCCTTAGTTAGGGTGGGGCAACCACCTGAAATGCAATGGCCCTTGAGCATGACACAAAGAGAAAGATAGGGAGAAGCAATGGAGAATTTGAGTATATTGTTTCAAAACAAAAACAGTTACAAATGGGATGTGCAAAATTTATTTTGATATACCTGGAACAAACATGGCATGTAGATAGAATCACGTTAAAGATCTGTCCTTGAAAAAAGTGAACGGATATGATTTTGTGGGACAATTGTGATTAGAGAAACTGACCAAAAATGTTGAGGGCTAACAATCACATTAACAATAACAAAACAAAAATAACAAGGCTAGCTATATTTGTTGTCTGATATTTCCCAGATAAATCATCATAAAATTCAATTAGATGCCTCAAAATATAGTAGACAGTGCTTTACTTTGTTACAAGACGGTGACCCAAGCCAATAATAAAGTAATTACATAATTTGTCTCTGTTCTACACTGATTAAATCAAAGTCAATTCCTGGATAAGCATTACACATGCAACATAGCATAATCATATAGCATGATACCACACTGTGTATAGTTCATTAAAGCTAACATTCAGAACTGTGAATTTCAGTTGCGCTCAGAGTACAACCATCTGAAACAGATTTAAAGCAAGATATTTATTTTTAATTCCCTGGAAGAGTTTCTTTAGATGTGCTGGTTCTGTCATAAACATCCTTTGGGACCACACTAACAAAGCCGCCTGATTATTACAGCCACACACGTAGGCTGCAGCATATTTGTGTTCCAGTGACAGAAGCCAACAGGTTTAAATAAATGCTCAGTTGGTCTTAGCTCTATTTTCCCCTAACACTGTCTATGCAGTGATGATGTTACGCACAACATACCTTGACATTTTTAGTATTTTGCTACATTGCTAAAGATCAGCTACTACTTAAGTATTAGCTAATCTATAGAACTTATGTAAGACCTCTTTTAAATAAGGGGCTAACCCAGATATTAAAACTGTGCGTACAGCAAAGCTGTTAATAAAATTGCACTTCTCTTTGGTATTTTGTACTACTATGATCTTTACCAAGCAGTGTGTCCCCCAAGTGGGCTAAGAATGTATTGCCATATGGTGCTGATAAAACAGCAGGTCTCCAGGAGGACTGCTAAAATTGGAAGAAATTTAAATTTAAACATCATGTCTTTATTCAACAAGATACACATCAGTGTTATTGATATACAGTTGATTGATATTTTTCACATGTATTTAAATGTATAATGTACATTACAAGCTTTACACTTAAGTTGTTAAGCACACACATTGGGCATTACTTTGTTGAATCGTCAGATTTTGACATAAGTGTCGGTGTTAACATTTATGTATTCATACATTCATAAATAATATTTGTACAAATATATGCAAGTGCATATATCTGCAACAATTTTATAAGTGCATATAACTCCACCAAAAGTCTCTTTTCATAAAAGATTAATTAGTGGCATATATTATAAGGCCTTACGTGTATTAATGTAATTGTAAATGTTCTCATGCGAGACAATCTTTTGGACACTTTATTACATAGATTTATATTACATGGACACTAAAATTACAGAATGTAACATGTCAAAATGGTCATAGGATCTCTGTTAAATGGTAACTGAAATTGTATTGGTATATTGATATGGCAGTGTTTTGGTATTTATGCGAGTGAGGCTTTAAGTGAGTGAATATATGTCATTGTGAATACACTACAGCATAGCATAGCACAGCACACAGTGCACCACAATGAAATGTGACCTCTGCATCCGTGAAGGAGCAGTGGGCAGCTTTTTGGCAGTGTTTGGGGACAGTACATTGCTCATAAGTACCTCAGTGGTAACTTTACCAGTCTGGGACTTGAAGCAGTGACCCTCTGATCACAGGCAAACTAATCGTAGTAACACTACCAAGTGCCTCCAGGGGGTAGGCATAATCCACAGCAACTTAATTGTTTTTTACAATGCTTTTGTATTTGGTTAATGAACATCAATTTCTAGGTAATGGCTAGCACAGGCTATTTATGGCAACAGAAGGGGGAACTGTATATTTACAATGTTCAAATGCTCAGAAAGTGTGTGTATGTGTGGGCCGTCAAGGGCTTTGACAGTTTTTATAGCGGGAGGCAATGGAGACATTTTTTAAAATTCTACAATTTTTAGGTCAGTTAAGCACAACTGACTTGAAAACACAAATAAGTACCGATATACTGTAGGCAACACAAAAATTCATCATTGGGTGTGGATGTTAAGTCGACTGAGTGGCTGAAAACATTAACTTTTCAATAATGCCCTCAATAGGCTCCCGAGAAAACCCAGACTGTTCCTCTTATCAGAAAGTTTAGGTCACTCTGGATAAAAACTTAATGTAAGTGAGCCATTAATGTAAGTGAGCACATCATGTGTTTTGTGCTACTGAAAGATACAGATATGTAGGATGGTCTGTCAGATAAGCTTCATGCATGACTCCCTACAGCCTGGAGACTGAGTAGCAATATCATATTTTATAGCCTATTAAAAAGATCACAGTCAAAATGAGATTAGTCCTTGTAAAAAGGGAGCAGCATTACATTGCAAATGTCACTTAAGAATGATGCAGTATAGTCCATAAAAAGACTGACATTACATGGTGATAAGCTTGTAATAACCTTGCTTTTTATAGCAGGGTTGGGATGCAGTAATCTGATTTGGAGTAATCTGCTCCAATCTGGCATAAATGCTGACCACATGCCTCTCTCCTAATGGTCATCTCCTATTGGCTGAGCTACAGCATTACTGATAGGTGCTGTGAAACTGGTGCACACCATAATGACATTCAATAGTAGACTGTGTGAAGCAACTTCCTAAGAAGTCTAAAGATTCAGTGTAGGATTGGAGTATGCTTTATAACTACAAGTTACTAGCTAAAACACTACACTGTTTGGCTGATTTTGAATCATCATGAAAATTATCAGTGGCAGTAGTAATAATCAGAACTTCAAATAGCATAAGACATCACTTTACATACTGTACACTAACTCCAGTTTACGCACTTCGTTTCAAGTAAAAATACGTTCAAAGGATCATGTCAAAGAACTTTAAAGAGTACAATTTTAAACAATTATTTTAACATTGGGTTAAATAATGTATTATGTTCCTAATGGTAATTCAGTTATTTAGTTTTTCTCAACTGCTTTGTACCAGTGCACACATGCAGTTAAGGTTTTCAAATTATCCAGATGGCTAAGTACAATGTCTTTTAAATTGGTCCAGCTATCAGTTAGATAAATAATGTTGATCAAAATGGATTACACTGATGTACACTTAAATACCCTGAAATACAGACATCCAAGCATTGAGTGAATCAGCACATGCAAAAAAAGATTCATCCAGGTTTCAAATTATGTGCAGCATACATTTCACAAATTGTGTTCATATGGTATGGGTTTACTGACTGCTGAAAACGATAAACCATTTGTGAGGTATAACATTTTAAACTTGTGCTTAGTTATAAGATCTGTCACATACATACATGTGAGAGATGTGAGAGATGTGCTCATGTACGAAGTTTTCGTTTCCTGTTTGTTGATTTGTAGAATTCATTTTCTTGTAAACATGTCACTCCAAAGCATCTGACACTGTTCCTTTGTTCCAGTGTGTATCAATGTAACATTGTACTATTCACAGTTGTTTTGAAGATTGTTATCAATATTGGTGCTCTTAGACACAGCTCTTATGCCCTTCACAAGGTGCTTCCTAAATCTCTTTAACAGTATTGTCCATAGCCTGAGCTGGACTTCAACATATGTTCAGACATGCTTAGGCAAACAATGATGTATGTGTAGACAGATTCTACATATAATATAGTTATACAGTCGTCCTTCACCACTTCGCGCTTCCCTTTTGGTGGCTTCACTCTATCACAGTTTTTTCAAATATATTCATTAAAAAGTTGATCGAGACAGTGAAAATGATACAGTGCACACTCGGTTGTCTAAGTCAATTATACAACCCTGTATTACAATTAAAATTACTGTACGTATGGACTGTAGGGCTATGTATTCGAGCACCCCCGTAAATCCTTCAATGCCAGGTGCAGCCGCTCGACCACTCCTTAGCTCAGCCTCACGCAAGTTCGTTTCTCTCATACGCGCTTCTACATCGCTACGCATCGGAAGCATCTTTGCTCTTGTAAGTGTTTGCGATTTCTGAGAACTTTTATCTAAGCCCCACGATGGCTCCTAAATGTGCTGCTTATTGTCTCTTATTTTGTCTAATATACTGGGTAATATGAATGTAATGGTGACTAAAGGGTGTTATTTCATGTCTAGAAGGCTCTAATAATGTTAAAAACCGTATTTAGAAGGTCGTAAACAGGTTTTCTATGCTCCAACTACGAAAATATTCGATTTATAAATAAAAAATCCTACTTCGCAGAAATTCACTTATCGCGGTAGAGTCTGGAACTGATTGACCGCGATAAACAAGGGCCGACTGTAATGACAATGATTTTTCAAATAATTGAACATCATGGCAATGAACTAAAACATCCACCACAATTATTATTATTATTATTATTATTATTATTATTCATTCATTCATTCATTCATTCATTCATTATCTGAAGTGCTTAATCCTTATCAGGATCGCAGGGACCGGAGCCTACCCGGGGACCAACCCTGGGCAGACAGTAACACTCACATTCACACCTTACGGGGCCAATTTAGAGTTGCCAGTTAACCTATACTGTGGGAGGAAACCAGAGCACCCGGAGAAAAACCTACACGATCACAGGAAGAGCATGCAAACTCTACACACAGAGGCCCTACGGCCGACCCCGGGTTTGACCTCAGGACCTTCTCGCTGTGATGCGGCAGAACTAATCACTGTGCCACTGTGTCGCCCTATTATTATTCATTCATTCATTATCTGAACCGCTTAATCCCAACTGGGGTCATGGGGGAACCGGAGCCTATCCCGGAAACTTTTGGGCGCAAGGCGGAAAACAACCCTGGGCAGGCGCCAACACACCGCAGAGCACACACTCACTCCCACGGTCAAACACATTCACACCTTATGGGGCCAATTTAGAGTCGCCAATTAACCTATAGTGCATCCCTTTGGGAGGAAACCGGAGCGCCCGGAGGAAACCCACGTAAACACAGGGAGAGCATGCAAACTCCACACAGAAAGACCCTATGGCCGTCCCCGGGGTTCAAACCCAGGACCTTTTCGCTGTGAGGTGGCAGCGCTAACTACTGCCGCCCCTATTATTATAATTACATAATAAATAAACATGAAATAAACCCATTTCATGTACTATAATCCTGTATGATGGAAATATCGTATGAAGTGAAGGAGAACTTTGTCTCCCCCTGTTGTCTGCCTACACTGTAAGCGGCATGTGTTCATTCAGTATACACTGAATGTAAATTATATGCAGAGAACATACTGAAGCTTTTTATCAGGAAAAATCAATTCAGATTTTAATTCATAATAAATCCATAATGCATAATTTGGGTTTATCACTTACCATATTTATTAACAAATAGAGCTGAGACACATATACACAGAGAAAGGGTTTCTGTAAATTACAACAAATGTATTTAAACACGGATCATATCGGCATAATGTGGGTATGTGGGTCCTAGCCGGAGACATCAGTCAGGGTTTGTGTGGTTTGATACAAAGGCCAAGAGGGTAACGTTGTACACATCTTTCTCATCTCCTCGCAAAATAAGGGGAACACACACCTGAACCACCTTGTTGGGCTATGAGAGAGAGAGAAAGAGAGTGTCATTGTCACTCATGCTCAGTCATTTCTAACATCTTAATAGCGTTCGCTCACTAGACCTATTCAGACTGTTCTTAAGTCTGTAAAACTAGACTTAAATCAAGTTTAACTGTCACTAAAACTTAGTTACTGCCAGCTACAAATCCTGTTAGAGAAAAATGGAAGTTAGTACACAGACAACAAACATACATGTTAGTAGGTTATGAACAACAGGGTAATGATGCAAATTGCAACAGGAAGTGATGTTACACAGTGTATCAAACCACTTCATATGAACAGGGAAGTAAGTCATTCCTGTCCACCATTGAAAGCATCTGTACAGTTATTTAGATCAGTTGAAGAGGGTTGTCTGCTCTTTTGAATCCCCTTTGCACTAGGTCAACTGTGTGTGAAATTTATATATAAATTTATGGCATTTAGCAGGTGCTCTTATCCAGAGTGACAGGGACAGTCCCCCCAAGGGCAAATAGGATCTTAGGGTCTTGCTCAGGGACCCAATAACAGTATGCTGGAGGTAGGATTCGAACCCATGACATCTTGGTCCAGAGTCGAGGATCCTAGACGACTAGACCACCACCCCATGTGTGTTACATATTATTCAGAGTTACTTCCATTTCTTAAACATGGAGACAGTCAGACTTCCGGTGACTTTAAGGCTAAATATGAGCGGACTACACTCATCTAGAGCTTTTTTGCACATGAGTGTACTATTGGTCACTCTTGCACTGAGCATTTCTCCCGCAGAGAGGGTAAGTCACACTTCTCTGCTCCAACACCAACAGGGGTGGGACACAGCTAAACAACTGTGGACGACTGGAAAGTTGGAAGTACTGTTCGATGTTATTAATGTTAGGTTTTTGTTGGTAGACCTATAAAACTGACTATGTCTCTTTCCGATGGCCTAGACACGGATTTAATTCCACGGATTTGGAATTACTCTCACTGCAAACCCCAAACAATTATTTGATGTTAACTATAAAAAGATAATTGCACAAATAAAAACTGATATAACACAATGGGAGATTCTCGCCCCCCTCTTTGTTTGGAAGGGTTGAGGCAGTGAGGATGAATCTCCTGCCTCGATTTTTGTTCTTATTCCAGTTCCTACCTGTAAGAGTATCCATTTCCACCTTCAACTTGTTAAATAAGCTAAGGGTCCAGATAGAACAGAGTACAGCTAAGGGTATACTTTTATCAACACTGGCTTTTATTAATGTGAAATCTGTTAGTAATGTTAAAATCGAAAACGAATGGATAAACCATACTCGGGACAATAGTTAGAAAATACTTGGGAGTCCATTATCGGTTTCAAGGGCCATGCCAATGGTGGGCAATATAGAATTCCCTCCCTCTGTGTGGCACAGTGGGTTCAGAAGGTGGGTCAATAAAGGCACAATTAACTTACTATTTAATGCAACAGAGTTCAAGTCATTTACCCAAATTCAGGAACAATTCCAGCTCCCATCTAATGATCTGTATAGATACTTTCAAATAAGACACTATATCACAAATAATAAAGAAAGAGAGATGGTTAGTAAAAGCCTACACAGTATAGAAGATTACTTTATTAGTATTGTGGAAAAACACTTCCCATCTAAAAACGTTTCTTGTGTACTGTGTATATATAAAAGACTTATAAATGAAACCCTGCAAAATACTGGAAATATTAAGGAACTAGAGCTAAATGTTACAATTACAGATAAGATAGGGGATGAGTTGTGTACAAATTGTCATAAAGGAATTAATAGTCAATTATGGAAATAATTTGAATGGAGATTAAAAATCAATAGAAAATCTCACAATCTCTTCATTTGTGAAAGAACCTCATGTGGAACTATGTTGGAGAAAATGAGAAAAATAGGAGCTCATACACATCTTTTGGGACTGTCCAATAATCCAAGAATTCTGGATATGAGTTAAAGAAGAAACCGATAATACTGTATCTTACAGGTGAATTCCATATTAGACCCAATGATATTCCTTTTGGGAGCTATACCTAGGGAGGTATATAGTTCAGACCAAAGATACATTTTACGGATACCTTTATTGATTGCCAAGAAAATGACAAGTGTGAACTTGAAGAAAACAAAACTACCATCTATAACTCAATGGAGTGAATGACTGCAAGTCTACAACTAAAAATGGACACTTTCGAACAGAGGTGGAACTGTGTATCTCTGTATTTGTGTGGCTGATTAAGGGACATGGGTTATTGTAACAAAACAGTTACCATAATAGATTACTAAAATAAAATTTTTAAAAATTATGCTTCTCTAGGATTGATAACGTACTGTTTCAAATTCCCCCTTTGGTATAAATAAATATGTTTCTGATTTTTTTAAAACTTGTATTAATTTATGTTAAGTGGTCCTCTGTCAGTGAATGTTTTGTTTTGGGGAACAATGAAAACTTAATAAAAAGTTCAAAAAACAAATAAACAAACAAACAAACAAAAAATAAACATGGAGACAGTCACCCTGAAGTAACCTGTGGTTAAAGGCCTTGCTGAGGGGCTCAGCAGTGGTAATGTTGGAGGCAGAACACAGCCATGCTGTAACGTCCATAATCAAGCATTCTATCACTAGGCCACTACTGCCTTATGTGTGTTGACTTACCTGAGAAAGACATGATTAGCATTTGCACTGACTGGCCAGTGTAAACAGAGAAATTACTCTTTCTGTCCTGGTTTGTACTAGACAACAGTGCCTTCATTGGTCTCTAACATCAATGAGACTGAGCCCCAAGACAACCGTTAGTAGGTGCTCACCATGGTTGACTCGAAAAGCCTGGCTATAAAGATTTGTCCCTTATGAAAGTCACTCAAGTCTATTACAGTTTTTCTCAGTTCCTTAGGTGCATTTCTCAGAACAGACTTGAAATTCTCAAAACAGTTTGTTCAATTTCCACATCCTCTAGTCATGTGTGCACATCATAACAGCAATTTCATGTTCATTTAGTCTTTTTGCAAATGCTTTTGTACACTCATCAGTTGCTTATGTGCAATTGGCAATATGCATTGTACTAGCCTTCAGTTGAATAGTCTTACACTCCAGATCAACTTGTCATTTTCTCATTGTTTAAGTCACTGCATTTAAAGCTGTTGAACTAGTTATCATAAACTGCCAAGTATATTTTATAGATTACAACAAGACTTTTTTGGTAAATGTCTTCAGAATACTGATGATTCCTTCAGCAATTAAAAAAATTGTTTTCAAATGAATGAAAAAATGAACAGGGCCAACAGCTCAGACCAAGAAGAGTACGGGGGCATGGTGTAAGGAGACTGAAGATGTAGAATAGGTCCAACGCGTAGGCCAGTTCCTAATGAAATAAGGGCCACATTGTGGAGCATGTTATAAATCATAGCCTTTTAATGACTTGAAGCACGTCGAAAGGTGCAGTCAAATTTGAGGAGAACAACTGTATCCTCAATCGTTTAGACATTTTGTAGAGAGAGAGCAGGGGTGTAAATTAGCGATTTACTGTAACTGCATTTGTATTACTTGTATTTATAATAGTCTATACTAGACTATACTGTTTGTTACTCGTGTGCATTGAGTGTATTTTTACTGTAACTTCCTCGAAGGTGTGGCAGAGGGCCCATTTTCACTCCTCAACAGAAAAAGGCTATTTAGCAAATAATGCCATAAGACTCATGTGAACAGTGATACTGTAATTGTAATCTCCTTTACAGTGAAGAGTATTTGTTTGCTAGACTGTAATGTCACCTGTACAAAATTAAAATATTGTTCTTGAATCAATCTCCCACAATCAGAGATGTGTAATTATTTTCAATGTTTCATGCCCTTGTCTTTTAGATGTTTTCAAATTTTACAGCAGAAAATACTTAGAGAGTGTAAATGTTACGTTGATAACATGACTAAACCTTTTGAGTGTCTTGTTCATGAACCATGATTCATGGACTTGGAATTCTGATAGCACTGACACGTTCACTGGCATAAATGGACAGGCATTCTAAGCATTCTGAACAGGGAATTGCATGATGTTTTGCTGTTTTGAGAAATGCTCTCACTGTTTTGCAAAAGTTAAGGGTGATGTGAGAAATGCACCAAAGCAACTGAGAAAAACTATACCTGCTCAAAGGTGACATACAGTAATAGCATCTTCTGTTGCAAACACAAGAAACAAATTCATTTGTTTAACAAAAGAAATGAACTAAGATGCCAATTCCTACTGCTATGCTCCATGGGAAGCATTTCCGCTTTGGCCAAAATAACCTTTTCTTTAACCATCTATCAGTGTCACCCACTTCAGCTTCAACTTCTGGACAGATGGTTGCACACTGTAGTCAAGCACCCTCTGATACGATGAAGAATTCATAGTGGATTCTGTGATGGTGAGCTGCAAAGCAGCTCCAAACCATGACATTTCCACCCCCACGTTTCACAGTGGGTATGAGGTTTTTTGCTCAAAAGTTGTCTTTGGTTTAGGTCAGGGGTGGGCAAATAATTTTCCCAAGGGGTCACATGACAAATTTGAATTGACATGGAGGGCCGAACCATATTATATCTTTATATAATTGTATTTTATTTACTACATTCTTTTAACAACAAAAACAATAAAAATGTTTATGTTTAATTGGTTATTTCACGCTGTCCTCAGGCGGGCCGACCAGGGACAGACAAAGGGCCAGATGTAGCCGGATGTGGGCAATGCCCAGGTCTGGTTTGGGCCAAACAGGTCGTCCTTTACTCTGTCCACATATTTCACTGTTAGGTTGATCTGTCCAAAGCGTGTTGTTCTAAAAGTCCTGGTCTTTGTCTAGATGGCCTCTGGTAAACTGCAGTCTTGCCCTGATGGGTTTTTTTTTTGACAGCTAGGGTTCCCTCCTTGCACACCTTGCACATGGTGGATGCCTCTACCTTGACATCAACTGTGACATCATCTCTATGTCCAAGATGGCATCTTGCGGTCTGCTCTTGGGCTAAGCTTGGACAGCCTGACCTGGCCGTGTTAGCAGTTATTTTAAAAATTGTAAATTATTTTCTGGACAGTAGAATGCCTGATTCAAAGGTCTCTTGAGATCTTTTATATCCCCTTTTTAACAATCAACAATTGTTATTCTGAAGACTTCAGAGAGGTCTCTGGATCTCCCCATGGTGAAGGCACTCATTTCAACAATCAAGAACAAACCAAATTAAATGTCTGAGTTTTAAATAAGACCGTTTCCACCAAAAAGCTCTGTAAGAATGTTCTAATCATTTTAACCTTATGTTTTACACCTGAGTGAACTTCTAGACATTTTAAATATGAATAAATGTGAGGGTGTCCTAACTTTTTCCTCAGTATGAACTGGCATTTTAGTTCATTTCATTTGTTAAATAAATCAATTTGGTATTCGGTTGGTTTTGGTATTCGGACCGGCAACCTTCCAGTCAAGACAGATGAGGTCCCTGGAGTGTAAAATTTAAGTGCAGGAGGCTTTTGCCCATTACCGACTTCCTCAAAATTGAAAAGGTGATGCCACATTGATGAGTAGTAATCACAGTGTAATTCTATGCACGAGATGGTGAGTATATATCCAGTATAAATGATGTATGCAAGAAAAATGAAGCTTAGTGAAATGTTTTATAAATCTTATTACATACTGTGTGGCCTGTAGGTGGAGTCCAAGTTATGGTAATGGTGCGGCGGTGTCCTGCCTCCACGTTGCCTTTAACAGGGTCCACCGCAAACCCATGCTGTTGCAAAGAAGACAGGTTCTCCCAAACAAACTCTGCATTCTGACAGATGAAGAGGATGATTGAAGATACAAAGAAGGAGAGAATAGAAAAATAACATGACTCATAACCAAATGACAAAAGTAAATGTAACGGCGTGATTTAGCATGACATTCAGCAGTTGTAAGGCTTGGCCATAGTGTATGTTTAATGTTTAATGTGTAATGTTTAATTGGATGTTTACCTTCTTAGTTTGTGGGCTCCCGACACACCCCACATCTAATGTCTGCACTGCAGTTGTCACCCTGCCCTGGTCAACCACGCTCCTCAGAGTTAGTAACAGTGGTATGGGGGGCTTTTCTTCTTCTGTGCAATCATAGAAAAAATATTGCTGAAAGAGATCGACTTAAAAATATATTACTAAAAAATAACAAGATTTTTGTCAAAACATAAATAACACGAACAGACAAAATCAGATAGAAATACCAAAAATACGTAATTTAAAATTCTTTGTAGAAGTGGAAAAGACCAAATGAAACATTCACATGATGCCAAATAGGTCAAGTAAGGCTGAACGATGTATCATTTAAGCATAGTCTTTGTAATGTGTGCATGGGGAATAGTCACATTGCAAGATATGCAGTGCCATGCATGCTACAATGAGCATGCTGCAATGTTTTTGCAGTTTGGTACACAAAGCACAACACAATAACCAAATATGATTGTTGCTCAAAAAGGTTCAGAAAGTGGAACTGAGAGTAAAGCAACACCTCAAATAAGAATACATACTATTTAAATCCACCTCTTCTTTTAAAATACAAAAGACGGGAAGTTTCTGAATCCTTTCAAAGGAACAAGCAAAGTAACACATTTGACTTTTTTTCGACTTTTGACTCCTGAGCTTTATACACAACAGTACTGTTATCCCTTTGCAGTGGTCATTTTAAGAAGTTACCCTAAACTCTGATCTAAAGAAACCTTGAACTGCAATGAAAAAGTATGAACTGCTATTAATTATGGATGCCTTGGGAATATTCACATTGGGTAAGGTAGACTTTTACATTTTGAGGTCATTTTAAAAGCAATTTAACTTGTAAATCTCACATTAAATGTGTTTATTTGTGTGGAAAAATGAATCACATATTTATATTTTCCAGATGAAACTGTGAATAAATATGTGATTCACTTTCCAGAGGATATCGCATCCTGGGTTGACCTGTTTGGCAAATATGCAAGCTGTTAGTGGATCAAGTGAAGAGCGGAGGCTTTCTTAATGCGAGCAATGACTAGTTTTTCATAGCACATGATTACTAGGGTTAGTGCTGTATTCATTCAAACATGTTATTGAGCAGTTTTCTGACACTGAGATGAAGGTCATGGTCCTAAACGACGTTTAGAATCGTTATCCGTCTTAGTAATGTGTTGAAGATTTGTAAGATTTGCAAACTTAATATTTGGCTAATATTTATTTTTTCAACCCAATACCTCGTGTTTTTGCATAAGTCATAAAGTAATGCTGTTTTTCACAATTTCTATGTGGTTAAGATAACAAAGCTTAAAAGTAGAGATGGCACCAATCCGATACGTGGATACCGGGCGTATCGGTGGCATTGGGCCGTTCTATGGAGCCAATCTGTAAATGCGTGCACGCTCAATTCGTTATGCATGGGAAGTGGCACTGTGGTGAAGTAGAGCTGAACCAATTATTCCAATAACTTGACTAATTCAATTACAAAAAAATGGTCGAGGAATTTTTCTAGACACGAAGCTTCATTTAATTCATTTCACTCTAGTGCATGCGCAGCTTGTGTTTCACACAGACGCTTATTAGTGACGCACGTTTTCAGTGGCGCGATCAAGACAAGACCTGATCTCTCTTTATGTGAAAGTATTTGTGAGATATTCCGTGCACAAAAACAGAAGTAAATCCATAATAATGCATAAATTACATTCTTGCGATGTAAATGCCCATTGTTTATGAGCATGAGCGCTATTACTCGCTAAAATGCTCCAGTTCAGTCAAAACGTCCCCTTTATTACAGACAAAACACATATTTTAGCTGATAAATAATGATAACAACAAGCGTTCTACTCACAATACAGCCGTTTATTGAGATTTTCCATCGTTTATTCTGGAACGTGCACCCAACGCTTCATTGTGACGCGGTGCGCACGGGGGATTGTGGGAAATGTAGTTATCTAAGGCCTCGTTTACACTGCAGGTCTTGATGCTCAATTCTGATTTGTTGCCTATATGCGATTTTTTTGACCTTCTGTTTACACGTTTTTTTAAATTGTGACCCATATCCGATTCGCTTGTTACACAACGTCATTAAACCGCGATGAAGTACTAAATTGTCACAGTTTTAATGACGTACAGAACGCAATGCCTAGGAAAATCCAATCTGCCTGTTTACATGACAGTCGCATTGGCACATATCTGATTTATATCTGATTTATTTCCACATATGAACGAGGCCTGAAACCAATCTCAAAATATCTGAATGCATGCGTTTTTTTCCTGTTTACACTGTCGTGGAACAGATCCGATCTGTGTCACATATGAGCAAAAAATCGGAATTGGTTCACATTTAACTGACAGTGTAAACGAGGCCTTACAGAAAAGCCAAAAGCAGCTCATTTTATAGGCCAAATTGGTTCAAAATGACCCAAAACTTCAGTATTTCTTCATTTTCAATTGATCTTTTTTTCAGTTTTATATTAGTGTAATCAATAAGATTATATGTTTAAATGGATAATTTTTCAGAACAGATAATTTAGCATATACATTGTTTTAGTTAGGAAAACAGTATTTAAGTCAAGCATTTGCTTAACCATAACAGAATAATGTATTCAGACATTTTTAAAGCTTTATGTTATGTTTAAAATATCGTATCGGCAGATATCCAAATTTACGATATCGGTATCGTATCAGGAATTTAAAAAGTGGTATCATGCCATCTCTACTTAAAAGTAGACTGAATAGTAATCAAAGCAGTACTGGTACTGTTTATAGGGTTTTGTAGAACTAGAGTACCTGTAAATTCGTCTTCTCCCACGCTGTACATGTCAAGAGGAATGAGTGATTCAGTACAAACATCTAAAGGTTCCCCACCGCACACGAACATGTTGTTACGACATGCCTTTCCCAGCAACTCAAGGGTGCACACTGTTTTCTGTCATGCACACACACATGCACAAGGTCAAAACTTGAGTAATGCTACAGATATGTGTCAATTAATACATTTCTACGCAACTGTTTAAAAACAATAAAACAATAGTTCTTATAAAATGACATTATCATGTCCAGACTGGTTTGAACAGATAGAAAGGCAACAGTAACTTAAATAACCACTCATTATATTCACATATAACCTTGCACGATGAACACAACAGCAGAAGACCACACCAAGTGCCACTCATTTCAGCTAAAAGTGGGCACGGGAGCACTAAAATGTTGGCCAAAGTGAAGTCATCTCCTAACGGTCGCTTTCATCAAAATAGTGTGCAGGGTCTTAAAGCTCATATCATCTCAGAGTGGTTTGTTGAACATGACACTGTACTCAAATGATCTTCACGATCATGATACCTCAATCCTTACTCAGCATACTAAAATACATTTCAATTTCTACATGCTTTAAGTATTACTGTGAAATGTTAAACAATTTGCAGCAGGCAATTCAGCAACTGAAGCTTTCTCACTTTGTTCAGAAGTTGAACATGAAGTGTATCCCGGAAATGTAGACTCTCATGGTCAGGCTGGAAGGTCACAGTGATGTCCAGACTTTTACCAGGGGCAATAGAACCCTCTGTGGGGGACACCTGGAACACACTCTGGCCACTGTAATTCTGAGGGCCTTGGATAGAACGGATCCAAAAAATGGAAGAGACAAAGAATTTTAAAGAGTTAACCAATGTTAAACTTTTCAGCACTTTCAGTAGTCGAGATATCTCTAGATACATGATCATGAAAATATAGTTTCCTAAATGGATAATTGATCAGTAAATTTAAACTTGTAGGAAGGAAAATAAATGATGGGAACATTAATTTCAGCCACAAAACAGAAACACAGCCTTATACAGTATTAATAGTAATTACTATTAATTTTATTATTATTATTATTGATAATAATAATAATAATAATAATAATAATAATAATAATAATAATAATAATATAATAATAATTAATAATAATTTCAAACAACTCAGAACACTAACTGATACAAATTGATCATATGATCAATTTGTATCAGAACACTAACTGATACAAATTGATCATATGATCATTCAGCAAAAGCAGCATGTGTATGGCTATATATTTCACAATGTCTGGTTAAATTTTCTTACCCACAGTTGAGCATGGCTTATAGTATGAAGACAAGAATGCTGGGAGCAAGTCAGCATTGCTGTGTTTGGTGCAGCAGAGACTGTCTAACAACACACTGAATCCCACAAGCAGAGAGGAAGAGTTCTGCAGCTGCAAAAAGGCAAAAAGCTGGTAAGGTAAAAATTTATAAGGTTATATATCAAGATGACAGTAAATGGCTACCTTAAATGTTTGGGTTGTGCTCTGTTTTTCTAGTATGTAGCCAAAGTTCATGACAGAGCCCTCATGTGAACAAGTGAGGAGGGGGTCAATACACTCTCCGTACAGTACAAACTCCAAAGTCATTTCACTACAGCTCACTTCCAAAGTCTCACGATACTGTTCAAAAATACAAAAGCTCAAGTTTAAACATTATAATACAGTTTTCATTCTTAAGTTCTTGTTGGGACAGATTTTCTTAATATAGGTCATCTTTGAAAACAACATATCTGAGAAAGTATCACAGAAAAATGTTGTCTTTCTAAATTTGTAACATTAAAGTGAAATTTATGGAGGCACTCTTGATGGACATAGTTTTAATTCTTGCATATTTACTTCTGATACTGAATACCAATTTTTTTTGCGATGAACAAAAGTGCCCAGTATTCACAGAGCCATTTCCAACTACAGACAAACATGAAATTTAGTATTAGCTAACAGTTTACATTTAGAATGCAGTCTAAAGCAGTTCATGGTGGTCATTCAGCTTCCAGACCAAGCCAGGACACATGGCATTGGGCCATTTAGTGTGTTTTAGTTTTTGCAAATTTTAGTACATCCATAAGCTCTTGAGAATACACCTGATGTAGATGTATGTCTTGGTGTAAATACACTCATACACGGCAACTTAGTATAATGCAAACACACAGGGACAGAGACACATCCAGTACAGCTCACCTTTTTGCTCAGGGTCGGCAAGAAAGCCAACAGTAGCGTGTGGGTGTCTCCAGGCTTGATCTCTCTCATGGCATTCACCACACAGAACGGCCCATAATAGTCCAGCAGTGAAGTGTTTAACTATATTGATGATCATGTTAAGAAGGACACTTTTAAACACGAGTGAAGAAACGTGTTCATCACTTGATACAATGAGGTGACGAATTCTAATATTAATAACACATCATTCTGAAAGTAATATAAACAATCACCAATGATAACAATAGTAAACATTTACAATAGTAAACATTTCATGTGTGTTGTAAGCTCTAATACAGTAGGATACATTCACAAACTCTGTGGAAATATTCTGGACTGTCACCTTTTTCAAAACCTTCTGGCCTGTAGCATTGAAAGAAAACACAACTTAATATCATACTTATCAAAGCTACAGAAAGTAGGCAATCATGCAAAACATCAACAGTAAACATCAAATCTTGGCTGGAAATTACCTACTGCCACCTGGCCGAAGTCAACGGTCTTGCACCCATTATTAGAGATGATTATTAGTGTGGGCCTGATGGCTGGGCAATGCAGCTCCAGGTAGAGTGTGTTACAGAGGCTGTAGAAGAGATTAGTTTTTGACACTGAAGAGGCACTGACAGAAGTTCTTAAAAGTGGAAATGTCGTAGGGGCTGGTGCCTATCTTTGGGCAGGCTGCAGCCCTAGGCGGGTGCCAACACAGCGGAGGGCACACATACTCACAAATTTTCAGTAACCAGTCAACCTACAGCCCATGCTTTTGAACTGTGGGAAGAACCTGGAGTGCCTGGAGAAAATCCATGCTAACACCGAGAGAGCACAAAAACTCCACAACAGAAAGATCCTATGGCCAACCCGGGGACTGAACACAGGTCCTTCTTGGTGTGAGGCAACAGTGCTAACCACTGCGCTACCATGTCGCACAACTTCCCCATTAAGCCAGAAATGATTGCAAATACTGTACCTGTAGCAATATGTGCAACTGCTAGCACATACAAACCAACAGGTATTTTAAATACCATTGTTAAGAAAATTTATTTATGATTTAAAACTAAACAAGATTTTTACAAAAAATTACAATTGCACAAATACATCAAATGGTATTTCTAGCAGCAGTGATGTCAGTGACAATGTACATACACTGCCCTCCAAAAGCTTGGAAACGCACCCCTGACAAAGTGAGGTTTTGGATGATATCAGCATAAATCCTCATCATTTTTGATGCAAATACATTAAAGTAACTTGACATTATCTTTGGATACCAGCAATAATAATTGTTATTTTGATTACATAATAACGTAGCTCAACCCAATTGAGTTACTATGGGAGGAACTGGACCTTGATGTCTGTAAGAAGTGTCCAACCAGCGTGAATCATCTTTGGGCAATCCTTCAGGTGGCTTGGAATAATATATGAAGTCAATGTTTGAATAAACTGACAGCTGTAATAGCTACTAATGGTGGATATTTTGATGAATCCGAAATGTAAGTATTTTCTATGTATAAACTGTTTAATAAACTGTTTATGTAATAAAATATGTTATCGTAGTTTGTGTTGTCCCTTATCAGTGCAACATTATCACAAATTAAAAAGGATTCATGGCAATACTGTCCAAAACCCCACTTTTCTAGAGAGTTTCCAAACTTTTGGAGGGCAGTGTACATAGACTTAAACAAAATTATTTGAATGTGTTTTGCATTTTTTATGCTTTCTTTTCAAGCTATGGGCATGTCCTAATTCACTTTCTTTGCACCTACAAAGCAAAGTATGCATCTTCACCTGTATGCAAGATCCTTGGACTCCTTTTTTTGAGGAACATCTCCATCGGAAACAAAGCATGGAATGATATAATGATTGTTTCGGTCTTTATATGCGCAGAGGAGGGAAGCCTTTCCAGCAGCATACTCATCCGAGCTAGGAGCAATAGCATGACAATTGTAACAAATGTCTGTTGCACACTGTGTGAAAGAGCCAGAGCGTTCACAATCACTGACCCTGTCTGGATGTCTTCTGGATTTGGCGGCTGGAAGCAATATGGACTTTCAGCTTTGGGGGTCAGGGAGGCTTTGCTACTTCTTTCCTTCAAGCTTGTCTTTCCTGAGCCTTGATCTGTGGGTGTGCGCTTTTTCTGTTTCTTTGGATCCTCCTTTGGACTCTGCGATTAGAGGAAAATGCAAAACTACACGCATCCAATTGTACTCCTATTGTGCCCAATGTACACCAAAGAAAAGAGGAATCCTGAGGTAATGATGCAATTATCATTTGACTCAAGTAAACAAAGAATTTTCTTTTGATATTTTTGTTTTTTAGATGCACCCATATTCCTATCTGTAAGATGATATATATGGCTGTCTTGAGTGTCATTTCCTACTGGCAACTCAGGTTCCATCGGTTTGCTACTGAGGGCCTCAGCTTCCGCTTTCTGAAGTTCCTGCATGCGCAGCTCTTCCCTGCGGCACACCAGCCGGACCGCCTCCGCCCTGATGAGCTCATCAGACAGCGATGGGTTGAACGTGACTTGGACCAGGCATCTCTGTGGACAACCCAAAATCATTATGAAGTTGACAGTATTGGCCAAATCTAGTACTTAATTGCTCTTATAATATTTTAATCTAAGAATTCACAAATTGTTCAATATGACGCTGTAAGAAATAAAAAGAGTTGTTGGTGATTAAAGTGCATGCCAAGGTCTTCATGCTCTAATTTTGGCAAACACTTGCGAATGATACTGGCCTATGAGCAGGATGCTTAGTCACAGATTAAAGGGTTGAGAGTTTTGAGTGTGGGCTCTATCCTACCTCCACCTACAATCATTAAGCCCCTGATGAATGCCCCTAAACTAAAATTGTTCCAGGGAGAAGTGTACTGCGCTCTGCATACGAGAATTTGCTAAAAGATGTAAATGTAAAGGCAGTTCAGTAAAGCTGCCAACACGCAAAACACCCAATTGTGCAGGGACAGTCTACCCTTAAGTTCATAGACAGCACAAGTTGTGCTGCACAATGACTGAGTGCCACTGTATACCATGACAAAATGAAAAAAAGTTCTGTATACCTGTCCAGGCAACACTCGTCCTGTAGCAGGGGTCACTACCACTTCACAATTTTCTGGTGTACAGAATGCAAAGAATCGAGGGGACACAGGGGCGACAGGTCCCTTGCCAATGCGTGGCACCTGGTGTGTAAATTCATTGCGACTGGTGTGGGAGCTCACTACATACAGCAGAGCAGTTGAGAAATCCCCTACTGCTGTCTTCTCAAACTGCACCAGTGAATCAGAGAGCTCCAGTGGAGGACGGACACCAACAGCATGGCATGATAACAGGAAGTCTCTTAAGTGGAGGTGAAATGGATTAAGGTGAGAAAAGTAAGTTCGAGTGACAAGATAAACCAATATACTTAACTGTACTGAACCCAAATTACATGAGACTAAAAACAAATATCGCTTTTGTCCTCCAATAAATGTTCAGTAAACGTTGTTTAAGAAATAGTGAGTTTGTCTATGCAGTCAGGTAATGCATGTAAAATAAAATACAAAACTCAGCAAAGTGTGATTGAAGCCCAAATTACCTGTTGATTCCTGATTTGCAGGTGAGTTGAAAGTTGTATTCCCCAGCCTTTGGAGCACTAAAGATCAGATCGATTTCCAAGGTTTGTAATGGGAGCAGAGTGCCAAAGCCATCATAAGGCTGGACATCAATGAACTACAAACAACAAAATGTCAGGACACAGATGACAAAAATAGCATTACTAGTCTTTCCATTAGGGAAAAAGTAATAACATCCACTGCATAACAATAAAGCTTAATGTCTTATGCAGGATCTAATAACAATTTTTCCGATGGATTTTTCCCTTGGTCATCACCAATACTTACAATGGAAAGGCTTGCAACACATAGAGACGATTAAGCCAGAACAGATGTAATCAAATTATCATCAGAATTCATTACCAACAGAGGTTTGCATTCATTCAGTGTTTAAACAATGTTACCTGGGACCTGAGAGTTACTCACCCCAGGAAGGCCCACAAAGCCGAAGTCTTGAGGCAGTAAGGAGTGATTGGTGAGCTTCACGCTGGTCCACACAGACTCAAAAACAGAGCAGTAGCCAAAGTCCACTTCAGCAAGGTCTAAATCTATATCGGACGTGGTGACAACTGCATGAACCACAAATGGAACAGGCTTTGCCTGATGGAAAGATTTCGTAATTAATTCGATATTCAATAACACACCCGTATTAAGAGCAAGGTTAAAAAAGGAAAGACCACAGGGACATTTTTTTGGAATAGTAAAGATAACGGGTCCAGTTAACATGGCAGTTTCCCGCACACTTAGTGGTGAACCTACAATGTATTCACATTTATTCACACTGATCAGTCTAGCTCATGGTTACTTCTAGAATTGAAGTCATCACAATATTGCCAGTCAGACACCCTAATTTTTGGCAGTTTCAAAGCAGTCCAAGAAGACTGTCTGAAATCGACACTTTACAGTGCTGATGTGTGGCTTGAACACAACTGGCATGTTTAGTCTTTGGATTCATTCATTCATTATCTGAACCGCTAAATCCTAATTGGGGACGCAGGGGACCGGAGCCTATCCCTATCCCAGGAGCTTACGGGCACCAGGCGGGGAACAACCCTGGGCAGGCGCCAACACACGGCAGTGCACACACACTCTCACACAATCACACTCGCATTCACACATTAGGGAGCCAATCTGGAGTCGCCAATTAACCTATAGCGCATGCCTTTGGACTGTGGGAGGAAACCGGAGCACTCGGAGAAAACACACGCGAACACAGGGAGAGCATGCAAATTCCACTCAGAAGGGCCCCACAGCCGTCCCCGGCTTCGAACCCAAGACCTTGTCGCTGTGAGGCGGCAGTGCTAACCACTGCACCATCATGCCGCCCCCCAGTCTTTGGATTCTATAACAAATTCATATAACAATATGTGGCATACACCTAATGCCACATATTTCATGTACCTGATCAGACACCTTTATAGTCAGAGGGACTTCCAAGACTCCTGTCTCCTGGTCAAAGAAATCCTTGGCATCCACTGGCAGACTAGATCTATTTAAAATGACAGGAAAAATAACTTGCGTTCTATTGTGAAAGTAAACAACACCTCGGAGCACCATTTGTACATTGAGTCAAAGTCTGTCCCATTTGAAAGCAACATCATGTATCCATAATAGTGTAAGCAGCTAAACAATGACATTTAAAACTGATTTCAAAACTAACAAATACATAATCTGCCAATGTCTTTTTTGCGGTCATATGTGTGCAAATGAATAGGAAAAAAAAAACAGAGAATTACTTGTCTCACACAGTTCATGGGCATTACATGGCACGATATCACTTTTTTATGTCCAATACGATACCAATATTGTAAATTTGGATATCTGCCGATACGATATAAGTGAGATACAGTCTCTGAGTCTTTTTTAAACATAAAATAATGTTTTAAAAATGTCTGAATACATGACTGAGATTATTCTGTTATGCTTAAGGAAATGCTTTATTTAAACAGTTTTCCTAACTAAAACAGTGTAGTAACTGCACACACATATGTATATGCTAAATTACTTGTTCTCAAAAATTGTTCCTTTAAACATATAAATATTTCTTCTTTCTCACTGATAACACTATAACATTATAAAATTGAAAAAAAAAATCAAGAAGTTTTGGGTCATTTTGAACCAAATTGCCCTAAAAAATCCCCCGCACGCGTCCCGGAACCACGTCACAATGAAGCGTTGGGAGCGCGTTCCAGAATAAATGATAGAAAATCTATGGGAAAATCTCAGTAAACGGCTGTATTGTGAGTAGAACGCTGGTTGTTGTGGTTGTTTATCAGCTAAAATATGCATTTTGTCTGTAATAAAGGGGATGCTATGACTGAACTGGAGCATTTTAACACGTAATGGCAGTCACGCGGGCGCTCATAAATACAGTGTGCGTGTTCACATTGTGAAAAATGTCATTTATGCGTTTTTATGCATTTACTTGTGTTTTTGTGCACAGAACATCTCACAAATACTTTCACATGCAGAGGGATCAGGTCTTGTCTTTATCGCGCCACTGAAAACGCTGTGCGTCACTAATAAGCATCCGTGTGAAACACAAGCAGCACATGCTCTAGCGAATGAAATGAATTAAACAAAATGTCGATTCTAGAAAAATTGCCTCGACCATTTTTTGTAATCGAATTATTCAAGTTGGAATAATCGTTTCAGCTCTAGTTTACCACAGTACTACTTCACATGCATAACGAATTGAGCATGCACGCATTTACAGATTGGCTCCATAGAACGGCCCAATGCCACAGATACCCCCAATCCACGTATCGAATCGGTGCCATCTCTAGTTTTAACTTAAGGGGCAGTTGGTGGTGTAATGGCTGGGCGTTGGCCCCGTGATCAGAAGGTCGTTGGTTCGAATCCCAGACTGGTAAAGCTACCACTGAGGTACTCATGAGCAAGGTACCATCCCCAATCACTGCTTCCCGGGCGCTGCCCATGTTAGCTGCCCACTGCTCCTTCACGGATGGGTCAAATGCAGAGGTCACATTTCGTTGTGGTGAACTGTGTGCTGTGCTGTGGTGTGTTCACAAAGGCAAATAATCATTCACTTTCACTAAACATTGTGTTGCATACTGTTTCAAGCTGGGCACAAGAAACCTGCCAAATGAAATTCAGAAAGAATGCAAATGTGGTGCCACCTGTCTACAAGTCACAAACAACAATTACTTCACACATTTCAAAATTACACATTAGGGTCAAAATTATGCCTTTTGCTTATTTATAATACATTGGAGTACTTCTGGATTATTGGCATGCTCTGAAACTATCACATATAATTTACATAATAGTCTTTTATGAGCAGTTATTGAGAAGTGGAGTGTGTTTTAGATTTCTTTTTCTTTATTTCTTTATTTACCTGGGAACAAACTTGAGCTGGGCACGGAAGTTTGACTTTGCCTGTATGAAACCCATTTTAGGCAGAATGTCCAAATGTTTTTTCAGTTCCTTGTACACTTCAAAGGTCACTTTGAGGGCTGTATTGGCTCTGAAGTGCACACACACACAAAGAGATGAAGTGAGAGAGAGAAATATTCTCATGTATGATGAATATAACTGTCAATTTTTCCATTTACATAAACTCTTTGAGGAAACTCCACACAGTTTTCCTCTGAGAGACTGTAGTGTTTTTTAAAAATGTTTTAGTTTATGTGCTTACGTTGCAAAAATGGCACAGGTGAGTTCATGGAAAATCCAAAAAAGTTAAATGAATTTTGCAATTGATTGTAAACAGATTATTACACCTGAACATCTCTAAATCAGCATCAAAGTTGTGATAAAATTGTGAGAAAACGTATGAAGCTGATTTGACATCTGCAACAAAATATATATGGTTATCAGTGTCTTTTTTTCTGTCTAAATGACTACTGCTCACTGAAATCTATTGATCCTATATTTAGCTTCACTAACTCCAGAAATCATCAACGCTGTACATTCTATTTTTTTTATTATTGCAACTGTAAAATCATCAACACAGTGCCAAGGACACAGTGACAATGGCCAGTCTTACCTGTTTTCAACTTCGATGGTGTCCTGGTAAAGACGATCATACATGCAGATCTTTAGGTCAATACTTGGATTGAGTAACCACACAGGAACACTCTCAGTCACACCACAGAGCGACACCACAATCTATATTTAATAAATATGTGTGTTCATTGAAATCCCAGTTATAAAACATGACTTTAAAATGTATAAAATGACACTCCTTACTGCTTTGCATTCAGGTTGGGAAAAGTTGATCTGGACATCTAGTCTGGCCTCCCCTGGGATGGACGGCATAAAAATGAAGGGCAGTTTGATGCTTGCAAATGGACCAATTTCACCTTCACTGGCCTAATGGGAAATGCACAAATATTAAGCAATGAGTCAAACGATTGCTATTTCAAAGTAAAATCAAATCCAGATACATACTTCCCCAAAGCTGAATTCTGTGACTTCGAAGTCCAAGTCTTCTCTGACCTCTGTGACCCTGCTCTCCTCTTCGCCGGCTTCTTCTGAGCCCTGTTCAACTTTTTTCACTTCCACATTTACTGAGCCATCACAATGATCAGCAGATGTTCCTAAAATCAAAATGAATCAAATCTGAGAAAGATTTATGCTCTTAATATCATGGTCCCCCTGGACTTTGGCCCTACAGAACCCCCTCGACTCTGGTGAGCGGCCTGCGTGTGCTGTTGTTTAGTTGGTTTTGATGTATTCAGTTCTGTCTCGTGTCTCCTGTCTGTCTTGTCCTTGTCCCGCCTTCCCAGTGTGTCCTATTGGTAGATCAGTGTTCATTAGTTATCCCACCAGTGTTTCAGTCCAGCCCCTAGTTTTGACTGGTTGTCCCTTCATTGGTTAATTTAGGTTATTTAGTGATTGTTTTCCTATTGGTTCCCCTTGTTTGATTAATCCTGTTCCTTGTTCCAGTTCCCCCCCTATATAGGGTTGGTTTTCCCCATTGTTTCCTGTCAGTCCACCCTCAAAATACCCTTCCTGTGACTGCGTGCTACGTGTTTTTTCAGAAGAAGTGTTTTTGTTTGTGGCCCTTGTGCCCTTTATGTTTGGATATTTCAATAAAATGCTTGCAACATGTACGTCGCCGACTGCCGCCGTGACACTTAATAGAATATTTACATGTTAAGTAAATGTGACATTGCAGACAGCGCACTTTTATTGTGGCAAAAAATGAAAGAAAAAAGCTGGGTAAAAATAAAACATGTACGTCGCATGTTTTTTCCTTACTTTCAGTTATATACTCACCACTTACTGTCGCAGTTTGAATTTCTCCTGGTGTATCATTATCACCAATGCTACTCTCAGCAGGCTTCTAGGTATAAATAATTATTCACAAGTATAAACCGGTGTAATCTTAAACCAGAGATCTTTGAAATGACTGGAATCATCTTAGACGATGTAATAAATGTGGTCCTCAGATAGACTTGCCTGCACTTTAGGAGAGGAATGCTGAGATGAGTGTTGGAAGGAATTTATTGAGAGAGGTGTTAGCGTGTAGTGGGTTCCCAAGGCCCCTTTGTTGGTCAGGGTGATTACCCGTGAAATTGTCTCACCGACCACATGGGTCCCAAAGTCAATGAGGCTGCTATCAACAACCATCTGGAGGAAACAGGGAAAGAAAGACATACCATTTCCAGAAAAGTCACCATGTCACCCGAGCTGAAGGAAATTCATATTGCATACTAGGAATATTGCATGAATACTTTGAATATTGTATGAATACTATTAATTATTTATGGCCAAAAACCTCACCTCACATTTCTTCTTACTGCACATCACAGGCACAGAAAAAGGGCCATTAGCAGACTGAAACTTGACCTCCCCATCCAAATCGTCATTGAACTAAGAAAAATAAAACAACTTACTTTGGCTTCTGTTCTAGAGGGTATTACATGATGCATGCTCAAAAGGCTGAGACTATTCTAATCTAAGACTATTAAAATTTTGCACAGTGTTACGCGGAGAAATGCAGAATGAGTACCTGGTTACTTATTGGCTGCTTGCTCAGTACAAAGGATGCACATTGCCTTGATCAGAGACGTGTAAAAAAAACACAAAAAAGTGGCTACTATCTAACCTATTCACCAAGTGAGTTGTCTTACTGCTCCCTATGAGCCACAGATAGAAGTGTTAATAAAAACAGAACACCCTACGAACTGCGATGGTCATTACATAAAAATGACATACATACAAGTTTTTATTCTTTCTGTGTGGGCCGGGTACACAATGACCCATAACCCGGTGGTTGGAGACCCCTGCTTTAGATGTATAAGTTATTGCAACATGGATCGTTCTAAGAGCTTGCCTGCTGAAAAGCCTCCCCCACATTACTGTGTATATTATGGTACCTATAAATCTGTATTGTCTTTAAACATGTATTTTGCTACATGTCTTGGCTCAATATAAAATTGGATTTGGCTATGAACGATCTTATTGTGGTTCACTGTTGTTAACACTTCGATAATTGAATTTATGCGATCGGAACAGTTTCCTGTTCCGATCTTCATTTTTATGGTTTTTACTGTGCATGTTTATCAGGCAATTGTAAGGCAAACGTCTGACATAATAAAAGTTTTATTGGCATTTAGTTAAATAATTGTTCTGGGGTTATGTTGTCTGCAGTCAAGATTATTTAAGTCGTTTTTATAACCTACACTATAAAAAATCATTTACAAAGATCATTTCCTAAAAAGTGAGACTATTTTTCAAAATGCAATGTGATTTTGGTTCCGCTCAGTTCAGGTTTTGAAGTAGCAGGAAGAGTAGATTAACAAAAACCACCAGAAATGTTGTGATACTAATTGCTAGTGCAAGAATATGCTCAAGCAGGAAAGTCAGATTCACTGGAGGGCACTTGCACACGTGAAATATTCTGCAGTTGTTTTGGCAAATAGACAAAAACTTGAAATATCATAATTCTCAGGGTATAGATTGGATTCTAGTTAATGAGTATAGACACCGAGCACAGATGCTTCAAAAATCTGGGGCTCATACTGCAGCTTTCAGGGATTGGCAGGTGTCTAGATGCTATGGATTAGTCATTAAGCAAAGCTTTAATTGATGCTTACCACAGGTTTGAAAACAACCTCCAGTTCACATATCATGCCTGTAGATAGAGGTCCGGGTGGCTCAAACCTGAAATGAGAACAATTAACAATAGAATTTACTCACATGAACTTATGATCAAAAAATTGCATTTTTGAATATTATAGAAAGGACAATCGATACCAGGTAGACATGAAGAGAACTGTTAGCTATATATAAAGCATATATGTATCTTCATAATTTTATGATCCATGTGCCCTGGTTAATTACAACTGAAATTAGTTCAGAAGTGGCATTACATTTAAACTAGCTGTCATTTTTGAAATCATCTTTCTGATTACAGTATAATTGAAGTGTATGTTTTATTTAGTGGTTCTCAGCATTACACATAAAGATCTTGAGCCTTTACTAAGCAGTAAATGAAACAAGGATGTGAGAGGATGAGAGGATGTAACAGAGGAAGTATGCAAATTGGCAAAGGAAATCAAATACAAAGAAATGAGGCGCAACAGCATGTGTGTTATCAGCCCACTTCATCCGTTTGACAAGAAAGGTCTCCGCTCCACAGAGAGAGAGAGAGAGAGGGAGAGAGAGAGGGAGAGAGAGAGGGAGAGAGAGAGAATATGAGTGCAAGAATGCATGTGACAGAGGAGTAGGGGCTCTGGCATTCAGCAGTAAATGCAAGAAGAGTAAAAGACAGAGAGACAGAGATGGAGAGTGAGTTTGAGTGAGCCATTTTTAGACTTTCTGGGGGCGTCAAAAAAGACAGAGACATACAGCAAACAGAGCAAAAGCTTACAGTCGCTGCTCACTTTTACCCAAACAAATTCTAATTCTGCTTACATAAATCTAAACCTGACAGCAAGAGTCCAAATCTATATGAATGATAACAATTTGGTACAAAGTAGGAACAAGCCCAAGAGACTGGCAAGCTATGTCAATTAAACTTGAATCTGCAGAATGTTACATCATATAATATAAATATGATGTAACGGACAAGTGCTCTTTACGCTAATCGTTTGTACACCTCGTAATATGCTTTTAGAATATGAAAAATTGTCTTATCCCTGTCTATTGCTCAACATTGAGAAGCTTACCTTACTGAAATGAATCTCTTGAGGTGCTGTGAAACTCCCATAAGTCTGCAGGAGTTAATGGCATGAGTGACATTTGTAAGCACAACTTTCTTCTTGTATGTTTTTCCTACATCGAAATGCTACAAAATAACATAGGTCAAAACAGTGTTTACAGTATGTGAAAGAAGAGTAATGAATAACTGACACATGACAAGCACCTTAAAAGAGATTATTTCTGGTTTGCTGACAAAAGATGGACCTTTCAGTTCTTTGCTCTCTGGAAGGTTTTCTTTCGATGGCAGAATTTTGTTGAGGCCAGTCATCAATGACTTTAAAGGAGATGGTTTCAGAGGAATGTCTTCATCTGGTACTCTCTGAAAATCATTTATATGTTTAACTTGACAATTATGTCACTATTTTTACATCAGTCCTCTAACCACTCAAATCACTGTAAAAGCTCTCTTTAATTTAGCCAATTGCTGCATCTGGAACACAGCAATAAGAAAGAATTCAGCACATTCACATGCACTTTTAGTGTCAATGACTAAAATAAATGTAGGCTGAGTACCGCATCCTAATTGTCTGTCTTTCTACTTCTAGTTTCAAGTTCAAACGTTTACATTTACATTTTACTTCTAGTTTAAAAGTGTATATTTTACATTCTAATTATATATTTCATTCTATGTACCTATTTCATTCTATGTGCTATGTGCGTTAAAACTAGAGCCCCCTCGTCTCGTCTCTCTGTGTACTTGTACAGTATATAGCAGAGATGACAATAAAGTTTACTTTGACTTTGAAGAAACATCACCAACAGCAAAAAAAGATAACCACTAGAGGGTGCACTTTTGTATTTTATTGCATTTGGGAGATAAAATTTCTAAATGTCTGAGTAACCTCTGCGACACTTATAGGATTCTATATGGATGCAACTTATTTTTTGAAATCTTGAAAACTGTTTGAGTTTAAATAAACAAGGTAGCTGGTAGCGTAATAGTTAGGGAGTTAGGTCACCGGTTCAAGATATTCTACATATTCTGTTCTTCATATCACTGTGGGTACTAGCTGTAATGAAAGCTGTATAACTCTTTGGAACACTGTATTAAATGGAGAAAATGTAAGTTTCTCCCCAAGATCAAATGTTAAGTGATTTTCTCCCGTTCCTGTAGCATACCATATAATCTTTGTCTTTGGAATCCCAGAGGCCTGTGAACTCTGGCTGCATCATGCATTCACTGTCTCCTCTGCCCTCTTGCACAATCCCACCTACATCTTCCCTGCTTTCCTCCTCCAAGCTCTGGACATGGGACAAAACAAACTGAATTAGTTGTTCCTCAAAACTAACCAGACGGGCAAAGACCTACAAACAAAATAAGCCCTACTTATTAGTTGACCTTGCAAAACAATGTTAAAATACAAGGCATATGTGGCACAAAGACCTTACAAGTAGGTTTAACAACACTTATTCAAATTACTTACAAACGACTTACTTGTCAGATGAACTGAACTAAACTGAACAGCTGTACTGAGGTGTTCTTTTAATATCAAAGTGCACTTGGAGCACTATACAGCTACCAGGCCTTTATAAAGTAACACCTCATACAGTCTTTGTCACCTAAAAGTAATGGGATGCATCTACAATTCATGCTCCATTTAGTGAATAAAGCAAGCTGACGTTGAGCAAGAAAAATCGAAATGCATAAAAATTGCTCAGATTCCCAGGCAATGCACATAAAACTTTATACAATTGGCTTTTATACCACCTCCTGTGTTTTTAGAGATGGTGGCTGCATGTCCTGGAAAAGCTTCTGCTCTTGTTGCTTCAGTGTCACACGTTTAACTCGCACTGGAGTTGGACGCAAAAGGCGCACATGTCGTTTGTCACGTTTTTCTTTCAATTCTTCCTCCCGAAGCTTTAAGGTGATTTCTGCCTGTCTGGCTTTCTGCCTCTCTCGAAACACTCTTCAAAAAAAAAGGTAGCATGATCAATATGCTTTCTTGCTGGGCTGTCAGTGAATAATTGAAAAGATCTTCACATACTCCTCCTTTTTGCGTAGGTCCTTCTGTGCTTTTTGCATGTGCATATGTTTGAAGCTGTTGGCGCCAGCTGCCTTTAGGGTCTCTATCTGACGTTCCTCCTCTTCTCGCTTCTTCTGCAAGCGGACTTTCTCCTTGGCCTGTTTCATACGCAGAGATTCCTGGAAACACAGCAACCGCAAAAATGTATGAGCTACAATGGAAACTTATTCAGGCTTTAGTTTCCAAAGTGAAGGATGACACAAAAATGTAATTGCTTGATTTCAATCACAGTGACCATGGGGAGAAAACCCTTCACCAACCTGATGTTCCAAAACATGTTACTAAAGCCTTCAGTGTAGTCCAGACATAACTGGACAATGAAGCAACTTATCAAGTTATAGATTTGTAATTAAACAGTGTATTTGAAATGAAACAGCAACTCGTGTTTTGGGGTGGTGGCGGTGACCTAGTGGTAAGGTACTTGCCTACGGACCAAGAGTTCGTAGGTTAAATCCAGCTCAATCCTTCTGCCAGCTAGAAATACCAGCAATGGGTCCTTGAGCTAGACCCTTAACCCCAAGTTGCTCTATTGGGACTGTTCCTATAATGTAAGTCGCTATGGTTAAGATGTAATGCAGATGTAAATACAGTTTATCATTCATGGCTCTGAACATGTGTTTAAAGGGAATATTATTAGCCTTAATGTAATGGCATTTGCACTTCTGTTAAATGAAACCAGTTAATCAGCCCAGCCACTTATACGAGCACAGGCAACTGTCCAATCTACTACTTGGTTGCAAACGGCCTTGCCATCAGCCACTGCCTATTGCTAAGTTTACCAGTTACTCTTATGTATGGGCCAAATCTAGACTGATTAATTGTCATCTGTCCGTGTTAACTGTGTAATGCAATCAAACAGCTGTACATGTAACTGATACAATTCTGTCTTGCACAGGTGATTTAATTACACACAGCTGACCAAAAGATTTGATGAATACTTTCTCTTGCAGAAATGAATTTATTGTATATTTAAATGAAAGCTAGATTGCCAATTATTTGAGCTACCCTGAAATATAAAGAGGACATATAATAAGAGCTGTAATACAGATAGAAGTTTTATGTACCTGGGTGGCTGTTATACTGGCCTTCAGCGATATTGCTGCCTCCACCCTCTTCTTCTTCAGCTTTGCCATTTCCTCTTTCTCTGTCTCTTTCAGTTGAATCCATCTGTTTGACATTTTCAAAGCAAAATACTGTGCTGTAGTTCAAATAAAACTGAATGCTGTGCTAGGTTCTCTCTCAGACTCTTTGTGAGATTGATTACACAGGAAGGTACTCCATTTGTCACATTGTGATGCACCCCAAAGTGACATCACAAATGTGCTCATATTCAATACATATTACATAAACCCTGAGTTGATGACCATAAGATTGGGAGTTCAGTTCCCAAGAGAAGCCACCATTGAGCACCTGTCAAGACCCTTGCTCCAGGGAGCCTCTTCGTGTATTTGGTAAGTCTCTCTGGAGGAGCATCTGACAAATGCGTGAATGCAATGACGTTAACTGTACGGTGCCTGTGGAATTAGCCTTTTGCGGTACACAGTGGTTTTAGGCCAACAATGCCTCACAATGTATGTACTAGGAAATGTATGACAAACCATTAAGTACTGTTATCTCATTAGAAATTCAAAGTAAAATAGTTGACACGTTTGCAAATGTCAACGTTTGCTATCATTCCGGTTTACTGTCCATCCTCCAGTGGATCCTCCACTGCCGATCGCATAACCCAGTGCCACATTATCTTACAATCGACAGGTTTTTTGAGAAAGCTACCTTGTGACCATGTCTGTTGTTAAAACTGAACTAAACAAATGTGGTATAATCATTATGTGCGCATGCGCTCAGCCTAATTTAATGGGTCGCACTGAATGTCCGAACACACTTCTCATACAAATAGAAATATTATCAGACATCTGATTTTGTTGGACGGTCATTTTATTTGAGTATCACTTTTGCAGATTATGAAGAAAAAAAAAAAGTTCACAGTTTAATAATGGCAACAGATATACTACTATAATGGCAGTTTAATAATCACAAACATTAACACACGTTTTAATTAACGTTAAATGCACAACACATTTACTGTAAATTTAGCCAGTGATGGTTACATCATCCGTGTATTTGGGTAATGTAACTCACTTTCGAGACGAACAGCTGCTGAAAGCCGTGGATGTAAATGTAAGCTTGGATAATTAGGGATGCACCGAAAGTGTTCGGCCGAAACCGTTTTTAATTATGTGCGGACACTGTTTAGAATGTTAATTACGCAGCTCGCCGGTCAGCTGTGTAAACACATGCGCAAGTGAGTTTGAGCGCTCGCGGCTTATACGCGAAAGGCCAGTTCATTCAGTTCTTTCCCTTTATTACAGACAAAACTCATATTTTAGTTGAAAAAAACCCACCAGGGTTCTAGTTACAATACAGCCATTTATTGATCATTTTTAGCGTGTAGTGTATATTGCACGCAGTAATTGCGTACATGTTACGCGCCTGCGGCGCACACCGGGGGATTGTGGGAAATGTAGTTATTTCCTAGTAAAGAAACGTTGACGTACTCACCAGTGCTGGCAACAGCAAGACTATTAAATGACGTGTAGGGTTAATGAGTATGCCAAGAATGCCAGACTTTTGGTAAATGTAGACTGTTATGTCCCAGGATTTACCAGATAAATAAACAGACGCACACAAATCTGTGCATATGCACAAGAACTTTTATCTAAGTGTCAAATATGTACAAGTTGGTATATATACAAACAGGAAGTGTATAATCTAGGTGGAGAGCTTGCGTCTCTAGACGATATCAAATTAAAGAACAGAATAAAACAAAATGCTGATTTTAATATTTGATCTACCTTTTCCACAACAAAATCCCGTATAAATACTCTGCAAAGTTGTATTTAGAAAAAGTGACTATTTAACCAAGGAGGTGAGAAATGGTAATCCTTTATAAACAAACCACTGTGAAACACAGAGCTAGGAAGCAACAAAGTACAAATACTTCTGTACTTTACTTGACTATATTTGTGCCGACTTTTAACTTTTACTACATACATTTTTAGCATGAATATCTGTACTTTCTACTACTTACATTTTCAAATCAGTCTCGTTACTTTAGCTTTGCCCTAAAATGGTGGTTTTGTCATTCACAAGGGTACTTTATACTTTTAGTATGTTTTAGAGCCTGTACTTTTCACTTTAACTTAAGTAAAGAAGTCGAGTGAGTATCTTTCTAGAGTCTTTTTAAACACATGTACCTATATTGGTGAAGAAAGCATGTACTGTTGACATCTGTGGTGAAACATGTATAAATATCTTTAAATATATATATATATATATATATATATATATATATTTTATGTATGACCTGGAAGAACGGGAGAAGAAGAAGAAGAAGACGAAGAAGAAGGATTATACAAGAAACTTTTATGAACAATGTGGGTCCAATCCAGAGATGTCAGGATGTGTCTGGCTTGATACGAAGGCCAGGAGTGTAACATTGTACACTTCTTTTTCTTCTCCTCGCAAAACCAGGGGAGCACACACTCGAACCACCTTGTTGGGCTACAACATAGTAAGCACACACACACACACACTTTTTATAATAATGATACATTATTGTATTTGCTAGTGCTCTGGTCTGACTTTACTTTGTGTTTTATTTTTAACATACATTTGTGGAACAAGCATGAGTGAGTGATTATTTGTCATTGTGAACATACTGCAGCACAACACACAGTGCACCACAACGAAATGTGACCTCTGCATTTGACCTATCCATGAAGGTGCAGTGGGCAGCTAACAAGGGGACCAGTGCTTGGGAACAGTACCTTGATCATGAGTACTTCAGCGTTAACTTAACTGGTCCTGCATTCGTACCTGCGACCTTCTGATCACGGGGCGAACACCCTACCGTTACGCCACCAACTGCTCCTCACATTTAGAACATTTTGTCATTGTGAACACACCACAGTACAGCACTGCTGGCATTTGACCCATCCGTGAAGGAGCAGTGGGCAGTTGGGGAGCATGAAGGTCCTTGGTACCTTGACGTTGATATGATGATTGTACAGCACAGATGGACACACTTCCATTTCCAGAATTTATCAATACTTACCGTATGGCCAGCAGGTGGCGACCAAGTGACAGTAATGGTGCGTCTGTGTGCTGCTTCCACAGTTCCTTTAGTGGGGTCCACGGTGAAGCCATGCTGCTGTAAAGTCAAAACGTTCTCCCAGAAAAACTCCACATTCTGCCAGAGATGATCAGATGGACTTAGAAGAAATATTAATTAACGAAAACATGTCATTAATACAATGCATTCCTATGATTATTTGGAAATATTCAGAGCATCCTGTCTTGATAACCAAGGGTTCTACAATTCTATTTTGTGGTTTAGTGTAATGGCCATATATACTGAAGATATTTCAGCAATTCTTTACCTTCTTAGTCAACGTTTGTGAGCTCGAGATACAGCCCACCTCGAACTTCTGTTTTGCTTTTGTTACAATACCCTGGTCTAACACACTTTTGAGAGTCAGCAACATTGGTTTGGGTGGCTTTTCTTCCTCTGCGCAAATAAACCAGAAAAACAGTAATATTAACATGTTTGAAAGTGACAGTTAAGTTTATGAATGCTTTTGTTAATCCCCACAAAGATCAGGCCATCAGGGCTGTCACATGATAAAACATACATGTGAAACAGTCTTCAACACACTCCACAAAAAGAAAATGTCACACGACTCCCCACTCATCTTAAAGTACCCACTAACCACCCTTTTTCTTCTTTCCCAGCACAGACAGTCCATAAAAGGGGTTAGAGGGATCATCCTCAGAAACACTGTCAGAATCTGGGAGCCCCATATAACCTCCCCATCCATTCAATACAAATCTGAGAAATAAATCATACACTACCCTCCAAATATACTAAAGTCAACGCAGATCTATTCTAATATGTACATTTGTCATATTTTTGTTCAGTTAAAAAGTGTGTAATGAAGGGGAACAGAAAGTAACATTTGTGTACCTGCATGTTCTTCTTCACCTCCACTGTAGATGTCAGGAGGGAGAAGGGACTCTGTGCAAACATCTAATGGATCTCCTCCACATACAAACACGTTACTGCGACATGCCGCACCTCTTAACTCCAGAATACATGCTATTTTCTTTTAAATACACACAAAATACATCTATATTTTAAATCAATCCTTGACAGTACTTTCTCTGCATAATACAGATGCACAGCCTTCAGGACATTCAAATTTGTATCTGCTTAAAATATGATTGTTTACAGGACTTTGTAGCAGGGCATTTATACTTAAGCTCTCTCACTTCGTTCTGTAGTTGCACGCTGAGTATATCCCGGAAATGTAGACTCTCGTGGTCGGGTTGGAAGGTCACAGTGATGTCCAGACTTTTACCAGGGGCAATAGAGCCCTTTGTGGGGGACACCTGGAACACACTCTGGCCATTATAATTCTGTGTGCCTGCAACAAAAATAATGGAGCAAAACAACACAACTTAGCACATTTTTGTTGATTAGCAGACTGTTGTGTTTATATAACCACTTCTATTAAAGCATTACTGCAGAAAGACTGCAATATGTAATATTCACTATCAAAAGTCCCATATTATGAAAAAATCACTTTTTCTGTCTTTGGACATCCATTTCGGTCTGTACTGCCTCTACACACACTGTTTGATAAAAAATGATCAATTGTATTAGTATAAATTAACGAATGTCAGAATCGTGTAGTTAAACAAGCCGTTTCGATTTCTCCCCTACTTCTACGTCACATTAAGGGGCATTTGAATAACTCCACCCTCCTATCTGTGAAACTCTGCCCACCAGGTTGAATTGCTAGCGGTTCTTGATCCGCCATGTTTTCTTGCAAGCACTAGCGTAGGAATCACAATGAAGAAGTCTACCGGCGGAGTGTTGTGTTGAACATGTATGGCTGTATGGATGGTCTGTTAGCAGCAGCCATGTCGGTTATTTTCACGTGAGGTAAACTATCGCCGCGCTGTCTACGCCCCAGTTCCGGAGTGGGGCGTGGGCACCAGTGGCTCATTTGCATTAAGGAATACCAATGAGAAACAGCCTGTTCTGAAAGGGACTGAAATAGAGGGGTAAAAAGCAGGTTAAATGCCTAATCTGAGATGTATTTTCAGCAAAATACTTCAGAGACTTGTTTAATGGAGCTCATAAACCTATTTTAACTTGTCGAAAAAATGTACATGGGACCTTTAAGTGCTGTTTTTCAGGGTTTTTATTTGGAGAGTGGAGGCAAAATTGGACTGTAAGTGAACAACTGTCATGTTGCCAGATGATTATTTTTGTTACAATTACTCAAATATTGGTTCTGATCTGTAATATGAAAGGGAGGGCATTTTTAAAGAATTTGTAAATATTTATCAAAACTATCGTAACATTTCCAGAATGTAATCCGAAACTCTGATGCTTAATTGTGTGATGAGTACCCCACAAACACAGTATTTTAAATGAAAATCTCAACATTTCCAGAAAGGGGGCTCAGCCATGCTTGCTCGCAAATACGCTGAATAATGCATTAGATCAGTCCATTTCATGCCATGCAGAATCGAATACTTCATTCTCCACACATCGCCGTAACCGGAGCACTTTATATGTCCTCTCATTCAGTTTAGTGGTCTTATATGAAGTTTGGTCACATTGTTGACAACATAATGCTAGAGTAATAAGAGTAAGCTGGTTTTTGTGGTAAAATGTATGCTGCTGTTCCTGGCACGTATGTTAACTATGCAGCATGGGTATGACTTGGTTTGGCAGAAAGTGTTGGTTCCAATTTCTTACCCACAGGTGAGCATGGACTGTAGTATGATGAGAGGACTGCTGGGAGCAAGTGGACATTGTTGTATTTGGTGGAGCATTGACTGTCTAACAACACGCTGAACTGCACAAGCAGCGAGGAAGAGTTCTGCAGCTGCACATGAGAGAAGAAATGAGAGAGGAAAAAGAGGACAAAAAAAGATAGAAATTTCAACAGTGGAGTTGTGTTATGTGTGTCTGATTTTTTTTTAAGTTTTAAGGCATATTAGATGAAATTAGTAGTAGCCTAGAGGTGCATATTAGGTATTTGTTAAATATTAGCTTAATGGGTGAATGTAGGAGGCTTTCTTTTTGGCCTTTTTTGTTCTAGAGTGATCACACATGCTCATGTACTTTGCATGTGGAGAGGCAGAATTATATGTGCTGCTGCAGCTTTGTTAGTTGCATTATTTTTATTATTTAGTCTATCGGTTGCCGCCCATATAATATCAACTCTATACTTAATGTATTTAACACGACTGATATGTCATGCACAACTCACGAATGTCTATTAATGACTCCTAATATTTCTAAAGTCATACCTTGAGTATCTGGTTGGTGCTCTCTTTCTCTAGTATGTAGCCGAAGTTCAGGACTGGACCCTTGTGTGAGCAAGTGATGAGAGGTTCTACACCCTCACCATGCAGCACAAACTCCAAAGTCATTTTATCACAGCTCACTTCCAGTGTCTCACGATACTGTATAAACAATATAAAGTCAAGTTAACATATTTAACAATCTACAATTCCGTATACAGCAAACTTCATAGCTTCTGCACAAGCCCATGTGACCTATATTATCTTTCATATGGGTCACGCTGGAGAACAATACAGCTTTGTATCAGGACATATTTTTGCAGATACTGTGTATAAAAAATAGTATATATAAAGGTACTAAACACAAAGTATTGTAATCTTAACTGACCCTCTTTTTCCCATTTTTCACCAAGAAAGACTTCCATTTCTCAGATTAGGCCCCAAACCCTTTTCTAAAATGATAGCTTACATGAGTGAGTGAGTGAGTGAGTGAGTGATTATGAGCATCCCTCTTGTTCTTTCCTGTTTCCGTCAGAACTGTCCACATTTTGTGAGTCCTTAGCATAGAACCCCAAATCGCCCTAGACACCTCCAGTGTCACCACATACAAGTATTCAAGTACTTTTCACGTCTTTAACCCGCCCATAACGCCTTCTTTTTCATCCACTGATTTTAACTGTTTTGTTGGCACCTGTCTCACTGTCTCTCAAATGTTCCACCCATTAAGAGGAAGTGAGTTTGTATTCATCTTTTTAATATTCCTCCTGTGTCCCTCTTTATCTCCTTTACCATCAGGTTTTTCTATTACACTTGCAGAGGGCTGTTTCTCATACTGTTCTGACTGTCTGTTCTCAACACACAACCTCAAAACCCGAGGTACAGCATTCTGCCAAAGTAAAGAATTACATGATTTAAAACACAGCTATTTGTATGGGGGTTTGTATAATAAGAAATACGCACCAGTAGAGGTCAGCGATGCTCACCTTTTTGCTCAGCGCTGGCTTGAAAGCCAACAGTACTGTGTGGGTGTCTCTAGGCTTAACCTCCCTCATGGCATTCACAACACAGAATGGCCCATACAGGTCCAGCAATGAGGACTTTAACTAAAGTTCATGTTAAGAATTACATCCACCCATTGACAAATAAACAATAAGAACAGTGGCAATAATTATTCTGACATTAATATGAACAAACAGTGATGATAACAATAATGAATTTCTTATATATGTGCTTTAAACTGTGATTCAGAGGGATACTGTACCTTGACAATCTCTGAAGAAATGTTCTGGACTGTTACCTTTTTCAAAACCCTTTGACCTGCAAAATCAGTGTAAAATCATACTAACCAAAACGACAGAAGGAAGAATACATGCAATGGCCAGCAGTTCTAAGTAGAAAAATCTTGGCTGGAAATTACCTACTGCCACCTGGCCAAAGTCAATGGTCTTGCACCCATTATTAGAGATGACCATTAGTGTGGGCCTGATTGCTGGGCAATGCAGCTCCAGGTAGAGTGTGTTACAGAGGCTAAAGAAGAGGGTGGTACGTTTAGTCTTTACTTAAAGTGCAATGTACAACTCTAAACTTGGAAGCAACATGATATTTCTAAAGAATTTTGTTTATACTCTACACCTTTACTTATGTAGTGGCTGGAGGCTCACCTGTACATGAGCTCAGACGTCTTCTCTGGTGGAATGTCTCCGTCAGATACAAAGCATGGGATAACATAGCGACTGTTTCGATCTTTAAAAGAGCGAAGGAGAGATGCCTCCCCAGCTGCATAGTCATCTAAGCTAGCAGAACAAAAAACATGGCAACCACATATTCAGTCACATAGATCATTAGTTTACAGACTAGTCAGTCTTACAGAGTATTCATAAATACTAACCCAATCTGGATGTCCATTGGGCTTGGTGATTGGAAGGAAGTGTCAGCCTTAAAGGACATTTGTTTGCTCCTCTCCTTCACACTAGACCTCCCCGAACTACGACTTGTGGGAAAAGGCTTCTTTCCTTTCTTAAGTTCCTGCCCTGTTTCTTTTGTATTCTGCAATCAAATAACAATGAAAGACGTCATTTGGTGTCTCTGACCAAAGAAGAGCTGAACTGATATCTGGGTTGCTCCCAAGCTGATTTAAATCCTGAGATACCACATCAGATTCGCCTTTATGAAGGTCCTGCATGCTCAGCTTCTCCTTCTGGCATGTTAGCGGAACTCCCTCTGTCTTGATCATGTCATCTGACAAGGAGGGCCGGAAAGTGACCTGGACCAGACACTTCTGTGGATGTTTACAAATGACTTAATTTCTGACTTCAAACTTAGGTATAACTGATATGTGATTGTCTGAAAATCTTACATAACTAGGACTGCATCCAAAAACTGTATCATAATAAATAAATTTATAATAAATTTATGTATAAAGAGTACACCAGTGATGGCTCTATTAGGAATATAACAACACTTTTTAGTGCGTAGTTTAATATGAGGTATGCAATTCATAGAATGAACTAAACAATACTAATTTGACAGCAGGAAATGGTTCAATTACACACACAAATGCACAATAAACTCTGTATCATGCCAAAAAGAGAAACTAACATTTGTGGTTTGTTATGGAAGTCAAAAGTCATATAAGTACAAACACATTTTTAACAATAAAATGTATGTATTTTTAAACTTCTAGGTACCATGTACAGCCTTAATCTCTCAACCAATGATAAATCTCTCAACCCTTTTACCATGCTAGTGAAAGCTGATTCACTTGCAGTTAATAGGAAATCAACATAAAATGTGAAAACTAGACTGCACTGCCCAGCAGAGGTCTGTACCTGTCCAGGCAGCACACGTCCCGTCGTAGGGGTCACCACGACCTCAGAATTTTCCGGTGGAGCGAATGCAAAGAATCGGGGAGACACAGGGGCGACAGGTCCCTTGCCAATGCGTGGCACCTGGTGTGTAAATTCATTGCGACTGGTGTGGGAGCTCACTACATACAGCAGCGCAGTTGAGAAATCCCCTACTGCTGTCTTCTCAAACTGGACCAGAGAATCAGAGAGCTCCAGCGGAGGACGGACACCAACAGCATGGCACGATAACAGGAAGACTCTTAATGAAAACAAAATGGATGGTAAAATGAATGAAATATTTCATACAAAAATACCATTAAATTTACCATTATCACAAAATTAAATGAATGGCCTCAGCATTATTGAAAGTAACCCAGTAGTGCTACTTGTACACTGTTAATATGATATTACTTCATATCAGTGTTTTGTTTGTACTGTTAATTATGAAGTTCTTTACCCAGATTGTACTGGCCCCCAAATTACTGATGGTCATAATGCATTTCATAGTCATTGTCTACTTAATTGTCATCTTTTACTGTGTTCACAAACATAGCAAAAATGCAGGAACAATGCACAACACAATATAGCTAAAATGGCTTTTGCAACAAGATAGTATTTATGGAGGTTAAAAAAGAGATGGTGTTTATCAAACAAAATTAGATACACAAACTAAAGTAAATTAGGTGGAAGTAACTGATAATAAATTGGAAGCTGTCTGTATATGTCAAAGTCTTAAATGACAAAATATGGTATATATTTGATTTGCAAAGAAGTCTCTGTTAACGATTATTATTGCTATAGAAGAGCAAATGAATCAGGAAGGATCAAAGAGAAATTTCACTGCTGTTGGGAGAACTAAGTCCTCTGAATTAGGTTCTAGTATCAACAGATAAAAGTTTAGTAAATGTGTTATGTAATTCTTTTTCAGAATCAGAGTTAAAATACAAAAATATGCTGGAAAATATGCTGTTCTGAGGCAGAAAGGCAGTCAAGCACAAAATAAAATTCTCACTGATCAAGAAGAACATGACAATACAACTTGCAACTACCAGGGTCATAAAATATTCGAAACTGAAGCAAAAGAAGCAAACGAGAATATCTGTATGTAGAAGTGTTACAAAATGTATGAAGGAATATGAAGGAGTATGACATGACAGGGAGTACAAATTGACCACTAGACAATGATATGGGCTGAATACAATTTTCAAAGTTTCCAAGATTTCTATGGCAGAGTGGACTGTATAAACAAAACCCTGTATTGGAGACCAGAAGGATTGATGATTCAAATACTGTGAGTACCAATGCTGTGGCTGAGAAAAGTAACAGGCCTTAACAAGTGTATACAGAGCATTGTCATGAGTGTTATTCTGACTTGTCTCCTGACCTGTTTATTCCTGACTTGCAAGTGAGTTGAAAGTTGTACTCTCCAGCCTTTGGAGCACTGAAGATAAGATAAATTTCCATTGTTTGTTGAGGGAGAAGGGTGCCAAAACCATCATTAGGCTGGACATCTATGAACTAGAGAGATAAAGTCAGACATCAGTGCTTATGCTACCCAATCAAAGAAACATAAAAAATAAACTAGATGCTGTCGAAATTAGCATTCTGGATTTGATTATCCTGACTTACTGTATATTGCTTCAAAAAATGGGAAAAGATGCTCTTGTTTAGTTAACTGCTCAAGTTACACTTTGACAAACCTAATTTTCATTTATTGTCAGTGTTATTTTTAACTCAAAAACAGTAATTAAACACTGCATTTAAAGAAACGTTAAAACAACACAAACAGACCTTCCGAGTTAAGCTAGACCACAATAATGATGGTGGTCAATGATGTATGTGATGTGTGTATCGAAACACTTAATGACGCAAGAAGAAAGTGTTTTGTGGAATAATATGGTGTTACAGTGAAGCATCTTCCCTCATTACCGCAATATGCAGTTCATGAACATGATTGCTAATTGTCCATATTGACTTAATTTCAGTGGTTTTTAATGTGCTGCAATTGCAATATATGAAATGACTACAATTTTAGTTAAGCCACACTTTTTACAGACACATTTTCTCTAAGTTATGGCTGTGAATAATTCATTATATTAAAATTAGATTAAATATCCAGTATAATAGTGTTTAGTAATCGGACTTCAATTTCACACTTCCATACATGTTTAACCAGTGATGACTAACCACTAGCATTACTCCCATAAGTTTAACATACAGTGCTGTGAATAAGTATTTGCCCTTTTCCTGATTTTTTTTTTTTTGCATGTTTGTCACATTTAAATGTTTCAGATTATCAAACAAATTTAAATATTAGACAAAGATAACCCAAGTAAACACAAAATCCAACCTATATGCCCCTATGTGAAAAAGTAATTGCCCCCCTTGTAAAATCATAAAGTAACTGTGGTTAATCACATTTTTTGGAAATCTGAGTGCAATTTCACCAGCCACACCCAGGCCTGATTACTGCCAGACCTGTTGAATCAAGAGATCACTTAAGAAGGAGTCCAAAAGATCCCAAAAAAGGAAGACATCATGCTGCGATCTAATAAAAAATTCAAGAACAGATGAGAAACAAAGTGATTGACATCTATCTTTCTGGAAAAGGTTACAAAGCCATTTCTAAAGCTTTGGGACTCCAGTGAACCACGATGAGGGCCATTATTCACAAAAGAGAAAACATGGAACAGTGGTGAACCTTCCTAGGAGTGACTGGCCTATAAAAATGACCCCGAGAGCGCAGGGACGACTCATCCAAGAGGTCACAAAAGACCCCACAACAACATCCAAAGAACTTCAGGCCTCACTTGCCTCAGTTAAGGTCAGTGTTCATGACTCAACCATAAGAAAGACACTGGGCAAAAATGGCAAAAATGGCAAAAATGGCAAAAATGGCGAAAACCACTGCTGACGATAAAGAACATAAAGGCTGGTCTTACTTTTGCTAAAAAAACACCTTGATGATCCCCAAGTCTTTTGGGACAATATTCTGTGGACTGATGAAACAAAAGTTGCACTTTTTGGATGGTGTGCGTCCCATTATATCTGGCGTAAAAGTAACACAGCATTTCAGAAAAAGAACATCATGCCAACAGTCAAACATGGTGGTGGTAGTGTGATGGTCTGGGGCTGCTTTGCTGCTTCAGGACCTGGACGACTTGCTGTGATTGATGGAACTATGAATTCTGCTCTCTACCAAAAATCCTGAAGGAGAATGTGCGGCCATCAGTTTGTGACCTCAAGCTGAAGCGCACTTGTGTTCCGCAGCAGGACAATGATCCAAAACGCACCAGCAAGTCCACCTCTGAATGGCTTAAAAAAACTAAATGAAGGTTGTGGAGTGGTCTAGTCAAAGTCTGGACCTGAGTCCATTTGAGATGCTGTGGCATGACCTTAAAAAGGTGGTTCATGCTCAGAAACCCTCCAATATGGCTGAATTAAAACAATTCTGCAAAGAAGAGTGGGCCAAAATCCCTCCACAGCGATGTGAAAGACTCATTGCCAGTTATCGCAAACGCTTAATTGCAGTTGTTGCTGCTAAAGGTGGCACAACCGGTTATTAGGTTTTTAGGGGGCAATTACTTTTTCACACAGGGCCATGTAGGTTTGGATTTTGTTTTTACTTGCATTTTGTGTTTACTTGGGTTATCTTTGTCTAATATTTAAATTTGTTTGATAATCTGAAACATTTAAGTGTGACAAACATGCAAAAAAAAAAAAAATCAGGAAGGGGCAAATACTTATTCACAGCACTGTATCTGTCAAAACTGTCTAAAAATTGGAAGATAATCAAGTGGGTTGTCAAATTTAAATAGTCTTTACAAGAATGGTAATAGAGAAAGCCAATACCATTCTCCAAAGTGTGAATTATAATAAATACTATATTTTATTTTTATTGTATTTTGTTGGGTTAAACATTTTTAATAATGTAAAGAGGAATAATTAGAAGAATTTATCAATTCATAACTCATTGAGTCGCCCCGTATCTGTGTGCCAACAAACAATGTAAAAATAAACACTATTTAGAACCACTGAGAGCCTTTCCCAAGCCTAACAATTTGGGTATAGTGGGATAACTACTAAGAATTCTCTGGCTCTGGCATCATTGGACATTTTAGAAGCTGAAGCTGTGTCTATGAGAAAGCTCCTCGGTGTGGTGTCACACCAGTGACCTTTACCAAGTGTGCAGCAGAAGGGTAGGGTTCATTCTGTGTGCAACGACCATGTGGCTGCTATTCTGTCTTGGCAGCTCGGTGGCAATAGGCTGGTTCCACAAATGCACTGACTGATGACTCGGTTCTACACGATTTCTGCCCTGAATCTCATTATCTTACAGATGTTATCAGGAAAGCTTTATGCAGTTAGCAGTATATGCACTTTTAGTGGAACACCTGCAGAAATCATTTGAAGTAGCAGTGCACAATATATTATTCGGCATCATCAGGACAATCACAGTCATAGGATGTTATGTGTCGGATAAAGTGAGCAAAAAATCTAAATCTATTTTTGCTGCTTTATTAAACACTAACTAAACTTAGTTCTCTTTCCTGACAGTTCTGGTAGACAAGTCTGCCTGATACAATTACTTAGAACAACGGATCTCTAAGGAAAGTTTAAGAATGGATGCTGGCACTAATCATTCTAGACTGAATAACCTTCCAAATAAAGCTATTCAATATTTTTGTTTTAAAAATATGATTTTATTTTATATCCCAGACAGAACAAAATTGAAGATTTTTTGTTTATTTTTTTACAGTTTTGTGATGGTACAGTCTAGTGGTGAATTAAGCTAAGATCACTTTGAAGGCAGGGACAGAAGTGAGCAATTACTTTTCATTGTGAACACAGCACAGCTCATCCATAAAGGAGCAGTGGGCAGACGACGTGGGCAGCAACTGGGGAGTAGTGCTTGGAGACAGTACGTTGCTCATAAATACCTTCCGATCAGAACTCTCTAACCGTTACTCTACCAGCTGCACCACGTGTCTACATCTATTGTCCACCTGAGAAAGGTTCTTAATGTTCCAGTTGTTTCAGTTACTCTGTCCCAGTGATATGGACATTACTGACATTATTGTATATTATTGTATAACATTACCATCAGATTTTATCTTAATATTATGTTGACCACTACACGACAATTCAGTCAGGTTTTTGTACTGATCAGAATTCTTAGTTTTACTCTTGGCATATTCAGACTTATTTTTGTTTTAAAAAGTTATATTATATTTATTATATGAATTAGGTGTTATTTGTGATTATATATTGTGGTAAATGCTTTAGAATTCTACATGTTATTAGATCACTGACAGATTTTAAAATAGTTGAAATAGCAGTATGAAAAGCTGAAAATTGTTTGTTTTCAAAAAACTAAACCAAAGTACCATGTTTGATGCGCATTTTAGAGAGTCAGAAAATGCTGCAATGCCACATAACACTAATAATGCCTTCAGGCTGCCCTTTCAGTGAAAATGAGTGTGTCACTGTGTGTGCTACCACCTGCAGTGAGGCTTAGCGCTCTTTATAATATGCTCTGATAAAACAACAGCAGGAAGAATGCATATTGCAACCACTGCTAGTCATCACATATGTTTTCTAGGTGGAATAAAAAGTATAGATTAAGCAGGGACTGTTGTCACAGGTTGCAAAATAAATGCTTGGATGTAAAATATATACTTAAAATTCAGTCAAAATTTTTCAGTAATAACTGGAAATCGAATTTCAGCTTGCTTTGCAACTCTGCAATGTTCCCATGCTACATAAAGTGGAAAATATACATTTCTATAAATTTTGTGAGATGCTGTCCATAGTTTTGACCTGATACTCAGTGTGACATATGTTAGCTCCGTGAGTGACATACTGTATATTGGGAACCCTGGTATCATGCCACATTTTGTAGTATACTGCTGATCTGAAGCTCACCTGCTCATTAATTTGTTTATTGATCCTGTGAATCCTGAAACCCAAGGTACTTACATGTTTAAAAATACTTTTCCATGATAAACATGCTATGTTTTTAATCTCTTACTATTATTACTATTAAGCCTCTAATAATGCAACATGTATCACATATTATATGCTTAGGAACAAAAGTACATTTGCTTGAACATAGTAATTGTATTTTTATTTTTATATCTACAGTATCAGTATCTTTTATGCGATTTGGTGAGTTTTGTGTACATGTGTTTTCATATTCATATATGCAGTTTCAAGCTTTTTTTGTGTATGAGTTTGTGTGTGTATCAGCTCCAGGTCACAGATCTGTCTACTTACTGGTTGTGTGTATGCATGTATGTACAGTATGTATGTATGAATGTTAGCGACTTTGTAAGTGCATTTGTTTTGTACTCACCTTAGGAATTCCTACAAAGCCAAAATCTTGAGGGAGTAAGGAGCGATTGGTGAGCTTCACAGTGGTCCTGACTGACTCAAAAACAGAGCAGTAGCCAAAGTCCACTACAGGAGGGTCTAACTCCAAATCAGAGCTGGTGACAACTGCATGGACCACGAATGGAACAGGCTTTGCCTAAAGGAAATGTGCTTAATTAGTGTCATCAGTTCATTATGGCACGTCCCACATCTCATTATAAATGAGGAATGTGAGTTGTGTTTTAACGGGAAAATGCAATGAGCCATAGAAGCACTTTGATTGAAAGCGGGCAAAACAGATGTAAATGATTTCACATATCTAATATGTTTGCAATGAATTTTTCGATTAAATAATTAGTAAGAGCAACTGTGTAAAATGGACACCTCCAACCTGGAAACGGTATTGGATTTTGTCACCAAGATGGACGTCCCATTAACACAAATGACCTTGTTTCACACACAGAGCTGGCATGGTTTACACTTTCAGTAGAAGGATGGGATGAAAAAGGGATAGGATGAGAAGCTATGTCTCTTTTTGGTCTAATTTACCTCATATTGCATAAAGGACGCTATATGAAGCATGTATGTGGGAGCATGTGTGCACATTTTTTGGACTAGTCTTCTGCCTGTCTCTATGTGTCCGGTTGCGGAACAACATCTCAGCTCCAGGTCACAGATCTATGCACCTACTTGACTGTATTTGAGAGAGGAGGGAGAATGGGGAGAACAGCAGCTCATGGCAGCACTCCGAGCCAGGGCACAGGTTTGGGCTCGGCATGCTTCCTGGCCCACAGAACAAATTCGGCCGTGTGAGAGGACGAGCGGATGAGGTGGGATCCTGCATTTGGTGTACACATGCTGAGAGATTGGGGAAAGGAGGGGGCTGGTTTTTGGAAGAGGAAAGATAACCAGTGCCCAGTTTCTAAGGATTATGGGAGTGTGTCCTGTACACTTAGAAAACCATGCTATTCAATGTGCAGCAAGAGATAACCAAAATGCTTTTGAATACAGTGAGTCTGCACAATATAACAATGGCGACAGTCTGTTATCAAGCTAATACAGTGAGCAGTGCATGGTTAGGTCTTTAAAAAACTCAAATATCCACAATAGTACAGACAGTTGATATACTACTTAAAGCCACAACAAGAAAAAGAAAAATCACTGTCTAACCATAATCCAGTCATACAAGTTGGACTGATCAGACAAACGAACAGTTCAATATGCCTATTCCAGAGAAATGTTTTCACAAGAAAAGGTCACTGTTCCATTTTAAGATGCAGAGGAACTAGTTTAAAAAAAGGCAAGGTCGTAGTCATGAATTAACATGTCATGATCATCACAGTGCTAGACCTTTTCTTTACTTGGGCTGCCCTATGAACAGCAGTAAAATCCTGACCCATAAGAGAAAACAATTACAGAAGAATCTGAGAGAGTGAAACAGAGAAAGTGTGTGTGTGTGTGTGTGTGTGTGTGTAAGGGATACAGAGATAAGAGAAAGAGAGAGCGAAAGAGAGAGAGAGGAGCTATTTTTTGCTTTATCTTCACCGTAAGAGAGGCACCTACCTGATCAGCCACCTGTATACTCAGAGGCACCTCCAAGACTCCTGTGTCCTGGTCAAAAAAGCCTTTAGCATCTACTGGCAGACTGGGTCTAAAATGCATAAAGGAGTCAACATTAAATGTTTCACTCCAGGAAATAAGGCCAGAATGAGTGGCAAGCGTGCTAAAGATGAAAAAACAAGACCTTGAAGCTTCCCTGAACAACTGCAAATAAACTTTTATTGATGCACACCCAGTGATATTATTGTTTTTCCATTTATCCATTACAGAGACTTTCTGCTTTCATCCAAATTCAAAAAGCAAACCATACAAGGATCAAGTAGGTTTGCACATAAAGTGCTCACTAATATGGTAAAATGAACCTGATGGCAGTGCCTAATACAGAGAAGTGAGGCTAAAGGACTGGATAAGGACAGGAGAGAGAAAGAGACAGAAAAGAGAGGGGATGGAGTGGAAAAAGACTGCAGCAGTAAGGAAGAGATTATGAAAAGCAGATGGAGAGAAAGATTGAAAAGAAGAGGAAGTTGCATTACAGTTTCATGCAGTCCACTGGCGCTATCAAACGGGAGCATGGTAACCATGGTGATTCTGGGAGTAGAGTGAAGTACAGTAGGATTAAAAGAGGGACTTTCACTCAAACGTCACATTATGTAATGCAATAAGCCGTGCTCAGTAATACGACCGAATTACTATCATCGGAGTGCAATGCAATGCCACTCAGCTAGAGGTCAAACACAAATACAAGCCCAAGTGCTGGGAAAGTGTGAAATAGTTCTGAGAGCACATTATTGTCTACTAAACTGAACTGCAGCTTGGAACGGTCATCTCACACTGGTAAGGTCAACGAATACCGAATCCACTGTGTAAAATTTTAGCACTGTATATTTTGGTATCCATTGATCTTGAACAATATTCAAGTTGAGCTGCAACATCTTGAAACTTATTTTATTCTTCAAAACCAGAGCTGCCTAAAAATAATTAGGCAGCCTGGGATGGGCTCTCATATACTGTTATTCAATGTTTTTTGCAGTTCATTCGTTAATGATACGTTCAGAAAATATCACCCCCTACCGTACGTCTTTGCCAAACGACATAAACAATAACAAGCAACACCTTAACAGTTATGTAGACTTTAATTCAAATTATTTTAAGAAATATACAGAAATTTGGTCACGTCGATTAGGCAAGGCTAATATGACTACATAATTACAATATATGCACAATACATTTGGCTAATCCAGACCAGCCAAGTCAGCATCACAGTGCCATTGATGCATGATAGCTCCTCAAAGCTAGCATGTGAGAGCCCTGGACTGGCATTATCAATCCCACACTAGCAATGGTTATTTAAGGAATCGACTTGTTCTCGGTTAATAGCATCTCGGTGGGAGCATCACTCCTGAATTAGCTTGGCGTGGCACTGTGGAAAAGCCTCGCGGGACGTCACACGGCCCATCTGTCGGAACAAACATGCTTATGGTCCCATTTTTGGCTTTTGATATGAAATCATGCTGCATTTCTATTCAAATAGACACCAGCTCTACAATTTCTAAATATCTACCTTATAGTGTTAATAATTTATTTTACCTGTGTGCTCTGCAAACAAGACAGCAGTACTGTACTATATAGGGTCACTGGATTATACTGTTCAACAGATTATGTCAGTAGGTTCAGTTTTTCCATTTTCTGGTTACAGATGAAGGAAAATAGTTGATGTGACAAGAAGCTGTCATTGGAGAGACCTACTTCTGTATGCCTGACCACTGGACAAGAATAAACAGAATCTGTTTTGAAACTTCTCTTCTCTGTTAGTTTAAAAAAAACTTTTCAAAGCAATTACAAGAAATACAAAAAGCCTTTGATGCACTTGGAGAGCAGAAGAGTATGAGTCAGAGAGGAAACAGAGAGAAAGTAATAGCAAATTTTATAAGGATATCATAATGTTATTGATTTATATTTTTCTTAATATTAACTTATTTGGCAAATTTATATATTTATATTTTACCTTGTTGCTACATTGTATTTACATTTATATATTTTGGTAATTGATACATACATACATACGTCTACTCAAAGACTCTATTAACCTGAATGTTTTTTTTCTGACATAGTATAACAGACGGGTATTGCTTATAAATGTGATGTGGTCAATACTTAAAAAATATCTTTTTTTAAGGGTGGTTTAGTGGTTTGATTGCTTTAATGGCTATAGGTTTAATCATGATTCAAATGTGCTCCCAGTAACCAGTGTGGTATTTGGTCCTCTGTCTTTGGGAAGCAAATACACATTTTTCATTTTACACATTTTTGATCAGGAGGTGAAAATGATTGGAAATTGGGTGTGGCTGTTTACAATGACCAGTGATACTGCCAAATCTACAAAGTACAGTCTCTTACTTTTCTCCAGACTCCTCTGTTCATACGCTGTAATAGGCTTTGGTATATATGTGTGAGACACGACAAAAAAACACATCCCAAAACTAGCTTTCCATCCCAACTTGCATTTCAGACAAATATAAAATAAAGAGAAACGCAGAGAAACACAGTTGAACGTGATGACAAAGCTCTCAGACTACATGAGCTGTGAGGAGGGAAGAAATTATTCATTGATTCCACTGCCATAAAAATATTCTCAAGCCATAAGGATGCCGCCATTACAAAAACAACTTCACAGTTCACATTAGGAGGATTAATGAAGCTTTTGCTTGGTAATGGGCTACCGCTGGTAATGACAAAAAGGTTGTGATGAGAACAGGAAAAATACAGTAGGTTATATAAGCGATCGAGCTAGTCGAAGCAAATCTGGCAGCTGAGCGTTGAGCATCAGAGGACAGACATGAGCGAAGAGGAGTGAGGAGGGAAAGAGAGAGGGTGGGTGACAGTAATGCCATTCTAATCCACGTTTTTAAAACCCTGCTGATTCACTAAAGCAGATTACTGAGGTCTCACTTCCCCCTGGGTCAGCCCTGCTTGTCATGATCGAATGTGCCATTAACTTCTGTCATGTACAGACAGATCACTGGACCTCAAAGCCTCAATATGCTATCAATTCTGTGAAAAACAAAAATCAAAAACTGCATATATTTGGCTCTAACTTTGGCCTCCAAAAGCTTCTTGCTGTCCACCATTACCCAGGGTATATAAATATTCCAATATATTTATTAAAGTTGTGGATATACTTAAAATAAGAAAGTCTATGTGTGGAAAAAAGGTTTATTTTGTTTTGTAAGTCTTTGGTTACCTGGGCATGAACTTGAGCTGGGCATGGAAACTTGACTTTGCCTGAATGTAGCCCATTTTAGGGAGGATGTTCAGGTGATTCCGCAGCTCCTTGCATATCTCAAATGTCAGTTTGAGGGCTGTGTTAGCTCTAAAACACACACGGACAGATGTACACAAATAGAGAGAGTGGGGTTAATGTAGGTGCCTTTAATACTGCCTTCTGTAAACTTCACAGATACTTATATTTTGAGGACAAAACAACAATGAATGTAACTTGAGGTACAAGATTTCAAGCTGTGACTAAAGTATGGAATGAATCTAATGACACACAACATGGGCAGAGATGACAAGGCATTAGAAAAGCTGTTTTCAGTATAACATTACGCACTTTATACAGTATTCTTTATACAGTAACTGCCCTGAGTAACACCCAACACCTCCCCTTGAGATAGCACAAAGCTATAAATGTGCACGTAGTTGCCTAGTGAAGAATAAAAATAGAAATGCACACCCTGCTTTTGGCTAGCTGAACCTCTAGCCAGTGCACTCAGCAAGGACATGCAGTTGAAACTGATGGTCATGGACAATAATAGCCCCACGTAACCTACGACGATCCACTTCCTCCTTCAACATTACTGAGCTGACCCAATTTTTGTATGAGGAATCCAGAGGCAGTTTGTGCCTTGAGGCAAAGAGCTTCCAGATTGAGGGATATAAATGGTGCTCCATGCCGGGAATTCTCCACAGAATTCCGACTACGCACACCTACGACCACAAGCACAGTGGCCAGGGGCTTTCAGCTCTCTGACTCACCATCAGTTGCTGCTTGGTAATTTCTCAACTTACATAAAAATGCTTAGAGGGGCTGATTGAGTGGGCCTGAATAAGAACTGAGAAGATATGCCTAGATTTTAGGAAATTTGATGTTGAGAGGAATATTCTAGGCTAAATTACTAGACAGACGGGGTTTAAGTCACTACACAACACACACTGCATGTTGGAATACAGGTGTGTTTCAAGAAGAAATGAATTTCTTCTGAAGGTCAGTATATTAAGAATATGGAATGAGATTCTAAGGTGGTGTCCTTGCAGTTTTACTTCTCCAGGGAAAGACAAGTGAGACACTAGTGAAGAGAAGCCAAAATTTCCATGATATTGCACTCTGCTGTCAGCACCTCATTTTCCAGCCCTCAGTCACGTGACCCACATAGTAGAAGACAACAGATGGGCTTGTTCTGCAAGCAACAGCAGTGGCACAATGGATATAAATGGGAAATCTTTATAGAACTCACCAACCTATTCACATGTTGCTTGGAGAGGCTTCAATAAAAGATGTTCTCACATTGCAAAGTAATGTAATGTAATCTAACATCTAATATCTAAGTATCTAAACAAGCTCTGCTTAGTGAAAGCTATCAATCCATCATTAGTTGAAACTTCATCAGAAAGGCTTACTTGACTGCAGCAATCACAAGATTTATATGAAAAAGTGCATATCCATTAATATGAAATGGTACAGACTATTTTACAAAATCAATAACAGAAGGTCCAAACTTGGTCATAGACAAGGTCAAAGTACAGGAAAAGTTAATCAAAAACATGTTGGGCAGATGGTGGCGTAACGGTAGGGGGTTCGCCCTTTGACCAGAAGGCTGCAGGTTCGAATCCAAGTCCGCTAAAGTTACCACTGAGGTACTCATGAGCAAGGTACCATCCCCAAGCACTGCTCCCTGGGCGCTGCCCTTGTTAGGTGCCCTTCATTAATGGGTCAAATGCAGAAGTCACATTTCATTGTGGTGCACTGTGTGCTGTGCTGTGCTGTGTTCACAGTGACAAATAATCACTCACTTTCATGTAACAAAAGCTTTTTCATCTTGAACATGGCTGTGAAAAGAATTTTAAATGTTTAAAATTGGTGTAAAATGAGAGTGGTAACGCAGCCAAGTAAGCAAGCAATTGTCAGTCTATTTATTGCCATTTTTAATCAAACACATTTAAATGGAGTATTTTAAGACTGGTGAGTGACTGAAAAAAAGATTTAAAGAAAATAAACGTTTAATACGCTGATCAGCACATTCTAGGTTCAGATTTACTATCAAAAATGTACTGTAATGTAGGCAGAGGTTTCGTTTCTAGAAGGTATAAAATGGCCGCCCTCTGGCCCTCTACTTCGTACATGCTAATACTCATTAGTGGCCAAGTCCTTCCTGGCAGCAGTGTCAGTTTCAATGCCTGGCAGGTCCAGATGGCAGACATGGTGTGTGTGTCCCTGCAGTTAGAGTGTGTGTGTGTGTGTGTTCGTGCGTGCATGCCCCGGAGCTCTCTTGTATGCTCCCAAAAGTCCATCCGTATTTTCTTCTATTACTTCTGTTTTCAACTTCTATACTGACAGAGTTCTGAGCAGAAAAGCTGCTGCTGTCAGCCCACTTAGTTAACGCAGCACTGGGAGGAAGACTTGGAGGATTTTCACTGTTCTTTTTAAAAATATATCTACACTGAGACTCAAGGAGTCTAAATTGAAAAGCAGTATGCTGTGCATACGGGAAGAAAAGAGTGGCTGAGGTCTACTTAAAAAAAAACTGTTTATGCAAGAGGGGAAAATGGAAAGTTCATCTTTAGAAGGACAGTAGCAGAAACAGTTCTGGTAAACTAGACAGAGGTGACAGGATGATGGGCTTATTTTGAGCTGTTTTTAGACTCCAGAGAGCTAAGTGTCAACTCTTGCTGTCAGAGCCATTTAGCTGATTCTCCTTGCTGCAATGCGAATGCTTTAATCATGTCATACACATGTAATGCATTTGAAAAGCGTGCCTGTGTGTGTGTATACTCACACTTACACACACACACACACACACGCCACAACATGATATTTTTCTATCACAAGGTCAGTTTGACTACAGTATGACTGTGTGAATAAATACAAACGATGGGGTTCCTTTAAAAGACAATCCGTAAGAGTGGGTTGTGTTTGAGGAACAGTACACACACACACACGCACACAACAGAGTCATCAGCACATGCAATGATCTGATTGAGTTCCAGATGGCTACAGCACAAAATCCGGCAGTGTGATGTAAAATCCTTGTCCATCCACAAACACCCAGAAACACAAAAAAGATATACACACACACCAAAATTATGCTTGCATTTGTGTAGTCACTGAACAGATGACTAAAAGGTGATCACTGCCAAACCTTCAGACAATAAAAACTGTTTATTAGTTTTTAAGGCTGCAGGACTTGAAACAACTACTCAATTAAACAAGAGGGCTAAAGTGTCAGTGGTCAGTCTTACCTGCTTTGAACCTTGATGGTATCCTGGTAAAGACGGTCATACATGCAGATCTTCAGGTCCATGCTTGGCTTGGTCACCCACAAAGGAAGACTCTCAGCAACACCACGGGCTGACACCACAATCTACGTATTTAACAAATATGTGTGTTAAATGCAGTGTAAGTTTCGCAAAAGATAAGACTTTTTGTTTAAAATGTTGTGAGACTCCTTACTGCTTCACAATCAGATTGGGAGAAAGTAATCTGGACATCTAGCCTGGACTCCCCTGGGACTGTGGGTGTGAAAATGATGGGCAGCTTGATGCTTGCAAATGGCCCCACTTCACTCTCGTGTACCTGATAGGAAAGGGAATGTGAGATTGTTTGATTGGTGAAAGAAAAAAATGAAAGAGCTATGCTAAAAAATAAAAAGACTATTATTTAACAAGTAATAACTGTCTTATAATGTGTCATAAAACTGACTACAGACGGCAAGATGCTACAATACCGGAGGAAAGAGAAAATAGCATTTCTCCTCCACAAACTACTACTCTGGATAATCCAGAGCATAATCGCAGGAGACCAATCAATAACAGGATGAAAAGGATTGCATCTAGACCGCCTCAGATTTCCTTTTTCATAGTGCAATTGCACTATGATGTTTGGGGTTTTTTTTCTTTCCCTTTCTTTCATTCCACACAAATGGCTGCAAAACGTTGGATCTGACCAAATAAATCATACCAGCTATTTTCTGCAATAAGCTAATGTTGGCTTTTCCTTGTGCATCACCCATGCAATTGATTCTCAGTGGAGTCTGTGTGCCTATACAAAGCCAGTAAGTCCTTAGTAATCAGCAGGGCAGCCAGACACAACAAGGTATATCAGAGGTAGTATAAAAAGAGAGCAAAGCATGCATGCATGTCCATGTTAGATATAATTTTTTGTTATTTGTACTGTGTGTGCTTGTTACATAGCTAGTATTCATGTTTCTTCACCTCCTAATATCTGATGAGTGGATGGCATGCTGGTGCAAACTGGCATAAAATGACATCTGTCACATAATCATTGCTTTTATTGCATTTCGCAGACATTCTTATTGAGAGTGACTTAACAAAGTAGACACTCATGAACACCTCGATGTCTACAAATGTGCCGTTTGAATAAAACTATCACTAACTACCACTATCACATAAAACAACCTGAAGTGTTTGGCTGTACAATACAGAATTCATTATGCATTAAATAAGTACACATCATTCACTATAATACTGTGAAAAAGATGTTTTAAATTTAAATGGGTGTATAAGCTTCAAATGGTTGCAGTAATATTCTGTACAAACAATAGTAATACTGAGCATATTTGGATACATACTTCCCCAATGCTGATTTCCGGTACATCAGAGTCAAGGTCCTCTTTAAACGTGATCACGCTCTCTTCTATGCCAACTTCTTCTTCCCCCAGATCAGTTTTTGTCACTTCTACAGCTGCTGAGGCTTCACAGCTGGCACCTAAAATCAAATGAGACAAACATAAAAATCTTTGGACTCTCAAGCTGTGCTGGGCAGAGACAAAACTGCATGTCTGTATCAACATAAAATGACTACAGTAACCAAGACATAAACTTAATATTGAAGTCACCTGGATTTTCTTCTTTGTCAGTTATGCATTCACTGCTTACTCTCCCAGTTTGAATTTCTTCTGGTTTATTATCAGAAGAGGCAGCATTCTCAATGCCATTGTTGTCAAGTATCTAAGCAGATATGAAACTGTTTAGACATTATGATGAATATGTAGACACTTTAGAAACTGAGTTTCATTGTATGGAACTGTTTAGACATTATGATGAATATGTAGACACTTTAGGAACTGAGTTTCATTGTATAATACAGTAAATGCAAGAGCTGCCTGTCCTAGCTGGAGGGTTTCAAAGATAGTCAGAAAAGCAGAGAGTTTTTCAACCACAAAAGAATGTGTTGTACAAAGAACAAATGTTACAAAATGGACAGGACATTTCACTGCAGCTCTATAATGATACATGAGCATCTGAACCATTTTTTAACTTAAGCCTACTGAGTAAAGCTAACCATATGGGGTTTTATTACATGTTTGAAAACTGCCATGTTATGATATTTCCACTAAGAGTATACTCATTACTCATCAAAATCAATGTTTTGAAAAGAGATTAAAGAAATATTTGAAATGTGAATGAGTGATTTTTATCAGATGTGAAAAAATAATTTTATGGGAGAACATGCCTGCATTTCGGGAGAGGAATGCTGGGATAGATTGTGTAAGGATTTGGTGGAGAGAGGAGCCAGAGTGTAGTGGGTACCCAAAGCCCCCCTGTTGGTCAGGGTGATTATCCGTAAAATTGTCTGCCCGACCACATGCGTGCCAAAGTCAATGAGGCTGCTATCAACAACCATCTGGGGAGAAACAGAGAGAAAACAAAGACATAGAATTTCCAGGAAACTCCCCCTGTCACCTGACCTTAATTAAGATATATGGTATGAATGCAATGATTTGAAGCAGAATATTTCTCACCTCACATTTTTTCCTGTCACACTTCACGTTCACAGAAAAATGGCCAGTGGCTGACTGAAACAGGACCTCCCCACTAAAATTCTCATTGAGCTACAAAACATACGACAACTTAAGAGAACACATTATACCAAAGGAATGAACGAATGATACATGTCCTCAAACATGAGAATTGACTTAATTTTCCAAAAGAACCATGTCAAAGAATATGGAGGTAAAAATCAACCTTTCTATTCCTCAGCTGTTCTAACTATATAGGATTTGGAACATAAACACACAGTTTTCATATTAGACATTGCCCTTTACAGTGCAGCTGTTTTCACAGCCAACAAAGACGTCTAGTTCAAGTCTATTTGATAGTCAGAATGCAGTCAAGCCTTTACCCATCTGTGATTGGCAAGCAGAGGGATGCTTGTTTTCTTCTCATGGGATGTATCATGGCAGGCATTCACTGAGAGCAATCCAGACTGAGCACACACAATGGAATATACTAGTGTACTCTTAAATAAACCCAAATTGTAAAGTGCTGGAACGGGTTAGGAGGAGGTAGAGGAGCACAACCTGAAATAGCACGTTGTGAACATTTTTCTCAGATTATTCTGTTAGGTTTGTCACATAGCCATTTTGGTATAACGGTCACACTAATGTCAACCGCTGATGACTTAAGAAAAAGCAACTTCACTACAATTAAAATTTCACACTGAGCAATCTGGGACTACAGTTTAGAGGCAGAGAGGCACAGAATAAGTGCTATGAGTCTAATTGCTAGTTTGAGAATGTGCTCACTTATGAAAGTCAGATACACTGGAGAACGGTTGCACACTCTACGTTCCAACTAAATTGGCCACAGCTTGTGCAGGACTATTATATTTTCTGCTGTGTTCTTTGGCAAGTTGATGAATATGCGGAATTGTGCTAGTCATGGGATATACCTTGGAGTACTGTTAATGAGCAAACACACTTGAGAAGCATCAAAATGTGTGGGGATCCCTACTGTGATTTGCATGGTTTGGCAGGCATAAGAGGTGTTTTGAACCAGTGTATAAGCAGAGTTGTTTTCTTTGCTACAATGAACAGGAGCAGTCAAGATTGAAATGTTCAAGAATGCTTTCATGAATACTCTATTAATTCTATAATATTTCAGAGAATTCACAATTAAGAATTTAGTTTATCTTCAGAGCTAGAAATCAAAATAAGTTTAAGTATAGAACTTACCAAAGGTTTGAAAACAGCCTCTAGTTCACATCCCATGCCTGCAGACAAGGGCCCAGGTGGTTCAAACCTGAATTAAGAAGATGAATTAGTAGTAGACCCGAGGCACATATACAGACATTCAAAAACTGAAATGGCATATTTAAATAATACATTTTGTGTAAACAAAAACAAGCCAGATATCATGGAAAATGCCAGCAATAATATTTCATTACATGAATTGGATATGCTGCTTCAATTTTACAGTAATTATTTGGTAAATGCAATAATATTAAAGCAGCATTACATTTCAAACACCTAGTATATCTTTTCATCTTTTATTTCAGAGTACATTTTCAACTTGGACGTCACATTTTTGGCATTCTTACTGCTGTGTATGGAAGGGATTTGGTTTATTACAAATATTTCTCAGAGATCTGATGTCAGTGCAGAAGAGACAATCTAATTGAAAAGCTTTAACACAAAGATGCTGAGTTTCTCTGAATTTCAGTTCGGATATTTTTTGTTGAAGGTTTAAATTGTACAATATTATATTGATGGATCCTTGTTTATGAAGAATCAGAAATTCATAGAAATATTTTTACATATGTAGTTTTAAAGAGAAATTAGCAGAATTATGAGAAATCATGGGTCTTACATACAGTTGCAAAACTTTTGGTCCAGAAGATAATATAGGGGGAAATCTTCTTCTCTTTGAAGGCTGCATCAGTCAGAATTTAGAATACTTGTATCACCACATTGAAGCAGAATGAATAGAAACTTCATGCATTATCCATGGGAAAACAATATGTTATTTTGGAGGAAATAACAATTTGTATAAATGTTTCACTAAATTTTCTTGGATATCTGTTAATACATGCCAGATTAAATACATTAATGTGTCAAAGTTAATGCAGGGCATGTAAAATGACTGGCTTCTCTCTGATTGGCTTCCATTTACCACTAACAAATACATTTTTGGGACTCTAAAAAGACTTTTGCAAAGCAAATAAAACTTTTTCTACATTTTAGTGTTGTTTGTTTCATAATTGTGTTTACCATTTCTTTTAATTGACTGAACCTAATGCATGTATAATGTTCTGTGTGATATGTGAGTTTTTGTGAAAGTATCAAATGTTCAACAACAAAAAATCCAAGAAAGTACGCTGATCAAAAAGAGAGCAGCTGTCTGGCTGCTGCTGTTGCCTCAGCCTTTAAAAACTAAGCAATCAATATTACATGGCAAAATCACAAGATGCCAAACTAAAACACATGAAACAATGGATAGATGGATTGTTGAAAAATAATTAATACCCAAATGTACAGATGTGTTTTATGTTTGACAACAGAAAAACCATCTGCTTATAACAGATATTCTGTTTTCTTTTCCCTAACAGTATTTCATTTGCTGGAGATACATTGGCAGTCTTTTCACAGTTCTGCTGATGCAAAAGCACTTCTCGCCCTCTCAGGTCATAAGCTCTTCTCACAAACATCCACTTGCCTGCCAATATTTCAACAGATTCAGAGCTTAAATGTACTAACAATTCTCAGTGCCTTCTGGCTTGTCTATGCCATTCCCAAGTCTCACTCTTTGTTGCTATACCTGAGGGTCTAACGCAAGATGGAGAAATAAATAATAGAAACGAATGTTTCACATAAGATCAACCAGACAAAGAGTGGAATGTCCCCTGAAGACATGAACCCAGTCTAGATACAGCACTGCAAATATTGATCTGCTGATTTGGTGGCGCATGATTTTGGCTTTCCACATTGTTCAATTGCACCTGCTGCTGCTGTGTTTCAATTATTACTGACATTCTGATAATACAAAATATTCAACACTAGGACTACAACTAATTTTGCTACTTTTGTTGTTTTGTCTGCATCAATTTTATAATATCTGTCCACTATTAAAATTAAATTACAATCTGTTGGTGTCCAGTTAAAGACTATAGTCCAGCATTTGAAATACATGTGGCAGACCCCCTCTAGCTATCCGTTTCTTGCCTGTATAGAAACACACTTGGTTGTGTTTTTATGGAGTTTGATGGATCATCTCCTAGTTAGCCCGGGCTTTAGAGCAGCCCTAGCAAAGCTGCACAGACTTATACTCGAAAATCTTTCAAGATTGGGTTTCTTAATTTAGTGGCAGTGAGTATGTGATCAAGATAGAATGTTCCAAAAATTGCATCAATGAGTGAGTGCAATGCAAATAACAACCAGCCATAATTAATATATTTCTTCAGTTTTGTATCAATTGTAGATAGAGACAGATGTCTGTAAAATGATTGCGTTGCTTGAACCTATCATGTTACTAGCAAGATTTAAAAACGTTTTTATTCTTAAATTCTTTTTAAACTGCTGTGGAGCCAAAACATTATGAGCAAGCTTAGCCTGGTTTAACCATCTTAAAACTCATTCTTTTCCAAGCTGTTCCATTCTGTGGTGTTCTGCTAGTGTCAGTGTTATTCAAACTTATTTGTGCATATCGGGAATAACACACGACTACACTGTACAGAAGCGAAAAAGTTCAGCACCTGTATTCATGCTGCATATTATATACCACAGAGCCAACCTGTTTTTATATATAGGTGCAAATGTTCCTACTGAACACCATTTATCAACTGTTGGCTTTGAAAATTAAAAGAATAAAATTTGAAAAATGCGTCTAAATTGACGATTGTACACTTAATAGGTATAGAACATGCATATCATTAGGGTTCCCATATCGGGGAACATATCCAGTATTTGTCCCAACACCTGAGACCTGAGAGAAATCTGGTCTGGTTAAAGTCTGGTTAATTTATCTCAGGAGATTCCAGGTAAAGGATCAGCTCACAGAGATCAAATAATGAGTCGACCGTATGCCACATCTCACCCCCCAGCATAAGGAGACAGTTGTAGTCATGTCTCTTTGCCTTTTGCTGCCCACTGTTCAATTATTACAAAGTTAAAAGGGACCCTGGGCTAGTCCTTTACGCAATTTGTCATTTTCTATTTCTGTCTCAATTAATAAAACTTCACAAGCTGCAGACTACAACTGACTTACAACACTTTTGGGAAATAGCAAATGACACTACTTGACGGAGCATTCAACATGACCATGCAGTTATTATGACTATTTTTTCATGCTGGAGCACAAGAGTTCTCATCTCAGTTCTTCTCATAGTTCTTAATTTCATTTGTTATGAGGCATCAAATGTAATTTCTGTATTTCTGGATTGATTTCCATAAAATATGCCACAGGGTATAAAGGCATTAAGACATGAAGATGTTTTTTATTGAAGCAGAAATGAATCAGAACCCGGAAGAGAGGATGTAACGCACGTTCCGGAAGAGAGGAAGTGTGCGCATGCTGGGAAGTGTTTGTCATTAGTCGACTGCTAAATAAATTGCCCAGAGTTACATAAAATAAGCAAACCACTTTCCTCTGTTTGCCAAACAGAGACTGGAATCTCTTCCTCTTTCTATTTTCGAGTGTATATGTGTACGCACGTGTGTGTGTGTGTGTTTGTGAACATATCAATGTGTGAATGCATGTGACACAGAAACACAGGAGTGGGGGCTTTGGCATACAGCAGTAAATGCAGGGAGAGAAAAAAGACACAGAGACAGAGATGGAGAGTGAGTTCGAGCGAGCCATTTTTAGACTTTCTGGGGGCGTCAAAGGAGGCAGAGACATACGGCAAACAGAGCAGAGGCTCACTACTGCTGCTCTCTTCCACCCAAGCACAGAATTTGATTCTGATTACATAAATACAAAACCTGACAGCAAGAACCCTAATGTACATGGACAGTCAAAAATATAGTACAAAGCACACCAAGACCCAATAGTCTGGCAAGTTGAGCCAATTAAACTAGCATCTGCAGAAATGTAGGCCTAATAGGACATAAATAAGTAGGCATTTTAACAGCAGACATGCTTTTTTTTTCCAAAAACAGAACATTCTAACAAGCATTAATATTTCTTTTACATATTAATTATGATTCATATTGTTAGGAGAAAATCTTTTCCATCTCCTATATGTTGCTATGGGCGAAAAAGCTCACCTTACTGACAAGAAGTCCACAAGATTCTGTGAAACTCCCAGAAGTCTGCAGGAGTTGATGGTGTGAGAGATGTTGGTAAGCAAAACTTTCTTCTTGTATGTCTTTCCGACATCAAAATCCTGTAAAAATCTATAGTCAGCACTTCCTTTACAACATACGAATATGTCTCAGAGAAGAAATATTAATAGATTGACAGATATTACTTACCTTAAAATGAATGATTTCCGGTTTGCTGACAAATACTGGACGTTTCTGCTCCTTGCCACCTGCCGATTTTTTGGATACTTTCGAGGAGAGACTTTCGCCCAAGCCCACTTTCTTGGACCTCAGTGGAGATGGTTTGAGAGAAATGTCATCATCTGGTACATTCTAAAAATCATTTGGATATTAGTAAAGAAACACAAAGTCTCATTTTAATGGTCTGTTGTTATTTTGTCTAAAAAACAGTATGAGTTGACTGAGTTGCCCAAGACCCCTTATGGAATTAACATGATTTAAGAACCTGGCCACTCATTTCTGAACTAACTAGTCCTCGGTCTTTTAGTCAAAATCACAAAAGTAAGAGATAAAAATGTATCAGTCCCATGATATTGATATTGTTTTATGTCTTCTACTGAGAACACATGAGAAAAAACCTTATTTTCAAAGAGAATCAAGAGGAAAGTTACATCATAAGCACTGAAAGATTCAGTGCCTGTGCGATATGACTTGATAATGTATTCTGATAAATTATTTTAGTAGGGCAAAGAAAAAGGAATAGGGCCTGAAGTTTAGCATTTAAGGAAAGGGAAAAAGCAACTCCAACGTTTGCCTCCTAAAATGCTGTAAGCTCTTTAATTAGCTAACATTCAGCCAACTGTATATGCCAGAACAAACAGATCATATATATATAATATATATATATATATATATATATATATATATATATATATATATATATATATATATATATTTATTTTATTTAAACATGTACGTGCTGTGCAAAAGTTTTAGGCAGGTGTGAAAAAATGCTGTAAGCAAAGAATGCTTTCAGAAATATAAATAATGATTGTTTATTTTTATCAGTTTACAAAATGCAAAGTGAAGGCGAACAAAAAAGAAAATCTAAATCAAATCAATATTTGGCTTAAAACTGGGTGAGGAACAGCCAAGCTCTGCTACCAAGGTGAGGTTCTGGAAGACAGTTTCATGTCATGGCAAGATTGAGCACAGCAACAAGACACAAGGTGGTTATACTGCATCAACAAAGGTCTCCTCCCAGACAAAAGATTTCAAAGCCAGACTGGGGTTTCAAGATGTAACTGTTCAAAGCTCTTTTGAAGAAGCACAAAAGCGAACGCGTTGAGGATCGTGAGCGCAGTGGTCGGCCAAGGGAAACTTAGTGCAGCAGATGAAAGACACATCGGCTTATTACCCCTTGAAATCGGAAGATGTCAGCAGTGTCATCAGCTCAGAACTGGCAGAAACCAGTGGGACCAGAGTACACCATCTACTGTCCGGAGAAGTCTGGCCAGAAGTGAATCTCTTCATGGAAGAGTTGCAGCCAAAAAGCCATACCTCCGACGTGGAAACAAGGCCAAGCGACTCAAGTATGCATGAAAACATAGGAACTGGGGTGCAGAAAAATGGCAGCAGTTGCTCTGGACTGATGAGTCAAGATTTGAAATATCTGGCTGTAGCAGAAGGCAGTTTGTCCGTCGAAGGGCTGAAGAGCGGTACAATAATGAATGTCTGCAGGCAACAGTGAAGCATGGTGGAGGTTCCTCGAACGTTTGGGGCTGCATTTCTGCAAATGGAGTTGGAGATTTGGTCAGGATTAATGGTGTTCTCAATGCTGAGAAATACAGGCAGATACTTATCCATCATGCAATACCACCAGGGAGGCGTATGATTGGCCCCAAATTTATTCTGCAGCAGGACAACGACCCCAAACATACAGCCAAAGTCATTAAGAACTATCTTCAGTGTAAAGAAGAACAAGATGTTTGGAACAACCTACCAGCCGAGTTCCTTCAAAAACTGTGTGCAAGTGTACCTAGGAGAATTGATGCTGTTTTGAAGGCAAAGGGTGGTCACAGCAAATATTGATTTGATTTAGATTTCTCTTTTGTTCATTCACTGCATTTTATTGATTGATGAAAATAAATGATTAACACTTCCATTTTTGAAAGCATTCTTTGTTTACAGCATTTTTTCACACCTGCCTAAAACTTTTGCACAGTACTGTATGTTTGTCTGTGAACTTTCATTTTTGTTAAAGTATGAAACTTAGTCAGCGGTTACTTGGTTTAATGACAGTTGTTAATTTTAAACATAGCTTTACAGATCAAAGAACAGTCGTGGACTACAAAGCACTGTTGTAAGTCGCTCTGGATAAGAGCGTCTGCTAAATACTGTAAATGTAAATTTAACCAACTAGCTTTAATTACAGCTCTCCTATTGCCCCCTATTGCTTCTGTCACTGAGGTCTAGAACTTTCATATAACTAATGCTTTCAAAAAAGTCTGAAGTCATGCACTGAACACCCCAAACCTCCAGCACTTAGTGTCCTCGCTACGGTTGGGTGCACTCAGTCTGAGTCTGGCTCTTACATCAAGTTAGGTTTAAGGCTTCTCTAGAACCAACAAATGAGAAGTGATGTGTGTCACTGTAGATCTAGGAGACTATAATGTAGCTATAAAGAGAAATAAAGACCCCACCTCTCTCATACCAGTGAAATATCTTACATCTTAAATATCTGTTCTACTGCCTATTACATCACAAAATGTGTCTTGTCAGATGGGGTACAGACTCAGTTTAATATGAAATGACATAATCTACTGTAATGATGTAAAGATTTTCTCCTTTGAGTTGAAGCAAGAAATCCTGCTTGAAAATAGCAGATTCTGAAAATATACAACCTGACACACAGGACAACAGTTTATATTTCAACCCACCTTATACATATAGATATAATATTTTTATCCGTAACAAAATGAGCACAAGCACTCCTGTCAAATACACTAATGTATTTAACAATAACTGATAATTATTAACTGATACACTTGTCAGGTTTTCTGAAGACTGTGGACAAAATCTCATTTACTTTGTAAACCCTGAAATTTCTATCTCTGTACCATACCTTGTAATCTTTGTGCTTAAAATTCCATAGGCCTGTGAACTCTGGCTGGATTATACACTCGCTGTCTCCTCTTCCTTCACTCACAGCTGCATCTTTAACTCCTCTGTCCTCCTCCTCTGAGGAGTCTGAAGTAGAGCTGCTGTCACCCCTGGAGACGATGGGGGACATCATGGGGAGCTGGGTTGGATGTTTAGCTGCAATCTAAAATTTCAAACAAAATAGATTTTGACATTGAGTGAAATTAACACAGTGTGGTCTGTGTTTTTGGGAGGATTACAAATAATTTGCTGTATGCAGTGTTGGGGAGTCATGGAATACATGTACCGGCGTTACGTATTTAGAATGCAAAATATGAGTAACTGTATTCCGTTACAGTTACCATTTAAATAGGTGATAATTAGAATACAGTTACTTTGTTGAAATAAATGGATTACACAGCGGTCTATTCCTGTTTCATATGTGAGGCTATCCCCTCTCTATCCCCTCTCTAATTTTGGTAATTGCACGCATTGCCGGAAACCCAAACAAAACATGTAAGCGTCCTGTTAATGTTGGTGGCGTCAGTTATACAATGGACCCGGAGCCAGCACAACAGAGCCAGCAGTGCCCGGGCAGGAATGCATTTCTTACTCGGAAATTTCGTGTTTGCTCCTTTAGAGTAAATATATTGTCTATTCAGGGAGATTTGGGCTAAACAGCCAATTGGTAGAGAAAAACAAACAAGAATTTGCAGGATGTGATTGCTACATTCATGTAGTTGTAAAAAGCATGACAATATATTAAGTAATCCAAAGTATTCAGAATACATTACTCACATTGAGTAACTTAACGGAATACGTTACAAATTACATTTTGGGGAATGTATTCTGTAATCTGTAGTGGAATACATTTTAAAAGTAACCTTCCCAACACTGGCTGTATGTGTTGCCAACTGTAAAAAATCAACAACAATAAAGCAAAACTTGCACTTGTGGCCAGAAAGGAATTTTCCACTTTCTTGAAAAACAGTCTGACATTTAGTATAGATAGCTTAGAGTTTGCAATGAACTATTTTTAAACATTTAACTTGATTTAGATCACTCTACAGCTACCATACTGATATAGAGTTACACACGCTACACGCTACATATTCTTACCCAATGTTTTATTCTATGTTTAGCATTTCTTCTGGACCTGTGTTTCACAGTTTCAATCCTAGGGACTCCATGCCCCATTCGCACTGCACAACTCCAGGTGTTGAATTAACACCAGCAATATTTATTTTAGTGGTGCAAAATTAAAAGGACAAAAAGCCTAAAAAGCATCCAGAGGACCAGGAGAGGTAATCACAACTCGTCCCCAAGTCTGCGCTTGGAGAATTCCTTACTAAACACATATTGTTGTACTGGAAACACATTACTCCCTGTAGTGCACAGACAGTTTTATGATATCAGCTTTTCTGTACCTCCTCCTGTCCTTGTGGAGTTGGAGGTTGCGCAGTGTGGAACAGAATCCGCTCCCGTTGTTTCTGCGCCATGCTTTGTGTTTCCTGGGGCGGAGTGGGATGGAACATGTGAGTGTGTTGTCTCTCACGTTTCTCCTTCAGCTCTTCCTCCAGGAGCAATTTGGAGACGATCTCCACTCGCCTGGCGCTTTGCCTTTTCTTGAATTCCCTATAAACATAGTGCCGTTCAGTTGATATGCTTTCACGCAGAGATGACAGCAAAAAATTTACAAAACCTTCACTCTTATCACAGCAGTCCCTACTCCTCCTTTATGCGTTGGTCCTCCTGTGCTTTCTGAAGGTGGATAAGTTTGATGCTGTTGGCCCCAGCTGCTTCTAGGCTTGCTCTCTGACGTTCCTCCTTTTCTCTCTGCTGCTGCAAGCGGGCTTTCTCTTTGGCCTGCCTCATGCGCAGAGTTTCCTGGAAACACAGCAAACTTACTCAGGCTTCACAAGCTCTCCCAACAGTTTTCACAGAGCAGCGTGGTACAACAACAGTTTCTGGGACTTGTATATTACATGACATTTTCAAATAGACATGCTCATATTGTAGTTGTTATACTCTAGAACAAGACAGACACATTCACACCTAAAACCTTTTTGTTTTTTACAAAGACAGAAATAAATAAATTGTCAAGTTTGATACAGAGTTTATCTGTACTTTACCTAACTATATGTGTTTTTTTTCTAAAATGTGACAGCCCATATTGTTTGCTACATGAAGACAACAAACAAAAAGTCCTCCTACTCCCTTCAGTCAAATTCAAAGTGTGAACTTCATTCTTGAACAGCCAAGTTGGCGGTTGTTAAGATGGTGACTTCTGCCACAGATCAAGCTAAAGACACCGCAACAAAGCATCCATTGCTTTTTTAAGTTCTGTGTTTGGGATTTTTGAGATTAGGAACAATTCATATTATTCATATTTCATGTTATAATGTTTACCATGGAGGACCTTCAAAAAATTAGCTGTAAAAGAAAAAAAAGACAGTGATTTGTGTTTCTGTTGATTTTGTTGCATGTTTACTAAGCAATCTACAGGTTCAAGACAGCACAAAACAGTAGGTTGTTTCAGAATCATTGGGTTCTAAAACTGCTTTGTGGCAACAACAAAGCAATGCACTGACATAACAATAAAAATGACTTTTGCATATATTCATTTGATAAAAGCAGATACCCCAGTACATTAACTTGCACTTGAACTGAAGTAATATTTGATCAGGAGTATGACTCACTATGACTCAAGTAACATGGTTGTGTACTTTGTCTAACCCTGTATATAAGCAGATTCTAAATTGCACCATGCCTAAAAATGGATTTCAGACACTTCATATTGTAACTATAGAAAATTTGATTTCTTCTTTCCCCTTTTCTGTGGCATCAACACATTCATTCATATATTCATGATTATTAAACATTCATGCTACTTGAAAATTAAAAGAGAAGGTACATAAAGGATGGACTTCTATACAGTTTTGTTACCTACCTGAGTGGTAGCAAGGCTGGCCTTCAATGACGCTGCTGCCTCCATCCTCCTCTTCATGAACTCCTTCTTCTTCTCTTCCCGCTCAGCCTCTTTCTGACGCATGCTTTATTACACAGATAAATGGGTGCTTTTAGCAATGGGTAGCATAAAATGTCAAAGAGGGAAAATATGAAGGTGTGTGCAAGTGTGTCACCTTTTGAGAGTCTGTTTAAGAAAGACTGCTGCTTTCTGTTGGCTCTCCTGGGCCTGATGACATCTCCTCTGCTCAAGTTCTGCCTGCTCCCGCAGAGCCTTCTCCTCCTCACTGACAAAACTGCTAGTTTACTATTTGTTATTTTACTCAAAGGTATGTTTTAACATCTTGCTTGGAGCAATCTAGCGATTTTTGCATAAAATTTCATGTGTACATATTTACTTTTGTCTTGAAGAAAGTATCAGTATTTAATACATGACTTCCATATAAAAACATCAAATATATACTTTTTGGCACGCAGTGCTTTCAGTTTGGCAGCTCTGGCAACCTTCTTCTCCCTCTGGATTCTTTGATTGTGTTTTTCCTGGTTTTGGGCCCGCAAGATCCTCTCTTCCTGCTCCAGGTCTTGCCGCAGATGGACAAACCGACCCAGTTCTACCTCCACCTCACACAGCTCCAGTCTGAACAGACAGGTTTAAAATGTAACTGATTTGTGACCGGCAAAACCTACCCCCTATTGTTAGTAGACAGGGCGGCAAACTTTAAATATAGGTACTGAATGAGAACATGCAAGGCAAAAGAGAATCTCAATGTAAAATGATATAGGAAAATACAGATACAATAGCCATAAAAACAATACTTGCATAACAAAAAGATCAATTCTGTTATGCAAGTATTGTTTTCATAGGAAAATACAGATAAAATAGCCATAAAAACAATACTTGCATAACAAAAAGATCAATTTTGAGAAAGCGTTTATTGGTATCTAAGGATATACCATATATACATTTTCATTTTCAAGATAGACATTGTGGGATTATTCTTTTTTTTGGGAAACTACCATGAAAGAGATGAGTCCAGGGGTGTAGCACCAAATTCTTGTACACAAGCAGTCTACATGGCCCCCATCCTGCCATAATAAAATAAAATTCTAGACCCCTCTAGGGCCCTACTCTGTCTTGGGGCCCTGTTAAGTCAGTCCCACTTTTCAGCTCACTATGACGCCCATGGATGAGTATGAAAATGTCACTTATTGTAGACTTCTACAAGGTGAGCCAGTGTGAAGGTAACAGACTTACTCGTGCTCCTGCAGGACCATGGCCAGATGAGCCTCCAGCTCCTCCTCTGCTCTGAGCTCTGCACTCAGGCACTCGTGTTTGGCACGTAGGCGGAACACTGCCGCGCTGCAGTGAACAGCACACCACAGCAGGGATGAAGAAAAAAACCCAAATCTTTCTCCTCTACAGCTAACAACTCTACACTGCTTTCGTGTTTTACCTATTCTCCGCCTGCATCTCCCTCTCCACTTCCAAGTTGTCCCTCTCTTTCTCCAGCTTAGTCAAGTTCCGACGGCAGGCTTTCAATTCCTCCCTGTGAAAAGCACAGTTGAAAAGTGGGGAAGCTGCCAAGAGAGTTTGCGATGGCCTACAAAATATTTGATGGTGAAATGTGCCGTTCCAAAGGAGTTTTAAAAGAGTTTTTATTTTCAGGGCCAGGCACAGGGGAAGCAAAAAATTAATTGCACCTCAGCTCACTGCAGACAGTAACAAGCCGCATTTATATAACATTACCTTGTTGTATAAATGCTTTCTTTACAAATCTAGAAAAAAACTCGGACAGTGATGCATATCAAAAGATACAGGAATGTGAACAGTACTATGTTTTCTTTAAAGAAACACAACCAAGCAGTAATCTTGACCAAAGACAAGCAGTATTATTATTTTTAGATTAAAGACTAAATCTCTCCTAATGAGCAATATGGGAAAACTAGCCACTGTCCTAAAACGACCCAGCAGCATGTAGATCTTGATATAACAGGGAAGCTGAAGGGCGATAAATGTGCCACATTTGGAACACAGAGATCGTCGGACTCTCTAACGGCAGCCTGTTCTGGAATTCTGGCAGCATGTTTTTTGCACGATGCTATTCAAATGCAGCGTGACCTTGAAGTCGCTCCATCCATCCACCCACCTAACAGCTTCTCCACAGCTCACGCTAAAGGCTAGAAACACATATGGAAACACATTATGCCAGGTGGACATGTGTTTATGCCATGAGAGCTGAGCTTTAAATATAGCTATATAAAAAGGGTCATGTTGCAGAAATGATTATCCATTTATGTGTGTTTGTATGTGTATGTAGGCAGTGTTGGGAGTAACGCGTTACAAAAGTAATGCAATTACTGTAATATATTACTTTTGCGGTAATGCAGTAATGACAGGCATTACAAATAAATTTTCAGTAATATTATACTTGTTACATATTTCAGTATCATGCATTACAACACATTTTTACCCGCAATTTAGTGCTGTTTTGTTTTCTATTGGGGGGGGGGAAGAAGAGAGACCTTTGGCACAAGAGAAAAATTCCACATATTCCACATTTTCTACAGACTATATGCCTACAGTCATTATTCTACACCACATCGCCCTTCACTGGATGTAGAATGAGCTATTTTCGTAAAAGTTACTCAAAAGTGATGCAGGTTCATGTAACACATTACCATTCAATGACAGTAATATTGCAATGAAACAAATTACTTTGAAATAACAGTAACAAGTTATGTATAATGTATTTCATTTTGGAAGTAACTTGCCCAAAATTTGGGCGTTTGTAGGTGTGTGTGTGTTTGTGTAGTCTTGGAGAGTCACTACAGTTAGCAACACTACTTAACTACTTTTTTTCACTGTTTTATCAGTAGCAAAGCAACATTTTAGATGCTGTAGCTTCTCCAGTAACTAGATATTTTTTGAACAAATAGCGAAGTAGCAATCAAATACTAAATGCTATTATTTTTGTGCTTATTTTCAACTGTTTCTGATTGATTTTGAATTCACAGAAGTAACATGTGATCGGCTGCCGTGCCTGTGCACTTTCATTACATCACAGCATGCTCTTGGCAGCTGTAAGATGGAGTCAGACAAAGGAACCCACCTTGGCAAAGATGGAAGAATCGGACTTTGAGAAAGGCAGATCTAGGATATTTGAATGTACCTTATACAAGTCAAAAATCAAAACACTCTTTACCATGAAACCATCTTTGAAACTGTATTGTAATTTGACATTACGTTGTTAAAAATATAGATTTTCGTATGTTTAATACATTCTCAAGTATTCATTTTTTTAAATGATGCAGGACACAGATATATATTTGAATGTCAGGATTATTGTTTTTTTCCCCCAAACTATACAAAAATCAATACACAAAACAGATATCAGTATGAAAATGCATGTGTGGTGGGTAATTTGCAGACCTGGTTTTTAACACATTGAGCTCCTTCTGCTTGTAGAAGTTGTCCAGTTGGTCCAGGTTCTTTCTCAGCTTGAACATCTGGGTCCTGTCGTTGTGGCTCCTCTCTCCCACGTCACCCTTCATACCTCCACATTTACTCATGGGCCTGACAGAAAGACAGGCTATCATGAAAACACTCACCATCTACATGGTGCAGGAAATTTTTACACGTGAGCTGGGGAAAAGAGCTACCACTCACCACTCAGGTTTCTCAAAATCCATTGAAAAATCAACTGGAAACTCAGCTTCATCCTTAAGAACATCCTCCCAAATCCAATTTTCTTCTTCTTCTCCTTCTCCTTCTTGTTCTTCTTCTTCTTCTTCTTGAGATAGAGACATGTTTTTGTTATGAACAAAGAAAAAATCATTTGCCTGTAATAGTGCAAATAATCCTATTATATAGTAAAGCTAACCATCTGTGTCCTCATCTGTCCAGGTGTTCTGTGGAAGGTTATGGTCAGTTTGTGACATTGGTGATTCTGGATCATCCTCATACACAATGCCCTCCATGATGATGTGGCCCTGCACAATAAGCTCCAGTTAAACAATAATGTCTCCAATAAAATAAATGATAAATAAATAAATAAATAAATAAATATAGCTTGCAGAACTTTAAAGTTATCCAAACACTTTCTGTCAGCATTTAAATAAAGAAATAAAATCAGTGACACGTTGTTATGAAATAGACTTAATTTAGAACTTAATTTTAGAACTTCTTTCTTCAACAAGACTATCCTGATTATAAATTTGAATTGCTGTAATATCTATGCATGTTGGTCAAAGTCTAAATATAATCAGACATGGTCGGTTTTTAAAAAAAATCTTATTATTTTGCCACACAGTACTTTTGCTGTATTTCTTTTAGGTTCTTGAAGACATTTCACCTCTCATCCGAAAGGCTTCTTCAATTCTAAAAACTGTTTGTTTGTTTTTTTGTTTGGTTTTTTAAATAGCTATTTAGTCACCTTGGATGTGCTCTTGAATAATAGTAAAGTATTATTTAGCCTACTGTGTTCCTGTGTTATCCAGGCTAATAATATAATAATATTAATAAACTAATAAGTAGATTCGCTTGAATTCAGTTTAAAAATCAGACATTTTTAACGCTAGTGGTTGAAGTCCTTTAATAAAACCTTTGCTGACTGACTGATTATATATTTATGCTGTGAGATTTGACAGCTTTTCTTACCGACGTTCTCTGCGTTTCTCTTTTCCTTGAACAATCTTTTTATGCAGCTCGTGCAAGCGTGTGTTTGCCGCGTTGCCATGGAGACCAGCTGTAAGGACGGCTTCGTCCCAAACCGCGGCTACGGGGTGCTACTGAGACACACCACTGCGGGAGACGGATTGGGACATAACCCAGTGGTGAAAAGGCTTCTTGCAGGCGGGCACTTGTTCTGCGCCATGCGACTTCCATTCCATTTTGCCAATGATCCGTACACAGGGACGTTTTGTAAAGAATGGGGGCCTTTTTAATAGTCAATGCAGATAGATGGATACTGATGAGTTTTTGCATAAATTTATATAGCTTTTGTATTTTTTATTTGTGATTTTTGAATCAGGATGCGCCGTTAAGCGGGCGTGTCGTTATTTGGGCCTGGAGCGCAACAATCTAAAAGAACAACGTATAATGACTGTTACGTTAGAAACTCAACTCAAACACTATTGCTTATGTTGTAATACATTTTCAAAATAAAATCTTCAATGAAAAGTGGAGATTTCTCCGTAAAGATAATTTTGCTAATTTCAGGGACAGTTTACCTGGAGCAAATTTGGGGGTCTTGTTCAGACACCCAATGATGATGATGCTGTTGGATGTAAGATTCTAATCCACAACCTCTGGGTGCAGGGGCGAGTAGTTAGCTACACTACAAGCTATGGAGCAAAATTAACTACTTGCACTGAAGATGTTAAATCCAATAACAATTAATATTCGTACTGTAGAATAATCTTAAAGCAAATTATCAAAAGAAATTGCAAAACATTATGCAAAAATAATGTGAAAAATATTTCTTAACAATGTAATATTAAATCACAATAAGATTTCCAAAATGTTTTGGAAGCAAAGCATATTTTGATGTTCGGCTCACGTAAGCTCACGTGTTTTTGCCTTTCAGAACCATACATTTTGGTAAATACAGCCACAGATTCTTGCTTCCATCTTTGCAAGGGTGCAGCTGCCAAGAGCACGCTATGAAGAAACCAGTGCACCCCGCCCCGGCAAGATAGCTAATAAAAGAGCCACTTCTACCAATTTAGAATAAATCAGAATCACCTGGTACACTGGTACTCCTTGTAAAGAGAGAAAAAACAATAGCATTTTTGTAACGATGTAGCATTTTACCAGACTACATTGCTATTTGTAAAAAAACAGTTAAATCAGACGCTCCATCATCTGGAACCAGCTAGACCTTTTTTGGACTATTATGGTCTTGAACCGAATTCAAATTTAACTTATATTAGCTTAATGTTGCCAAGTGGATCTTAGCAAGCGGCCCCAGCAACGACTCAGGACTCAAAAGTGTCTTTGGACTATTTTTATATCTTCATTTTTAAAACAAATTATTGAACTAATGTTTACTTGTGTATTAAATGTTCATGCACCCCGGTCGCCCAGAGGAGGATGGGGTCCCCTTCTGAGTCTTGGTTCCTCCCAGGGTTTGTTCCTACTAGAGGGAGTTTTTCCTTGTCACTGTTGCCTCAGGCTTGCTTGTTGGGGGTTTGGGCCATTGAATTTAAATAACTGGTTGGTGTGCAATAAAGTAGATAGAATGCACAACCCTGCAGTGCTGCCACATTTCAATATTGGAGTCTGAAATCCCAGAAACACCCTAATCTATGCATGTATGCATAGCTTTGTCTCAGAAAGTTTCATAAACATAACTCAGATGCCATTTCGTCAAAACTCTCAGACTACAGTACTCAATGTGAGAGTCTTAGAGCCTCAAAGTTTTGATAACTTGAAAACTGATGGAAAATAATGTGCAAAAAGTATCTGGCATTTTGACCTAGATGGAAAGAATTTCTAACAAAACCAGCGGTCACTAATCAATAGGCTGTCTTCATTATATTTTAAGGATTGCAATAATTTCAGTTGAATTTCATTTTCATTGGTAATCAACTAGACAGCATCTCTGTGTATCTATTCTTTACCATTGTAACTTGCTCACATTTATCACTTGAATCTAGGCAAGAAATGACTTAAATCAGTTTTCAGGACGTGAAAATAAAAGATCCTGCTGTGTGCAAATCAGTTGAGAGAACAGGAGAAATCAAGCGAATAAAATGTCTTTCCTTTTCAGCTATCTGCAACTAGCTTTGTGTTGTCCTCAGACTGTTACAGTTATAATTTATTGTGGAAATAAATGCTTCATCGGCTGGGTTGGATTGATAAGGATCATAGACCTTCAGCAGAATTGTCAGGCCACACAAGAAAAAAAGCTAAACAGAGTGAAAAAGATTGCATCATATTCCTTTATTGCACTGTGGCATATTTTCTCCAGGTGAAAATCACACACATCCATCCTCCAAATGGATCTGATTTCTAGCCGGAAAAATGTATTTGATTGGTATTGGTCTGTGTGTGTGTGTGTGTGTGAGTGTGCGCATGCCTGCGTGTCCATTTGTGTGTATCGCGTCCTCGTCCTGTTTTCTGCTGAACACAAGGAGAGTTGCTGCCTGAGGCTACCATATATGGCTGACTGACCAATGTGGACTAGGAAATGTACAGAGTAAGCACTAATAATCCCAATGAGTGGTCAGATAGAGCTTGTCATTCTATAAGTGTCTGAACTAAAATACACAGTGCACTCTGCAATGCTTGCTCTCCTCCCTTGGGTTTAGGACTTAGAAACCAGGGCAGGTAGGAAAGCACGCGCAAACGTTGGCTGCGTTGCCAGCCTCCAGAGAACAACAGTGGCACAGATTCTTCCATAAAGAGCGGTACATTTGCTCATGTCTAGGACGTGAGTAAGGATAAAGTACATTACTTAGTGTATATAACTGACTCTAGATATTCATTTTTTAAATAGCTTGTACATGAAACAGTATACATATCATTATCAGGACATTATAGGACACTGCACACTTCTATTCACTTGAGATCTGGAAATAAATTATAGCCTGTCTGATATAAAATGTGACACACTAATGTAATTAGGCCCAAACAAGTTTTAAAAATACTCCACTATTAGCCTACATTTAAATTTCAACAGTAGGCTGCCAACAGTGCACGATTTAAACACTTTCATACAACAGTATCATGGTTGGCATTTTAAATCCATAGTGATCAGTGAGGATGTTAATGGAACTGGATTAATCAGTCATGGATATGTTCTAACAATAACAGTGTGGTGGCCTTCCAGAAATACCACCAAATATAGTAGTGGTCATCTAGCGGTAGGATACCAAGAGGTCATAGGTTTAAATCCGACTCGGTTTTACCTCTGAACGTAACGGGCAAATGGTAGCGTAACGGTTAGGGGGCTGGCCCCGTGATTGGAGTGTGCCCGGCTCACGTCCCGGAGTGATAAAGATATGACTAAGATTCTGTGAGCAAGGTTCTGTCCCCAAGTACTGTTCCCCGTGCGCTGCCAAAGCTGCCCACTGCTCATTTATAGAAAATGCAGACAGCACATTTTGCTGTGGTGCACTGTGTGCCATGCTGTTTTGTATTCACAAGGACAAATAATCCCTTTATTTGAAAAAAAAAAAAAATTACAAAACAGAAGTCACTCTTTAAAGAGTGTCTGATAAATGTTGGAAATGTCTAATGGATATTTTGTAAGAGCTGGCCCTCAAGGTTGTCCCGGTCATCCTGCCCTTTCATCCGAACCACCACCATCCACTTTATAAGAGCTCAAGAAAAAGACAAAGAACACATTGCAGTCATAGAAGGGAGGCTTCACTGTAATGACAATGGAATCCTCGCATTTTCAAATCACTCTGAAACCATGTCTAGCTGTTGCTAAGCTCCTACCGAAGCCCCTTCACACTGACCCACTCACATTTACCCCAGTATACCTGTCTATAATAGTTTATTACTCCACCAGTCCCTTATATACTTCTACGATCTGAGCAAGACCAGTCTGATGTATGTAGGCCAACGTGGTCGCGCGTTGGTGCGCGTTCTCCCGCGCAAACACCGCGGTGCGTCGACGCTTTTCGCTCCGGTTGTTGTGGCAACTTTACGTCACTGAAATGTGTTTCAGACTGAAAAACAAACAGAGGGAACAAAAGAACGCTTAGGCTAACAAATGATTACAAACCAACCTCTGTAGCGACGGTGAGCTTAGTTAGAGAGCTAACTATTACATCATAGCGCAGAATTGTCGTTTTTGGAGACGTGGGGTGCGAAGGGAAGCGCATCACCACGCGCGGCCGATTTAATCTGACGCTATACTCCAGGCAAGCAGGCATCACCGAGAGAGTGGATTAGAGCGAGAGCGAGAGCGAGAGAGAGAGAGAGAGAGAGAGGGAGGGAGGCAGAGAGAGAGAGAGAGAGAGAGAGAGAGAGAGAGAGAGAGAGAGAGAGAGAAGGAGCGCAGCGCTCCAACCGCTTCGCAGTAACCGACTTGAGAGAGGGAGCGCTACGCTCCGGCCGCTTCACAGTAACCGAGTTGGGACAGGGCTCGGGGCAGGAGGAACATGGGTCGCGGCTGCACTTCATAGGATACCATACAGTGAATTTCCGGCTTCATTTTTCTGTCCGAACTGCGCTGAAGAAAAGTTCACCTTCACCATGGAGACGATCACTTTGATGTGGACGCTCCTCACGCTCCTCATTGGGGACAGCAGATTGGCCAGGTGAGAGCGCGCGCGCCGAACCGTTCCATTTGTTCGGGATCGTGACAAGCGCGTGGCGTCGGAAGACCGCGTGTCACGTTTCGGCGCGTGTGTTTAGCGGGTGTCGTTTGCGTTAATTATCTGGAGTAAGGGGCTGTTTTGCTGTTTACTTTTGTCTAGAATCGCTTAAGCTTCTGTCTTAAATAAGTTGTAGAAAACAATGCGGAATGTGCAGAAGACGACAAAAAAAAATTCTCTTGATTTTAAATCGAGACATCGAGGTATTTAGTGTCAGATTTTAAAAGGATTTTAACCTTTAACCTCTATATAGTATAATGTGCACTGTGGTTTGCAGGCTTGCAGTCCTTGATGACAGAAATGACCGTTTTAATGTTTAAACCCTTCATGTTTAAATTGTTTAAACTGTTTTTGAATAGACCTTCAGTGGAATCACAGGGAGGGATATGGCATTTTTTAAAAGATTGAGTTGTTTTATGCTGAATCGGCAATCAAGATAATTTGTTCAGCTCATTTACTCACTGCTGACTCCCTCAATGTCACTAATTATAGGGAGTTAATGGGTTTGGAAATAGCCCATTTGGTTCCATACTCTCACTTTCCAGTGGCAGCAACACATCTGAGAAAATAGTAAAATTCTTTTTAAACATTAGTTTATTTGATCAATCATTAAAAATAATGGGTAGTGATTAACATTTTAATTAATTCAATCATTTGATATCAGTTTTAGTGTTTATTAAAATGAATTTGTCACTGAAAAATACTGTTTTTTAATCAACGCCTGGAACACGATGAATTGGATCGGCACTAGACAGGTCTATGCAAACAACAGCAATGTTTTTTGACAGAGAGCTGCTAAATATGGCCATAAAGAAGTCGTTGTAGACAGTAAGTGTCAAAACTGTGTGAATTGTGATCTCTGGTCCCATTTTATAAACGGCACTTTTGGAAATTTTGTTCTATCTGTCAGAGTGTTGTACAGGGATTTGTCCATCACTTTTTCCACAGAAACTCTAATTTATGCATCCTTTTTCTGATGATTTATTTTTGGAAGTACGTGTTTTTCTCCTCACTCTCATTTTCTCCTCTTCACTCTTGTTCGTGCTGCTTGCGATGCTACTCAGTACTTATTAGAAGAGTGTGAAAGCTGCTTGTGTTACCTTGTCACCTTCTGCAAAGCTGTAGTTAACAGCTTTTCAATTAACCTGCAGTGTAGCTGAGCTTCATCAAAGCTTTCTCATTGCTATTTTTTTTTACAAGAGCCAAGAGTTGAGTCACTGCAGAGCAGTTGGCATTGACTTTGCCTTTGTAAAGACATAAAAAGAAATACAGGCATGTTCTCTCTGTCCCTCTGTTTTTCCAACTCCTTCTCTATTACACACACACACACCCCTACAGAGAGAGTGCGAGAAAGAAGGAGATGATGATAATGATGATGATGTTGATGGTGATGATGATGATGATGATGATGATACAAGTACATACACTGATTTTTGTGTTAGCCTGATCCTATTTTAGCATTTAATCTGTGCATTCTGTAATAAAGACTTAAGTCAAGAAAAACAAAAAACTCAAAAGCTTTGTTCCTTTAGAAAATTAATATTATTATATTATTTCTGAGCCAAATAGTGCAGCACTCCAATAATCGATGGAACAGTCACAGCTACACAGCTCAGTAATTCAGTCATTTAGACATTGTAAATGAGATTTTTTGCAAACTGTAAGTGTATTTATGCAAACCTTTATTGTTTCCATTTCCTGTTTTCATACAACAAAATGCATTAAATAATTTGTAATATTTGGTATCAACCGCACGTCTGCTCATTTATTTGAGAAAACCCTTACCCTGTTTAAAAGCAACAATATGTTCTAAGTGTTGCAGAGCATCAAGAGCTATGTGATAAATGGCCACAGGCACCGAATTGTAATAGGATTTAGATAGGTTTGGGATAAAGTTCTTAAAGACCTTTATAAAAGAACAGTTTGTTTAGTAGCTTTTGCCTCCAGCTGACTAAGGTGTTTGGGGACAGTAGACGCAAGACGTTAATGATAAATGCCATAAATAAATGTAAATTTATCTAGCAATTCAGCTGTTGCCAAGTAGGTTTTTGCATATGTAATAATGCATAAGGTATCAGGAGTGGTTTCACATTTATAAAGAGTCATTACTGCTGGCCATTACCTGACTTTCCTTCTCACGCATCCCATAATGTATATTAGTTATGGAAATTATGCTGAATTTAGAGATGACTGACCTATATATAAGCAGCCCTTGGTGATGGTAGCCTAGATTGACGCAGTGTCATGAATTTCTAAGGCCTTACACATAGCACAAAGCTTCTGAAGATTTAAAGACAATCTTCCAGACTTGCCTTCTAATAACGCAGGTGCCTTGTCAGAATCCATTCAACTAGGAACAATATCATATCTGGACCTTTAGCCAATATTCCATTTGTACAACATCAGTCAATTTAATCATTGTGTATTTTAGTTAATAGTCTCTTTTTGCACATCTGTGAAATCTGCACATTGCTCTCATTGCACCTTAAAACTGTTAATCCTATTTAGTGTTTCTTTTGTCCTATTGTGTTCTTTAGGCTTTTGCATATTTATATCATGTCCTGTAATGTTGCTTTCCATGGTTGGCAATGAACCAATCCCGGTACGTACAGTATGTATATATTTAGTTCTGCTTTCTCTGAGCTACCATAAATACAAGACAGAGGTTTTGCTTATATTATATTGCATATTTAAAATGTGATGGATTCTCCAGTGAATCCAAAACTTCGAGCTTAAGCATTTGCTGTAGATGAAGCAGAAAATGCATGTAGGCCATTGACATTAAGTGGGCGTTTGTTTTTCAGACTACTACACATTTTAGGTGGCACTCATCGTTCTCACTTACCTTCAGTGCTTGAGTTAAAACATAGGGATTGCTGGGTTCAGCCACTGCATGAGTCCTGACAAAAAAATGTATAAACAGGAAATTTCAAATAGTGAGTATGTTGCATTTGTTCTGAAATCAAAGTCAAAGTAAACTTTATTGTCATCTCTGCTATATACTGTGCAGATATACAGAGAGACGAAATGACGTGGCTCCACAGTGGCTTCACAGTGCAACAAGGAACAGGGAACAAAGAACAAATAGGGCATATAGAATAAACAAAACCTACAAAAGTGGAAATTGACTTTTACACTGAATGTGCCTGAGGTTAGTAACAGTTTCAATATGAAAAATTCTATACCCAGTCTATTAATAGAAGACATTTGATATTACAGGTTGATTACACATTGTCACAAGCTACACTTAAGAAATGCATTCACATCTCTGTTGTTTTGGACTACTGTCCCACACCACGTCTGCAATTAACAGGCGACTAATGCAGCACAGCCTTGGGGGAAGCAGTGTTAATGAAGGGAAGTAAAAGAGGAACAGCCAAGGGGACGGGGATGAAATTAACTTTGAATGGTTTCAGGAGAGTAAGGCTGAGAGGAGAATCCAGATATTTAGCGAGTCTCAAAGGGCCAATCACGGAGGGCGGCAACATTAGCATTTTACAACCTCATTCTTGTGTTCCTCGAGGCCGTCTTGTGTTTCCTTGACGTGGCCTCGGTGATATTCAGTAACCAAATGATGTCCATAAAATATCACTGCATTAAAGTATTTGCATTTAATAATAGTTGAGGTACTTACGTATTTTACACACACGTGCAATTAGAATGAATTATAAATGCAGAGAATAGTATAGTAAGCAGCTTTAACTGAAAGGAGCTAAATAAACACAATAAAAATATAAATATAAGCATACAGTGCATATTTTACTAAATGTGCAGTAACTGATAATAAATACCTGAGGAGTATGTTTTATGCACTTTTATTTTTAAAATCTGTTATGCGCATCTGGATTTTTACTGCACTCCTAGAGTGTCATAACTGGTATATAAACTGTTATTTAGTAATTTCTTAAGAGTTTAATCTAATACCATGCAAACCATTTTGCAACACTCAAAGGTCATGCACCTATTATCATCTTTTCTCAAAGTCAAAGACTGATGTTGTCTTTTTCTGAACATTCGTGTCTGCCATTTCGAACATTTAATTTTAATACACTATTTTATAGCTATTTTGATATAGCATGCATTTTTAAATCCCTCTCTTTGTCTCTCTCTTTCTCTCTCTGAGTGAATGTAAATGCATGCATAACAATCATATTTGTGCACAGACGGCCTTGTTTAAGGTCAAACTAAATATTAAAGATTGAAATGCATTTGAGGGGAGACTCAATCATGCTTTGGAGATGTTTTCCGGTGTTTTGGTCCTTCATGTTTCTTTTTATTTATACTTCACAACAAGGCATGGGCCGCTATAAGATACTGATGGTACGATAACCTTAAGCAAAAATATCACGGTGTACTGAATATAGCTCTAAACTGTTTTTTTTAATGTTTTGGTTTTTTCATTGGTTAGTATCTGTTTTATGTTTGAACAACATATATAATATTTTGACGTTTGTTTATTTTACACTAGGGAAGTGAATGTTACAGCATTAACCGTCTGGAGACTTTCACGTGTTTATTTATTTATTAATTTTACACACATTAATTATATGACCAAGTTCTGCCCAAACTTCCACTGGTACGATGAGCGCAGATGTTTATCTGACTGAAGCCTGGTTTATAGTTAACATCAAGGGCGTAGAACTGCGTGTGGATGGTGGTGATGTGTCCCCACTAATATTTAACGATTGCTTAACTGTCCATACCAATAATTTTGATCAAAAGAAAACATAGCGCTCCATGAATGTCTAACCTAACAGGTCTAGGCATACAAAGGGTTCAGTTGTGTTCTCTACTGGAGGCTACCAAACGCAAGTTGCCAATTTTCCTGCCGATGTGTGAAAGACTCAAGCCACTTTTGGTTTTTATTAGTGCCAAAGACAAAGTAGACTGACAATGGCAGTAGTTTAGCTCCATTAAGAAATTGAGAAAGAAAAGAAAAGAAAGAAGAAAGAAAATAAATGTTATTTTATTCATGATACTGATTATGTGGACTACAACACCCCCCTCATTGCTCTCCCTTCCAAATTTAGATGTTCATGTATGAAAGACAGTTGCACTATGGCTGAAGTAAAGTTCTTTATTAAACTGGATCATTGTCGGAGTAGATACCTTTGAACCCAGAAACTTCTTGCACTGTACCGTGCCGCTCAGCATTGCTATTATTTACGTAAAACAGTTATGATGTTTGATATTGCATTATGTATCGTGAAGTAAAGGGGGTTGCTTTTATGTCCCCACCAGTTTCAAAAACAAACATACACCGTTGCTTGACGCATTTATACTTAACTCATTAAAGCCAGTGATTCTATGTCATTGTGAACACACCACAGTAGAGCACACAGTGCACTACAAACCGGTGACCTTCCGATCACATGGCGAACACCCCATTATGCAATCACATGCCCCATGCTTTTATGTAAACGCAAGTTGCTGCAAGTGTTTGTCAAAATAACTCAGACATTTCTTTCCGCCATCGTACGCAACACACTGACTGCTGCACCAGGTGGAGGAGGAGGGAAATGGGCTGTGTTCCTTAGGGGGGGCATGTTCCTCTATGCTTCAGATCATCAGGTAGTAGTGTAATGGTTTAGGTGTTCGTCCTGTGAACGGAAGGTTGCTGGTTTGAATACCAGGACTGGTAAAGGTATCACTGAAGTACTCATGAGCAAGATACCGTCCCCAATCACTGCTCCCTGGCTGCTGCCCATGTCAGCTGTCAAGTATTGCTTCAGGGACGGGTCAAATGCAGAGGTCACATTTCATTGTGGTGCACTGTGTGCTGTGCTGTGGTGTGTTGATAATGACAAATAATCACTCACCTTCATCCGTGGAATTCTTGCACTTTGATGAGTCATTATAGAACAGCTTGTACCACAGGGACAGTGTGATAGAAAATTTCGGTGGTTTTCCTACTGTGACTTTATTACACCACGGTTTACTTTGAAACTGTTAACCGGCCCATGCCTATTCACCGCCTTACACAGCATCAGCCTCTGCTAGGGTCACACACAAACGGGCAGGCTGTTGGTCTTAGTCCCTAGATTGATACTGCCCTCCAGTGGCTACTATTCATAGTTTTTTTTGTTTAAAATAGCATCTACTGTGAAATGAATCCATGTTAAAATCAATGTTATTTGATAAAGCAAGTCCTTCAGTCTGTTCATGGGGTGTGCAATATTAATGTTTTGCTCCCATCTGCTCATATGTTATAACCTTGCTGTCATTTCAAAACATGCTAAATCACTTTTACTTTACATTCTGTAAACCTAATGTAGGAAATATTGTTGTCCATTAACAAATGTGAAAAACCATGCTGAAAATGTGAATTTAACATAAGGGTAAAATGTTGGGACTGGAAATGATTGCATTTAAATCCACATTTACATTTTTTGTAATGAATCATATTAATGCCCTCAGAATGATCTTTGTTTATATGCTGACAACTTCACTGTTCTTGGTCTTCAGAATGCCAAAGACTTTCCGAACCTGAGACACAAACCCAAAGCATCTGATATTTGATGATTATGTCTATAATTTCCACATTTAGACGGAACAAGCTTTTTGTGTGTCTTTGTTTCCAGGGCCATGCTGAGTGACATTGGTGACTATGTAGGTACTGATATTGAGATATCCTGGTTGCCAAATCTGGATGACTTAATGAAAGGCTATGCTCGAAACTTTCGGCCGGGGATAGGAGGTGAGTTTGAGATCTACAGCTTGTGCCGTTGGATTGCGCTTTCACCCTCGCTCGCGCTTCCAGCCATTCTTAGCATTGCACTGTCACAATCAGTGGCTATATGAACCCAGCCATGTTGCATGCCCTCAAGTCCATTTCCCTCCACACTGCACAAAAAAGTGAAGTGTGATATTTAGGCCACGCATTTTTAATGAGCTCTTTTTAAAAAATCTTGCTGTTGCACATTAATGAGCACTCACTATGCGCGGAGCCAGCAAGCCCACAGAAACCATTACTGCAATTAGTCCTAGTATGAATTCTTTATCAAATTGTTACACAACAGTATGAATATGCATGTGTTTTATTCCAGTATTTCTTTTAAAAAGGCAAGGTTGCTAAGAATGCCTGTCAAATGCGAAAGATCCAATGGCCACAGCATAGATTTCTCTATCTCACAGCTTAACCAAGGCACATTTTGAGTCCATTCTGCAAAAGTCTGTGTCGATTTCTGTCATTTTCTTTTGCATTGTGTATATGACACATCCTACAGCTTTCATTCCAATGAGCTTTGTAGAGAACAGACATTTCATGACCATGATGGAACTCTCTTGCATTTGTTGTTCCATGTCTCTGCCAGTGCAACTGCTTATTTCATCACCATTTCAGATCATAGAACATCTTCAAGCGTGTCTGAGGGGATTTGTCATCTAATAGGGTTCTGAGGAATGTCTGCAGTGTTCATTTGAAAGTACAAAATGTTGATTGTGATGCCAGTGGGGTGAAAAAGTAAAATACAGACAGCTATTAGACTATGCAATACTATAAATCTTGAAATCTTGAAATGAAGGTGGAATAAGAGACCAGTGGCTTGAATGGAAAGGGTCCTATGATGGCCAAAATGTCCGTTCCAAAAGTATTGATCTAATTCTCCCTGTTGCGTGGGCAAGATTTCGTCATATAGCCGACAATGTGTTAACAGTTCTTTTAGCAACTCTAGCATGGTATCAAATCCCTTTTGGACATTTTGCCTCTTCATAACAATTACACACTTTGTTAATGTCAAACCTAAATAATTGATCAAAGTTTCTGACTTCGTCATCCCACCATTTCCATTTCAGGCAGAGATAAAGCTCACTTCCATTCTTAAGACGTCTGTTCATTCACTGGCATATTCTAGCATGCTGTTATTCAGGACTGTCATCTGATGGCACCTGGGGAGAACTTGGGCAATAGGGGTGTCTCTGTTTTTCTCACACTTATCTTCTCAGGACCTCCGGTGAATGTTGCCATGGCTATTGAAGTAGCCAGCATCGACCATATCTCAGAAGCCAACATGGTAATGTATGGAAATGAATGCTTTTGTTTATTACTGCAATAAAAAAAATCATTTAATAAGGAAAAGTGCTATTGGACCATTTACTAATTCAGCGTTCATCAATAATTAATACATTATTCAAAGTGAAGAAATCACTGTGGTTTGTTGTTTGCTACAATGCAAACTGCGGAATTCAGCATCAGTACAGTTAGATTGACTGCATCAGTCTCTTTAAAACACAAAAGAAACCAGAAACTATTTAGTATATATTTGTGTAGGAAACTAGTGTCTGGAACAAAACAATTTTCAGTTTGTCCATAACTTTTATATTTATGACTACTTTGCTTCATAAAAGTGAATCTTATAGACAGCTCCAAAAAAAGAATAAAAGACCACATCACTTTTTTCTGTAAACAGGCTTTGCAATATGTATGTGGCTGTGAATGTGAAATGTACAGGTTGCTATTCTTTTATAAGCTATTGCAGTTGCAGGCCTGTGAAAAATAAGAAAGCAGTCCATGTTATATAACATACCTAACTAATATATAACTGTAATTCTGTTTTTATAGCAGCTATTCCATGTGCTATATTCCAACACCTATACACCTGATTCAATTTGCTGATTAGAGGAAATAGATCTCAGCAAGAGAGGATACCGTGGACTTGTGGACCAGATTCCTTTAATGACATAATTGTAAAATAATATATGTGTAGTTTGCAACTTACAGGTTAGACTAAGATAATTTACCCCATATGATAATAAGATAATAGATAAGATAATTTACTCCAAAAATGTCTGAATGTTTTAAATAAGCAGTTAATTTATATAATTTTATTTATACACAGTCACAAACTGTAAAAAAAACGGCTCAGAAATAAAGTGATGTATTCTCTTATTTTTTTCCGGAGCTATATTTGTTGCCCATTTGAATTTCTAAATGCAAATATGTCATGCCATGATTCATCAGTTTATCACTAGGGTGATAATGTGCATGTGTGTGTGGGCATGTGTGTGTGTGTGTGTGTGTGTGTGTGTGTACGGTTTATGCTGTGCGTATGTGCTGGCAGGAGTACACCATGACTGTGTTCCTGCGTCAGAGCTGGCGAGATGACCGTCTGTCATACAACCACACCAACAAGACCCTGGGCTTGGACAGCCGCTTTGTGGATAAACTCTGGCTACCGGATACGTTCATTGTCAATGCTAAGTCGGCCTGGTTCCACGACGTCACAGTAGAGAACAAGCTTATACGTTTGCAACCTGACGGGGTCATCCTCTACAGCAGCCGGTGTGTGTGTGTGGGTGTGTGTGCGCTTGAGAATAATAAAGTGGAAAAGTAATATTTGTCCAGCATGAACTACAGTAATGGAGAAAAATTCGATCTTATTTTTTCACAGAATCACTTCTACAGTGGCCTGTGATATGGACCTGACCAAGTATCCTATGGATGAACAGGAATGCATGCTGGACCTTGAAAGCTGTGAGTTGACAGAGAGAGAAAGAGAAAGCAATAACATTTTTTGGCAGTTGGTGGCGTAACGGTAGGGCGTTCGCCCCGTGATCAGAAGGTCGCAGGTTCGAATCCAGGGCCGGTAAAGTTACCACTGAGGTAGGTACCGTCATGAGCAAGGTACCGTCCCCAAGCACTGCTCCCTGGGTACTTGTTAGCTGCCCACTGCTCCTTCATGGATGGGTTAAATGCAGAGGTCACATTTCATTGTGGTGGACTGTGTGCTGTGCTGTGGTGTGTTCACAATGACAAATAATCACTCACGTTGTGCATGTACTCCACTTGCCATTTACAGATGGCTACTCCTCAGAGGACATCGTCTATCACTGGTCAGAGAGTCAACGATACATCCATGGCCTGGACAAACTGGAACTCTCCCAGTTCACTATAACGGACTACCGCTTCGTCACTGAGATGATGAACTTCAAATCAGGTGAATCAGAAAACGTTTCACTTACCTATTTATTGCTATTAATTGTACAAATCTCTGTATGATGTGGAAATATTATGTGTGTTTCATTCTGCAATACAGTATGTGAACTAAATCTTACATATTTAAAATTACGTTTAATTTTTGATGTCCATTTTGAATTAGCCGGGAGATTTCCACGTCTGAGTTTACGTTTCCAGCTGAGGCGTAACCGCGGAGTTTATATAATCCAGTCCTACATGCCCTCCATCCTACTGGTTGCCATGTCCTGGGTCTCTTTCTGGATCAGTCAATCAGCTGTGCCTGCAAGGGTATCTCTCGGTATGTTGATTTGCCTTTTTTACATTTAGAATTTACATCCAGTACATTTAATGTAGTCATAATGCTTACTGACTCATAAAGTAAATAAATAGGATATTACACTGCACTGAAAGCCTAGTGACACACAAGAGATAAAGATTCTTCATGTTGGAGCTTCAGATTATATCAGGTTTTACTCACTTATACCTGTCCTCTTTCACATGGTTAAACTATTTGGACTTGTAAACTTGATCATATATGGAGAAATGCTTTATTGCAATAGTGTAACCTTCACCCTCAGGGATCACCACGGTGCTCACCATGACAACGCTGATGGTCAGTGCTCGGTCCTCGCTACCCCGCGCCTCCGCCATAAAGGCCCTGGACGTCTATTTCTGGATCTGCTATGTCTTTGTGTTTGCTGCTCTGATCGAGTACGCCTTCGCCCACTACAACGCCGACTACAGCAAGAAAGAGAAAGCCAAGGTCAAGGCTAACAAGAGTGCAGAGGTAAAAATGAATCACCTCAGCTCAGACAGCACTTAGCACCACTTTAGTAATATTTTACTCAAAATATTTTGTCAATTCAAACTCAAATTCAAATACGCAAGTTTTTTACAATTTGTTTGTTTCAACCGTAACCACTTGAGTAAAGATCTAGGTTAATTAAAAAAATAGATAAATGTGGCCTTTTTTCTATTAAGCAGGGTAGGTTAGACTGGGTTTTTGGGTTAGATATTTCTCAAGCATTTTAAAGAGCATATTATTATTATTATTATTATCATCATTATTATTATTATTATTCATTCATTCATTCATTCATTATCCGAACTGCTGAATCCCAATCAGGGTTGCGGGGGGAATGGAGCCTATCCCGGGAGCTTAGGGGCGCAAGGCGAGAACCAACCCTGGGCAGGGAACACACACTCTCACACAATCACACTCACATTCACACCTTACGGGGCCAATTTAGAGTCGCCAGTTAACCTATAGTGCATGCTTTTGGACTGTGGAAACCAGAGCACCTGGAGGAAACTAACACGAACACGGGGAGAGCATGCAAACACACAGAAAGGCCCTACGGCCGACCCAGGGATCGAACCCAAGACCTTCTCGATGTGAGGCGGCAGCGCTAACCACTGCGCCACCATGCCACCCTATTATTATTATTATTATTAGTAGTAGTAGTAGTAGTAATGTATTATATGTATTATAGGTTTCTTTTCAGTACCATGATGTCATCTTCCTGTTGAATCTCTGGATTTTTTCAACTGATGCAGTCGTAACTATTTCTCTATTTCACAGTCCATGGTTAGGAATGGCAAGCAAGCCATGGTCCTCTTCTCCCTGTCCGTGACGGGCATGAACCAGGGCCTGCTCATCTCCAACCGGCAGAAGCGGTCGCGGCGGCGCACTGAGACACCGACTGAAGCCCAGGAGGAGGTGGAGACGCCTGGGGGTCGCAGCCGCCGCGCAGAGCAGGAGAGCTCTGAGGAGAAGAAGTGCTGCAAGTGCAAACCCATCGATGCTGACACCATTGACATCTACGCCCGAGCTGTCTTCCCTTTCACCTTCGCTGTGGTGAACGTCATCTACTGGGTAGCATACACCATGTGACCTTGTGGACGCTTCGGCACCGACTGCATGAAAAGAGATCCATTAAGTGTAGCGGTGCCACAACAATATGATTATTTCATTTTTCAAGGTGTGGGACTACTGGAGATAGCAATAGCTGACCTGTGATACATACCTGGCCAAATACTATATGAATGAACAGGAATGCATGTGCAAATTAGAGAGCTAGTGGACTGCATCAGAGGAACTGTACTTCAGGTGATGACAATGAAGCACTTTTTTCTCAGAAGACGTGATAGTTATGAAGGACTACTGCGAACACTGCTACATATTGATAACTTGGAATTTGCCTTTTCTGTTTCTACCGCTACCTTTTGTGTTGTGCTTCTCACCTCTTTTTCACACAGACTCTGCAATTTGTCGAGATTCAATTAAGAGATCCTTTTTCGCTCAGAGCTGAGATTGTTTAAATGTAACAGTCTACGGTACAATGCATGGTTGATATATTATGTTTTGTTTGTTGTTTGTTTTTAACACCTTCATCCTCTTCTTTAACCCATGTTGTTCACAGAGAACGGTACTCCTGAAAGTAGGAGTTAACTGTTTCTGCTATATCTGATTACTGCCTTTAACATGAAACATTTGTATAAAATCTGAATCAATCTTGATCAGAACATATGTTTAGGCAGGTCAGACAAAATAAAATTTGGACTAAAGAGGACCATATCAATGCCCATAGTTTAATTAATGAATCAATAATGAAATTAAGCAAACTGCTATATTATAGCTGTGCTTATGGAACAGAGTTTACAAGACCTCACTGCATGTTCATATCTATAGCAAAAGCTTAGGCCATTCTAGATTACTCACATTTATTCCACAATATTTTGGGCCAAGACTGGCTACCAGATATGGCAACTACTGTAGCTTACTTCCAGATTATAATGTTTGTTATATTGCAGGGTTTCTTTGAAACAATTCTGCTCTTCTTCAGTCTGCCTCTGTTTGTCAAGAGGTCCATGTAGTTTGTAACAACAGTAAAGACAAGCTTATATTGAAGCAATGACTTCTACTATAAATGAGAATAATAAAAAAAAAGAGTCAAACTTTGTATGATTTACTACAGCATCCCATTCTTGTTTTGTGTAATGTCATGCCAGTGTGTGCAGGTCGAGGGATGAGACAGGATGCTAGTGTGAGTCAAACAACATTATTATTATTATTATTATTATTATTATTATTATTATTATTATTATTATTATTATTATTATTATTATTATTAACTACACATCAAAAATACCAAAAAGAAGCTAGCGAGCACTGACCTGAAACAAACACAAGCCAGAACCAAGAATCATAAAAACACAGGAGTCACAATAGAACTGCACACCTTCCTACTTAAGCACACTTTTATACAAACACCAGCGGAGACACATAGGTGAAACACATCACAAACAAGCCAAAGACACAGACAGAGGAAAAGCACAAACACTAGCACACAAAACAAAATAAGTAACATTTTGGTCGGGACTTCAACACATTTCCTGGCACAGTGAGTGTGGGTTTTAGAGTTTTTACTCAAGACAAATGATGCTAGTCTGGCTGCACACCAGCTCCCATTGGCCACTGAGAGTCTGAATCATGGAATTCATGCTTGCAGCTGTCCAGTCACCATCAGTGATCCTCAAACTAGAAGACAATAGAGAAAACAACAAGCAACCACAAACTAGAGAGCTAGAGCAATAAATAAATAGAATCTGTTTATAAATCTTCATTGACAGCATGAAGTCTAATAATATATCTCTATACATCCTTATTTTCTTCATTTCTTTTTTTCAGTATTTTAACTCAGCAGCTACTTGAATAAACAACCATCCATAGGTTTTGACTTGGTGGTTCATAATCCATGCATAAAAGGCAGTTGGTGGCATAACTGTAGGGTGTTTGCCCCGTGATCGGAAGTTTGAATCTGAAGGTACCACTGAGGTACTCATGAGCAAGGTACTAAGCACTGCTCTCGGCTGCCCTTGTTAATGCCCTGCTCCTTCACGGATGGGTCAAATTCAGTCACATTTGTAGTGTTGTGGTGTGGTGTGTTCACAATGACAAATCACTCACTTTCACCTAAAAGGGTTAAAGCACTGTAAATAAGTGACAACGATTCACTGGAAACATGAACCATTATTTATTTCTGTTGCCATCTAATAGTGAATAGTTTAAATGTGTCATATGCACAATTATTTATGGTAAACAAAGAAATAAATTAATTTGAAAAATCTGACATAACATAAATGGTGGTGGTGGTTAGGACTGATGGTTCGAAATCTACCTCTGGCATTACCTTCATTGGATCTGAGCAGACCTTAACCCCAAGTTGCTCTCAAGGAGACTGTCCCTGAAATTAGGAAATGTACGTCGCTTTGGATAAGCGTGTCTGCTAAATGCTATAAAAGTAAGTATTTTGTTTTTCACCATCCTGTTTGCTCTCAGTCAGGCCTCCTAAAGGTTAGACTTTGAGATTGCAATTCATAATAACCTGAGGGATGTTATTTGCCCTATTCTGAAAGGGTAGAAATATTTTATTATATTATTTTTCAGCCGGGTACTTTTCTGCCTTAAAGGTTGCCTATTTATCACACCAGTATCTTGAGTTTCTGGGAGGAAGGGGCTTTCCATTAGAAAATGTTAATTTGTCCTCTGTGCACTGGGCCTTTAGTATTGCCTTCCCTTAATGTTTAATGTAGTTTCTAGTTTGGGGAGTTGCTGTCCTAGGCCTAATTATAAATTGAGAAACAGAACAACTGAAAGTTAAGGCGTCACAAAGTCAGTGGGCAAATTAGCGGACTTTTCAAGCCCTCTACTGGAAATTCACATGCATTACAAAGGTCATTAAGAAATTGTAAACTGGAAAAACACATTAAAATATGAAAACATATAAAATAGACGCTTGTTTGTGTCCCTAAATTGTGACAAACAAAAAATTCAACATTACCCAAATTTCAGTTCTCAAGCGATTTTGGAAGAATTATACGTATGCCACTTTGTCAATACATATGTATATATATATATATATATATATATATATATATGTATATATATATATATATATATATATATATATATATATATAATTTTTTTTAACTGAAAACAAATTAAAATGTAGAAAACATATAAATATATATATATACATACTTTTTTTTAAACTAAACAAATAAAATGTAAGAAAACATATAAAATAGACTTGTTTTGTCACTAAATTGTGAAACTTAAATTTAGATACCAAGCAATTTTGGAAACAACACATATGCACCTGTCAATACATATATATATATATATATATATATATATATATATATATATATATATATATATATATATATATATATATATATATATGTGTGTGTGTACATATATGTATATATATATATATATATATATATATATATATATATATATATATATATATATATATATATATATATATATATATATATATATATATATATATATATATATATATATTTTTATATCAAAGGATTTGGCAAAAGCTTACTAAACTTTTACCTAATTTCTAAACCATGTGAGATTTGGTAACTGAAATTAACTTTATGCAAGCACTTATGGTAATGGGGAAGGCAGGGTTGCCAACTCTCACGCAATGAGCGTGAGACACACGCATCTGACTGTCTTCACGCTCTCATCCCCACCTCCGATTTCTCACGCTGAAAATCGATTTTATCTGTCTCAGCTGGCTACCCACTGCGTCGGGCCAGACACCACTTGCGATCGATCAATTATGCCTTACGCGCGGCTGAACAGGCAGAGAGGTGTTCCCTCTGGACACGCTCCTCTATGGTGGGCAGCGCACCCTAATGCTGCGCTCGTCGGCCGGGTAGAACACCTGGCTTAAACGGACTGTTCAAAATCGCCACTTTGGCGGAGTTTTTCACAAACCTCCGTTTTTCGCACAGACCAAAACCCCGCCGTTTACGTGTGGCGGAAGATGGTTGTGTCCATGGTGGTTCACAAATCCATGCATAAAACGCAGTTGGGGTGGCATAACTGTAGGAATTATTCACTCTGTGATCAGAGGTGCTTGAGTTTGAATCCAGGGAGCCAGTAAAGTTACCACTAGGGAGTGATCGCCAGAGCAGGTACTAGCACTGCTCTCAAGCGCTGCCCTTGATAGCTGCCACTGCTCCTTCACGGATGGGTCAAATGCAGAGGTCACATTTTACATTTGGTTGTGGTGTGGTGTGTTCACAATGACAAATCACTCACTTTCACTAAAAGGGTTAAAAACTTTTTAATTAACTGTAAATAAAAATCTGACATAACATAAATGGTGGTGGTGGTTAGGACTGATGGTTCGAATCCTACCTCTGGCATTACCTTCATTGGATCCCTGAGCAAGACCCTTAACCCCAAGTTGCTCTCAAGGAGACTGTCCCTGAAATTAGGAAATGTACGTCGCTTTGGATAAGGCCAAAACGCAAAGGAAAACCTCCGTTTCAATACCGTGTCACCGATGTGGACTTGTAGCCGCCAGATGACGGAGTACCAATTTAATATTGAACTAATTTTAGCTTAACTTTGCTGTGTGGATCTTAGCAAGCGACGCCAGCAGCGACTCTGGATTTGAAAGCGCCTCTCAGAATATTTTTATATCTTCACTTAAGAAAAAAAAAAAAGGGTTCTCTGAGTATTAAATCAGAAACTCCACCATCTGCGACCAGCTGGACCTCTTACGGACTATATAGATTTGAGCCGAATCCATATTTAAAATTAAACTAACTTTAGCTTAATGTTGCTGAGTGGATCTTAGCAAGCGGCCCCAGTCATTTGGACTATTTTATATCTTTGTTCGTTAAAATGATTAATTAATGATTGTCGTGAACTAATAATGTTGAAGTGTAACTCTCGCCTCAGGCTTGCTTGTTGGGGCTTTGGGCCGGTTATGTGTAAAGCTCTTTTTGACGATGACACTATATAAATAAAACCGAATGCATTGAGTTGAAAAAATTGTTTTGAAATAGAAACTTTGTTTATTTTCATAAAATTATGGATTTAATCGCCTCGCTATAACAGCAGCCTGGCATCTACTTCCAACCAACACCAGCAGATGGCACAGTAGTTTACTTTATTTATGCCATACTAGAAAATCAGTTAGACAGGACATTTGTATTTATGCTATAAAAATAGGAATTAATATATTTATTATCTGTTTTATAAATTGTTCAGTTATGTAGCTTATGACCGGGGTTGGATTAAGCAGTTAGGAGAATGAATGAATGAATGAATGAATATGAATAAGTTATTTTGGTGGTTGACATGCTTATTAGCAGTTTTGTCATAAGCTGTCAAATATTAGCATAAAAATCCTTGCAACATTTACATGTGTCTCACATGGTCCGGTACATTAATTGCTAAAGACTTACCAATGTAAAGAAAAAGGATAAAAAATGCTTCTAATGAATAAAAACCCAACACATTTGATGACGATCTCTAAGATACAATAATCTTGATGCATACAATAGAATGTTTAGGATAATTAATCTTGGTAATGTAGTGGAAATCCTTCCTCCTTAGGAGACCTAAGTGATCTGAAAAAACCAGGCAGCACAAACACTGCACTAACAGTGGAAATATGAGACAATGAGCAACAAAAAGAATACTTAGTAGCTAAAAATTACATGGCCAAGGCAAAATCAAAACAGCTGAACTTTTTCGTTATCAAGGATGCCTTGTTGTGGGATGCATCCTGGTTTTTGCATTATTGGTCATGTAGGCAGACTCAAACGGGATATCCTGAATCTGAAATAACCTTTGCCTCCACACACACACACACACACAGATCAACCAGCCACCACTGAGCAATGCAGTTGTGTATGTGTTTATGGTGGTCCTGGATGAGCTTATTCTCCTCATGGTTTGCAGAAGACACACTTTTACTCGTATTATTGCTGTGTATATACACTAAATGATCTTTGCCTTTCATTAAATCATCAATACCATTAATCTACTGTGTTGGGGTGAGAATTTGGTACAACCACTAACAGCTTACGAGTAGACTACGATATCTGACTTTTTTTTTTGTAATTACATTTTGGTTTAGCAATTACCACTACTTTTTAATAGATTTAATGCAGCCGCAAAGGGTCACAAATGATGATTCATTGTGCGGTCCAAGTCCCGGATAAATGCAGAGGGTTGTGTCAGGAAGGGCATCCGACGTAAAACCTAAGCCAAATCAAACATGCGAATCACAAACAGGATTTCATACTGGATAAATTAGAGGCACGGGTTAACAACGACGCCGCAGGTGCTGTTGATCTGGCGTGCAAATTGGGCTACTGTTGGTCGATGGAGGAGGGAGAAGAGCGTGTGCATAGGCAGAGAGGAAAGGCAAGAAGTGTGGAACTGAAAGTAGGGACTTTGAATGTTGGCACTATGACAGGTAAGCTGAGCTGGTGGACATGATGCAGAGAAGGAAGATTAGATGTACTGTGTGTTCCTTGAACCAGGTGGAAAGGTAGCAAGGCTAGAAGCTTAGGAGAAGGGTTTAAGTTGTTCTACCATGGTGGGGAGATGGAAAGAAATGGGTAGAGTTATCCTGAAGGGAGGGTGAACGTCCTGAAGTGAACAGAGTGTCAGATAGGCTGATGAGTCTGAAGCTTGAGAGTTGGAAGGAATAATAATCAATGTTTTTAGTGGTTATGCCCCACAGGTAGGATGTGAGCTAGAAGAGAAGCAGAATTAGCTAGATGATTTGATGCAGCGTATCCCCAGAGTTGAAGAGTGGTAATTGAATTTTGCCAGGCTATAGCGACACATGTTGGTGAAGAACAGAGGTGATGAAGGCGGGTTTGGTATCCATGATAGGAACTGAAGGACAGATAATTGGTAGACTTTGCGAAAAGGATGGAAATGGCTGTTGTAAATACTTTCTTCCAGAAGAGGCGGGAACATAGGGTGACTTATAAGAGTGGAGGGAGGAGCACACAGGTGGACTACATCTTATGTAGACATTGGCAATTTGAAGAAGATTGATGACTGCAAGGTAGTGGTAGGTGAGAGTGTGAGACAGCATAGGATGAGTGGTCTGTAGGATGAAACTGATGGTGAGGAAGATAGAGAACAGAGGTGGAGCAAGGAGACGGAGTGGTGGGAAACTGAAAAAAGAAGAGTGTTGCAAGGTTTGGGAGGGAGTTGAGACTGAGCTCTTGTTGGCCAGGAGGTGCTCCCAGATGATTGGACTGATACAGCTGATATGATTAGGGAGACAGGTAGGAGGGTGCTTGGTGTGTCATCTGGAGTAAGTGAATAAGGAGACTTAGTGGTGGGGCAAAAGTCAGGAGCATACACAGAGAAAGAAGTTAGCTAAGAAGGGTGGGACACTGAGAGGACTGAGAGTAGACAGCAGTACCCTGGAGATGCAAGCGTGTGGTGAGAAGGTAGAGGTGTGAGGCCAAACAAAAGGGGCATATGATGACCTGTATGCTGGGATTGGACAGTGGGAGGAGAGAATGATTGGCAGTACAGGTTGGGGAGGGCAGAGATAGAGATGGAAAGGATGTGTGCAGCAGGTTAGAATTTGATTAAGGATGGATGAAATGTACTGACAGGTGCCAATTGTTAGGTGGTGCAGGACATGTATGAAGACACAATGAGACAGTGCTTGTTAGAGGAGTTCAAGGTGGAGGGTGGGACTTCCGTGAGGATCAGCTCTAAGCCTTCTTGTTGCTTTGGCGATGGAAGGCTGACAAGGATGTTGGTAGGAGATCTCCACGGGCTATGATGTTTGCAGATGACATTGTGATCTGCAGTAGAAGGCAAGAACACAGGTAGAGAAGGCTAAGAGAGGTGGAGATATGTGCTGGAGAAAGAGAGGAATGAAAGATTAGTGCATGGCAAGACAGAATACATGTGTGTAAATGAGAGGGCACAAGTGGAACAGTGAAGTTACAGGGAGTAAGTAAAAAGTGGGGCTTCCAAGTACTTAGGTCTCTACGGTCAAAAGCTTAGCGGAAGTGGAAAAAGGAGTGAAAGAAAGCGTGTGCAAGCAGAGTTTAGAATAGATTGGAGAAAAAGTGTCAGGTGTGATGTGTGATAAAAAGGTTTTTCAGCAAGAATGAAAGGAAAAGATGTACAAGACAGTAGTGAGACCAGCCATGTTGTATGGTTGGAGACAGTGCCAATGAGAAAAGACAGGAGCAGAACTGGAGGTTGCAGAGCTCAAAGATGTTGAGTTCTCTTTGGGGAGTGACGAGGATGGATAGGATCCAGGAATGAGCCATCAGAGGGACAGCTCATGTTAGATGTTTTGGAGATAAAGTCCAGAGGCCAAGCTGAGATGGTTTGGCCTCTGATCTCAGAGATGGGGACTAAATGGAGACCAGATGATTGGCTGTGGCGGCCTGAAGGAAAAGCTGAAGAGGAGGAAGAAGAAGACTTCTTGCAATAGATTTGGAGTCACATTTTGAAGATGATATTTCAAAACTGGATTAAGAGTGACAAAGGCTTTTGGGCAGTCATAAAATGCCAGACTGTCTCAGCTTTTGTCCTGAGCAAACACACACCATTTAACTAACTGTAATTATACCCAAAGGAGGCATGAGTTATAGAATATCCTACACAAGAGATATGAATAGCCTGATCTCATTGTCACGATTATTACATATTCAGTCCAATTAACATAAATTACCATTAACCTGATGAGGCTCTGAGGTGTGTCAGCAACAAAATTGGTGTGTGTGTCTATTATGTTTAAATATAAGGGAACTAGATGTCTGCATGTTGATATAAAATCATGCTTTTTAAAAAAAATTACGTGAAGACCTTGCCCACTGTTGTCCATGATCTCACGTGAACGTGCTCTTAATCAGGCCAGGAGAGATTATTTTTCTCTTATTATGTTAGTAAAGGTCAAACTCATATTATTTGTTTTGGGAACAGGCTGTAGAGCACCTAATATGGCTTTTATGAAAGCTGATCTGATACAAGTGCTATACAGTCTGACACAGACAGTACTCCTCACTAAGATGCACTAAGATGGCATAAGCGGAGCAGGGGGCCTTTCCTTGCTTATGCTGATCTGTTTTATGAGCCAGTTCAACACTTTGGATCATGTGTTCACCAGGCCGGAACATCCAGGAGCCTGTTTGAGTCAGCTGCCTACTGTCTTCAGCTGTGTGCTCTCTGCCTAATGCTGTGTGTGTGTGTCTCTGTCTGTGTGTGGTTATGTGTATTTAGCTGGCAGCAGAGGACATGTGTTGTATAAAGAAAGAATCACACTATTTAGAATAACACATCTACCACATGACCAGAAACAATTCACCTTCGATACTTCTCAAACTTTCTCTTTCTTCTTCCCATTTACTTTGTTGCTTTGTCTCAGTACTTCCTTCTTCTGTTTTTGCCCATTCATCCAGTATGATTTTGAGTTTTGTTTTACATGCTTGCTCTCGTGTTCCCAGCACCCTTGCAGTTTTCATTTGCTGATGAATTTAGTCAAATGTTCCCACAAAAAAAGACCACGCAGCCCTTTCCCTACTTGACTGAGTCTGACGCTAGAGGCTCCCAAGAGATTCTGGCCTTCACAATATTCATCTGGTAAGGCTTGCATTATTTAGAAGGGATAGTATATTTTCTGGTGTCTAATTTCCCCCACGTACATCAGGCATATGTTTCCATGTTCGGTTGAAGAGCGTGCTGCACCATAGTAAAAACTACAGCTCATGTACAGTATCTTCCACAGTAGACTCTAGATTGATATGTCTGAGTATAAAGAAACCAAAGCATATGTTTGAATATTAGTTAATGTGAGTATTGTTAAGCAATGCTTGCCACCAAAGGCAAAGAGAACTATAGTGTTGTTTTACTTCCATACATAAAATTAATTAGTCATTCCTAACTGCATTTATTATTCATAATAATACAATCTTACTTTATTATACACTGATATATTGGGGAAATTCACAATTACAATATATAAAATAAACGGGCATTTTGCTGTAAGTATCTGGTATATTGTATACAGCAAAATGTATAAAATATAGACAGGTTAACTTGGCACTTATTGGGCACTTATTTTAAGAATGCAATGTCTCAGTTGGACAATTTGTGCATGTTCCTACCCTGTTCTTATTCTCTGAAGGTTTTTAAATTAGTGCTATTAATGTTTTCTCTTACCTTCTGGATTTCAAATATTAATCAATTTAACATCAAATGTTTATGTTATGTATAATTATGCATAATATAACTAGCCATCATATGATATTTCATGTACACCATAGTTACAATGGGCATAACATCTTTGCTGCAACAATAATCTATACAGATTGTGGAAATCAGTAGAGGGATCAGTCTTAATCTATTAAAATCTTTATTCATAAACGTACACTAGCATGGCAGATTGATACCAATACTATCCCAGTGGATGTTGTGACAGTAAGCTCTCACAGGAGAAACATAATAAAGGCTGTGTTTACTCGCTGCAATGGAAGATCGTCAAGCTATTTGACTGCCAGTTTAATATTTAGTGAGCTGCATTGATCTCACTGCAAATTTAGATTCAGGGTTTTCATCTTGACAATCCCATAGTGATAATTTGGACACAGCTACTCTATGTAAAACTGTTAGTATTTCAGTGATCTTGATCATTTAATATCTTATAATCACAAAAGATTTTAATTGTTTATTTAATTGACCCTAAGATCTTTCGTGTTAATATGCTATTGCTTAGCCATTCATAACATGGGATTACATAGATCTAGTTATATGCACTTATAGAGTAAAATGGTGCAGTTAGAACATGCAGTAAAATGAATAAGGGTTCATTGTGCATCAGCAGCATCTATGTGTTTGTATTTTCGTGTCTGGAACAGAGTTTGTGCACAGTGTTTGTGTGTGCTGCAGAAGCATTGTCCTCCGGCCCTTGCCGTGCTCTCTGACTTTTGCCAAATGCCATGCTTACTATGACTGACAATGTCACTTTGTATTTACATCCATATTTGGTTAATACAGTTGGAGCACAGTTACTTGGCACAGAGCTATCCAATGAGATGGGTTCATGCACACAAATAAGGAATAGATCAGGAAAATGTGTGCTATACACTTTTTTGCTTTGTTTATTCGAAACATCAGTGAACGTTAGGTGCTCAGTTTGTTTCTTCTGCCGACATGTGTTCCCAAACTTTTATTCCCTATGACAGCAAAAGAAATTGTGCGCTTTATTATTAAGGACTGAGATGTTGCATGTACTTACCGCTTGCACTTGCAAAACAAAAAGCTTGCCAATGAAGATAAATGAAGAGCACTTTAAACAATGAAGAAAAAAAATTAAGTATACTGCAGATGAAAAGTTTGTTTCATGATGCAAACTACAGACCTCCATAAAATGGCAGGTTACAGAAAACTAAATAATACAAAATAAGCTGGAAGAATCATAGGACAATGTTTTGTGGACAGATGAGACAAAGATTAACCCCTACCAGAGTAATGGCGAGAGGAAATTATGGAGGACTGATCTTAAAACATGGTAACATGCAGGCAGCAGTAGGATTAATTCAGAAACATCTTAATGGCTCAAATGCAACCAAATTTACATTTCTGAATCGCTTACACACCTCTTATCAGACCCGTATATTTCAATAGTGAGGTTTACTTTCAAATAACTTTATCAAAATAGACGAGGTGCAGTTTTGTTGGTTTCTGAGGTTAAAAAGATATTATCAGGAACTGAAAAATGAATTGATTAACTCTTTCGTGGGAAGACTGCAAATCTGTGGTGATGTGTAATAAGTTTAAAAAGCTATTTATTTATTTATTTTTAAAATAATACTTTGAAATATTTATGTGTTTAAATAATACGTTGATTTTTTATTTCTAATCAAATATGTTTGAAATACAGTGGTAAACCAAATTATAACTGAAATCCATTACTGAATGTACTGCATAATCACAAACACTTATGACGTACAATTTACCCATATCACATTTCGTTTCTGGCTAACATACTTGTCCGTTATTATAGGCGTGAATATAAGATTTAAAAAAGACTGCAGATTTGCTCTGCTTGTTCGTGTAGTTGTTGGTGCCCTGCTTTCTTTAATATTAATAATTGTTCCATGTCTTAATTTTTTTTTACCCTTATATTTTAGGTGGTTTCAGAATATTATTAGACTAATGCAATATCTGATACCTTGCTTTCAAAATTACCTCAGTCCTTGCCCAACTGCAGCGACCCTCCAACCATGGGGCCAATGCCCTAACCATTATGCTACCGCGTTTCTGCAAGAAACTGAAGAACGCAAGCTGCAATTAGTACCCAGACATTACCACTATTACAATAATTGGAAATGGAACCACTACAATACTTTCTCAAACGAAGAATTTTCATTTCAAACACTCTTCGCAGTTTTAATAATAATAATAATAATAATAATAATAATAATAATAATAATTATTATTATTATTTTTATTATTATTATTATTAAAACCATTAAGATCTGATGGCAGCTAAGACGATTCCCTTTGAGATCCCGTGTGGAAACTTTCGAGACTGTTCAAATGTTTCTAATTTGTTATCAGCTGGTTCGGAATGAAAAGAAACTTGGCCTCGAAAGATGCTTGTGCAACATAGCAACATGATACGTTCGTGTATGTGTATATTAATGTCTGTATATCCTTCCATGCCGTGACATCATTTATGAATAGAGTAAGATGTCGTGCGATTAGATATTCTTTTAATCCGGTTTAAGGGTTGGAAATGCTTGCGGTTTTAGCCCAGGCAGAAGCATTAGGAACCATTAGCAGCGAGTGAACAGGGTGCATTCAACTCCAGACAACTCACTATATAATGCACAATACAAAGTCAAAGTTTAATATAGTTTAATATTTTTAATTCGAGAGGGAGTCTCGACTGTACACGTACATTTGAAAATAACTTTTCCTTGCATATATGAGTAACGTAAATATATGAATACGACAAATATCCAACCCGCATAATGTAAAATACAACCGTGTATGTTGTGTACTACGTAGGGAGTAGGACGAGTTCTGAGACGCACCAGAATGCCCCGCAGGCTTCAGAGGCGCTGCAGCGCGCATGCGCACCCGTTCACTACGCGCTCGGGCTCGTGAACAGCGCTGTACCTGCTTAAAGGCGCCGCTGAATAAAGTGCAGACTGGAGTTAAACTCGTAGGTGAAGTAGCCGAACCGTTTCACGAGACTCGTAGAAGTTGTATTACCGTGAACTCGTTATGAAGGACAGACGCGTTATTGTGAACATTAAGAAATGACAGTGGTTGACAGTGGTTAAAAATTATTGCTCAGAGAACAAACATCGTGCGCGTTATTAAGTAAGTATGAAAAACACTCCATATGTGTGTGACAGTGACTCTTCTGTGTTCTCGCAGACAATGAGGAGATTTTTTACAAGGAGCGAAGATGTATCGGCGAAATCGCGCATTTTGGTCAGCTGAAGTTTTCGCAGTTTAACCGGCTGCTGTGCTTGACGCGCGTCCTGTTCATCGACTGGGCTGGTGGAACGGCAGCCTAAAACCTGGATTTTTAGTCAACATGTCTAAAGTGATACAAAAGAAAACGCACTGGACTAACAGAGCGAACGAATGCTCCTTGTGCAAGAACGGTAACGGCGAGCTGAATGTGGAGCTGCGCGGCGGGGCAGAAAGCGGAGAGTTCACGTATGTCGGGGAAGTGCGGGAGGATGCCGTGGTTTACCAATACGGACAGCTGTCCGAGGGGGAATTACTGCTGGAAGTGGAGGGTTTGTCCATCTCTGGATTGCCCCTCTATGACGTTTTGGCTATGGTGAAGAACAGCAAAAGTCCCGTCCGGATGAAAACTGTCAAACAAGGTGAGTGGGATAAATGGGCAGCCGTCCCCGACAACATCCGCACATTGTTTGACGCTGTGCAGGTTAAACCCAGCAGTGAGCTGACCTCGACAACTCCAGCACGCACTGGCCTTTGGGCGGGGGAAGAGCCATGGTTAGGAGAGTTACTTTTCTTTGCCTTTGGGAGTCACTTTATGGGACAGTTTGTCTCTGTGCCGTGAGCGGAGCGGAGCAGCTTGAGCCGCGCGTATGTAAAGTAGGGCAGAGAGAGAGAGAAAGAGATCGCGGCTTGACGGGAAGCTGCTGTGACAGAATCTCAGGCCGAGCTGCTGTCGGCTAGCAGAAAAAGGTCCACTTCACTGGGCATTACAATGTACAATAGACTCTCTCTCTCTCTCTACACTGCTCCCTTGTCTCTCTCTTTTACTCAGCTCTTGGTAGACCGTAATTTAACCTCCTTTCACTCCAGGCCACATACTTGCGCTCTATAGCAGGTAGTTTTCCCATTTTAAGGGTTGCCTATAGGCTGAACACCGCGCCTCTGCCTGCAAGTGTGTGTGTGTGTGTGTGTGTGTGTGTGTGTGTGTGTGTGTGTGTTTATAAATACAACAGGGACCGTCAGTAAAGACAGCAGTGTAATGTTTGTGTACGTTTGACGCTTGAAAATGAATGACTACAAAGAGTTTTTCAGAAGTGTTGTCCCTTAAACAAAACCACACTGATGTAGACCTGTGCTGTTCTGACAGAGATGCAGCATCACACAACACATGTTACGTTTGGTGACCAGGCGTCTGTAATGGGCCTGAATTACAGCCTATGGACTGCTGAACACTTGTGAATGAACTGAGTATATGTGTGAAAAGTGAAAGTGAGTGATTATTTGTCATTGTGAACACAGCACATCACACAGTGAAATGTGACCTCTGCATTTGTCCCACCCGGGAAGGAGCAGCAGGCCGCTAACATGGGCAGCGCCTGGGGAGCAATGCTTGGGGACGGCATATTGATCATGAGTACCTTAGTGGTAACTTTACAGGTCTGAGATTCGAACCGGCGACCTTCTGATCACAGGGCAAATGCCCAGCCGTTACACCACAAATTGCCCCTATGTGTGGGTTATTACAGATTACAGATGAAGTCTACAAGTTTGTCCCTGTCTCTTTCTCGATCATATTGTACTGTCTCTTTTCGATTAGAGTTAATGTTTAAACTTTTAAATTAAAGTTCATGATTAACTTTATGATTAAAGTTAGCTGTGTGCAAGCGCACAGCTAGTCATGGCTGCCTGAAATCTGGTGACTGAAGTCACCAAGAGAACAAGTGGACACAACTTTAGGGGACAAACTGTTCCATATGTGTAAAGAAATGGTCTTGGATGTGGTCTTTTCATCCTGCATTCCAAGAGGACAGGTCCTGTCATTTGTTGGTCACGCACATTTCACGGTTACTGGTTCTCACATAGGTGCACTCAAACACACATAAAGATCTGCTCTTACACATATTTATATGGCCTTGAACAACTCTCTGTGTTTTTATCACTTGGAAAATCATTAACTGTGTTACGTAAGTGTGCCTACTGTTGCATTTAGTTCTACGCCTCAGTTAATCGCGTTTTGTCCAGAATCCAATACTGCGCCCTCACACATGCACACATAGTGTGCACACCTCTCTTTTGGGAGTAGTTGTTCCTCTCTCTAGTGTTCATGGCCCTAGTTTCAAACAAAGGGTTACTGAGCAACAGCAACCGTGTGTGTTCCCTCTCTCAGGGCAACACCTGAGCTCACCTGTTTATGTGTGTTTAATGGTGTTTGGAGAATGAGGTTGGGTTAGGAATGGCTCTGGCCAGGTGGATATCACCGACAGACATAAAGGGACAATGAAGAGAAATGCACTAGGTAGACAAAAATGGCAGATTATAGTCATTTTTAGTCTGAGAGTATGCCTTAAGAAAACACTTCCAACCTGGGTGTGTGTTTTAAAATGAGAGGCAGCGAGAGAGCTTTCCAGGCGTTGGAACAATGTAAATCTTGTTCTGATAATGGCTATCATGAGACTAGCTGGCCCATGCTGCCCGTGCTGTTTTCATCTGCAAAACTCCCCGGAGTCGCAGAGACAGCAAACACGCGTAGCAAAGGTGCAGTCAAGATCAAAAGCCCAGGCAAATAACCCTGTAGCCATGCGGAAACGGATCAGGCTCAAAGGTTGTTCCATGCAGGTGTTTCCTATTGTCGGAACCAGCCACGTGGAAGCCAGCTGAAAGTAAGACATGGTTTGGAGTAGATTTGAGGACAGGTGTCCAGGAACTTTTTGTTTAAGCCCTTTGTATTAAGCAAAATATATGCACTGTATTAAAATTATGTTAGATGACCTCTGGTCTGTTTTCATAATTTTATGTTAATATAAGAAAGGTCTGAATGTCCCATGGAAATATCCTGACAAACAGATTACACTGACAAGATAAAATGTCACTGTTGCATTTTTAGCTATACACTAGAACAGTTGCAGTGTGTTATTAATGCCTGCATAACTGTTTTTGGTAACTTTAAGTGATTATTTTCATTGTGAACACAGCACAGCACAAAGTGCACCACAACAAAATATGACCTCTGCATTTGAAGGAGCAGCAGGCCACTTTCGGCAGTGTCCGGCGAGCAGCGCTTGGGGATGGTACCTTGCTCATGAGTACTTCACTGATACCTTTACTGTTCCTTAACTCCCTAACAATTACACTACTAACTGCCCTACATTACCAACTTACCTCACATCTTATGTAAGGTTATACATAAGGTTGGCTAATGGCTCTGGGTGATATTAATTCGAGTGTGTTTTGCAGGTTTCTTCAACCTGTTTCAGAGAAGTTCAATACTGTAACCATGACATCGCTATATATTACACTGTCATTAGACTACATTGTACACTGAACACTAGAGAACAAATTTTGCAGTAAAAATGTGTTCCATTTCAAATTACCCTGCAAATATATCAGTGTAACTCATAATCATGCAAAACATCATACATCAGAGCCCAATAACCACCAGAATTTACCAGGAGAGTTTAGGGTACTGTGCATCTGGAGAAACACATTAGGCAGTCTTGCGCACAATTTAATATAATCACATTTTTAGACTGTTTGCATAGTGCATAGTCTTTAAAAAAAAAAATTTTAGAGGATGCAAGATCACAATTTTAATATCTCAGAAATGACAGGAGAACATTATGTGTGGGAGATGGCAGAGCTTTTAAGGTTTACTAATTTGACTGAGATAAATGTTTGCTTAAAGTTATTTCTTACATGAAATGGTGTAGTGACACCAATGTGAGCTATAATTCAGCCTCTGTCCATTAAGGTGGGTAAAAGGGGCATTTTGTGGAAGCGTCACTGTCCAAGGTTTGAAGAAGACTTAATCAACGAGGCAAACTAAGAGTAAAGGAAAGACAATGATAGGGAAGAGGTGAGATCAAAAGAGAGGGAGATAAGTAATAGGATGCATGGAGGTCAGGGTCCCTGCTAAGAGGGAGAAAAGCCAGACATTCCTGGGAAGCGGAGCCTCCTGGTACGCCTCAGTGCACCAGACGTCCTCATTCCCCCAAAACCCTGATTCAGCACCATCACCATTACCTCTCTCTCTCTCTCTCTCTCTCTCTCTCTCTCTCTCTCTCTATTTTGTTCTCTTTTCATATTACTACCTCCCTTACCTAAAAACCAGATCCAGAGCCTTACCTTAGAGCTTATACCTCATAATTATGTGATGCATGTGTTTTTCCTACATATCCTTTATAATAACAGTGTAACTAAGGCATAGAATATTGACCATGTATAACAGGTAACCTTATTTGTTGTTATTATAGTGTACCAAGGCCTGTGAAAACATGAAAAGTCAGAACATGTCAGATGATGTAAAAAAGGGACGCACTGGCCTGGTCTGAGTCCTGCACGGTTTGCTAAATTCCCGTCATAAACACAATATTCAAATCACCAGATTGGCAGACAATTACTAGACTGTACTGGACTCTGGCCCTCTTGAACTGTTTTTCATCACAGATGTGTGAGCTGTATGTCATTGTTTGCTCCACCGTTTTATGTATTTTGCTTTGTTTTGTTTATTTGGTCAAGATACTTTATCCCATAAACCAGCCCTGAGCTCTGACCCACTCCAAAGGAGCTACTTTTCTATAGTTTTTCCCTTAACCACACTGACCATGATGTATACTCAGGTTGCACTATAAACTTCAATTATGTGGGCCTTTTCTTTTTCACTCAGCTTTCTATGTATTCTCATTATCCTTAATCCTTACAGGTTTCCTGCCCGTTTTTATCTGTCCCTGTTTGCATAAAGCATTCAACCACATGTAAAAACTATACTAACCACCCACACTCTTACATTAATCCTCTTCACACACACAAACACACCCCCTTTTAATGGTGTGTGTCATGAGAGAAGGTAAATTAGACCTTGTGTGTGCGTGTGTGTGTGTGTGCGTGCACTCAGGTCGAGCACTGTTTGTCTGCTCCGTCTTTTATTACAGAAGCATTCCTCAGACTCACACATATCATTTTCTCTGGGTAGTCTCGCAGGTTCACTGCACCATGAGCTCCGACTCACAAGCCTAGATTTCTGCATTTAATGTTTTCAGCTGACAAAAAATGTACTAACACCCTGTGCGAAATCTGAGACTGAGAATATATAACATCTACAGCATTTAGCAGACACTCTTATCCAGAGCAACTTACCCAGTGTGGGTAACACCAGAGGTCAGATTTGAACCCACAACCTCTTGGTTCAAAGGCAAATGTCCTACCACTAGGCCACCAACACCCTATAATGTAGTGTATATTGCATAAATTCCCTAAACGATTGTCTAAATAGCATAATCTGAATTTATTATAAATTCAAGTTTTTTCCAGGTTGCTCACTAAGACCCTACGGCAAGCTACACTTCGTCTTAATCTAAATAAATTTAATAAGATTATAAGACTGAGGATAATAAATGTCTAAGTGCAGATCTTCTACTTTTTAGAACTTTTTAGAATTTAGTTAACTTTTCAAGAAATTCCATATAGGATTATGAATGACAGCACCTGATGTAATAATTATGCTCTGATGAGTGAAGTCAGACTCTAGCGTTTCTCTTTCATTTCTGTCATCCCTGTCATTTATCACATAGCAGGAGTCTTTCATTGTGTCCATTTTCCCATTGGCTTTTAATGCATGCTAGGTTGAGCATTGAAGCCTGTTCACTCAACAACATCCTGGTTCTCCTGTGTTTTATCATTTTTATCATTTCTCCTGTCTTTCATTTGATTTAGGACTGACACACACTTAAACACACCCAAACAATCATACAGTATTTACGAACATAGTATTGTTGTATTGTTAGTTTTCATTTTAGCATAAATAAGAAGATTTGATAAACTTTTCATGCATTAAATGACAGTGACAGAGTAAGGGTTTTAGTCAATAACCCATTTTCCAATTTCTCTTAATTTTATAGATTAAAAAAGTCTAGTCAGAAAACAGGACAAGAAATATATGTTCTTACTTTTGCAGAATGACTAGCTGTGTGCTTCCATGTCTTAACTGTTTGTGTGTGTTCATTGCACACCTGGCAACACCCAGCGCTCCTATCCTTTGCAACAGACACATTCTGAGTCAGACTTTTTGCTTCCTCTTGCCCAGTTGTAGCATTTATATTTTTGCTTAAGGGCAAATTAGGAACTTGGATCTTTCCCAGCAGTAGAATCAGCAGTAGAAATTGATTCTTTAGAAGAATATATCTACAAGAGTGGAAGTACAGGCAGTAGAGTCAGTCCTGCTGGCTGTTCCTCCCATTTAGGGTCAATGTTTTATAACTTCATAACCGTAATGTCCCTCTGCAGATTATTGCTGATTATTGGGATAAAGTATTCTAATTAGAGGGCTCAGAACCGGAGTTTGGGTGGAGTTTCGTTTGGGCAGGAAGTTTGGCTTTGTAATGTCAGTGGGGCAAGTGCTTCTGAACAATAGCTCAGCTCACTCATTTGAACAGTGGTTTACTTAGTGTGGAGCTTTAATGAACCTATAGAAACTTGGTCTGAAGTTTACATTTGACCTACTTGTTAATATACTTCGATTCTTTAGTGATTTGCTAATTCTAATGTACCTCAGCACTTTTGCTTTGACAGTCAGAAACTAGGTCTGCACCGATCCGATACGTGGATCAGATATCGGTCCGATAATGAAGCAAAAAGCTGGATCGGGTTTCGGTGGCATTGGGGCGATCTCTGTAGCTGATATTTAAGTTGTAGTTTTATCTATCTTTGCATATGCGCGCACACTCTATTTGTTATGCATCGGAAGCGTTACTGTGGTAAAGTTGGTTTATTGTTTGATATTCACGTTAATTCCTACATATTGATATGACAATGAGCAGAACAAGCAACACAACACACTACAACCTTATACAGTATATAAAACATATTTTTGCTGATAAATAATGAAAACGAACAGCGTTCTACTCACAATACAGCCGTTTACTCAAAAGTTGCCAACAACTGTAGCATTTCTTCATTTTCAATTAATCAGAAAATAATTTTTACGTTCTAAAATGTTAGAGAGTAAAAATATAGATGCATTATTTGTTATCAAATAATTTCATTCTATTTCCAGATGAATTCCAAATGGATAAAGAAGTGATTCGTAACATTATTTTTCTTTATAGTACTAAGCCATAGAATATCTCTACATAAAAACTCTGCAAGCCAATAAAACACGCTGTTCTTACTATTTTTAGTAGTTATGTCATTTCCAGCACTTTTATACTACATAAAGGTAAAAAATATTTTTTTTCAGAAATGGGCTAATTTCAAGACTATGTCAGCATTTAAACATAAAACTATGACAAATTGGAGTAGTACAGAATGTTCTGAACACAACATATGGCATGTATGGCTAACTTCTACACAAACACTATAATAAGCCTAAAAACAAAGGTATAAAATGTCCCAAGTTCTTTTTAGGGGTTGTAGAGGTTGGAAACATATCGGCTTGGTACTCGAGATCAGCCGATACCCAAAGCCTACGTATTGTTATTGGAAATGAAAAAGTTGGATCGGTGCATCCCTATCAGAAACCCCATTATGCTGGTACACCCACTGTCCTATAATCACAGCCTGCAAGAGGAGCCACCTAATGCTATTAATTAATTTGTTTATTTACACGTCCATAGTAGACTTGATTAGTTTATTTAATTATATTTTTTGCAATTGCAAAATATAGAATTGCTTTGTAATTTCCTTTTACATGGTCAGTCAGAGGGAGTTTGACTGACAGTTTGTTATGTAGGACCGACAGTTTGTTAAGGAGCAAGGGAATCAATATGGTAGTAGTTTACATAGTAGATTACGTAGTAGTGAGACACTAAAATATCTTATGTATGGTGGTTAAGTATTAACACATTAGCTGGACTTTCACAATTGACTGAGTTAATGCAAATCATGGTGTAAATGTTTTATCAGCCCTTAAACTACCCCTCTGTCACATTGTAACATTTTAAATACTATTTTATTTACTGCCTGCCATCACAACTGCTGTATAAATAATATTTGAACAGGAATGTGTAGTTCCTCAACTTGCTAGAAAAATCACACAATGCTGTGTGTAGGGTGTGAAGGTGACTTATTGTTTGTTAGTTAATAGTTTGTTAGTATAACACATGGCTCCACCGGGAGTATGTTAACCAGAGCTATACGAAATAAGCGCTATACCATAATGGATTAGAAATGACTGTCATACTGACATACTACTGTAATACTGTCTTTACCTTTATTGAGGTCAGATTGTATATCACTGTATAATACCAGAAACAGAACTACTGTTTGACGCTTTCAACATAATACACTTCCTAAGCACTGAGCAGCACGTCATTGGCCTTTCTCCAAACAGTTACTTCCCCACTACTAAACTCACCATAAACATCAGCTCTTAAAAGAATAAATCATCCACAATTACACATATTAATACTAATGACCAGTTAACATTTTGCAAATTATGCTAATTCTTTCCTGCCAAAAGGTCCTCAGTTTTATAGACTGTTAGCCATGTTAGTGTTTAGGGGTGAAGTGTTGCTTTCGACTGAAAAGCGAGGGATGAAGCAGATAAATGAGTGGAAATGGAGACGGGGCAGGCAGCCTCTGGCAGTACAGGCTTGGACTCAGATGTGGCGAGACAGCAGTGCTTCCACCGCAGAACACTAATGGAAGCAAAACAGCTGAAAATAACCCAAACCGTTATGCAAACGGAACAACGATGTCACGAAACCCGCGGCCACGCTCGGGATCGGTCGAGCGCACATTTTGAGTGCGGGGTCAGAAACTGGGATGAGCGAGGAAATGAAAACAAAAAAGTCTGAATTCTGGAAGATCTAGAATTATTTTCTAGGTCTGCTATCTTGAGCTTCAGTGCTTTGTTATTCTTCAAAACCTGACATTAGACAAACAATTACTAAACCAGTGTGAAATAATAAAATATATGGTGGAAAGATGGTATAATATATGGTAGTCTTGTATATTATCAAAACTAGATTCTTGCAACAAAAAAAAATAGCAAAGCCAAATAAAATTTTATGTTTTGGGCACTGATTTGAGTTAATTTTTTACTCTGCTTTGAATTTGGAATATCCTAAAATGAATTTGTGGTTATAGTGTTTGAGTGGAGAATTGTTACAGTTTGTCAATTAATGCTGAAAAGTGGGGTCACGGGGGGACCGGAGCCTGTCCCAGGAACTTACGGGCGCAATGCGGGTAACAACCCTGGGCATGCGCCAATACACCGCAGGCCACACACATTCACATCTTATGGGGCCAATTTAGAGTAGCCAATTAATTATATAGCATGTTTTTGGACTGTGGGAGGAAGCAGGAGCACCCGGAGAAAACCCACACAGACACGGGGAGAGCATACAAACTCCACATCGAACCCAGGACCTTCTCGCTGTGAGGCGGCAGCGCTAACCACTGCGCCACTGTGCCGCCCTTGATCACTTATATTTTCTGGAATTTAGCAATTGTTACTTGTTAATATTTGGTAAAACAATTTAATGGTTCTTATGTACCAGTGGAAATGTGACATTGTTCTGGCCTGAGCTTTTAGAACTTCATTCATTCATTCTAGAGGTTTATGCCATTTATTTGTTTGGCATTGCTAAACACAGTTTTAAAGATCACTAACCATAAACTTTTGGTCTATTTTAATTCCTAACTTTTAATCCTTACCTTGTAACAAAGCGGAGGGTTAAGGATGTGAAATTAAGCTAAAACCATTCATTATATGCCCTCATAAAACTAGCTGTACATTTAGTGAGTAAAGCCAATATTTTATCATCACATTCATTCAAGTAATCAGTAAATGAAATGTAAGTTGCTGACTAACTAAATATTTAATTTCCACGAATGAAAAGATGGACAGCCTTATGCTGACCAGAACATAATGGTCTCATAGCTGAGGTGTTTGGAGTGTGTCCAAAAGGAGCCAGTTCCTGCTAAGCACTTTGTGACTAACTTGCACTCTGAAGATCTAAGTGAGTAAAGTGTGGACTTGTGAGAGAACTTTGGCATTTAACTGATTTATGACGAGACTAAGGTCAACTCTGTTTTAATATGGTAAACTGTGTCTTGGCACAATTCACATTTTAAAAGCACATTTTCTAAATTAATCTTGAAGATTATATGTGAATCAGAAATAGAACTGTTCTGAAATAGCTCTTTTCAGATCTGAGCCTGACTTCAGCAAAGAGTCATAGCGCTAAGATCACCATTTGATGGAGAGAATATCACTTTGAACATGGTCGTCTTTACGTTACAGTGAGCTTCAACAATAGGACCTCTTCTGATGTTCTGAATTTGTTTTGTCTAAATCTATTTCTAGAACAAAAGCTCTATGGATCAAACATTTCTAGATGTTTTCCCACAGACTGTGCATGCACATACAGCCAACACATCAACTCTTTTGGCAATGATGCACATAAGAATATGCTAGAGTTTCATAATGGTAAATATGAGATGAGATTCTGGTAAAACAATTTACTAGGGATGCATCAGTATTGGTATCGGTACCGGTACCAATACCACCCCCGTGCAGTTACTCTTACTCGGAACAAAATTTTTCAATACCTACTACCAATACCACTTGTGGAAGATATGATGTAGTATTGTTCATCGCCACGCGGAGGCAGTTTAAATGCTACAACACTTGCTGTAAACTGTGTGGAGATAAAAAGGCCAGCCTTCTGGCGGTTCTTTAAAATAAATGATAATGACAGCAGCAAAGCAGACTAATATTAAAAAAATTAAATATTATTAAAAATTATTATTATTATAATAAATTATATATTAGATAAAAAAATTAGTATAATTTATTTGATAAAATTACAATAAGGCTCAAGTGTACTTTAATTTATATTTTGGTTTTTGAAAGTGTTTTTTGTTTGTTTAGAATACCGTATTTCCCTAACTATAGGCGGCGGCTTATATATCAATTTTACAAACCTGCGTATTGGGTGCGGCTTGCTTAAATGGGGCGGCCTATCTTAAAAAATAAAAACACATTCGCTAAAAGTATAATTCAGTGCACAAAAAAGACGACATACCTAAATGATTTGTTGAATTTAATTGTACTGTTTACTGCAGCAATGAACAGTTTGAAAAGCAACGCAAAACCAAGATAGATCAGTGACGTTCTGTCACTTAGTTGGCACTGTTGCATCCAGCCTCGTTGCTGCAATGTAAAAATTACACTTTTTCAGGCCTTTGCTACATTACATTACATCCTAGTATATAATACAGGCTAAGCAAAAACAAAATTTAACAGAAATAAAAGGAACAAAAGTTTATTGTTGGCTGGGAAAAGATAGGTTTTTAATATTCGTTTGAATGACTGGAGGGTGGGGATACTGCAATACAGCAATGTCAGTCATCTGTCTACACGTAAACTCTTCAGTATAAAATTAGCAACACTGAAATGCAAAAATTATTAGGCTTATCTTTTTTCAAATCGTTCAAAATCAGATTGGTAAACGTCATCGTCGCCGAACAACTCGATTGTAACCTGTGTTGCTTTGCTGTCGCTGATGTCGGACATGCGTTCGTCACCGGTATCGCTCTCGGATATTGCAGACGTTGCTTGTGCTGCTGGTAGGCTTAGGCATAGGCTCCGCCATATGTAACTCAAATAATTTGTTTAACAAGCTGTCAAAAAACGTTCTGGATGACTTTAAATTTGAGCCTACTTTGACACACATATCTTGATTTATTAGCCCTCCTTAAAGTCAGAAGTTGCAGTTCGCTTTGTTTATTGCATATATTGACTCACTGACTTTACATTGCGACTTATAGATGACTAATAACACGACTAATATACTGAAAACAAAGTTTTATTGTCCCAGCGATGACACAGTTGGGAACAGGGTACAACATGTGATTTCACGCGTTATGGCGTTCAGTTTCAACACAACACTTTGCTACAGATTGCCATAAAACACTACATTCTGGTTCATGGGTTCTAACTAAGCCTGGGTTTCTTTAAGAAACAATGCTCATCACAATAAAAGCATCATAAACCAAGACAATATGTTGCATAAGAGAGTGCATGATACATAAGCAGTAACACTTATCTATGTAAGATAGAGTAAATTTCAGTGATTATACACTTTGGATTTTTTTTTGCCTTAAAAATTGTGCAATGTACATGTGTTTAGTTCCTAAATATAGGCTGTTGTGTCTTTGTTGTGCCTAATGCCTAATGGATGTGTAATGCATAATAACTTCTCTTGTGTTGTTTGACATATGGATTTATTGAACCTAGCCTATGGTAAATGCTCTCATACAGTTTACTAATTTACTAATAAAAAGTCTTTTTTTCAACTTTTGTATTACACTGTGTAAAAACAATACAAAAACAATAACAGGTGCGCAGTGACGATATTTCTGTTTTATTTCTTCTCCACATAAGAAGCCTTTGTTTAATTTCTCTTAAATAAGTTTATAATTGATACAAATTGTAATTTATGATGTATATCTAAGAATGTTGTCCTTGCTATTGTTTTGCATTAATATCACAGCATGTGCAGTGTTTGAAAATTAAATGGTCATCTTATTGGAATGGATTGTTACATTAAATGGCCGTTTTTGCTAATTACTGATTAAATGACAAACTAACTTTTTTTCAGTTACAATATTTAGATTTTTCACTTTTGCATTTTGAACATGAATGATTATTTATCATAATAAACAGTACAGCACACAGTGCAGCATACCAAAATGCAACCTCTGCATTTAACCCATCTGTGTAGGAGCAGTGTTTAGCTGATGCGTGCTGCGCCTGGGAGCAGTGCTTGGGGACAGTACCTTGCTAATGGGCAGCATCCGTGGTACCTTTACCGATTCTGAATCTGCAAAGGTGACCCCTTTAGATCACACCAGTACCTCCCTAGACATTACAGTACCACTGCCCAAAGTCATGACAGACGTTGGACTTTGCACTGTAGTCTGTGGAATATGAAAAAATCTGTGCAGATTTTTGTGAATGTAATTAATAAGATCTGTGAAGTCTTAGTTTTTCTTCAGTCTTACTTTGAATATATTGTGAGTGCATTGAACCACAAGCCTGAATCTTCTTTAAAATGGAATTGTTCTGCCTACTGTATAGTTATAGCCCTAACTGCCACATGTGTAATGGTGTCACCTTTATTTGTCACATTGTAAAATAGTATCTTTCTAACTACAAACTCAGACTGCCAAAGGACTCTACTTGTGAGCAATGTGGGCATTTAAAGAAACTGCATCTTCACTGTTCCGAAGTCTGTAACAAAATCTGATGAATCATTATGACCAAACATTTCCATATTTCCTCCAGAGTCCACATCCCTATTGCAGAGACGTCTCTCTTTATCTCATCACTCGTTATGTGCCTCACTCATGACTTGACTCTGCTGTTAGACATTGCACTGTTTGTTCACTTAGTTTTTTCCCTTTTCTTTTGGACATAATCTCTAAGCAATGCTTTTTTTCCCCCCTACATGATATTTATAATATCTGTCTTGTAAAGACACAGCATTTGAGACTGTGTTGTTTGTGTTAATTGAGTTAAGTTTGTCATCTTTCTGCATGCTTACTCATTTGGGTGTGTTATACTTACTGACCTGTAACTCTAATTAACTTTAAGGAATAAAATACAATGAAGGCCTTTTCTGATATAAATTGTCATGCTGTTTTATTTGTATATATTTGTAATACAAGCTCATGATGAAATTATGGTTTTACATAAGATTGACAACCTTGACAATCCACATTTTCTAAATGGCTGCACGGCATGTGGAGAAGAGCTTGGAGCAAATAAGCTGCCATTGACTACATTTTAAATTATGCTTTAGGGACAAAATCATTTTGACATAGATCTAGGGTTTTGATATTTCAAGTTATGCTTTTACTTTCCTATTCCAGTTAGACGGTGTCATGGTATTATTAAGTCTGTTCTGGAAAAAATAGTGTATAGGAATGGAAATTGTATAAATGAACCTGAAAGCTAAAAAGAGTTTCATAATTTGGCATGGGATGTTTTACTGCTTTTTCCATTTGTGCTCATGACGTAACATCCATTTTTCACCTTTTCATGCTCTGCATTTCTCATCCTTTTTTAGTGCTATTGTTTTTTTAAGCTTTAGAACACATTTCCATGTAAGGTACTAAGGAGACAGAAGATTAGTAGTATAATATATTCAGTTCTTCTTCAAAAATAGAGAGCTTTGTTAAAACACCAGTGATTAAAATTGCATTGGATTTTTGGACGCATTGACAGGCAATTTTTGATGACGATCTGGCAGGACTGGGCAGTAAATGTGATTTATAAAGTAAGAGTTTCCATATGAACACTTTGAGAATTACTGGATGGAATAATACCTGTTTTGCTGACTTGTCTAATGAACAAGAGATAAGCCATAATACACAAAGGAATACCAGGGTGAAAATCTGAAAGTGTTTAAATGGCTTAGATCAACACAAAGGATGTAGTCTTCTCCAGTGTTGATTTAATTTGCTATTTTAGTGCATGGCTGAAATAGACTTTGTTGAGTCTGTGTGAATTGAGAGTGTCTGGAGCCTGACTTCAGTCAGTATAAGCAATGTGTTGTTTGGGACAAGGCCAGTGACATTCTCTTTTCATCTTATTTGCCTTCATCCTCGTGCTCACATCATCCATGTTTTGCACCATCCTTCCCGCTGATTCCTTAGCTCTCCTTCTCTCTCTCTGTCCTACTCACTCATTCAGGCGAGTTGATTGTTTAACAGGGCCGGGGGTTTTCTGGCTAAATTTAGCTTGGAGCAGATGTGTGTAGACCGGACTGTGTGTGGATGTGCGGATGTGTGAGTGTGTGAGAGTGAATGAGAAAGAAAGAGGAAAGGGAGGGAGTACATACATCGCCTGACTCCATGTCCCAGCATTCTCTTCTCTGACTCAGCAGCACAACGTCATAAAGAAAATGGGGTCAGACGTCCCCCAACTCTCTCTCTCTCTCTCTCTCTCTGTCACACGCACGCACGCACGCACACACACACTCAGAGCCCAGCTTGGAGCATGTGGACAGAAATGGCATTAACCCATAGTGACTTGCTGAATAAAGCAGTTGCACAGTGCTGCTGTTATAGCCGACTCAGTGAAGTTCAGACATGTAAAGAACAGACAGCTTCATGCAAAAAAGGTGCCGTTAGTTTGCAATTATTTATATGAGCATCACATCACCAACTGCACCAGTTCACATTACACGAACTGCTGTTAGTCTAAAAATGTTGGAACTTACTTGTTAACTCTAGGACAGTTCTATTAATTCACCAGGTGTCATGCTGCCGTCAGCAGGCCAGTTAGGTCTCTTATTGGTTTGTGGTCTCTTGTTTGCTTGTGTTCTGATGGCTGTATTATTTGTTGTCTGATACCTGGCAGGTCGTCTCTTTCAACATAAATCAGAAGATAGAACCAGAAGATATAATATACATGCATCAATTTTTTTATCCAAGGGTTTAATTATTACTGTAATTTCAAACCAAACTATGATATAGTTGTTCATATCAGTTTTGAGCAAATTTCATGTCATTGCTAGTCATTATATGTTTTCCATTTTATCAGCTTTATCGCAGTAGCTGTAGATGAGTCTGACAGTACCCCCTACTGGTGAAGGCCTGGCACTAAGAGACCACCTAACAATCCAGTGGTAGGCAATCCTGTATAGACCATGTGCTTGTTGTGACATGATGGAATTGAATCTGGAAATTACACCAGCAATTTGAATTCTGTGTACACAAGCACAAGTGCTCTGAAATGTGCTACTATGAGTGTAAAGGAGATAAGATCCCAGTTTTAAGTCTTGATTATCCTGGCTAGATTTTTTAAAACCTCGTAATGCCTCTAAGCACACACACATAGACACATAAAACCATTCTTTGTGTTGGATTTGGATTTGTCTTGCTTTTTAGTGTGCCCGTGTAACTGGAGAACACTGCTGTCTACACACCTGTTCGGATGGACAAGACATTTAGTAACTTTTGCATAAGTAAATGCTTTCTAAGAAAAGTGCAGGGAAAAGACTGTTCAAATAGTGGCACCATTCATCAGTGGAGTGTCTTCCAGAGGTTTTTGGGCCACTAAGCCCATACAGACTTCAGGCATAGCATCCGCCGTTGACTTCACCAAGCCCTCCTGCCAGGAACAAATCTACCTCTCCCAGGTGGTCCCTCATCTACACACTGGCTGGGCCCATACCTGCTGAGCTTCAGAAGGATTACCTGTTCTGTGTGGGTGGTGTAAAAGCTGGCATTAATTTTTTTTTTGAAACAATGATGGAATGATTAATGGAACGAAAGAGCTAACCCAAGTTCCAGTTATCAGCTTACTACATGTTGACATTGTAATGAGGAGCAAAGTAGCTGTTTAGAGAGCAAAAACCAAGAAAATCTTGCAAAATGTATCCTTGACCTCTTGGGTCACTGTATCTTTAATGGACAGTCAAGAAGATTAACATGGCAAATAAATCAACTCACATTTATCAAACATGACTGATAAATCAACTCACTCAGGCTTGCATTCCTACATGGAAAGAAACACTCAGTTTAAGTGTTGAAACCTTATTTTAAAGGGTCATATTTTTGCAGTAGGTTGTCTCAATTCAACTTCCTCCTCCTCCTCCTTCTCTGATGCCAACTGTGGCAGTAACCTTGGTTATAGCATGACCTGACTATGTGGGTCTATGTGTGTGTGTGTCCCTGCCTGTCTGTCTGTGTGTGTGCACGGTTGAGGGGGAAGGGGTGTTTGCGTGCATACTGTCCAGCTGTCTCCTTTACACCTCACAGATGAGGATGACCTCTGTACCCGTTGCAGCTGTCGCGGGAAGTCTGCCTCACATTAGTCCAGTTATCTCGGTACGAAGTGTGATCTCCTTTCTGTCTGACCTCAGACCAGATACTGGGAAAAGTTTTTGTTTCCATGTGTTGTGTGCTGTAAAGAGACCTGACCCCAGGGCAGACGCTGTGTAAAGCATATCACCTTATTCAGTGCAGTACAGTGAGACATTACAGATGGCCTTTGTTACTTTAGAATTTGTTTGCACCCTCCTAGTTACATTGATAACACACCCTAAGCCTGTATGATATTTCCAGTATATCATATTACTATTATATTCAAATGTATTTTTGTCACAAAGCAGCTTTAGATATTATATTAAATAGGAAGGAACCTTGAGTTGAACCAAGACTCAAAAGGGGACCCAATCATCCTTATGGCGACACTAAATTAAGCTGTTGCATATAAAATAATAGGTTGTAGGTTTAAATCCAGATCTATCCTATTACTACTTGTGGGTCCCAGAGCAAGACCCTGAACCCCAGGTTGCTCCAGGGAAACAGAAATGGAAGTCACTCTGAATAAGAGCATCTGCTAAATGCTGTAAATGTGAATGCAAATGTAACGTGTGTATGTAGATGTGTGAGTGTGTGTAAAACAAAGAATCTATTATTTAAATTAGCATTTTAGGTTCAAGATGAAAAGGTTGGTTCCACATGAAAAGACTCCTGTAGAGCCCAAGTGATTGTGCTATGTGACACATCCAGACAGGGTAGCTGTTTTGCTACATATGGACAATTACATTGAATTTATAATGTTTTAATTGCATTGTTATGTCATTCTTGCGAATTTCTTAATTATGTTCACACCCAGTGCATGTTTTATGCAATATTGGTGCAATGTAGTCATGATCTTGAGATAGTGATTAGAAATGATGTTATGCATCCCAATCCTATGATGGCACACATGATGCGGCTTCTTTCAAGGTGCTTCTAAATCAACAATATCTCCATAAGGATGGTAACAGAACCTCTGGTTTTGATTGTTTACGTACAGAAAAAGATTCAGAGCTGCTGCTTTTGTCCTGGCCTATTATTAAGTGCCCTTTGCCATTATCCTTTAATCATGATGTCATGTTCTCTGTCCTCTCATGGTCCTTTTCACACAGCATTTGGCACCTGCCGGCATGTGTTTGGCACATAACTCTGTGCCAGGGTGCATACTATTCATTGGGCCCAATAAGTTATCCCTGCTCAGTATCAGTGGTCACAAACCGGGCCTATAACACACTCGCAAACTCTTATTAACAGAAACTGTTATTATGCATTAAAATGTTCATGTACACATGGAGAAAGATTCTTACTCATGCAACAATATTAAAGGCCATGCATTTCTTACTGGAAGAGCTGCAGTATAGATAGTATAGCTATAGTGCTTCATTTTGTCAGCTCTAATATTTTATACTTTTGGTAATTCAGAAATCCAGTTTCCTTTTGCTAAAATGATCATAATAGGACATAGAGTTATGTGCACAAATGCTTCAAAGCCAGCTACAGATTCATATTTTCAGGTTAGTTTATACCCTACATATTTAAAAGACTTAGCAGCTTTTATTCCATTACGCCCTGTGCAACATGTTATGGTCAGACTGAGAGAGAGCTAATGTTGCATTATGTGTAGTGTAATTATATGACCAAACATTTCAGCACTGTAGTGTAATGGTTAGGGAGTTGGCCCTGCGATCAAAAGTTCCTGTACCGGTACAGGTACCATGAGCAAGGTCCCCAAGCACTGCTCCCTGGGCACTGCCCACTGCTCCTTTACGGAGGGGTCACATTTTGCAGAGGTCACATTTTCGTTGTGGTGCACTGTGTGCTGTGCTGTATTCACAATGACAAATAATCACTCACTTATGTTTACTTTTAGGAAACTACGGATGGGACAGATTAGTTCATTTATATAATACATATCAGCTTATAGGTTTTATATATATATCAGCTTGTAAGTAATATCAAACACATAAATTATTTACAGAATCATTGATTTAGAGTGTACATGATAGTGCCTATGTCCTTTTTAGGAAATCTTATATGATAAATCCTTTAGAATATGTCAACAGATAGAATGTTGTAATTGGTGAGCTGCCCAGCAGGTGGCAGCAGACTCGGTGAGCGCCTCAGCCTGCATGCGATTGGCTGGCTGGAGTGGGTTGCCATGGTGACCAGGCCAAAGGAAGCAGAATAGGTCCATGGAGCAGTGAAGCACAGAGGGCAGCATCGAGCTATGTAAACACACACACTCTCTCACACACACATGCTCGCAAACACACACAAAGGCCAGCATTGAGCCAGCAGACATGATCAGACTCCCAATCAGTGGACACACACACACACACAGACAAAACACAACCCTCACTATTCCAGCCAAGCTCCATCTCGGAAACGGTTGTTTACCAAGAAATCTTAAAGCGATAACTGCACATTTTCACCTGGGCTCGTCCCAGTACTAATGGCTGTGCTGCATCCACACTCTGGGTGCTGCTTTTTGGATATCACATGAAAAATGAGCTACATTTCAATGCCGGCGTCTGTTCTGCTGCTTGTTTTGGTCCATTGTAGTCATTGTGAAGGATGGAATGTATGTATATTTGGCTTTCACTTGCCCTACAGAATTATAGGAGCCTTGATGACATAAGGACATAATCCTCCGTGTTGTAATGCTTTATAGAGGTCGCTGTGAGGGTTGTGAGCAAACACCAACAAAACTGACCATATGAATCACAGCATATCCACATCGTGTGTTACAGGATTTATGTCAGAGCACCAGTAGATGTAGGGCTTTTTCACTTTCTTCAGTGTGGAAACACACACACACACACACCAAAGCTGAACTCTCATCAACATTTGAATAATTTACCATAATAGACCCTGGGCTACAAGAGCATGTGACTATGTTTTGAGAAACTCACTCTCTCTCTCTCTCACACACACACACACACACACACACACAAGCATGTTAAGTGTGTACATGTGAGGATAATTGTGTATAAAATACATAACCATATTTTTGAGAATTAAATATCCTTTTTTCATAGATATAATTACAGTTGAGATGCAGATTTCTGGCAAGGCTGTGTGTTTGTGAGATGTAGAGGTGATGTGTGTGTGTGTGTGTGTGTGCAGGCCTTCAGAAACTCAATTGAGGTTAGAATGTATAACTAGATTTGAGGTTATGTAATGTTTTCCGGAGGCCTACAGAGTGGGCAGTGTGCATGTGTGTGTGTGTCTTTAATTCTCTGTTATTTGGGTTAAACCCGCCTTTTTCCCCCTCCTCTTCTGGACACCTCTCTGTTCAACTGTCTCGTGTCTCTCACTGACTCTGATGCACTGCCTCGCTGTGTCTTTAGATGTTTCATTCAGAAACTGGCTATGTGGCCTATTAATATTTTTATGCTGTAGTGTGACACATGAGATATAAGTCTCCCCTAAAGCACTTCATAAATGCTCGCTTTAACTCTTTGATACATTTCGTCAAACCACTACAATAACTCTAGTTCCTGCAACATGTCAGCCTGAAATATTCACCGACCGAACCAATTGAATCTGTCTGCATAGCCTACATCTTCTAATGGGGTAGTTGGTAGTGTAACGGTTAGTGCATTCATCCCATGATCGGAAAGTTGCCAGTTCGAATCCTGAAATATACCACTGAGGACTCGTGAGCGAGGTCCCATCCCTAAGTACGGCATCCTGGGTGTTGCCCATGTCAACAGCCCACTGCTCCTTCACAGATGGATCAAATACAGAGGTCACATTTCATTGTGGTGCGCTGTGCTGTGGTGTGTTCACAATGACAAATAATCACTCACTTAATGTTGAGAACAAACTCAATTTAGAGCTTCATTTCTTCTGCTTTCTTCAGGCTCAGCACAAAAACACATCTCACCTACAGTATAGGCTATACATAACAGACACACACACTCAGGAGAAGGGGTCTTTACGGGCTGGCAAGTGCCTGTGATGTGTGTATGTACATTTTTTTCTTTTTGTGCCTGTAAGAGGGAAAGAGACCGAAGAAAGCAAGAGAGGAGCCAAAAGTAAGTCTCATTTCAGCAGCTTAAAAAGGATGAGTTTAGACTTGATGTTGGCTAAACAGTAATTTACTGCAGCCCATATAATACTGTGATACATCGAGTATATTCACTACATCTCCAACTCCTAAACTCCCTTATTGTTCATGGTATTCCTTCCTTTGAAAAGTTGGTGTTTTAAACGACTGAACAATATCATGGTGGGACTCTTGCTGTTTTGGACATGTTCATGTCAGCAACAGAAACACTGTGATGCTTGAAAGATTTCTGCGATTCAGTGAAATGTCTGTGTCAGGACTGATTCTTCAGTACAGATTCTTCGGACAACCAGGTCAGATAGACTTAAATGTAGGATTATGTGTTTGTATGTATACACATCTGAATAAATAAGAATCCAGGCTTTGTGGGCTTGGTAAGAACGTTCAGCTCACATTATCTGTTATCAAGTGAATGCATCCTAATACATTTCATACTGGAATCATGACAGCACCGTTTGTCTGTGCAAACCTTTGCATCCTCCCTGGACACAGGAACCTCGTATTATAGTAATCATTAGCTTGTAGGTGGGGTTTTACTATATAATGCATATTGCGCTTTTTGAACATGAATGCCATTTTTGTTTATGCCATTTTTATGCATTTTGGATTTGAATTGTATTGAGAGCCTCACAGTGTTGGGAAAGCTACTTTGGAAATGTAATGCGTTACAATTACAAGTTACCCTATCTAAAATGTAGTAGTAGTGTAACTATTTCAATTACTTTAACAAAGTAATGTAACTAATTACATTTGATTACTTTTGGATTACTCTTCTACATTTTGAATGAATTTTCTCAACTGTCAACCATTTTCAGTTTTTGAAATCTGTTTAACCTTACATCATTACTCAACACTGACTGCTGTCAAAATCCTTTTAAACTCTCTCAACACAGCCACAGCCGTGTCGGACTTCAACACCTCAACACCGCTTTACTGTGAGATCAGGCTGATCTTTCAATACCTATGCCTGCTAAATCAAATATTTGACATTCAACATTTGGTGAACATCTCTGAATAGGCAGTTGTCCATTCATGTGGGATTGATTGTACATATAGCGTCTGCTCACTACAGCTCATTTTTATTTCCTGCAGTGGGCTAGGCCTACATTGTAGTTCCTATCTGGCATTGCAAGCCTCCTTGCAACTGCAGCTCAGACCGCTTGTAGGCTGTAGATCCAGCAGGAAGTGGGTGTTGCAAATTTAAACATGATAAGAAAACCAATTAGACATATCGGAATAGTATCAGACTTTCAGCTGTAAATGGAGGATGTTGTGCACAAGAAAAAATGGCAAAACAATAATATTATTAAACATATAGCCAATGTTTCTGCAGAAGACATTGAGATGTAACTGAAATTGTAATCCTGAATATTTCCTGAAAGTAACTGTAATTTAATTACGCATTTAATTACATACAGTAATGTAGCTGATTACTGTTACTTTTATTTTGTAATTAAATTGCGTAATTTTGTTACGTGTAACTCGTTACTCCCCAACACTGGAGCCTCATTTGGACCGTGTTATATTCGTTCATTCGTTATCCAAACCGTTTAAACCCAGCCAAGGTCATGGTGTCCAAATAACATAGTAGGTTGTTAATCAACAAGCCGCCACAGCTACACAGCATCGTAAATATCATTCAATTTGTGTTTTTACCACATTGGTAAAGGTTTGTTCTAACACCGCTAGATATTACAAAACTGGCAACATTATTTTAATCAAAACAATTTTATTTTTACATGATGCAAGGTCAATGGGAACGACCTGAGAGGTGTTTAGAGATTTACATTTTGCTGTCTTCAGTGACATCGGTCCAACATTGTGATAATGATGAACAAACAGTATATTTTCCACACTTCCTGCCGGAAGCCCATGCTGCACAGCCGTTGTTTGTCAAGACAGCATGTGCCATGCTTGCACACACAGACTCCCTGCTCACTGCACACCGTGTGAGACGTGTGCGGAGGCATGCAAGGAACCATGGGACGCGTTACATAATTGATCAGCTGATTGATTCGTGAGGACACCTGGGTTGCCTCCCTCAAGCTCTAACAGGAAGCGGGAGCTACGTGAGCTGCGGCTGCTGTTATGTTTCACAGTACTAGGGTACCAAACGTCTGCTAGAAAAGTGTGTCATTCAGGAAGATGCTCAGAATGCTACCAGAAATAGAGGTTTAGAGGTTTTTGAGGAAAGTGAAGAAAATACATTAAATATTTTGTTGTGCTCTGCTTTGAACGTGACCTCATCCTGACAGCATTCATTCAATTCCTCTTTTTTCCTGCTGGTTCTAAATATTGTTTACAAACACCAAGCTCCAACACACAGAATATTGTTGAGTTCTATTTTCAACCCGTATGCTGTCTTCTCTCCTCCTCCTCCTGACTAGAACAATCAAAGCATATGCTCGTACTCCAGTAGTGGACGCAACGGCCACAGACGCCACACACATTTTCCCATTTACTCCTTCGCTTTTTCCTCCTCTCCTTTTTTCTCATTTCCCTTTTCTCCAGAGTGCCCAGTGGGGACCGCAGAGCCGGTTGTCAGCTGCAGGCGGTTGCTAGGTAACAGTTACCTGACTGTGGTTAGCCGCTGCTGACTGACACACATACAAACCGGATGCAAACCGAGTGAAGAATAAGGAATTAAGAGAGAAGCCAAGATGTACAGCTTTGTGGCTGTTGGAGGTGTAACGTTTAAATGTAGTAAGGTAGTATGCCGGTTTGGCAGAGGAGCACAGAAAATCATTTGCTGTGTTGCTTAAAGTGGTTGAATGGAAGAGAGTCAACGTTCTCTTCCCAAATCTCTTGGGTGGAGGGAGCAAAGAAGTGTCCCCGCCATTCCATAAATCTGTAGTAGCTTTGTCACCAAATGTACCTTTACAGTATTGATCGTAAGACTGTCCCAAAGCATCTTTAAACCTTAACCTGCTTTATTTATTATCATTGTAGTTTTGTGTCCCTATGTTGTCATTAATTCAGACACACTGGAAACGTTTTGTTTAAAACAATAATTAAGCATTATCAACAATAGTACAAAGAAAAATGTCTAGACATAGTCATTTAACTTGAGATTATTTTACATTCAAGCGTTTTAACCGGGTTGACATCGCGACCAAAAATGTAATTGCAGAATCCAAAATGAAAATGTCAGAATTCACAGTTGAAAAATCACGAGTGGGATAATGAGTGAGAGTGTGCAATTTAGATTTAGTCAAGTGCGTAAAGATGTGGATCTATATGTAGCATAAAATTTGTCTAAAGTTATAGCTTCTTTAATACAAGCCTAACAGATTCACATGGTGAGGGCCGTGCCCCTTCTCTCATACACTGTACAGAGATGTGCTGCCTCATCCTGTACCTGTTTGCTTTCCATATTGAAAATAAAGCTAAAATGTACTAATGCAGTTACTGTTTGACAGTTAGCATTTTAGTTAGTTCTGTAATGAGCAAGTCCTCACATAAATGTGTGTAGTATAAATGTTGAATGTGTCAAAAAATCTCTTGATGGTAAGCCTATAACAAAGCATCACTCGAATTATAAACCCAGTGGCTAACCTACCATCAGAATTGATTCTTTCTGCCTACGTCTCCTAATGTTGAGAACAAACTCACTTTAGAGCTCCATTTGTTTTGCTCTCTTCAGGCTCTTTCCTTGTTTCCTCCAGATACAAAAGCACATCTCACCTACAGTTTATACATCACCAGTGTTGGGAAGGTTACTTTTAAATGTATTCCACTACAGAATACAGAATACATGTCCTAAAATGTAATTTGTAACATGTTCTGTTAGATTACTCAATGTAAGTAACATATTCTGAATACTTTAGATTACTTCCACATTGTTCTGTGGCAATCACACCATGCACGGTCATGTTCCATATTCCGCTCTCTTTATTTGTTTAATATGAAGTGTTATCTGGATTTCATAGACAGAAATGCCTTTCTGCCCTGGCTCTGTCGTGCTGGCTTCAGCTCTGACTCCTCCACTGTGTGACTGCGGCAACTTGCGTTAAATGGACGTTTACATTAGAATCTTTGGTTGTTCTGAATGGCTTCTGGTACTGACTGGAATTGCAGAAATTTATTAGAGAAAGGATAAACATGTGAAACAGAAAAATACTGTCATGTAATCCATTATTTTTAACAATGTAACTGTATTCCGATTACCATCTACAACGTATTTAAACTGTAACTGTAACTGAATACAGTTACCCATAATTTGTAATCTGATTACGTAACGTCAGTACATGTATTCCGTTACTTCCCAACAATGTACATCACACGCACACTCACTCACTCACTCACTCACTCAGGAAAGTGGTCTTGATGGGCTGGCAAGTGTGACGTGTGAATGTATTTTTTCTTTTTGTGTCTGTAAGAGGGAAAAAGAAAGAAGAAACAAAAGTAAGTCTTATGCCGGCAGGTTAAAAAGGAACGATTTATACTTGATGTTGACAAAACAGTCATTTACTGCGGGCCATATAATATCATGATACAAGTCTATTCACTACATCTCCAAGACCTAAACACGCGTATTGTCCATGGTATTCCTCCCTTTGATGTTTGAAACTGACCGAACAAAACGGTCATGGTGGGACTGGCTATTTCAGTTTCCCCTAGCACTGAATACAAGTGGTGAAGCCATTTTTTGCAAGGCGGCAAAGCCCGTTTTAAAGGTGTTCTCAAAAGATGATCTAGTTTTTTGTAAGTGCTCTAAGGCAGTACGGGCAAAACACATCAACTAATGTGAGCTAACATCTGAGGAGTCGATTAAACCCTTTTAATTCACTAATCATCTGATTAAAACTGTGAGCCTACCCGGAACCCCCGCTGAATGAATTTTCCAGCATCATTTTACTTTAAATATAGCGAGTAGTTTCCATCGTGGTGCACTGAACGTTGCTATAAAATGTGAGTGTGTGTGTGCATGCATGTATGGTTGTTTGTATATGTGTGGACCGTATATGGCATATATCAGTGGATGATTTAGGGGGTAATGGAGGATACTGATTAATGTATTGATTCTGTGTGTATGTGTGTGTGCTTGTAGGGCATAAACTGAATAAGGACCTGAGGCACTACCTAAGCCTTCGGTTTCAGAAGTCCTCACCAGACTACAATCTTCAGCAGACCATCAGAGACAACTTATACCGCCATGCTGTGCCTTGTGAGTGCCAACTGACTTCTATTCTACACTCCTAATTGCACAGACACACACACACACAAATCCGCCTTGCCACATGCACAGTCTGGTTTATTTCTCATGTGCTCCCATGGGACATCCTGGGTCTTATTATTTAGCCAAAGAAAATATTAGTTATTGCAGATGCTGCAGCACCATCATAAGCACTACATTTCATTATAGGGCTTCATGGCATGAATATACATCATAAAATGCCCAAGATAATATTGTTATTGCATGGTGTTTATAACTCAGCTGTATTCTTAATGTATTTATAAATCTATTCTTAATCCCAAGTCATTAATTCCTATTTTGACTAGTGTGTAAAGCCACCCTGCAGCTGAGTATGAAATGGACATTTTTTCCAACTTTCTTTCATTTTTAATCAAGTTGGGTCTGTGTTTTACATCATAACCTCTAATGGTGGAGGACTTTGCTGTGCTCAGTCACTTTTGGGCGTACCATAATCCCTCAGGTTGCGTTCCGTACGGCCAGGGCCATACAATGAGAAACCAGAAAGGTGTTTTATACACTGCCCAAAGTTTCCGTAGCCACTGCAGTGCTATGCACGAGCTCCCAAAGATAAGGCATGCAGGAACTATTCTGGAGGATGAGCCATCAGGAAAGATATATTCAGTCTGTATATTCATGTTTGTTTGTTAAATTACAATTAATTTTGTTTTAAAATTAATATAGTTTTAATATTTTTTGTCCTTATAACTGCTAGTCAGACTCATGATTAAAGCCATTAAGTCATCTCTATGCGACCTTACATTTCCATGAAATAAGTGTTTAAGAAAATGTTTACCGTGGAGTCTGGGCTTAATCTACATTTCTTGATGTCAGTGTGTGTGTTGCATGTTGGGCTTGTTAAAAACCTAATTATTTTGTTTCTCACAACACCCTCTGTTGTGGATCTTTTGCTCCCAAGGGACTTAACTTTCAAACCAAGGCCAGTATGACACTGGTCTTGAATTCAGTATGGGTAGTGAGTGGGAATGTGTCTTAATTTGTTACAGGTAAAAGTGTGTTGGAGATGCTCTTCTTTCATGACAAATTTGGCCAAACTGATCACACAGCCGAAACTATTTTTGGTCAACCTCCCCTGAACAGAAAAAAGCCACCTTACTCCAGGAGTAAAACATTTCTCTTCATCTCTCAGTTGAGCACTGTTGGACAGATTTCTGAAAAATTCTGCCTCAAACTCTGCAGATTAGTTTCCTGAGTGCAAGTGAAAGTTTTATTAATAAACAAGCTTTCAAGTACGAATATATACATCTTTGAAAACATAGCCTACAGATTGCTCCAGGTTGAAAGCTTGTACAGTGCAGGTAAATGAAGACACTCCTTAGAGAAAAACAAAACTTATCCTATGGGCAGTTGGTAGCGTAATGGTTAGGGAGTTGGCCCTGTGAACGGAAGGTTGCTGGTTTATGTCCCGGACTGGTAAAAGGTACTTCTGAGGTGCTCAAAAGAAAGGAACTGTCCCAAGAACTGCTCCCCATGTGCATTAAATGCTAGAATACAAGCTGGTGTTCTATGAGTAAAATTCTAATCTATAGACCAAGAGGTTGTAGGTTCAAACCCCACTCTGTCCTACCACCAGAACTACCACCGTTGGATTCCTGAGCAATCCCTTAACCCCGAGTTGCTCCAGGGAGACCAGCCATGTAATTAGGAAATAGAAGTTGCCCTGGAAAGAGTGTCTGGTAAATGTAAATGAATGGAATTTACTGTTTATATTTGCTATAGTGGTCCTGTGGAATGTGTTTCTCTGTTGAATGTCGCTTTAATTGTCATTCAGCAGCACTAGTGCCATCACACCATATGCGAGGTTGTGTGTCTCTTCATACATTTTTAGAGCCAGTGGAATTCATTACAGCAATGCATGACAGTCAGACCATACCTGACTCCTGCTGTTTGTGTAAACACTCCCGTCTTTGGTAGTTCTCACAGCATAATGTAACATCACATTAAAAATGATATCCCTTGTGTCGGCTTGACATATTTAGAAACCACACTCTGCTTCTAAAACACAAAAACATTGAAGAACAACAGTGAAACTAAAGTCATGACACACAAACACAATATGCAGGCTTACTTCTTCCTTAATGCCATTTAACAAATGTTCTATACATTTACATCCATACATTTAGAAACATAAAAAAGTTTGGAATTTTATCAAATGATTTTGGGATGTAAACATGGAAGAGGAGCTTCACTCAATACTTTGGGATGTGGGACCCTGTAAATTGCTGAAGGTTTGAGAGGAATAAGGACATAGGAGGGGGATAACATTGACCGGAGACATATTTTTTGTATCTTACGGTATTAGGGACCTAAGGGATCTTCCTAAGTGCTTTGCATAGCTCTGAAGGTGCTTAAATAGAGGTGTAGCGGGATTGGGAAGTGATGTGAGTTAGCACCAGTGGTCAGAAGACCAGCAACACTGTAGATAAGATGGAGGGTGTGACAGTTAGAGGCCTGAGGCTGATTGGAGGATGTTTGCTGGATTATAGCAGGGAGTGTTGTCCCAGCAGAAGAAATACAAAAGGGTGGTTACTTCCTCTCTAGGACGTCATTAAGGGTTTTTCTTTTCTTGCAAATGGATTACGGCTACTGGTCACTTTACTAATAAACCAAAATAATTTGTAGTTAACTGTTTTCGGGTTTATACAGCTTCTTGGTAACAGTTCCTTCCATCCCTTATATGCAATTGTCCTTTCAGTGGCCTAATTATTTAATGATATTATGAGGAGAATAAAGTATATACTGGAGGGCAGTTATTGGATTCCCTATAGTATGAATGTTCTTACCACAGGTTTTTTGAATCCTTTTGAAAGATTTCTACATTGCTGTGTATGGATCCAGCATTTACTCTGGTAACTAGTAGAAGGCGACTACTTATCCCTTTTGCTTTTGTTTTCTGGCTTTCTGAACAGAGGTGGGATTTTAATGAACTTTACCAGACTCAAGTTGCTCAGCACCCCATCTGTGCTGTGACTTGTATGTGGTTACAGGCACAGGACACGGCCCATGTGTTTTTTTCTTAGTCATTTTAGTTTTCCTGCCATTGTAGTGTTTCCTGCTGTTCTTGACCTCTGTGCTGAAATGTCAACAGTGCAGTGTTTCTAACGGTGTATACACACCAAAGTAAAGGAATAATTGGGATGAGCCATGTTAACTGATTACAGTTTGTTTTTTTTGTTAGACACTTTGACGTTTTTAATGGAGTGTCCTTTAAATACTCAATAAACTCCCAAACAGTGCTTAGTCTTGTTGTTAGTCTTTATTGGCTCTTTACATGTTCCAGGCACCAAAACAGCAACCGTCTTCTAAAAACGTGATTAAAAATCCTGCGAGTGAATCCTGTGAGTGTATAATCAACTATATAATATATAATGCTGTCTGCAACATGCTATCTTGCTTTGCTTTTGATCTGACCCATTATGTACTATGCTGTGAAGTAACTGCTTTAAAGGTAGAATTGAAAAAGTATGATAAAGTCCACATTAAATTATTGTCCAGAAAAATTATATACATACCTTTAGTATGCAGGGAGCCATCTTGCTAAATTAGATATTTATTTACCACACTGCTGCTCTTCACCCCCATCCATCCCTTTCTCTGTCTCTCTCTCTTTCTCTCCCCCTTTCTCCCTTGGTGCCATGTGACGGGTAAATCCGGTGAACTGGTCCAATCCCCTGGATGTTTGGGATTATGATGATTTGCTGAATCTCTGAATCTGATGTATTGGAAATGGAATTCCTCTGGGGTCATGTGATGAGCGTTTAAACTTACCGATGTAGAGAGAAAGAGAAAGAGGGAGTAGGAAAGGGTGAGAGAGAATGTCATTTCTTAAAAAATCTCAGTCTTTTGATCCCCTGGAATTGAGAGATTACCACGTTACCCATGACATACAATATCAATATTTTGTAAATAATGTCACATTTATATCCTATAATATCCAATTTATTCACAGTTTGTCCTGCAACAGTCGCATACCCCCTCTATTGTGCAATTCCTCTGTTTAAAAAAAAATGTAAATCATATATTCCATAAAATTTTAGTCATTGTTGAATTTCAAGACCACAACTATTAAAATTTTTCCAAGCTGTTTCACCACAGCCATATTTATGTGGAAAAGTCATTATTATGACAAAGAATAAAGAAAGAGGAGGATCAGTTTCTCTGTAAGTGACAGAACGAATCTTTTGACAGATGACATGTATCTCTTGTTAATATTGTGCGTTAATGCAAGCTGCTGCAGATGTTAACTGTCACGTTTTCTTCCGCATTAAAATCAGGCGTGCCACATGCAACGGCCAGGAAATCAGCCACAGAGACAGAACAAAAAAATAGGATTGGTCTGTAAAATAAGTAAGTCAAATGAGCCTTGTCCAGTAATAGTTTTGGTGAATAATAATTAACTGGAAAACAGACAACATTTAGAATATGTAATAAATTCTAAATGAGAAGCTATATGGGATGAATGGAGCATATTTAGGAAATTGTGCATTTACTTAGTTGAGTATATGTAAGTAGGTATAGAACAATGTGAGAAGAAGCATTATCATTTCTGAAGATATTCTGGCAATGTGGAGTTATTTTTAAAATTGGAAATGATGACAAATTTCCACATCTGTATAATTTCCTTTGTTAGTTGCATGCTGGCTATGGTAAGGCAGACAGTATCTGCATTTCTGTAAATCTAAAAACAGCTTTAGATGTTTCCGAATATATAGTGACATTGGTTTATGCACTCAAACGATGGTGCCTCTAGTTTGACCTCAGTGCAAAACAAAAATACAGAATGAATGTGTATATCTTTTTGTGTTGTTGCTCAGGTGAAACTTTTTGCATATTTTGTTTTGCATGAGAGTTTGGCTTTGTTTTGCATGACAGAGAGAGATTCCTTTCTCCTGCCTACAACACTGACCCTTAGAGTGCACTCTGCCCAGAGATGCTAATGAGGATAACAAAAGCCTTATGGGAACTTTTCCATGGTTTTAAGCATTGTTTACCAGAGGGTAAGAGAGAATTACATACACGCCATGGTAAAGGGTAAGATATTGCAAATATATTGTGCACTGCATTTACTGCATTTAACTAGCAGATGTAACACAACATTTTAACGTAACCCTTGCACAATATTGCTGACATGCTAAGTCTGGAAATATAGCTTAGAGAAATGATAAACCAGTACTTTAACTTCACCACCAAAAGGTGAGGTTCAAATACATTTATATACACACTTACAATCCATTTATTACCCTGGTGATAAATCTGTATTATGTTATTAGATTTAACTAGCAAACTGTGGCATAATATTTTAGTATTATGTGCCATAAACATATGTGGCATGCATTTTTAAACATACCCCTAAAACCATGACGCATCGATTGGTGGAATTCTTTTAGGGCTAGGCACCTTGATATAATGCTTATATTTTCCAAGTTTTTAAACACACACACACACCTTTTTATGTTTTCATAAAAACATGTATCTGTAGAAACGCAGTGCCGGCCCTTTAAGAGCAGCAGGTTGGTGTGTATTCATGTGCGCGTGTGTGAGAGGCAGTGTGTGTGCGCGCTCTCTGGTGATGCTGCAGAATGGAGGACAAGATGGAGTCACACAGCTGCTGTTCATGACGTATCACTCGTTTCCCGCTCACTCCTTCCTTCACAAAAGAACCCAGGTGAAACGTACCACTGTCTCACTACAGAGGCCTAGTGTGTACGCGAGAGTGTGTGTGCGTGTATGCAGGGCCTCCAGAGCGAGGGGGCCCGGCACTTATGCATCTCTAAAGGAAGGAAGGACAATAGGCCAGCGTCCCCTCGTCACTTACGCCTTGCCCAGTTGCCTGCATTGTGGGGGTTGGAGTGCATTTTGAATGGGCGAGAGTTTAACCTGAATGCTGGGATTTGGAAAACGGCTGCAGTTGCTACAACTTCGCTCTCTGCAAGACTCACATTCAGAGGCATTCATACTGCAGAGATGTTTCGGGTGCACACAAAGTGACTGTGTCAAACTGTAAAATTGAGGTGCACATCAGCAAACACATGCACACACACTCAGATATGTACACACACACTCCAATACTGTTGCAAGGCGACAGCAACATCCTTACAACACAGTATGTTGAGGCTTTTTTAAGCTGTCAGGACGCCTTTGTCTTCCTTTGTTCTACCTCTTCTCTCGTCTTTCAGTCTGGCCTGAGGGAACACTGCCTCCTTTTCCCCCCTTCCTTCACACGTGGTGTTGTCCTTTCTGTCTCTCTCTCTCTCTCCCTGTATGTCTGTCTCTTCATTTCTACTCTTGGTGGAAGCTAACAGGTGCTTGTTGCTGCAGTTTCTCCAGAGGTTGCGGCAGTGTGTGATTGTGTGTGTGTGGATGTGTGTGAGATTGTGTGTCCTGTGGCAAGAAGACATGGTGTGTGTGTGAATCACCATCTACTGATGGCCATTGTTATACGGTATAGTAAACGTCAGTCAGTAACAACCAAAGTCAGTCTTATTGTCTCTCTCTCTCTCCCTTTTTTTCCTCTTACCTTTTTCTGACTGTCTATCCTTCCCTTCATTTCCATTCTGTCCCCCAGCTGCTGCCTACTAAAGTAGAGTTATCCCTTATCCCTCTCAGCCCTCCCTCCACCCTATCTCTTTCTCTCCCTCCCCCCACCTGATCTCTCTCTCTCTCCCCCTCCCTCCTCCTCCCCTGCTCTCTCATTCTTCAAATCCTCTGCCGAGCGCCAGCCCTCTCCCGCTCTGCCGTGACTGTGTCGTTTCGCTCACTCTCTCGCTCTCCCCCTCAGCCTCCTTTCTTCCTCTCGCTCTCTTATTCTACTGTCTCTCCATCGCTCTCCCTCTCTCGTTCTCCTCTATCTCTTGCACGCTTTTTTTTCTCTTCCCCCTGCCGTCCGTCTTCCGAGAGAAGGATCATCGTGCGGGACACGTTTTTCTGCTAGCCGTTGACACAAAGAGAGGATTACCGCTTGATCGGAGAGGAGCCTGTGCGTGTGTATGTGTGCGCGCGCATACTCTCCAGTGTGTATGTGTGTTTCTGCCGTGCTCCCGTTCGACATCCAGGCAAGTCTTTTCTCTTTTGCTTTCTTTTAACCATCTGTTTGCTTTCTGCAAATATTATGTCGGCTTTTCATCGCACCGCGTTTAGCGGAGATTGACCGCGGTACGCGTGTGACGGCCGGACCGGCTAGAGAACAGCAATGTCTGTGATGGTTGGAGGGAAAACTGGCCCCTGTAGATGATGGTGTGGATGCGTACGGAACGCTATAGGGTTTACACAGCGATATGTTGTACAGCAGGTTAATGCTGCGTTGATGTTGCAAAGCTGTTCCTCGTTCCGCTCAAATCTGCACTAGCGATGGCTGTTTTGATCAAGAAAATGGCAGTGGGGGGTTGGGGGGGGTTTGCTTAGTTGGCTATATAACGACCAAGCTCTCTCATATTGGCTGGATACACACACACGTCCGTTACCCAGTATGATGGCTTGCTGGACCCCACAATGTGTTTTTGCATTACGCGGTTGTGGAAGTCAAGCCTCCGCTGGGATTTTCGGCACCTGCCGCGGCGGCTGGAGTCTCCGTCGCCTCAGCTAAGGCCATTTTGGCACATCGGAGGCGCATCGACAGATGACAGGTTGTCTTCGGGACGGACTGCGTAAGCTGAAGGGAACGCGGCGGATTTGATGCCGTGCTATTCGACTGGACGCTTGCGGTTCGGACTCGTCTAGGTTGAGCCAGGAACACAAGCTGTATTGTGTAATCTCTAAAGGGAACGGTGCGTGTGGAGTGAGGAAATCTGTTTGGGGGGAAATCTCACGAAGAGGACTGTCAGGCTGGACCTCATCTGTGCTGGAATGAACAGATTTTTTTTTTTTTGCTGAACCTTGATTTAGAACTGTGTGCTGATTGGGGTGATGACCTTTTACGAACTGTTACAGTGGTGTGTTATGTGGACATGTGGGTCTATGAAGGCCAAAGCTTGTCCTGGTTTTAAACAAGCACTTTAATCAATGCACTGTGCTAACCGATCCCCATTGTCTTTCCTTTACCTTACCTTTAGCTATTTTTAGGTGAAGCAATCCTTTAATGATGGAATCTTGGTTGATATTTGGAAATGAAACCATAAGAGCTCAGAGTGGCTTTGGGAAAGGCCTAGGCCTAGTTTTGTTGTTTGTTTTGCTAGCAGGATCCTCAGCGAAACATCTGATCAATATTTAGACCATTAAGTCTCGTTTTCATCTTAATCATGCTAAACAAAATATTTCTGGAGTTGATATGAGCAAGCCTAGATTAAAAAAAAAACATTTACCATGTTGGTGTTTTGGCCACTGCATTGGCTGAAAATGGTGTACATTATTGTGTTTTCTCTATAATCCTTAGTGCACTTGTTCCTGTAGCATGGTATAAAATAAAACTGACAGGATAGTACACTTTTGTCAGTTAAACCTCCATGTTACAGTCAGACTGCATTATTGTAAGACTCATTTCAAGGTTCTTTTACTGATGTGAGTGTTATTGTTTGTAAAAGATTCAAGATTCTTTATTTGTCAGGTGCATAGTCATATAGGTACAACACACTGTGAAATGTACATTGAACCATTCATTGAAATGGGTCTTTGATCATTTGTGTCTTAAACCTTTGCAACTACCTTAAAAATCACCCACTTACTTAAATGAGTTTCACCCATGCAAAGTATCCTCAACCCCTGTGCCACTGTTTATGAGGTTTTGTAATTATTTTTGCATGTTTTTTCAAGAATGGTGAGTCAATAATTATTGCCATGTTGACACTTCAAAAGGCCTATTTTTGGGGATCAGAAAATAACACACTACTGTTTCTGCCAGCAAGGTCTTGTTTGTGTTGTAAATATCAATGATATGCTTTAGGGAGCTTTATTCGTTGAATTGTACAAGCACAGTCGTTTAAACATAAATACAGACAATAACTGCTCAGATTAATCAGATTCAGCAGGAAGGCAGCAGAAATAAACATTCGAGACACATTGAACCAATGTTGTTTGGCAGTGAAAGACAAGTCGTGGAATTCTGTTCCCATGAACTGCCACTGTAAAAGGCAAATACAGATTCAGATCTGATCTTACCTTATGAGTTTTGAATGTTAAGATGTGTGCTGACATAAGCGTATGTCTAAATCAGTGAGTTTACACACACACACACTTGTGTCTGCTTGTGTGTCTGTCTTGTGGTTCTCAGTGATCAGCAAATGCTTTGTTTTGTGTTGTATGGAGTTAACCTAGCCTAGCTGCTAGCACGTGTTAGCTTGGCTTCCATTTGAAGGAAGGAGCTGGATGAAAAATCGAGAAGCTCGTCCGGAAGTAGAGGAAGAGGAAGATTGGCAAGCAGGTCAAAGAGACGGAGGAATGCAGGCTAAGAGGGCAAAAGAAAATCAGAGATGTCCAGTTCAAAAAAGGACAGATGGCCAGTGCTCTTTCTCCCCTCCTTCCCCCTCTTCCTCTTTATCTCTCTCTCTCTCTCTCTCCCTCTCTCTTCCCTATCTTTCTGTCTACCTCGTTTCTCATACACCCATGCACACACTCACACACATGCACATTTATCTAATTCATCTGTGTGCTTTGTGCAGGGGCCAGTGGCACACAGAGGCTCTTTTCACAAGATGAGGAAGCCAGCTGCAGCTTCCAACTAGATGGAGAAAGAAGGAGAGAGTGTGTGTGTGTGTGTGTGTGTGTGAGAGAGAGAGAGCGAGAAGAGAGAGAAGAGCGTGTGAGAGTGTGTTTGAGAGAGAGTGGGAGAGAGAGAGAGAGAGAGAGAGAGAGCATTATCCATCTAAGAAGAAGAGAAGCAAAAGTGAGTGAGGTGGGAAAAGGGAAGCATGGCTGCTTCTGAACGAGGGATGAGAGACTAGATGAGATGAGAAGGGAGGGGAGAAGAGGAGAGGAGGAGCCGGAGGGAGTGGGCTTATTGTGGCACAAACGGTAGAGGTCAGGTCCAGATGCTCCCAAAACAAAAGAGTCTTTCTCAGGAAGAGGCAGGGGCAAGCGTGGCACTCCGTATTTTGTGTGTGTGTGTGTGTGTGTGTGCACGCCTCATTTGTCTGTGTCACTGTGTGTATATGTGTGTGTGTGAGAGAGAGAGACAGAGAGAGACAGAGACTGCATTGCAGGGTGCTTTTCTGCTAGTCAGACTTAACGACCAGCATTCACTTGTTCTCCAAGCATTAACTGTCTCCTTGCCTCTGGTTTGTGTTTGTATGTGTGTGTGTGGGTGTGTGTGTGTGCGTGTGTGTGCAGGCACTGAAACGATGTTGGCCAGAGTTGCTGATGGGGTAGAAATGACTTACAGGACTGGACCAGCCTTTTTCTCATCCAGAGAAAAAGGAAGGAACTTGTTAGAAGAAGCAAAAGTAAAGAATAAGAATGTGGACAGGAGAGAGCTGTCAAGACATGCCTTACCTCCTCTCTCTCTCCCTTTCTCTCTCTCTCTCCCTCGCTCTCTCAGTGGCACAATGTCAGGACTAAGAATATGTCATATGAGAATACTGTCTCTTTTGATGTCCAAAGCAGTCACAGGATGAGAGATAGTTTGCAATGAGAAGAAAGGGGTGCAGTGTAGTACTGTGAATGTTTGCACAATAGACACAATGATTTATTTATTAGCAATTATTCTTGCAATTGTTCATTTTTTTCTTTATTATTATTATTATTATTATTACCTTAAAAACAGACTGTGCACCTTGAACCATAAGTTGCAGAAAGCTGAAATTTGGAGAATAAGTAACAGCCTATAATTGGTGCCATAGCAAAGGCAAATGTGTTTGTGCAATTTTTTTGCTAACTTTTGAGCTGTGCGGCCTAGGGTGAAAATTCTTTCCTTATCTGATTCTTTAGCTTAAGCCAAACAACTTTCTAATTGGGACTATGGATTTCCCATTTTGAGATTCTGAGCTAATTTGCATAATATTAACAACAAATTTTTGCGAACCCCTCCTGGGCTAATTAGCCGATTAAGGCAAGTGAGATGTCAAATGGATCTGCGGACTTAGCCTGATACCCAAACAGAAAGCTTTTTTGGGATTTCATGAAGGGTCAGCTAAAATTTAACGAATTAATCGCAGCCGGGTGTGGCTTATTTTGCTTAAACAGCTATATCTTTTGCCTGCTTTTGCCCAGTTAGCATCAATGCCACCAATTGAACAATATATACAATAGACGTGGACGATTCTGCATCAATGCCATGGCAGACCATAATCAATTACAACTAAAGGTTTTCAAACACTGTCCGCGGTGGTCCGCGGTGGCAATGCAGGTGGTCCTTGGATTTTTTTGTGCATTTTGGGCATCTTTACGCACAATGAATTTAATGCAAATATCTAAAAAAAAAAAAAAGCTCTCCCCCCACACTCAGTGCACCTCCTGAGTGGTGGTCCCTGGGACAGAAGCAGTTGAAAACCCCCAAATTATATCATAATGACATTGCTTGGTGATTTTCTGGCTATGGCCCGAACCGTATGTAATTTCAGAGATGATCCGAGGATTTTTTTCAATTTATATACAGTATATAAAAGGTGTTATAGTCGACTACAGACTATTGTAGACTGTCTAAATGATCTAATTTCCAGATGCATGCATGTTAATAAAAATAATTAAGTTAAACAACTGTACAGCTATTTTGGCTACCCAGGCTAGGCTCAAAATACCCTGGACTGAAGCTCCAGCTGGCGACGCCCCTGCCCTGAAGTAACTATGGCTGTCCAATTCAATTTCAATTCAATTTTATTTATATAGCGCTCTTAACAACAGTCATTGTCACAAAGAACTTTACATATAACCGACACAAACCCCCCAACAAGCAAGCCTGAGGCGACAGTGGCAAGGAAAAACTCCCTCTAGTAAGAAGAAACCTTGAGAAGAACCAAGACTCAGAAGGAGACCCCATCCTCCTCTGGGCGAACAGGTGGATGAACATTTAATACACAAGTAAACAATAGTTCAAGACTAATCGTTAATTAATTGTTTTTAAAGAAGTGAAGGTATAAAAAATCTGGGTGCAATGTGAAAAATTGATGGGATGCATCGAGATACCGAATCGAATCGAATTGTTGACCTAATAATTGTGATTGTAATCGAATTGAATCATGAGACCAGTGAAGGTATGGGATTCGAACCGACGACCTTCCAATCACGGGGCAAATACCCTGTTAGACTGCCAACTGCCCCTATAGCGGAACTATGGACATGATGGACAATATGTACAACCCAACGTGAGGAGTCTCCGCAACCAGGGAATCCAATGTAACGCCTGTTCTAGCACAAAATGTTGAAGGTACCAGATAAGGGAACCTGCAACCCATGGCTAACAATGAATGACAGTCTGTGGGGACATGTAGTAGCATATTTTGCACTTGATGTTTGCGGAAAGTCCCAGACAGTTTACCTTTCATTGTTAGCCACATGAGCATCTATTTGGTGTGTGTCTTTGTGAAACAGACACACTTTAACTTGCCCCAGTTAAAAATACAAAAACGATCCAAACCTTACCCAATAGCAAACAAAGGCTTTTCTTAGGAACATTACATTCTTCTGTCATTTGACAAGACTTTATTCAAATTACAGCCCTATGTTTAACAGTGTAAATTTACAGTCTCTGTTTACAGTGTAATAACAATGAATACTACTTTTCAGCTCTCCATATTATGATTCTGAGACACACTTTTGTCCCTTTACAACTACAGCATTTAACAGATGGCCTTATCCAGTGTAACCTTAGTTACAGGGACAGTCTCCCTGGAGCAACTTGGGGTTAAGGGTCTTACTCAGGGACCCAGAGGTGGCTTTTCAGGCTCTCCCAGGATCTGAACCCCTAATCTGATGGTCACGAACACAGGGATTTGGTCACCACCCCAACATAAACAACTTTACTGATACAGCATCAGATAACATGCTCACTTGAATTCTTTACAAAATAGTAGAATACAAAAATCTGCCTTTATTGTACTTTTTAAAAAGGTCATTTTTATATGCACAGTTCAGGAAATCTCACAATTCTATTCAATTCCAATTCTTGGACTCATGTTTCGATTCAAAATCGATTCAATAAATAGATGAATTCAATACATAGATGTTTCCAGATTGCTGTTTTGAGTTACTATTCCCATTTGACTGTGGCAGATCAGCAAAAAAAATACACTGAATCAAATATAGTTTACTAATTCTAATGCATACAGTATGTACACATACTGACTGCATTCCCTTCATGCTCATGCGAAGGAGGTCCATCTGAGTAGATTTCGACATTGTGCCATCTATAGGATTGGCGAGCTGAACTCGCGTCGGGGACAAAGTAAACTAGTGCCGTTATGTTAGTTGAAAAATATGAATCGATTTCGAATCGACAGAGAAAGAATCGCGATATGATTCGGTGTAATTTTTTTGCATGTTTAGGTATCACAGATGATATTGTGTATTCAGACTTAATAGTCAGTTTCTGGAGATAGCGGTTGGCATTGGTGCTTTCCTAATACTGAAAATTCCTTAAAGTGGATTGTAGTTTGCTTCTGTGCAGTGAAATGTGATGATGTGGAAGCACCAGTGTGTTGCTCCAGTTTTAATGGTGACAGCTTGGTCTGTTGATTCTCAGCATATTTGAGGCACTTGTACACTACAACTTGTTCCAGAAATGTATTTTTATGTCCTGTGTTCTACCAAAAAACATGTGGTGTGATTTTTAATTTTTTTGCACCACTTTATGTACCACTTCGTGAAGAGACAAAAATGGAGAAACCTTTTCTAATGGGGACATTGCAATGTAAAATGTAAAAAAAAAGCCATCTTATGCAAATGTACATGCAGATGTGGGTTCTGTTCTAAGGGACGTCTGTGTACCTCATTAGAAAAAAACAAACAAACTACGATTAAATAAATGTATGTCTGGTTATCCTGCTCTGCCTTGTTCTCTAGACAGCATGTGCGAACTACAGAGCTGTTGATGAGCATTAAAATAGCTTCCGATCAGTTCGTGGATTGATGTTTCTGGGCGCTGCAGGGAATATAGGACGATCTTTAAGGAGATGATGGAGACGATGAAGGTCGCTGCTCCTCTGGTGGAACTTGGAAAGGGAGTCTGGTGATTCTTTCATTCCCGATGAAAAACAGGGATGGAGGGATGAATCATCCTCTGGTCTAAAAATATCCTCTCTCTTTTTTCCCTTCGCCTTCTTTTTTTAGGTGATACGGTGTGAGGTTGTGCGCGCGCGTGTGCATGACCCATTTTTAACATGGCTCCGGTCTAATGCTGAGAGTGAGGTAGCTTATAGCTCTGCGTGTGTCTGTGTGTGTCGGTGTGTGCTCTGTCCACTGAGGATGCCGTATGTTTAAACAGTCTTGCTTTGGCGGTGCAGGGCCAGCACGGCTTCTGTGCTTACATCTCTCAGCAGGGGGGCAGCGGTGTGAGATGTGTGTGTGTGTGTGTGTGTGTACATGTCTAGTTGCGTGCCACTACAGCAGCTTTTGTAGGCAAATCAGTACTAGCGTACCTGATCGTGATTTGATTTAGAAACAAACCTGATCATTTCGATGGACAAGCTGTAACAATTTGCCTTAGAGTTAATAAACTGGTGCACTGTTAATGGGATTTAAAAATTCTCCTTCAGTGTGATTTTGTTATAGCAATATGATATGTTATATCGGTTTACCAACTGATTGAGCTTTCCTCATGCAAATCCACATGGAAGTTGCTTTGAACGTTGCCTTTTAAGGTTGGTGGTGGTCTACTGGTCAGCTTGTGGGTCTGAATCCTACATCACATCACCTCCATCACTACTTCCACTGGGTCTCTGAGCATGACCTTTAACCTCAAGTTACTCTCAGCGAAACTATCCCTGAAATTAGGAAATGGAAGTCACTCTGGTTAGGAGCATCTTCTTGTCTGACTATTATACAACAAGCATTCTGTTGTACATCTCCTGATTTGCCTGCGTTCCTAATTAACCCAGTGTAATGACTTTGTTGATGGTGGGATTGGAACTGAAAGTGAGTGGCTAGACAGGATTGAAAAGTTGGGACCCTTGTTTATATTGGAAATATTTGGTGTCACCTCAAATACAATTCAAAGACTTTATTATCACAATATCGAAATGGTGGTATATGTAAAATTAGTGCTTATTTGTCATTGTGAACACAGCACACCACAGCACAGCACAGCACGCAGTGCACCATAATAAAATGTGACCTCTGCATTTGACCCATCCGTGAAGGAGCAATGGGCAGCTGATATGGACAGCCTCCCCCCGGAGCAGTGCTCGGGGACGGTACCTTGCACATGAGTACTGTGAAAAAAAACACGGCTCAAATAAGTTTGTTGGATCACGTTAATGCCTTAATTCATCTTAAACAGAACTGGCCGGTAAGAAGGCAGTGGGAGGTCGCCTGTAGATGCAAGTAGCTTAAGATGTTATTAGCATTTTCCTGCTGCATGCCGGAGCACTGCAGTATTGATTATTGGCCAAGCGGTGATATTGACAAAGTGTCAGCAGCACGTTGAGGTGTGGGAAGCTTTACGGGTCACACTGGGGTTAACGGAGCAGCCCGTCACATAATCAGCGCTCTTCTTTTTTTCTGGTAAAGGTACCACTGAGGTACACATTAGCAAGGTGCCGTCTACAAGCACTGGGTAAAAGGCAGAGTTCACTTATGGTTGTGGTGCACTGTGTGCTGTGCTGTGCTGTGTTCACAATGACAAATAATTAGGTATGCACCGAAATGAAATCTTTTGGCCAAAACCGAAAATAACACTTGGCCGAAAAACGAAACAGCGAAAGAAATTGTTATGCCAATTTTTCATGTATCATTGTTGTTATGGCTGGGACTGTGTGTACTTACCTAAGGTCAAGGCATTGAAATTGCATAAATTAATATTCATGCTTAAAAGAATGAATCAGTGACAAAACTATGAAAATATTTATTTAGCACCGAATGCTGACATTCCAAAATAAAATTCTAATTTACGTGGGTCGCGTCACAATTACGTGATTACTGCGTGCCCGAAATAAACACTAGAAATGATCTGTAAATGGCTGTTATGTGAGTAGAACACTGTTTTAGTTTTTTTCAGCTTAAGTATGAATTTTAATAAAGGGGAAGATCTAACTGAGGAGCCACGAGCGCTTAAACTCACTTGCGCGTGTTTACACAGCTGACTGGCGAGCTAATTCTAATAAGAAAGCTGTCGAAGTGGACTGTCCAAAATTTCCATACCTTACTGATAACATAACTTCATAGACAGTGAGTTCCATCACAGCTAGAGTCCAATGGACGGAAATCCATCGTAGCGACCGAGAACTCTGCCTGTAACCTAACAGCGAGAGAACATTTGAAAGCGAGTGAGCATGTCGACGATGCCTCGCTTTGGTTTGGCTTTAATCACGTAAATGCAGATGCAGACGGCTGAGAGTCTCCGCTCATAATTAAAAGGCGTTTCTTGCTTTTTTAATTTACATTTTTCTTGGATTGATCACATCACAACATCCTGTTTCGTGCTGTGTTTAAAAGGCTTTCTCAGTGCGTCCCTACAAATAATCTATCATTACTCACTTTTATTGTGTAGGTCACCGCTTTCCCCCAACTGCCGTTTGACCTGTAGTGGAGGAGGAAACAACATCTTTTCATCTCGATAAGAAAAAACCTTTCTCCAGTTCTGCATGTTTGCTTAACAAATGATTTGTCGTGTCTTTAAAGTCCACGGCGGACATTGGACAGCGTTTGTGCATTCCACTTTGTGTGGATTTGTGTGGGTGTGTGTAAGAGAGGGAAAGAGAGAGATATACAGAGAAAGGGCGATGGGGGGGGAGATGCCTATTTCTGTATGTTAAATAAAATCTCCTCACAAGTTATGTTTGGGTTGCCAGATTTATGGCTTACTGTGACTTACCTCCATACCTTGACAACAGACATCTCCTTTACTTGTTTCTTTTTTTAAAGAACGCTCTGTTTTTTCTCTTTCTCTTTCAAGCTTTTGGAGTGAGAGGAACGATGGAGCGGAATATCAACTTGGAGAGAACTTAGTAAATAATTATGGTTTCAACCCTGTTTTCCTTTATTCTTCTATTTCAAGCTCTTCTATGATCTCCCCCATGTTCGCCTGATCAGCAGAACATGAAAAGAGACAGACAGAAAGAGAGAGAGAGGTGTGGAGGAAAGACAGCCCCTGAATATGGTGGTAGTGGGTAAAAGAAAAGGCCTGTTGTGTACGCTTGCTTTGTGTGTGTGTGTGTGCGTGGATGCATGAGTCTGGCCTCGTTGATCTCTGTCCAGCCGCCCTCTAAACAAGCTCAGCTGGAGATCATTTTCCTGAATAAAGCCTGAAAAGGAGAGAGAGAGGGAAAGAGAGAGAGAGAGATTTTCTTGTTATTATGGCCTCAGCAGTTACATTTGCATGATGGTTTATCTGTGTTTAGCTGCTCCTAAACCACCACTGTTTGTGAGTAAGACACAGTTCTAGATATGAAGTGCTGTGTGTGTGTGTGTGTGTGTGTGTGCTGTATGGATCTCCACGTCTTGTGCGCATGCTGATAGATTGATCTATTTATGAGAATAATTTTGTTCTTATTGCATCTTGGGTAGATTGCAGTTGACATGATTATGTGTGTGTGTGTGTGTGTGAATGAGTGTACACATGGTGAGTGCCTGAGTAGACAAGCTTTAAAGTGGAGTTCAATCAATCTGTATGTGTGTGTGTATGTGATAGTAACAAAGAGGGTGAGTGAGTGCGTGTGTGTGTGTGTGTGTGTGTGTGTGTGAGAGAGAGAAAGAGAGATGCAGTAATTGGTTTGCAGGCCCTGGAGTCGTCATCTCCCTGTGTGAATATTTTTCAGTATCTTACTGAAAGCTTCTCTCTCTCTCTCTCTCTCTCTCTCTCTCTCTCTCTCTTTTACTGTTCCACTCTCCCTTTGTCTCTTGCTCCCTTTCACTCTTTTATCCTTTTACTTTATTCTCCCTCCCTCTCTCATTCCCTCCCTCTCTCTCTCTCTCTCTCTCTCTCTCTCTCTCTCTCTCTCTCTCCTGCCTGTTTTGACACACTCTTCCCTGTAGCCTTCTCTGTGCTTCATGTTTGTTCTAGAAACCTTCCTCTCTGTGATGATGTAATGTTCACTGTCTTACTGCTGATGTTCAAGCAGGAAGAAGCAGATCGGCACTCTGCGTTTGAGGGTGTGAGCGTGTGTGTGTGAGAGAGACCGTGAGTGTGTGTGAGTGTGTTGAAACATTGTTCAAGGTGAGGCTGTCTCTGGTCTGTTCTATGTTGTTGTAGGTGTTTATTTGTTTGTGTGTATCATGACAGGCTGCGGTGTGAGCCTGGTACAGCGACGTTATCGCTCCTCTAAGATTCAGTTACATTATGCAGTCTTGATGCTCCACACACACAGACACACACACCACAGATTATAGAACCGACCAAAACCACACTGTAACCGATTGCTGTATGTTTACATTTTTCGCCTACAGTACTGTACTACATTTTCATAACAGTAAAATACTGTGCTTTTTAAAGAAAGGGTGTAAAACGAGCTGCGCCTCGTTACTTATCAGCACTTCTCGTCCTCTCAGAGTATCAAGCGCTGCTTGTCTCAAACCACCGATACTTAGAAGAAAAAGACAACATGCACCAAGACTCAGTGTTTGCTCCTAAGTGGTGGAACAAACTCCGTCCTGCCATCAGAATTGCATACTTCCCTTACTGTCTTTGAATGTCATCTGAAGACACCCCTCTAGAGCCCCTTTTCCACTGCTCTGGTTCCCGTGCCAGTTCCGTGCCCTTTCCCAATTTTGGAACCAGTGCCGCACTTTTCCACAGAACAAAAATTGGTGCCGGTGCCCTAAAATCCGCTCTGAACCGGCCCCTAAACTTTGCTGGTCAAGCAGCGAGAACCCGCGACGCCACGAGAGGTGGGCGGAGTGATAGGTAGCTTTAGAAGAGAAAATGGCGGAGAGCCAAAGTCCGGTAACGTGGAGCACGGAAGAAATGAAAGCTCTTTTAGCAATATGGACGTCCAGATTCAGCAGAAACTGGAAAGTGCACAAAAAAAAAATAGAAGGCATATGAAGCAATAAGGGAAAAACTAAAAGTTGCAGGCTTCGTACGAACAACTGTTCGTTTAGTGGGCGTGACCTGTGACGTATTATCATGCGGCTCCGGCTGAGCTCCCTGGTCAGTGTAAATGCGGGCCGGTTCTCGGCTGGTTCTCAGTTCAGCACCGGCCGAGCACCAGTGTAGTGGAAAAGAGCTGTAGGAGTATCGTGGAGCCTAATCCCCCTTCATACTTGTTGTTTACTTTGTTTAAAAAAACACTAACTCACTAACATACACCCGTTTGTGCACTACTGATTTTCTCTAACAGGGTTTGTTATGATGTGTAACTTGGCTGGCAGTAATTTAGTTGGATGACAGTTGTTGATTTAAGCCTATAAAGCGCTGTACACCAAACTTGCACTGTAACCACATCACTGTATAATACCTGTATTCTTACAGTGAACATACTATATTTGGTATTCACAATACAACTGGTAACTACAAACATAGAACGTCGATGTAACACTGCAGTTTCTGTCATTTTTATGGTATTGCTTTGTGTTGCCTACCATTGTAAAAATACTGCAGGGAAATAACCTGCACTGTACAGCAATTGGTTACAGAGTGTGTTCTCGTTTTGTTTGCAAATAAACTAACATACTGTACGCCTAAAGCATTCAGGGTGTCATGCCCTATCCCTCCTCACATGGTTCAGTGTTGCTGCTCTTCTGATTTCTGGCCCGATTTCTCATTTCACCTCACCACTACAAAAAGTTGTGTCTTTCTGTGTTTTGTAGCATCATTTTGTTCAAATTCTGAATCACTGTACCATGCTCAGTGTCAGGAAAACAGGCTGAAGGGGATAGAGAACTAATCACAGCAGAAGGTTAAACGCAAACTGACCGTACCCTGTGCAGTAAGTAAAAATCACAAATGCGTATAATGATATGCAGTATTTTATAATTAAGTTTGCTGTAAGAATGCAGGTCAAATTGGTGGCAACTTTGCTGCCAGTTTTATATTGTAATTTTACTGGGGGTGTGACGAGGCACTCACCTCACGTGACGACGATACATGAGAGACGAGATTTTAACACTATTTTACAAACAAGGAAACTTGTGATGAAACTATGCCTGGAATTTGGCTCTTTATTTGACTGAAACTACAAAAAAACGCATTTAGAAACTCAACTGACTTCATCTCTTCACAGCCTCACACGCCTCAGCTTTGAACTTCTAGTTGAAGTTTAAATAATCGAATTAAATAATCAGATTGTACATCATACAATTAACATGTAAATTAAAACACGCTAGAGGCATAACCCCCTGCAAAATGAAAAGATTTAGGGAACATCAACTGATACAATTAGACTGGAATACTGACTGAAAAAAATAAATGTACAAATAACCCACAATTCACCTTCTGGTAACTTTTTTTGACGTCATCCCGGAACAATGTGCGTGCGTATTTGGTATATGAACTTGGAACCGTATTAGTGGCCTGATTGGAGACAAAATCAGTCAATCAGCTTTCTCCACGCCGGTGATTGGCTGTTCTTTTGGCACATTTATAACGCAGTTTTGCCTGCCGAAGATCCATTGTGCACTCCATTGTCCATTGGCACGAACATAATGGCATACTATTTCGCAAGACCGCTTTTCACATCAACAAGAAATATCGTCACGTGGCACAAGATATCATAACACCCCTAAGATTTCGAATGAAAATGTTAAAATCTCGATTACATATAATGTTGGAGGTCCTAAACAAGCGTGGATAAGGATGATCAAGCCTTAAACCCCCCTCACACACAATCACTCACGCACACTTAAGTAGTCACAAGGGGTTTGGAGCAACAGATGTTTGGCTTGGTTTGGTCAGACAATGAGGTGCTGCCTCCCATAGCCGCTGACAGCAGGCAGGCGATGTGGTTTCAGATATCACCGCCTCTCCCCTTACTGTGTTTGTGTGTGTGTGTGTGTGTGTCTCTGTGTTAGTCTAAAGTAAGACCTTGCACTTACAGGCCATTAGGGGTGTGAACTGGGTTTTACATGCCACTGTAAAAAATTGTGCTGTAAATGTTCGTTAAAGTAGTGGCTATTTTCTGTGTTTTTGCGTTGTATAACATATTTACAGCACAATACTGTCAATAAAAATACAACATTTCACTGTAAAAGTATTTGATCATTTAAGTAATGCTATATTTTTACAGCAAATATTAATGTAAATATTTGTATTTTTTCTGAAGAAATACTTAGAAATATGACTATTATTATTATTATCATTATTATTATAACGCTCAATGCCATTTAAAATGCAGTTTACATCCCACCTTCTTTAGCTCTCATTCATGCTGTTTATCTATCACTGAGCAGGGTAGAGGGCAAAATAATGAAACAAATAAAGACGCTTCTTTTAAGCATTCAGAGTCCATTTACTTTTGAAAATGTTAAATATTTACTGTATATGCAAAGAAACTACTTGAAAACACAAGTCTGCCGTAGATTTACAGTGTTACAGTAATACTGTGGGTAAACACCTGTAAATTTACAGCAGTTTTTAACTTGCTTTTTTAACATAATGTTTGAGTGTTGTATGCAACTTGCATGTTTATGGTTAACATTCATCTTGTTTTTCTTGTTTTGTCATCATGATCTCCTTACACTTACTGAACGGCTTGTGAGGAACACCTAAGTCTCAACACGGCCGTGACAATGACACGGTCATGGTTTGAGTTGAAATGAGTGTATATGACGCAGGGGCATTGCTGGACGTCTCAGCATCACTGCTAGGTTCAGAACAGCATCTTAAATAGCCAATCAAGAATGTTTGTATGATCCAAAATTCACCCTTTACCTGTTGCTAGTGGATGGCAAATACGAGCTGTGCATGGACCATAAACTGTAACTGCGCTACACCCAGCATCTCAAATCTCCACCCTGACATAATCCTCACTTCCACTTCATGATAGTTTTTTTGGTAAAAATCGGAGTGGTAAAAAAGGCTCAGTTCAGAACCAGCAGAAACAGTCGACAAATCAAACAAATCGAATCGGGATGCAAAAAAATGAATAATCCAGGAATACGAAAGCGTGGTCAGGCAGAACAAGAAACCGCTCAGTCTGCCGTCCAGGACATCGCAACACTTTGCAAAGTCACTAAGAGACACTAAGTCAGTTATTTAGACTAGAAATCTATGGCACAGTGACTACATTGGAGGTGTCAGCCCCATGACCGGAGGGTCGTCGTCTCAAGTCGTGGACTGATAAAGGTACTACTGAGGTACTCATAAGCAAGGTACCGTCCCCAAGCACTTTGCTGCCAAAAAGCTGTCCACTGTTTGTTCACGGATGGGTGAAATGCAGAGGTCACATTTCTTGGTGGTGCTCTGTGTACTGTGCTGTGGTGTGTTCACAATGACAATCGCTCCCTTTAAGTAACAGACTCATGTGATCCTCATCTAGTAATCACAGGTCTGTTTAAAGACCCGGAGTGGGAGTCCGGAGCTGGCAGTCTGCTTGGTGAAGGAGAATCAGTTCTGGATCTCATCTACGACTTTACAATATTGAAATATTGTTTAACAAAAACAGAGGTAGTCCTGCACTCTGCACGTTAGCTACGTTACTTTTACCAGCCTACACTAACTCATGCAGTGTAAATATTGTTTGCCTGGTAAATAAACGGTCATTTCAGCCAACTAGTGTGCGTGTGATCCGTGGATCTTTTGTTGCGGTACGAAACCAATAGTGCCTTGATCTGTACAGCAGTTGTTATAAGAGTGTTTATAGCAACGCTATGTGATGGTATTATAGTAAGCAGCGGTGCGATAATGTGGGCCACAGGAGAGCTGGTGGCTTCAGCTAAAGAGCTGGGTTTAATATCCTTGCAAAGACAATATGTAATTTAGTGGACTGTGTGTGTGTATGTGTGTGTGTGTGTGTGTGTGTGTGAGAGAGAGAGAGAGAGAGACTGAAAGAAAGAGCAGGCTGGTGAAAGAGAGGTGGGGCAGCAAAACCCTGCAGCCATAAAACTGATTAATGGTCGTGCTTTCTGAATGCAGCAATGTGTGTGTGTGTTGTGTGTGTGTTGTGTGTGTGTGTGTGTGTATATGTGTGTGTGTGTATATGTGTGTGTGTACACCTGAATTCTGCTTGCTGCTATTTTCTCACTCTACAACATAAAATACTCCCAATTTTCCTCTCTTCCATTCAGTTGATCGATACATTCGTTCGATTTTGTTGCTCCTTACAGTGTCCAGAGTCCTTTCACATAAATATGTCATTGCTGCTTGGTTGGAGTAACAGTTTTTAAAATAAACAAACATGCACACACCCTACACACCGAGCACATATACACTACACACACAACATAAAGAGGCCAAGTACACACTTCATGCAAGCGTCCTTCATGCACAAAATACAAACGCCCTACTCGTGCAGTATACAAATAGTTGCACGCACAACAGGCAGTTGGTGGCGTAACGGTGGGGTGTTCGCCCCCCCCTCCCCGTGATCGGAAGGTCGCAGGTTCGAATCCAGGACAGGTAAAGTTACCACTGAGGTACTCATAAGCAATGTACCATTCCCAAGCACTGCTTCCCGGGCGCTGCCCTTGTTAGCTGCCCACTGCTCCTTCATGGATGGGTCAAATTTCGTTGTGGTGCACTGTGTGCTGTGCTGTGGTGTGTTAATCACTCACTTTCATATGCACATGAACTGGACTCACAACAATATACATTCCCTACAAATCTTCTTCTTCCTCTTTCGGCTTTTCCTTTCAGGGGTCGCCACAGCGAATCATCTGTCTCCATTCCTCCTACCCTATCCTCTGCATCCTCTACCCTCACACCAACTAACTTCATGTCCTCTTTCACCACATCCATAAGCTGTAAACATACAGACGCTGCCTACAGTTTACCAGCAAACACAACATCCAGATGCCACACACACACACATGCCCACATGATATACAGATGTCCAACAACACATCAAGCAGAGACAGATGACCTATGGATGTCCAGCACACACAATGCATACATGTCCAAAAACACACTTCTTGGTCTCAGATGGTGAGCTTCTACTGCTGTTGGTTAAGCTATGTCAATATTTCGGTATTCCTCTGAGAGCATTTGGGCTGTGGGGGATGTGTCTCACATAGACATTTATTTAGTCACAGACCACCCTTTCCACAAGCACGATCAGAAACAAGTGTTTCGATGTGAGATCACCCTCTGGTGCTTAGTAGTAATTACAATAATAATAATTAGTATTATTCTATAAGCATCACCTTCACCTTTATGAGGAAACATGGGAAAATTGCTGTTCTGTGAGGAGCGTCGCCTGTGGAGTTTGTGGGAAAACTCTGCTGAGATGCCCAGTAGGGGAGACGCTTTGTTGCGAAGTGACCTGGTCATTGGGTCTTCAGGCCCCCGGCGGGGGAGGAGAGGGAAGCAGCCTTAAGGGCGGAGAGGGTCAGCGAGAGGTGAGCGTGATGAAGTGAGCGTCTCTGTCTTTAGGGCGTTTCGTAGCGCTGCAGTGGGATGGTGTGATATAGCGTTTGTTAATCTTTAACGCAATATTGACTTGCGCAGTACTGATATTGCTGATGGTTGCAGTATGCAAATGAGACTTCTAGCAAATCACACGGTTTTATTATACCACCTGAGCATCTGGACCCATTTCAGACACTCCAGAGGAATTTCTCGGCCTGTGTTAAACTCAGTTAACACCTTTGCCTCATCGACTGAAGATAACGCAGGTTATTCAAGATTCTGGAGACTTTATAGGCATGTACGATATGGGAATTATTGGCTGATGCTGACATTAGATGTTTTTCATGTTTATATTTGCCGATGCCGATAAATGAGGAAGGCAGAGTCGAGTGCGATTGCAAGCAGAATTTTTTTCTTTCTTTCTTGAGACACACCAAGCGTGCGAGCTCATTTTCGCAAAGTGAGACAATTTAATTAGTTATTGCGCGAAAAGACGAGATTTTGCTCGTGAACGTTCCACTGCATCCCCAGAATTTTGGCACAAAATAGCAACATACATTTTAAGACTGAAGACAAATCCCACCTCGGACTTTGGGCACACCTGGCACAAGTGCTACTTTTCCGACGTACAATAAATACAAGCATCGGTCCAATACCGATGCATTTAAAAGAAGCAGTTATCGTCCAATTCCGATAAGATTCCGATATTATTGCGCATCCTTAGTTTATAGTCCACCCAGCTTTATACAAAATACACAGAGAACTAAAATGGTGCAAAAATGCTATGACAGTGGGGCGGCACAGTGGTGCAGTGGTTAGCGCTGCCGCCTCACAGTGAGAAGGTCCTGGGTTCAGTCCCCGTGTCGTGGACTGTGTGTGGAGTATGTATGCTCTCTCCGTGTCCGCGTGGGTTTCCTCCCACAGTCCAAAGGCATGTACTATAGCTTAATTGGCGCCTCTAAATTGGCCCCGTAAGGTGTGACTGTGTGAGTGTACCCTGCGATGTGTTGCCGCCTGCCCAGGGTTGTTCCCCGCCTTGCGCCCGTAAGTTTCCGGGATATAAGCTCCAGTCCCCCCATGACCCCAGTTGGGATTAAGCGGTTCGGCAGAGTAAGAAAACAGTAACATCTTATAAAGGGCTCGGCGATCTGGTGCCTCACATTAATAACAACAATGACAATGTGGACTTTTCCTCCAGACTGCACATCTCTAATGCCACGCTCACAACAACGTGCCTAATTTTTCGGCACAGCCGAGGAGGAGTGTGAGAGGAGTGAGGAGAACTGCATGTATCAGTGTGTCCTCAGGCTTGCATTACTAGGCGTATATGCCTGATTGGTTGGCGCTCCGCAGCGTGATGGTGTCGTAACACATATGTGAACGCAGATAGCAGAGGCGAGCGTGCTGCATTGCTTGTTCTCAGAACGGCGGTGGATATTTCTTGATGTTTCCCCTCACACAGAGGCATCCAAGCACAACTCTCAGAGGAAGGCTGATTTGCATAAAAGTAGCAGTGATTCATGGCTAGTTCATCAGTCTTGCCTCCTGCATTTCTGAGCGCAGAACTTCCTCAAAAATCTTTTTAACCATATTCGCATACACACAGGGTCATATTTATCAAGTATTTAGATTGCTTCGTTTGTGAAGGACAACATTCTCTTCTCTCTCTCTCTCTCTCTCTCTCTCTTTGTCTTTATGTCTCTGCCTCCTCTAATTTTTCTCTCTTGCTCTACTTGAAAACTAATGTAGATAAGTGTCTTACAGCTGTTTTGTCAAAATCTTTTTAGCAATTTGACAGAAAACTGAGTGGGTTGATGAGGTTTTGTTGTTTTTAGATATCTCCCAGGTTCAAGAAAGGTATTCTTTTTAGCTGGTCTGACCTTACCTGGTATAAAAGCCTGTGTATATCAAAGGTTAGATCCCCTCGACGTGAATAGCGTCTCGTCACAGGGCTAGTCTAGGAGATTGAAAGAGCTTGAATAATTTCTTTAAATAGGAAGTAGCATTTAATCATCAGATCGCATCAGAGATGATACGCGGTGTCAGCCCCGATCAGGGTTTGGTTAGTAAAGTGACATTTTTAATAGGGACTTCTTACGTCTTTACCCCGCTGTAAGCATGAAATATCTCTCCTCAGGCTGGGCGAGCCGATGACTGTGATAGTTATCTATGCCAGAAGTTTTAGTTAATGTCATAGTTGCTTACTGGATGAAAGACTCAATTTCCCAAAGTGCACTGGCGTGTAGGTGAGAATGTAGGTCACACCAGGGTTCCCTGAACTCCCTCACATTCTACTATTTATAGTGGATGTTTTTGTGTGTGTGTGTTGAGACTTACATGAATTGCAGCATTATGAGAATCAGAGCAGTCTGTCAACTGCCATTTTAAAAACCATCATGTCTTTTTCACAGGTTTTTTTAAAGCTTTATTTGGTTTTTTAATTTTTGCTGATAATCCATTAGGAGGCGTTGAGTGCAGCAGGTCGGCTTCCCGTCATTATGAATAATGAGGATGTACCAGATTAGGATTTCACTCAGTAGCTTCCAATAAGCATCAGTGTGAAGGCACAGTTTTCTCACATTAATACTGGCCCAACAGCCGGACTGGGCGATAAAACCTCACAACATTTTACCTTAATTACGACTAATGAACAAATATTTTTTGTTGTTGTCGCCCTTATAGTTCACTAGCAAGGTTTGTACTTACAATATGATATTAAAGCTGGGATTCTTTCAAATAAAAGAGTTCATATATTTAAAAATATAATTTAAAAATAAATGTAGCAAACAGAATCACATGACAACACCCACAGTAATAATGGTCAGTGTTCACAATGACAGATCACTCACTTTTACTTTAAGGGGACAGTACATGAACACACACTGGGGAAACTATTAACAAAATTCATTTTTAAAGTATTATAAGTTTTCAGTTATCTTGGGCCAGTTATGTTATTAGAGCTTCTGAATGTTGTTTCGACTAGTTGCCCGGTCCTACCCAATAGCATTATCAATCAAAATGTAGACTACTTTAAAATCAGTATTTGCACTGTGAGACAGTCTTTATTGGGTAATAGCACTTCTGCATGCTAATAAAGTGCTATCATAGCAAGATAATAAATTAACACCTTTAAGAATGTTTAGTTGAAGCATTTTGAATTGCACAAAGTTGCAGTAAAGTGTCCACTGTGTCTATTTAGGAGATACATTACTGTTTGCAGATGCTGGTAATAATCATTTACGTTTATTCTTCTGCAGTTTGCAGTTTAGCAGGTGTGTGTCATCATGAACAGCTGCAATAAGTTGGGAAAATCTTCATCATTTTTCCATTTTGGAAACCTCTTGAAAGTGTAAAGTCAGTATAAATGGTAAAGCGCATATCCACTCTAGAGTGTTTTTGAAGTATCCATGTAGGAGTTTGTTTTGGCTACATGATGGAGTTTACTGTGTAGATAAGGATTTTGGCAAAGCTTATTGATCCGTTTCACCCACTTGGTGTGTTTTTATTTGACAAAAAAACAGGCACATGTGTTTGTGTGTACAGTATGTGTACCATTGATCAGATCTTGCTGGCCGTGTCCCTTCTACGCTAGAAAAATCTGTCAAATTGACGTCAACACAATTTGTTTTTCAACTTTCAGAAAAAAATAATAGGCTACATATGATGAAGCATAAAAAAGTGTGTGTGTGCTTCTGTTGTGTATACAGAGACACAGGTGGGTGAGACTCTGGTCCTTCTAAATGATATTGCAGTGCAAATACTGAGTAAGTGACAGACGACAGAATGTTGCGGTTTAACCGCTGATGTATTTGAATAGTACTGCAGTCAAACACATATGAACAAACCGATAAACAGACCCCCATTCTAGACGGTTCCCACTGTAACTGCTGCGTCCTCTCTTATATTGTGTGATTGTTATTGACCGGAGTGTCAACACCACAATGTTTGCGGTTGTGTGTGTGATGGCGTCTATTAGATACGGCATGTACATTAGTCAGGGATTTTAATGGCCATTAGATAATTGTTTTTCGTTGCAGCCTTGTCATATTCTCTCTTCCCTTCTCTCTCTCCCGCTCTTTTCTGACCGTTGACTCCAGATAAAGGGCTTGGCACTTGTCTTGTCCAGTTTCTGCGCTCTGGCTGGCACGCTGCCACGCCTTGATGATTGACTGGTGTGTTTACACAGACACAGAGCATGACAGTAACTCGGCGCACACTGGGGCCTTGACCAATGAACGCTCGGGTTGAAGAGCTCATTTGCGTTGGCTGTGCACTGCTGCGAGAGGGGGAAGGGGTTCTGTCAGCAGGGCGCGTCGCAGCCGCTGCCTTCCTTGCAGGCCCTCCTGCCTTCCTGTCTACCTCCATGCCGCTAGGCTGCTGGGTGCCCCCTTGCCTTATTTCACGCCATGGAAGCATCTTTATTACCGTACGGCCTGTCTGTGTCCAGCTGTGGGCCGGGAGGCAGGGGATGATGGTGAATAAATCCGACCCGTTTCGCTACACCTCGGAGGCGTCATGGCAATCACAGGTCGCAGGATTGGTTTTGCACATCACCAAGAGCCCATGGCTGTCCATCTTACGCGTGTGTGTGTGTGTGCATGACCCAAAAACTAATGTTGGGCTATTTGCAGAAGGAGTATTTCCGTTTAAAGTAGCACTCTGTCCATAGATGAAGTTGTGACTGGCAGTGTAAGAGAGATAGATGTTATTTTTATTTTTGGGGTGAATTGCCGCAATAGAGAATAGTTGTTTTCTGAGGAAATCTCATCATGAAATCTCATCTAAAACAGTTTGGTTGTTGCTGTTGGTAGTGCCTTAGCCTTTCTAGAAAGTTTTTTTTTTTTGCTCAGCGGTTGTCCATAGCAACAGCTCAGGCTGTCTGGCGCTCAGCTTGTCTGTTGAGATGTACATTTCCATCTGTATCTGTACAAATGTGCTGGTGTTACTGAATCCACAGGCTGCAGTGTTGTTTTTTCTCATGGCTGGATGGTTCCAGTGTTCTTGTATCATCAAATATTGTGTGCCCTTATGTCTTTTTAAAACATCATCCTCAAATTTATGCCATGCTCCAGTAGTTTGTAGTGTGATTGAATATGTTTGAGTGGCATGAATTTCCAGGTTCTTTGAAGTAGTGGTGCCAAAGTGGAACATATTATAGATAAAAAGTGGGATAAATAACATTTCTGGACAAGGATAAAGCTGCTGATAAATGCTGATGTTTGATGCTTCCATAGAGGCATATCATCATGTTTTTACATAGATGCTGGCTTATAAATAGTCAACGATACTTCGTAGCAAAAAGATTTAACAATCAGTGTAGATCTGTTCATGTTGCGTTTGTTAGGTAAAATTGCTCTGTCCCTTTCAAATGGGTAGGGCTTGGTGTTCACTTGAATAGTAATAAACAATTGTCGGCTTCATACTGTGAAGACACATGCTTTCCAGGCGCATTCAGTGTTGACAACTATCACATAGCGTTTCCACATATTGCATTTGCAGCGCGACTCGCACAGTGAGAAAACAAGTGGGTGAACCCTAGCTGGTTATATAAGATAAGGCATTATGAATTGGCCAAAACTGCACAGTTGCCAGACCAAACAAATGTCTGCACTTCACCCAAATGCTCACAGGAACATCAGAATGTAGTCTGCCCACTGCAACACCTCTTACTACAACTTGCTGTATGGAATGAAATAATCAGCGTTTTGCTATTATTTTGTGAAGTTGATACATAGCTCTGAACTGAACCTATGTATGCAGACTGTGTGTATACTAGTGATGCAACGGTACATTGTGCCCACGGTTCATTACATATCGCGTTTTTTGGGTCACGGTATCGGTACGGTTACGGTACATTAATGTTATCTTAGCTCTAACATCCAGTAGGTTCTTTGCTTTTTCTGTTTCTAGGGACAAATAATTTGGGGAATAATAATTCTATTTCTAGTTATTCGAATAACTCAAATCATTCGTTTACAAATAATAGTCGAGGCAATATTTCTAGAATCGGAGCTTCGTTTGATTCTTTTCACTCGCTAGAGCATGCTCCACTTGTGTTTCACACGGACACTTATTAGTGACGCACAGCGTTTTCAGTTACGCGATCAAGGCAAGACCTGATTCCTCTGTATGTGAAGGATTTGTGAGATATTCCGTGCACAAAAACAAAGTAAACTCGTAAAAACGCAAAAATTACATTTTTGCGGTGTAAACAGCGCCATTACTCACTAAAATGCTACTGTTCTTTCAGATCTTCCCCTTTATTACAGACTAAACTCATATTTTAGCTGATAAATAACAACAACCAGCGTTTTACTCACAATTTATGAGGTTGATGAGATTTTCAGTGTTTATTCCGGAACGTCCGTCTGTCGCTTTATTGTGACACGCCTCTGAAGGACGTGTGGGGGATTGTGGGAAATACAGTCCTGTCCCAGAAGTGCCAAAAGCAGCTCATTTTATAGGCCAAAATGAGTCCAAATTGGTTCAAAATTACCCAAAACTTGTGGTTTTAAAAGCAGTTTTGAGCCAATTTTAACTCCTTTTGGCCTATAAAATGAGCTGCTTTTTGCTTTTCTGGGAGAGAATGTCCCACAATTCCCCGCGTGCTACTCAGCACCACATCACATCACACCACAATAATGGAAAAAACACTACAAAATATTAATAAATGGCTGCATTGTGAGTAGAACGCTGATTGTTGTTATTTTTCAGCTAAAATAGGAGTTTAGTCTGTAATAAAGGGGAGATTTGACCAGCGATCCTGCATATTCACCATTTAATAAGTTTGTAATGTGCACCCACCTCCCACTTGCATTTTAATTCTCATGGATCTGCTTCTATCTCAAATATGCCTTTGCGTTCATTTGACGGAAACGGGAACTTTAATCCCAAAGAATGACCATGTTAAAAAAATGATAGTTTAATGACGGGCACACCGAACTATCGCGGTTGATCTGGGTGTACCGAACCGAACAGGGCGTACCGTTCGGTTCGATAAAATACTGGAAAACGTTGCATCCCTAGTGTATTCTGTATTCTTATGCCAGTGAAACGCACACCGTGACTTGTGCAAATCACAGCTGACTCAACCTCAGCCAGGCACTATGCTAACAGCACCCTAATCCCCCCAGCAGTAAGGACCTGTAATGCAATTAGCCCATTTGATCTAGCAGTTGTCCATGCTTCAGAAGAATTAGACAGTGCTCTCTGGCCCACTGGAGCTCAGTCCAACAAGCTGGATAAAAGTTGCTGTTTGCCTTCATGTCGTTATCTCCTATGACTTCAGATTTATCCAAATCATAATCTTATAGTCACACTCTGTGGCACATTACTAGGTTCTTGTTTTAAAACTCATTTGATTTTACCTTCCGTCCACCCTCCTTGCCATTTCCAACATCTAAGACTGGAGACTTTTGAACAGGCTGTGCAGTCCTGTATACTTCTGGTCAACAGTCATGCTTCCCTGTGCATGACCACTAGCATTTTAAGTGATATTTATATAAATGTCTCATTACCTGAATGTTTACTCATTCCAAAGGATATTTAAGTGAGTGATTGTTTGTCACTGGGAACACAGCACACCACATGGTGCTCCACAACAGAATGTGACCTCTGCATTTGACACATCCGTGAAAGGAGCTGTGGGCATCTGGGGAGCAGTGCTTGGGGATGATACCTTGCTCATGAGCACCTCAGTGGTCCAGAACTATTTCTTACTGCACTGTGTTTATTTTCTTGTGTAAAAGGGGCTACAGTTCTGTGGTCACACATATGTAAAAAGCATGTTTTTCTATATGGACAGAAGCCTTTACCTTTTCAAATGATTTTTTGCCTCTTTTTTAAGTGTTTGATCAGACATGACTGAGACCCGCTGCTGGATGGCCATAGTTTTGTGATAGACAATTCACCTTTAGACCATGAGCAAGACTCTTAAACCCAAGTTGCTCCAGGGAGACAGTCCCTGCACTTAAGGCATTAAGTTGCTTTGGATAAGAGCATTTGATAAATGGCGTAATTGCCAGTGTAAATGTTGGAGACCCCTAAGATTGGGGATTTGATTCCCAGGAGAGCCTAAAACAGCCATGGAGCCCCTGAGCAAGGCCCTTAACCAGAAGCTGCTCCATGAAGACTTTCCTTGAAAATAGGAGATGTTAGTTAGTCACTCTGGATATGGGTGTTTGCTAAAAGCCATAGATGTTATACATTATAAAACTAACATATTTAACACTTTGTGAAAGCCAATCCAGGATACTCATCATCTTTTGTGTTACATTTGAGCAGCAATATTTGGCCAGTTGAGTTCTTTGTTAATTCTCTTGAAGTAGTTTTGTCTGGTCAAAGCAAATTCATTTGCCAAATCTGGGAATCCCTGGTGGAGCTCCGCCCTGAATTTGAAAAGCCCCTGGCTTTTGCTTCTTTTTTTTTTTTGCAAAGTCTGTTTTAACATTCTCGAATAACAATGGTGACTCAGGGAATGCACTGTAAGACAAAGGAAAACACTCATAGTAAAGGAAGCGAATGGCAAGAGACCAAACAATGGCCTTGAGTTTTTAACTGCTGCCCAGTTTCCTGAAACAATGGCCTGACTGGCGCTTCCAGCAGATGTACAAAAGGAAACAAACAAAGGCAGAGGTTGGAGGTTAACAGACTCCACCTTTTGGTTCGGAGAGAAGTGTCATTTCACAAGAACATTAGAACAGCTAATGCATGTTTGAAGATCTCTTTCCTTTCAGCCACTTACACTGGTCAGAAACAGAAAAAATGAAACTGGCTGCTAGCTTAAGATATGTCCATAAAAACATTTTACATTTATAACCACTGTAATTTCCCTTCAAACTCGTTTAGATGAGGGGGAAAAGGCAGCTTAACAGTCTCAAGGTGTGTTTATTATTTATTATTACTCTTTGATCATCAACTGAAGTCATTAAAGGAATGGTTTTTCAGCATGGCCTCAAAAAGGTCATTTTTCTGCTGTAAGCGAATGTTTACCGCAGCTGATCTAAGCATTTTCACAGCCTTTTGGGAGAAATGTGCAACCAGTCCAGCATTGATTATATTCTTTCAGCACAACCTGTCCCGGTTCCTGTCCACCAGATGTACTCTTGATTTGTTTGATATTAAAATGGCAGATTTTGCTCTGGGTCTGATTTGATACGACATATGACACAGCTTTTGTGTGTGGGTTGCAGCAAAATGACGTCTGTAGGGGTAATTCAGTCTAGCTCACATGCTAATGGAACATTTGGGTCATCCTGCCGTGATGAGGGTTTGAGTCCCTCCCCCCAAACGTGACACAATGGGGCAGTCACACACAGCTGTTAGGGGGGTTGTAAAGTAGCCGTTGACAGCTGCGAGCAGTTGTTGTTTTGATGGCTGTGGGTCTGAGAGAAGGGGCAGAATGCTGGGAGATTGTGGCGTTCATCAAAACATTTGCTAGCTTACACACTTGATCTAAGGTTAATCTAATGTTTAGGTAGACCTTGGAGACCAGGTGTTTTTTTGCTGCTTACTAGGTAGTGACTGCTAGGCAAAAAAGTAAGTAGGAACTCTTTGTCCCTCAACAACGAAAAAGGAACACAGCTATTAGTGTGTGGAAGATCAGAGGAATTTCTTAGCAAGTCCTGTGAAGAAAATTCAAGAAATATTTTAGGACAAATCGACTGAAGGCTAAACGTACAAGAAATAGTCTCAAATCGTTGATAGCTCTTTAGTTTGAGCATGTGCCTTAATCGGTGCTCTCTTTGCTTCCACAGGTACCACCCGGCCCCCTCGTGACGGTGAGGTCCCAGGTGTGGATTACAACTTCCTGTCTGTGCAGGAATTCCTGGAGTTGGAACAGTGTGGGACTCTTTTGGAAATAGGAACTTACGAAGGTACGTGAAAACCTCTGCGTTTACACCGAAGCAGGAACTGGCGTGTTCTCTAGTGATGAAATGAAAATGGCCAGCAATAACATAAATATGTAAAGACTGATAAACACCATCAGCGTAATAGATGTAAAGGAGAAAACTGGAGCACTGACTAAAAGAAAAGGCGACGGAATTACATTGGCTAAAAAGAAACGGTGTCTGGCTTGCACAGCTGGACAGAAAGATGGGAGCGTAGAACATAGAGAATGAGACCAGAAGAGTGTGTGTGTGTGAGAGAGAGAGAGAATTGTGCTTTTTGTCCTCACAGTTATTCTGGTGGCCACTGTCTCTGGCACACAGGTTTAATCTGTCTGGCACTCTGCATGTTCCTGGCATCTCTCTCTCTCTCACACAGACAGACACACACACACACACACTCTTTCTCTCTCCCTCTCTCTTTTTCTCTGTAGCTCTTTTTCATTCTTTCTGTCCCTGATCCCTCACTCTCTCTCATAATGAAGTTGCAGTAACACTCTTCAAGCAGTGCTTTTAATAGACCAAGTTGAATTTTCAGAAACACCATGTATATTGTTTAAAACACAGTTCGTGCTGCAGTACTGGCTTCCAGGAGCGTGCATTGCTGACAAACTGGCTGCCTTTCTTCCTTCTTTAATGTGTGTATGGACTGTCTGTCAGTCTTGAGGCAGCGAAAAGACTCACTTTCCCTTTCACTCTTCCAGCCCACTCATTGTCCTGGGCCGATCTGCTGCCGTCTCATAATCCCTTCCTCTTAGCATACAAGCAAAGCACAATTCCTGCAACTCTCTCTCTCTCTCCTTCTCTCTCTTATGCCAAACGATACATTTTAAAGCGTCTCCTTCCACCCTCGTCCCCCGGTTTCCTAGGTAACTACTATGGAACGCCCAAGCCGCCCAGCCAGGCCCCCTGCGGGACAGTGATTATCCAGGATGCTTTGCGAGACGGCCTTTCTGGCTCCCAGAATTCCACGCCCAAGCGCACCAAGTCCTACAATGACATGCAACATGCTCGTGTAGTGCCCGTTGAGGAGACGGAAGATGCAGACTTCAGCACAGACATGAACAACACTTTCACAGGTATGCACGCTTCTGTCTGTGTGTGTGTGTGTGTGTGTGTGTGAGGGAGAGGGAGAAGGATGGGGTTCGTGAGGTTCATTGTGATGGTGATTTTGTGAGGGTCCGGGGGCAGCTCCATCTGGCTGTAAAGAGGGTGTGTGTGCTTGTGAGGAAGAAAGACAGAGAGAGAATAATCAAAACACACGCAGAGATCCTGGGCTTCAACCCAGACTGCATGTGCGTGAGAGAGAGAGAGAGAGAGAGAGAGAGAGAGAGAGATGTGCCTGAGAAAGAAAGATCATTATTACTAGGCTGAGTTAACCATTTCCCCTTTGCATCACTATGCTCTCCACAGTCTCTCTGTCTCACCCCAAAGGGAAAATGCACCACACGCACATTTATGGCTGTCAATGATCTGTTTGTCATTAGCAGCATTGGAGATTAGACCATTTAGATGAAGTTGAATTAAAAACGGCACATTCAGCTCCATTTGTGGCTGAATGCTATAAGATCCATTTCTCATTTGTCTATATTGCTCATTTATTTAATTCTTTTTTATTGTTGCACTTTGAATGGCTTTTTAACTTTTAGTGTATTGCTTTATCATGAACTGACTGTGTGTGTGTGGCCATATATTTATCGCGTTGTGTAAAATCACTTTTATCTGTTTTTTTGGGCTTTGTGGGGACATTTGAGAGTTCCCCATGAGGAAAAATGACTTTATAGAAAATGTGCTTGTTTTATTTGAGAAACTAAAAGAGGTAAAAAGATGTGCTTTTGGTTACTGAGGTTAAGGTTAGGGTTAGGATTAGGTGTAGGTGTAAAATTATGTACTTTAGTTATTATGGGAGTCTATGGAAGGACCTCACAAAGATAGTAATACATAGACTGTGTGTGTGTGTGTGTGTGTGTGTGTGGTTGCTGGGAGTAGATGTTTGATATGGCCTGACAGGGAACGGGGAACGGAAATGAGAGCATGGGCACACAGTGTGTGTGTTTGTGTGTATGTGTGTGATTAATAGCACAGTGGGTGTATTAGCATTCTCCTTGAGTGCCAGCCCACTGAACCTCCTTTCAATGGGAGTCATGGGCAATTGGCCAAGGGAAAGTGTTTAAGGGCTAGTTTGTGTGTGTGTGTGTGTGTGCGTATGTGCGTGTGTGAGCACAGCCACACCTGTGTTGTCATTTTCACGAAGGCGTCACATTTGCATGAGACCATAAACCACCTCCCCTTTTTGTCTCCTCCTACCTTCTCCTTTAATATTACCCAGAGTTCTTAGCACGTAGTCTTTTCCCCTCTCCCCTGCTGTGCACAGGAGACTCCAGCCGGCAGGAAGTGCACGGCGTGGTGCGAGACAACGCCCCCTCCAGCGCGCTCAGCAACGTGGCTGTGTCTCCCGCGGGGACCATGGCCAGCCCCCATCATCCTCAGCTCCCTCCGGAGGACGACCCGCTTGGGCCACTGCCCGACAACTGGGAGATGGCCTACACTGAGAGTGGAGAGGTCTACTTCATAGAGTAAGGGACTACATTACCCATAAGGCACTGTTGGCCACAGAACTATATCTGCCTTCATAAAAATGGAGACATATGGGTGATGTACAGTACTGTGCAAAGGTTTTAGGCAGGTGTGAAAAAATGCTGTAAACAAAGAATGCTTTCAGAAATAAATAAATAATGGTTGTTTGTTTTTTTTATCAATTGACAGAATGCAAAGTGAGCGAACAAAAGAAAAATCTAAATCAAATCAATATTTGGTGTTACTACCTTTTGCCTTCAAACCAGCACCAATTCTTATAGTTACACTTGCACAAAGTCAGGGATTTTGTAGGATTATAGTCATTATATTATTTTGTAGTCATTATATTATTTTGTAGGATTATAGATCTGTGGTTAGTTCTCCAAGATGTTTGGAACAACCTACCAGCCGAGTTCCTTCAAAAACTGTGTGCAAGTGTACCTAGAAGAATTGATGCTGTTTTGAAGGCAAAGGGTGGTCACACCAAATATTGATTTGATTTAGATTTCTCTTTTGTTCATTCACTGCATTTTGTTGATTGATGAAAATAAATGATTAACGCTTATATTTTTGAAAGCATTCTTTGTTTACAGCATTTTTTCACACCTGCCTAAAACTTTTGCACAGTACTGTAGTTCTGCAGCCCTTGCATGGTATTATATAAGCTGCATTGCAGGGATCTAGCATCCATGTGGACTAGATCATTTGATTTCTTAAGCTTTTTCATCAGTATGCACCCAAACAGTTCTGAAACCAAACGAAAGCTGCAAGACAAATGTCCATCATATCAGAATCCTAACCCTGTCCCTTTTTTGCAGAATTCGCATTTGTCATAGGCCTCTAAAACCAAATGTGATAAAAAAAAACCCTTCAAAACCTAAAGAATAAATACTAGAGATGTAGCCGATCCGATATGTGGATCGGTATCGGTCCGATAACAGGCTCAAACAGCTGCATCGGGTGTCGGTGTCATTGGGCCGTTCTATTGAGCCGATCTGTAAATGCGTGCACGCTCAGTTCGTTCTGCATGGGAAGTGGCGCTGCAGTAAAGTAGAGCTGAAACCATTGTTCCAATAACTCCAATAATTCTATGACTCACTAGAGCAGCTCCGCTCGTATTTTACACGGAGGCTTAATAGTGACACACAGCGTTTTCATTGGCGCGATCAAGACAAGACCTGATCCCTCTGTATGTGAATAGGGCTGGGTTCAAAAAATCGATTCACCGATCAATATCGATTCTCGTTCGACAAATACGATATCGATTCAAAAGTTCGCGGATCGATCTTTTCCTGCGGCTGTGCACTACTTCTCGCCACCGCGCAAGGAGAGCTATAAAAACGTGAGACCGGCGAAAGCGAAACAAAATAGAGCCGTGGCTGAAGCTGCTCCGCTCAAATCACCGTCTGGCCTAACTTTATAACCAAGCAAAACTAGTATTGACGCAAAGAAATCTCTAAATAAATCGATATCGAATCGAATTGAATCGAGAATTGAATCGGATCATGACCTTGTGAATCGGAATCGAATCGATTCAGGAAATCAGCAACGATACCCAGCCCTATATGTGAAAGTATTTGTGAGATGTTCCGTGCACTAAAAAATAAGTAAATGCATAAAAACCGCATAAATAACATTTTCGCCATGTAAACGCGCGCGCCGTTACTCGCTGGAACGATTTTCCATCGTTTATTCTGGAACGCGCGCCCCGGAGCCGCGTCACAATGAAGCGCTGGGCGCGCGTTCCAGAATAAACGATGGAAAATCGTTTGGATGAGGATTGTGGGAAATGTAGTTCTCTGCAAAAGCAGTTCATTTTATAGGCCAAATTGGTTCAAAATTTCATTTTCATTTTCACCGATCAATTTTTTTTTTTCAATTTTATAATGTTGTAGTGTAATCAATAAGAAAGAAATAACAAATAACAAATAATTTAGCATATACGTGTGTGCATTTATTACATTGTTTTAGTAGGAAAACTGTATTTAAATCAAGCATTTCTTTAAGCATAACAATAATTCCAGTCATGTATTCAGACACTTTAAAGCATTATTTTATGTTTAACAAAAACATAAAATCCAAACAGGCAAGCATTTAGCCTACAGTCATAAAATGTAGATAAATAAAATACAAATAAAACAAATAGAAGGTTTATGGAAATGTAACTTTAGGCCAGCTCATGGTGTTATGTATGCTAGTAACGGTGCCTTGCTTATATGTACCCTCTCAAACTTGATTGGTAGTGTGCATTATTAGCATAATCATATTACATATCATAGATTTGTTTTTAGATTTTCATGAGATGTTTCTGTAATTTTATTCTGTCCTATCTTTTAAATCCTTATCTGCAAAAGACAAAGAAATAATGAGAGAATTAACGAGTCCCATAAAACCGCAAACATACTCTTTTTTTAATGGGAACCTTCCCAAAGATGTAAAATCCAACACATCATGGCTAAAGTCACAGCGCTGGTATGCCATACAGGATTATCAACCAATGAAAATAACATGGATGGAAAATAATACAGTAGTTTTGAAATGCCACGTCTGTTGACTTTTTGCTATAGATTTAAACTTTAGAATGATCTTCACTATCATGGGTGCTTCTGCACTGCAGCCGGAAGCATTACCTGAACTAGACCTGGTGCTAACTGACCGTGTCACTATGCAACAGCCCAACAGACCATGCTCACTATGACATGGTTTTTACTACATTGTGATGATGTTTGTGACTTGTTCCAGTTCTTTCTGCCAGTCTGAAAGGAACAGGAACTCACAACCCAAAGCATCTTCAGGTTTCAAGGGAGGTTTTGACTGTACTAATTTAAGATGGGCAGTGTTGCAAGGCAAGGCACATTTATTTGCAGATGTGATATTCATAAATCATGAACAGCATTGGTGGCTTAATGTCATTTGATGTTTAATTTCAGTTTTGGCCACTATTTGAGTTCTACAGGATGTATTTTGCCAAACATGTGATTTGATTTACATTAAATCCTGCAGTTTAAACGTTTGGTATTTGGTCATTTCCATCTTACATTAGATGTTGGTTTGACATTGTTTTGCTGTTTGATGTTTTATAGCCACAACACAAAGACGACCTCATGGATGGATCCTCGCTGCCAAGATAAGCAGCCAAAGTCTTTAGAGGAGTGTGATGATGATGGTAAGAATGCAAAACATGCTCTTTGTTTGAGCCTCTCCACTGTAAACTACAATTCTTTTAGCTGTGGATAAGTACTTGTGTTGTTGTAAAATGTCATCACATCTATACTTGCTAGGTTTAAGAATTTTATTTTACCACATTATGACATAACCAACTCATGAACATCTTCCACAGTGTTTTGGGGCTTCTGGCCTGAATTCTTAGGTGTAATATATGTTTGTTAGGATACTGGCCGCTGCACTTGGAACCGGACTGTGTTTTTACGCCAGCAGAGGGCAGGCTTGATCCTCAGTTGCACAAATGGTTTAGAAATCACATAATAAATCATAAACATATTGAGCGTGTTACAAATTCTTGCTAAGACAGATATAAACAGGGAAAATTCTGCCTTCTAATTGGCATAGAGTTTCTACTCTCATCCGTAAAAGAAATCTACAATCACCTTTTTCTTTGTGCTAGAATTTCGAATCCTACAGAGTTGTGCTAAAGAGATCAGTGAGTCAGTTTGAATAGAATGTCGTACTGCAAGGAATATTTGCATGTCCCTTTAAGCGGTAATCTGAATGTGTTTTATATCAGGCTAATATAAATCTTATGTGAGAAAGCTGGGCTTAAGCTCGTGGAAGCCTATTGAACATGGTAACAATTGAACCAGACACTGGCCTGGTGTATAATTAAGTGTGTGTGGTTTTTGAGGTGGCGCATTGCTTCTAGCTTAGAGATCTCTTACATATTGTGATACTGATAGTCTGCTGTGTCTGCGGAGTAATGGGAAAATAATAGTATTATAGGGTTGAAATGGCAGGCTGCAGGAAATACTGCCACCTGGTGGAAATGCTAAAAATGACTTTTTTTAATGGAGCAAAAAAAGGATTTGTTTTTGTATTTTGTGCTGTTTTACTGCCCCGAATCAATAAACTTCTTTCGTTGTCCCTTTCTCTCCCTCTCTTTCTCAAATTCGTATTTCCTTTCCTACTTTTGGAGAAGAAGGGGTACACACTGAGGAACTAGACAATGAACTTGGTAGGTTTTCCTCCTCTATTCTCTTCTCTTGTCCTCCTACCAAGTCTGTTCTCTACTCATCTTTTCTCCTCCGTCCCCCTCTACCCCTGTTGTTCCACTTCTCACTATCTTCGACTTGGTGCTTTTCACCTGGCAGTTGTTTCGTAACATCTAAAAGACCATCATCTTTTGCTCCCAGCACCTACGCTCGCTCATTACCGATGTTGTTAGCAGTAATCAGGCTTCTGCTTTTATATCTGAACCTTATTGCCCCGCGGTGCCTTTCCCAAAAAGCGTAGTAGCAGTTGCGATTCAAGTGTTTTCCAAAACCAGAATTCAAACTACGGAGGTAACTACATTGGTAACTTACAAAGTCCGACACATTGTTAAACGACTCAGATGTTTCCCGAAACCATAGTTGGAGTGAACATTTGCAGACAACTTGTTTGTTATATAGTTCATACTCCAGCTCCCAGATTGCAGTAGACGCAGTTGAAGGAGTGCAGTCATAATATGAACAAACTTTGAATGTCTCATAACCTTGCTGTACAAACATATACGCGGTCAAGTGCCTTGGCCCCGTTATCATTTTCTATATATACATTTTTATTTATATTTCTCTAAATTATATTTTTGTATTTTTATTGTTGTTATTGACAAATAATTAGAACGTTAATGCAAAATTATGAATTAATCTCAGTGCTGTTTTAATATTAACGGTGTAATATTGGCCACATCTGTCATATTTAAGCATAAATCAACATAATATGCCTCGCTGTGTAAATCCGGCCGAACACATCTGTAGACATTGCACTAAGGTGGTTCAAGCCAACATGATTCAAACTACTGTGGCACGTACAAAGCACCACACTTTTGATAAACAATTGTGCTTCAGTAGTTAGAGAAACAATGCGTCATATTGCATTATTTCAAAGCTAACCTCCGTTGTCGTACGTCAAACGCACCCCAGATTTGCAGGACACATGACAGCTTGAGGACAACTGTGTCTTTCCCATCTGCTCCGATAGATCGAATCAGGCGCTGATATATGAAACTGTGTCAGACACTAAGTGGGAGTATGGATTGTGTAATGTAGCCCCACCGTGTCCAGAGTCAGAGCTGCTCCGCTGTCTGTAGCGTTCAGCCCGTTAATGATTCTGTGTGAAACTCAATATAGTCCGCTACGCTAACGACACACACTTACAGTCGCTGTTGAGAGTGGCTCTGTTTGTGTGTGTGTGTGTATGTGTGTGTGTGTGTGTGCATGCGTGCATGTCTTAATGAAGTAGAGACAGACAAGTTGTATGTCATTGTCTTGGCATCTGTGCCCTCAAGGCTCTGTTAAATTGGTGTCTGATTTTTTAAAGCATTAAACATCAATCAGATCACACAGACACACACACACATAATCACACCATGCATGTAAAAATAGTTCACACTTAACGATGGATCAAAATGAGGATCATGAGACTGGATTTCCACCTTCCCGGTCTTGTTGTACTGATTGTGAGTTTGTTGTTGTTGTTTTTTCCTCCTCTCTGTATCAGAATTGCCTCCAGGTTGGGAGAAGATAGACGATCCAGTCTATGGTGTATATTATGTAGAGTAAGTATTGACATTTTGTTCTCCTTTTTTTCCTGTTATCTTGGTGCTCTCTAAAACAGATCTCCCTTAAAACACACTCCTGCCCAGTATCAGACTGCCTTCTGTCTTTTCCCCACTTTAATTTTCCAATCCCAATATAGATAACGAGATCTGTTTGTGTGTGTGTGTTATTTACCGATCTTGCTTTATTGCATGGTTGAGATTTGTGTGTGTTTGTGAGAAACCCAGTTGAGACATTCATCACAGAGACAATAACTCTCTCTCCCTTTCTCCCTCTCTCTCTCTCTCTCTCTCAGTCACATTAACAGAAAGACTCAGTATGAGAATCCTGTCTTGGAGGCCAGACGTAAAAAGCAGGTCGATATCCAGCAGCCAGCAGAAGGTGAGCGCTACGTCCGAGGTTCGTCCTGCTTTTTTTCCTCTCTCTTTCACCATTGCTCACTCATTTCACCCATCACTCAAGTGCTGGGCATTTGATAAACACTGATTCAAAAGGGATTAAAACACACACTTAAAGCCTCTAGCCCTCTCCCATTTTCACTCTCTCTCTCTTTCACAAACGCACTCTCGCTTTCTGTCTCTTTCACACACACACTTTTCCATCTTTCTATTAATTTTTTTTTATGCGTGTGCCGTCCAGGCCTGAAAACGTCAACTTTATTTCATAAAGTGCAGCAACATCCTCAGATTTGCCCCCTACACGTTACACGCTGTGTTGATTTTGGTGGGGTCTTCTACTGCATCAACGCCTTTTATATGGGAGTTTTATGGAGAAAATATTATCCAACAAACCATTCAAGTAGCAAAATATCTTGTGGTATATTAAAATCCATCAGAGAACTTTTTTTGTGTGAGACTGCTGCATTGTTAAACCACAAGTACTGTCTTCAAAGGGCAGAACATTCATTTGGGTCTGAATTTGCTAAATGGCTCATGGCTCATATCATGGCCTTCTGCCAGTATTGCAAAGGCCAGCATTAACAGATAACAGATACCAGCTGATATACCATACAGGCCTGCTTTCAGCTCATGTGCAACTTTTTACCTATTCCTTTGTTCAAGTGTTTATCAAAATGCCCGCAATATCCTGTTGTGGATGCAATGTTTATTATGCATGTTATATATAATATATTTATGTGGAGGTTTACTGTATCGGTTGTGATGTTTTTTTATTAGAGATGCACCAATCCAACTTTTTCAGTTCCATACCGATGCCGATACTTGGACTCTGGATATCAGCTGATCCCGAGTACCAGTCCGATTCCAGTTTATAAATGTGACCCAATCTGCCGTAATGAGTCAGAAGTCGGCGTTAGATACGGGCAGATTATGTTGACAAACATCAAAAATATCGATTTTTCTTTTTTGGTCTTGTATGAAAGAAAAGGTCTTCAAAATTAATCTGGTCTCCACAAAAGAAAAATCGATATTTTTGTGATGTTTTTCAACATAATCGGCCCGTATCTAAATAAATAGAATGCCGACTTCCAACTCATTACGACAGATCGGGTCACGGATAAGTTGTGTATTTCCCTGTGTGGTGGACACTATTCTGTTATGAGATTATTCTGTTATGCTTAAGGAAATATTTGACATAAATATTGTTTTCCTAACTAAAACAATGTAATAATTACACACCCATATGTATATGCAAAATTATTTATTACTAGAATAACATCTAAAAAATAATTTTATCACAATCCCTAATCCTGTGGCGCTAAACACAGAAGAACACAGAGATTGCGAGCGAGAACTGGTGTTGTTAAGGAAATGAAACAGTATAATCGCTTGATTTGCTTTTGGGGTTGTAGTGTGTTGTGTTGCTCATTGCCATATCAGTATGTACAAATTAACGTGACTGTCAAACAATAAACCAGCCATACTGCAGTGCCACTTTCCATGCATAACGAATTGTGCGTGTGTGTATACGCAAACATATTAAAAACCTACAGTCGGCTCCAGAAATCAGCCCAGTGCCACTGAAATCGGATCCAGCTATTTGAGTCGTTATCAGACTGATATCCCATCCACGTATCAGATCGGTGCACCCCTAGTTTTTATTAAATAGTGTTTGTATTATGACAAACATTTGCATGTTCCTACGACTACATTAATAACCAGACATGTCACTTTTTACCATCAGGATTTTTGCTTGTTTTATTTCCGTGTGACGTGTGGAATGACAAGAGTTCTACTGTCTTTCCTTACAGAATGGATAGAGGAGCACTCCTCTGCTGGGGCTCCCATTGCTGCGTACATTCCAAATCACTTGGAAACCTACCGAGACCCACAGACCGGCCCGCCCCTCCCGCCGGTCACCGCCCCAAAACGTGAGTCCCCATCTGGATCCCCTCGTGTACTGTATCTCAAGTTGCGCTCTACTCCCTACATAGTGCACTAAATAATAGGGGGGATACATTGATCGCTTATTATTGAACAGCAGGTCTATTTTAATTAAAAGACTGTATATTTAAATGGGAGTCATTGTGTCAACCAGCACATGGTATTGAATCTCTGCCTCCTGACATAAATCGAATTGAAACTGTGTCGTCACAGACTTTGTGACGTTGCAAGTCATCGAATCATTGTCCACAGAATCGATATAATATCATATTGTGGTGAAACTTGTGATTGACACCCCTGCTTAATATAGTATGTCCCTGTTTAGTGAGCCTGCTTGTGAATTTGACCTTTTAGCCTACTGCTAAAACCGTCGGTAGCTCATCCCTCTAATCACGCATGTGCAGGAGGGAAGCCCTTCTTCACGCGCAACCCTGCCGAGCTGAAGGGGACCTTTATCAGCACTAAACTGATGAAGAGCAGACGTGGCTTCGGCTTCACCGTGGTGGGAGGAGACGAGCCCGATGAATTCTTACAAATCAAGAGTCTGGTGTTGGACGGACCTGCAGCTGTGGATGGCAAGATGGAAACAGGTATGAATACACACAGACTCACACACAGACACACACACACACACGTATACATCCAAACAAGAGATTTAAGTCTTTGGTTAAACATATTAACACACACGTTTGGTGTGTTGGTGGCGTAACGGTTAGGGAGTTTGGTCCGTGATCGGAAGGTCGTCGGTTCGAATCCCGGACCGGTAGAGGTACCACTGAGGTACTCATGAGCGAGGTACCGTCCCTAAGCACTGCTCTCCGGGCGCTGTTAATGTCAGCTGGCCACTACTCTTTCATGGATGGGTCAAATGCAGGGATCACACTTCATTGTGGTGCACTGTGCTATGGTGTGCTCACAAGGACAAATAATTACCCACTTTCACATGCATAAAACACATCCATATGATAAAGATTCTGTCTAATATTTTCTTTCAATTCTGCTATTCTTTTCTGCTCCCTTCTCCCATGTGTTGCTCGGTTCTAATCTATTTGACTTTCTCCCTTCTTCTCTTTTCTTTGTTCTATTCTCATCTCTGTTCTTCTCTCATATGTTCTCTTGCATTTTCTTCTCCTCCATTTTCTTCTCCAGTAGCCTCCTCACCTTTATACTTCTTTCCCCAGCCTCTTCTGTTCTCTTCTCCTCTATACATCTCTCCTCTCACCTGTTCTCCTATATACTTATCTCCTCTCTTCTCCTCACCTCTGTACTTCCTCCCCCATCCTTGGTTTTTTTCTTCTCTCCTCTCCTCTCCTCTCCTCTGATCTTCTCAGTTCTCCTCTCCTTTTCTCTCCTCTTTTCAGACCCTCTTTTCATCTGCAGTATCCCCTTCTCTTCTGTTGCTCTCCATGTACTTCTCTTTGTTCTTGCTTTTCCTCTAAGTTCTTCTCTTTGTTCCCTTTTTCTTTGTAGTTCTTTTATCCTCTTCTCTCTTTTCTGCACTTTTCTTCTCTTTACTTTCTTTCTCAGTTCTCCTCTCATTTCCTCTCCTCTTCCCTCTGTTCTGCTTTTCCTAATACTTGCATCATACTATCTAAATGTTGATTTGCAAAAAATCCTGTTCCCAGCATGTACACTCGCTCATTAGACCGGTGTCATTAGCAGTAATCAGCGTTCTGGTTTCGTCTAGAACTTTAGAGCCAAACCTTACCACACGAACAGCACGGCAGTGCCTTTACCGTTTGTTTAAATAAACCAAATCAGGTACAGAGGTATGAAATAGTTCGTCAATTTGAGTGGGTACAGGTGACGCGGCCTCACTATTAAAATGGACATTTAGCATGTCGCTTCTAAAAGCATCAGTTCTGACCCGCCTCCTTTACCGCTCCTCTAGGTGACGTCATCGTCAGCGTTAACGACACCATTGTGCTGGGCTACACACACGCCCAGGTGGTCAAGATCTTCCAGTCCATCCCCATCGGCTCTATGGTGCAGCTGGAGCTGTGCCGTGGCTACCCGCTGCCCTTCGACCCCGACGACCCCAACACCAGCCTCGTCACCTCTGTGGCCATCCTGGACAAGGAGCCCATCATCGTCAACGGCCAGGAGGCCTTCGACCCGCCCCCGCTCGGCCTGGGCCAGCCGGTCCCTGGTCCCGTCCCCGGCGTGGGCGTGGTCTCAGGTCGCGAGCCTCGGCCCTACAGCCCCACGGCGGAGAGCGGCGGCCCCGCGGCGGGGACGACGGAGGGTTACGGCAGCGACGTGGTGACCCTGGCGTCGTCCATCGCCACGCAGCCGGAGCTCATCACCGTGCACATGGAGAAGGGTGACAAGGGCTTCGGCTTCACCATCGCAGACTGCGGCGGAGCCGGTGGAGGTCAGAAGGTCAAGCAGATTGTGGACTACCCGCGCTGCCGTGGCCTCAAAGAGGGCGACATCCTGGTGGAGGTCAACAAGAGGAACGTCCAGAGCATGAGCCACAATCAGGTGGTTGACCTGCTCAGCAAGTGTCCCCGCGGCAGCGAGGTCACGATGCTGGTTCAGAGAGGTGAGCGCTTGCGTGTAAACTCTAAAAACCTTGTGGCACAGAGAGTAAAAACATCTTACGTTTTGGGCAGTTAGATTTTTCACGTTTGGAGATTTACTATCATTTGTCTATCTGTTATTTGTACAGTAATACACTGTACAAATAATAGATAGATCAAATAGTTATTAAAAAATAAGGAAAACCTAAAAACCAAAACTTGGAGACACTTTCTAAAATAATACTGAACTATATTATTTCCAACAACTTTTTATTTCATCCATTCATTTTCCAAACCATTTAATCCCGATTAGGGTCAGATTTGAAGTTTACTCTGATAATCCTTTAGAGTTAGGGTTAAATTAGGATGAAAAACCTCATGCAGCAAACATAAGGTGTTTTCACCTGCATTTTGGGTTTGTGTGTGTGTGTAAGTGTGTATTTGTGGTGTCTGGACTAGACTGCTGCACTACTGTTCTGAAGATTTACTTAAGTATATGGCATTTAGCAGATTCTCTCTTCCAGAGTGCCTTCCAAGTTCAGGGACAGGCTCCCTGAGAGCAACTTGGGGTTAAGGGTCTTGCTGAGGGACCCACTGATGATAGTTGTGGAGGTAGGATTCGAACCCATGACTAGAGATGGCACCGATCCGATACGTGAATCGGTTTCGGCCTGATAACACCTCAAATAGCTGATCGGGTGTCGGTGGCATCGGACCGATCTATCTTTGTTTTACCTTTCTGGAACATCAGGTCTACGATCTGGGGTGCGTTTCTCAAAAATATCGTTGCTAACTATGTTAGCAACTAACACAGTGTACATTAGCAACTAACATAGTGTTGCTAACGTAGTTAGTAATACGTTAGCAGCTATGCTTTTGGGATACACACTCCTGTTCAATTAAAATGTTTTTTCTATGTTTGCGTATTTGTGCACGCACAATTTGTTATGCATCGGAAGTGGCACTGCGGTAAGGCTGGTTCATTGTTTCACACTAATTCCATGCAACAAGCAACGCAACACACTACAGCCCCAAAAAGCAAATCATTTGACTATACTGTATCACTTCCTTAACAACATCAGCTCTTGCTCACAATATCCGTGTTCCTGGGTCTCAGGATTAGGGACGGTCACAATATTACAGGACTGTGTTTAAACGAATAGTTTTTTAGATGTTATTTTAATAACTAAAAGTTTAGCATATACATATGGGTGTGTAATTATAACATTGCTTTAGTTAGGAAAACAGTATGTCAGTCAAGTATTTCGTTAAGCATAACAGAATAATCACAGTCACGAATTCAGACATTTTTGAAGCATAATTTTCAGTTTTGTTTAAAAAAGACTGTATCGTGTCAAAATTTGTATCGTATTGGCAGTGTTTACCCACAACCTCTTGGCCCAAAGGTGAGCATCCTAACCACTAGACCACCACCACCCTTCTCTTCCCTACACTTGCAGACGGGAATATAGGCTTGGTCTCCATTTTCCAGTAGAACTGCGTTGCTTAGTCTCATTTCTACACAAGCTACTGTTACTGCCATTTACAAACATGTATTTATTTAAGAGTGCAGTTAGATGTGTGTGTGTGTCCATGTATTTATCGCATTGTGGGGACCTTTTTGTCCCCGAAAATCACTTTTATCTGTTTTTTGGGGGTTTGTGGGGACATTTGAGAGGTCCCCATGAGGAAAAATGACTTTATAGGAAATGTGCTTGTTTTATTTGAGAAATTAAAGTGGTAAAAGATGTGCATTTGGTTACTGATGTTAAGGTTAGGGTTAGGATTAGGTGTAGGTGTAAAATTATGTACATCTAGTCATTATGGGAGTCTACGGAAAGACCTCACAAAGATAGTAATACAAAGATGTGTGTGTGTGTGAGAGAGAGAGAGAGCGAGTAAAGAAACATTCTGTCTATTGGACTGGGGGTGGATGTAGGCTTGAATAACTACGACTTGGGGAGAGAAGAAAAGGAGAGCGTGACATATTGATGAGTGGAAAAGTGAAGGCCTCTCTTGAAAAGATGCTAAGTGTACCTCTTCACTCACTGTTCACACAGCCCCGGGTTTATGTGTGTGTGGTGTGAGTCTTATCTTATATGTGTGGGTGTGCTTGTGTGTGTGTGTGTGTGTGTGTGAGAGTGTGTGTGTGCTGGAGGCCAAGGTCTTCATCTCCTTTCAAAAATATCTAAGAAGTGATTTAAAGACTTCCACGGATACCAGCGCAAATGTAGTGCAGTTTCTGCTGCTTTTTTGTTTTACCTTTCTGGAACATCAGGTCTACTTTTAGTATAAATAATACACTTGTTCAGAAATACCCTTGCTTTGCTGTCAATGTGCTACAGATTCATTTGATTAAAGGTCAGTCCTGAGGTCACCTTTGGGCTTTATTTTCACATAAAAGTTGGAGAAAGTTGCTTGTTCACACTGATCAGAGATCAGCTTCAGTGTTTTACTGTCAGAAGGTTACATTTTAGGATTTGTAAATGACGGGGTCTGACTTTACTTTCACTATTGATATGGGCACAGGACCAGCAGCACCGAAAGCTGCACTAGATCTGAGATATTAGATTTGAGGCGTAGAGAGTGTATTGTGGCAAAAATCATCATCTGCTCCCACATTAGCGGCCATATTTGGATGTTTGTTTTAGTATGCTACTACCCTGTCTTAGTGACTCATCCCATCGTCATCCGTCCAGTGCAACGCCACTCTTATGGACTCCAAGGTCAACCAGGAATCAGGCAACGCACACCCTGTTGCTATGGAAACATAGCCTACCGGCTGCCTCCGGCAACAATACCCCGCTCACGTCCCAATGCCAGTCACTCTGTCATACTCTCAGCATGGCTCTGTGGGCTGTTATTGCATTCATTGTGTGTGCGTGTGTGTGTTTTCGTGTGTGTGGGAGTTTCGGAGAGAGTGAGCCCTGTTTCCTCAGCTCAAATAGGATTTGACCTCTCCGAAAAAACTGCTGGCCGTTCAGTTGCCTTTGCTCAATTTAATTGAGACTCCAGGTGAAACCCGATGCTGTCACACTTCATTTTGTCTGTATTTATTGCCCTCTTGCTACAACATGCAGTAAAAGACAACCCAAATAATACTTGTGTTAACTACAAACGGATTTCCTTTAACAATACTAATCCTGACAGTTAAGACATTGCCTTATTTTAGATTTAGAAACTGTTCAGAAAGAAACTGATGCATGTATTATCTTTTTCAACACTTCTTCTGATACGCATTAGCACTGAATATTTGCTCGTTTGCGTTACTGGGATTTGCCATTTTACAGCACTTAAATTATTCGGGAACAGCGTTGAGTTTTGCTGCAAAGTCACCAGCCATCAAAGCTCTCTAGGCAAGAGTATTAAAATTGCATGGAGTGAGTATAAAAATATACTGGCATGTCCTTTTATATCCTCTATATTTTATAGCCTCTGGCGTAATAAGACACAGTGGCCCAGTAAAAGCATCTAATTGCTCTTTTTTCAAGAAAAAAAGATTTGACGAACATTCAGATTTTTTACAGGATTTCTGCATCACAGCTGTCTCTGAGAACTGGGTGTAGATGATAGCACTTTTAAAGCACGAGACACTCTACAAAATGCCTGAGCAAAACTAGAACTGGGCTACAACTAAATGTGCATGTTTCAGGGGAAATTAGTCAACATGCAAAATATGAATTGTAATGTGAAAGAGCAATTATAGTTCAAATCCATGTTGGTAATAATTAGAGCTGCAACTATTGATTCTTTTTGTATCCGATTATTCTATCGATTTTTTCATTGATTAATCGAGTAATCGGATAAAATATTTTTTTTGAACAGAAAAAAGACAATATCTTTGTTTTTAGGCTTATTCTAGTGTGTGAGTAGAAGTTAGCCATAAACGCTGTATGTTGTTGTGTTCAGGACGTCCTGCACTATTCGAATTTGTCATAGTTTGATGTGTAAATTGAAAGAAAACTGGAAGAAATGTTTAGTTTTTTTTGGCTTTATGTCAAATAAAAGTACTGATACTGTAGACATAAATACTAGAAATAGTAAGAACATTGTCTGTTTTATTATTATGAGTTCTATAGCTTAACTTTCAAACACTTCTTTATCTATTTGGTATTCATCAGAATATAGAATAACATTTTTTGATAAATAAATTTTCTATATTTCTTCTTTATATTTCACTATAACATTATAAAATTGGGAAAAAATCTGATCAATTGAAAATGAAGCAATACTGAAGTTTTGAGTCATTTTGAGACATTTCCCACAATCCCTTGCGCTCCCCTTGGAGCCACGTCACAGTAAAGCGTTAAGTGCGCATTCTGAAATAAACTATGGAAAATCTGTGGGAAAATCTCAGTAATTTGCGTGTGTTTTCGTGCACGGAATATCTCACAAATACTTTCACATACAGAGGAATCCGGTCTTGTGCAGATCGCGCCTCTGAAAACGTTGTGCGTCATTAATAAGCGTCCGTGTGAAACACAAGCGGCACATGCTCTAGAGAGTGAAATGAATTAAACGAAGCTTCGATTCTAGAAAAATTGCCTCGACCAATTCGAATAATTGTTTCAGCTCTAGTAATAATAGTAAATAGATATGTTATTCTAACAACAATATTAGAAGGAAAAGTAAATGTGTAGTTATGGAGAATTGCTGAAACAGTGAAGTCAGACTAGGGCGGCACAGTGGTTAGGTTGCGATCCACGGCTTTTTCTGTGGAATTTATGTGCTCTCCCTGTGTTTGCATGCTCCGGTTTCCTCCCACAGTCTAAAACATGCACTATAGGTTGATTGGTGAATCTAAATTGGCCCCGTAAGGTGTAACTAAGAGTGTGATTGTGTGAGTGCGTGTGCCCTGTGGTGTTTTGGTGCCCGCACAGGGTTGTTCCCCGCTTCATGCTTGTAGTCCCGGGACAGGCTCCGGTACCTGTGGCCCCGACAGGGATTAAGCAGTTCAGAAAATGAAATGAAGTCAGACTGAGTCTTACTCATACACAGTAAAACACATGAATACGGCTGTGTTTGAGTGAAAGACCTATAGTAATTGTTCATACTTCGTCATACTTCATACCTGTGTGCAAAAACTTTAGTTTTATTTTTATTGCTGACCTGGATTTAGTATTTACAGAGATTATTACATTTTGAGATTTAACCGAAGAGCAAAAACGGTGTAGACACTATCACATGAAAATGAATTCCATTGTTAAACACTGCCTAATAGGACTGGGAAATCACTGTTGGAAGAAACTAGACCCATCTTGTCATTGTATTGACTCCAAAATAAGTTGTTTGTGAATAATCAAACTAATGAAGCATGAAAATGCAAGAGTGTTTATTTTGCTTCTCCAAACCTCATTAGTAAGTCAGATGGTTAGCCGGTTAAAAGCACATTGTCCCAGTTCCAACCTACTTGATGCTAGTAAATCTAGTTTGGAGCTGCATGACAGTATTGCATGATGTACAGTTCGCTGTGTTACATCATCCAAGTCGGCACTGACTAAACTCCTAAACTCATGGGAAAGTACGAGGATGAGAGGGAGATGCTGGCAGTACACACGATTCTGCTGGAGGATCGGACTCTGGACCACAGCATCGCGCTACAGCAGCTGGAATAATGATCAGTGCTAGACGAGAGTGTGTGTTTGAGCGAGAAGTGGGCAAAGGAGTGTGTGCAAGAGAATGCTCTCATGGTCGGAGTTGATTGTGGAGTTGTAACTCCTCCTTTCACCACACACACACACACACAAACACACACACACTCAGAGCTGAGAGCACTGCTGTAAATCTCTGCCATCTTTCCTCCTGCTTGTTTCCATGACGATGCTCCGCTGCAGTGCAGTAGGGAAAGTGCAAAAGATAGAAAGAGAGAGAGACAGAGATAGAGAGGTAAACTGAGAGAGAGAGGGAGAGAGAGAGAGAGAGAGAGAGATACGGAAAGGCCCAGAGGACATTGCGAGAGAGAGATGTGATGAGACAGAGATACAAAGAGAGAGATACAGGAAGACAAGTCAGAGACACGGTAAGACAGTGGGAGATTCTAGACATACGGAAAGCAGAGATACATTGAGAGAGATGTAGAGAGAAAGATAGAGGCAGAAATACAGAAAGTCAGGGAGAGACACGGTGAGAGAGGGAAGAGAAATACAGAGAGACAGGCCAAGATCTAGAGATGGTGACAGAGAAACGGGCAGAGATACAGGGGACGAGATATGGAGACAACAGCAGAGATCGATTAAGAGTGAGATACAAAGTAAGAGACAAAGAGACTAACAGGCTGATATACAGAGAGAGACAACGAGAGACACATACATGGTACAGAAAGATGATAAACAGAGACACTGATGAAAAGAGAAAGAGGTGCAGATGGTTAATAAGGGATACAGAGATAAACAGATGTAAATATACAGAGATATGGAGAGACAGATGCAGAGAGACTGACAGAGATCTGGAGAAAAAGATACACACCAATAGACTGAGAAAGAGAGCAAGGGACAGAGTATTGGAGATGATCAGATTATGACAGAAAGACACAGATTTATTGTTTCTACCTCCAAAGGTCTGCATGAACATAGTAATTCATCTTGATAGTAAACAGACAGGAAACAGTATAGCCCAGGCAGAGTCAGCGCATGGGAAAACACACACCGTGTACAGCGCAACACACACACACACACAGAGTCGCGTATTACTATCTCTGTGAGGTCCTTCCCTAGACTCCCATAATGACTAGATTATAGAATTTTACACCCACACCTAACCCTAACCTTAACCTCAGTAACCAAAAGCACATCTTTTACCTCCTTTAGTTTCTCAAATAAAACAAGCACGTTTTCTATTAAGTCATTTTTCTTCATGGGGACCTCTCAAATGTCCCCACAAAGCCCCGAAAAATGAATAAAAGTGATTTTAGGGGACACAACGCCATAAATACCCGCCCACACACACACACACACACAACATACTGTACATACATACAGCAGCTAATAAGCCTCGTACTCCAGCAGACAGAACATCTGCCTTTAGATTTCAGTCACTTCTAGTATTCCAAATGAATACAGCCAAATGGAAACTGTTAGCGGAATGCACACACAACTCTGGCTAAAAACCTTGTTTAATTAGGGATGTTGGCATAGGCAGCACGGCCTGGGACAGCGGGCAGTGTGTGTGTGTGTCTGTGTGTGTGTGCGTGCGTGTGCAGTTACAGCGGGGCAGGGAGTGGTGTAAACAGTGGGTAATGAGAGGCGCCCGGCTTCAGCAGTTGTGACAGTGAGGCCTGTCAGGATCAAGACGCCTCACGACTGCAGCTTGTTAGAAAGGCTTTATCGCTCGCGGCTGGAAAGCGGTACAGAGCCTGGTGGTTAGAACAGGAGACGGACGGACAGACAGAGGGGGGAAAGGATGGAGACATAGAGAGGAGGATCCACAGGGGGGAAAGGAGGAGAGAAGATAGAGTAAGAGAAGAAAAATAAATCTGATGAAATAAGTGGAATAAGAGGGAAAAAAGTAATATGGAGACAGCTGTGGACTTTAACCTGGGAGTGTGTGTGTGTGTGTGTGTATATGTGTGACGTCTCAAAGACAGATGGCCCGGACATCCTTCCAAGGCTGTGTAAGATGCAAAAAAAACCTCCCACACAGTTAGGCTTGCATGCACTTACACATATATTCTCACACACACACAGAGTTAAATGCATACAGACATAAATGTATTCTCAAATCAATACACTAAAAATATGGCAGCTTATTAGACTTTCAGATTTCATCACCTTGCTATCATCTTGGATCAACGTTTTCATCTCCATCTCTCTCTCTCTTTCTCTCACACACACACACACACACACACACATACTACACTGCTGACTTCTGAATTCCCTTGTTTACTTCATTTCACTCTTAGTATATACGATTCATGCTCTTTCTCTCTGTCTCACACACTACATATGTACACAACCCTGCACTGTAACACTGCTGTTGCTGTTAAAACCTTTTTTGGATCATTCAAAGTAATCTGTGCATTTTGGCAGCGCTGAACGTAGCACAAATGTTCATTTAGCCACTGTTGTGTGTGTCTGTGTGTGTGACAATGAGCAGTGCAACCTACGTGTGTGTGTGTGTGTAAAGAGGGAACAGATCTTGTTGGCACATGAAATATGATGCTGCGCAGCGTTCAACTTTAATGAGGGACGCTGACGTTAACTGCTGGCGTATGAGTTGTGTACATGTGCGGATGGGGGAGACGTAAAGCAGCGACGTGTGTGTGTGTGTGCGTGCGTGTGTGTGTGTCTATTCCCCCTGTGGTGCCATGCTTAAGCAGAGGGGCACTGATCGGCTGACATCATTAATTTATTTGCCTCTTTGTAGCCTGATAAAGTGAATGAATAATGAACTCGGAGGACCGGGGGGTATGAGAGAGAGAGAGAGAGAGATGGGGGGAGAGGAGAGAGAGAGAGAGAGAGAGAGAATGTGTATGAGTGAGAGAGAGAGGGAGTGTGAGTTGTTATTATTTGATGAGTGAGAGTGATTGGCGCTGCAGGAGCCGAGTGCTTTTAGAGGAAACACCACTGGAATGTTACTCGAGCGTGTGTTTTTCTTTTCTTTTTGCATCGTTGCCGCACACAAGCGGTTGGCAAAGAGATTTTCGCCCGAGGTCCCTTAAAACCCTCATGAGTAAGAAATAAAGAATACATTTGCTTCACGCCCGAAAAGATAAAAAGTTGTATTTGATCTAGAGGGGAGTAAGAGTGTGTGTGTGAGTGACTTTAGTGTTTTTTGCAGGGAAAAGACTACTACCTCGTACAATATTCATAAATGATGATGTATCTTATGTAAGGGAGAGGGGTGTGTCATGTCACAGAAACACACACACATACTCGTGCAAACTTGGGGTTTGAAACTATGAAGGCATTTAGAGAGAAAAGAAAGCAACGTAAAAATGCCTAGAAGACGATTAGGTCAAGCTGTGGGGGTGGTCTTGGGTAAACACTGTATCTGATTTAAAAGGACAGTACATGTCAGGTTAGCCCAATGATAGGGAAACTGTGTGTGTGTGTGTGTGTGTGTGTTTTGAAGAGAATGATGTTTTGTATATGCAATGATTAAGTCTTTTGGGCAAGAGCTGCAGTTGTATAAGGGATCTCAATAAGAGATGTGATAGTGAGAACACAGGTGTGTGTGTGTGGAGAGCAGCAGCAGAGGAGAGAAGGGGGCGGGGTGGGCATTACCCAGTCAGCTAGGATGAGAGGTGCACAGAAGAAAAAAAAAACAGAGAGAGAGGACTCTTTAATGTGTGTGCTGAGAGCCGTGCAAGCTGCCTAGCGCTCTCACTCTCTCTCACACACACACGCACACACACACACACACACACAAGAGGATGGTGTGTGTGTGAGCGAGCGGTCGGTGTGCTACAGGATGTAGCAGCATCCACAGGCAGCAACAGCCGACGCCGCGCTCTGCCACATTCCTCCGCTCTCCTCCTTCCTCCTCTCTTATTCCGCTGTGGAAAGACGGAGACGAGCAGATAGGCTTCCGTCATACCACCGCCTTCTCACCCTCATACGCTCCGACGGAGGAAGACGAGAGAAAGAGGGAGGGAACGAGAGGAAGGAAGAGAGAGAGAGAGAGAGAGAGAGCACGCGGCCCCCGTGCCTTTCGGTTGCTCGCTCGTTTGTCTGCGGGACCCTGTTCTGTCGTTAGCTCTCTCCTTTTTTTCCAGATAGAGGATTAGACCTGGAAGAGGGGTATTAATGCTTTCTCTCTCTCTCTGCCGCTGTTTCACAGGCGTGGTGCAGGCCAAGAGGAGTCCCAAAGTGGTGGTAAGTACCAGTCTCTTTTGCTCTCCTCCCTAAACCGCTCTTCCCTTCTTTATTCATGACCGGGTTTCATGGTGTGTCTCCGTTTCTCCGTTTCCGTCCCAACACTCCTCATCCCTCCGTTCTGCATGTCCAAGCTGACTTCATTGGTGTATTTGCCCTCTTTTCCTCAGTTCTCCTCTCACCTTTTCTGCTCCTCTTCCTTTACCTACTTTTTCTATTTTACTGAGTAATGGTGTGTAAATGCAAACAGTTGGAATCTTGTGTGTGTGTGTGAGATGGTCATATTAATCCTGATGTAAATTAGACCATGTTTAAACAGTGATGTAATGATACTGTAGTAGATCAGGCATGCCCTGACCTGGGTTGTACGACTGCTGCTGTGAGAAGTGTGAAAGCCAGAGAGTTTTGTCGCTGATTATGTTAGAGACCCACTGATAGGTCACATGCTGATTCATGCTGTTGTTTGCTCATTATCACACCCTCAAGCTGTTAACAAACCGGTCCTGGTCCTTCAAGGGAAAAAGTAATGGAGATTAGCATAGCTTAGCACAGCATAAGGTCCACCAGAAGTCCCTTTTACCTTTCGTTATTGATTGGTTTCAAGGTTTTGCAAAACTTTTCCATATATTCCAACTCTAGAGTCTGAGTCACTCTTTTGTAGTTCACCTTTAAAGCTGTCACCTTGTTGCACAGAGACTAGACCTGCTCTTGCGTCTCCGTGTCACTTCGACTCCTCGGTGATAATCCATATACTGTATTGAATTACAAGTACAGAGCTGCAGCAGAGCCAAGGTGATGCTGCGTGTTTATGATGTGACTGAGCTTTATAGCCACAATTATCAGTATTAGTTTGTTGATTTGTGTATCGGGGGTCTGAGAAAATCTGGCCTCAGTTAGTCAAAGTCCTGCCAGATAACCTGTAATGGATTTGGTCCGGAGAAAAACTCTTGCCAATTTTTTTTTTGGATAGAGATGTTTAGTATTTATTCTGGAATTAGAAATGAACTGAGAATCAATTATACGTCCATTCAGAACAGTTTTGAAGTGAATTAGGGCAAAGAAGATACAATTTAATAGGAAAAATTAAGTTTATATAAAAGAATAAATTCTTTTTGGTTGGTTAAGAGGGAAGTGGAAGTGCTTTGACAGTGGAAGTGGAAATAGGTGTTAAAACTTCATCCAAAAGTAGAATAAAATTAAGATAAAGCTGTGTTCTTCATTAGGATTAGTGTGAAGAGGAGCTATTTGAAGAGGGAGGGAGGGGCTGTATGGATGGAGGAGTGAGAGCATGACTGAACGTGTGTGCGTGTGTGTTTGAGTGTGTGTGTGCTGAATGCTGTTACTTACTGACCAGAGAGAGTGCTGAGGGCGGTCACATGTGTTGTAAGGGTCATGCTGGGGCAATGGCCTTTCAGCAAGCCGTCACATCAAGTCTCAGCTGTGCGGGTGGATGAGTTTATGTGTCATGTTTTGTGTGTGTGTGTGAGTGTGGGTGGGTGAAGGTGTGTGTGTGTGTGCGCTGAGTCGAAGCAATAAACGGAATGCTTCTGAAATCAGAAGTTCCAGGCCCTTCCAAGACTCTGTCAAAGCCAAAACTGAACTGTGATCAGTTGTTTAGGTACCTAGATTTTTTTTTTAAATGAAGAGTTACGTCAGTACAGTTAAAAGAAAGTGAGATGAGATGGAGGGAGGCAGGGTAGGAGGGAGGGAGAGAATATATGAAGAACTCAATAACATTTGTATGGGATTTAAAGAAATACACGCACACACACACACACAAAAGCATAACCTTGTGTATTGTTCTTTCACCCTCCACCATCCGCTCCTGCTTTCAAATCGTCCTTTGCCCTTCAGTCTTTCTCACCTGTATTCTTTTTGTTTTTCTATCCTCCCCACTAGCTGTGCCCTCTGCTCTTTTTTCACTCTATTCCTCTCTCTTGCCATTCACCTTCTCCAGCTCTGTTTTCCCTCCATTCCTCTTTTTCACTCCTTTCCAAGTCACGCTCTGCTCTTTCCTGCCTGGGCTTTCTCTCTCTCTCTCTCTCTCTCTCTCTTTCTATCACTGTCTACCATTCATCATAAGAGCCTTATTGGGATGGATGCTTAGTAGAACATTCAGCTGTTCTCGCTCTCTCTCCCACCCTCCATCCCTCGTTTTCTTGCTCTTTCTCGCTCTCTCTTCCTCCTCTCGTGTTCTCTTCCCGCTCCCATTCTCCTAGTCATTTCGTGCTATTAGAATGTTCATTTACAAAGGATTGCATCAATGTAATGTTGTAATGTTCCAGTCCTCTCTCCCAGCCCCCCCAAACCCCCCTACCCCCACCACCCCCACCCCCCGTCTCTCCTCGCTCCGCCTTCTCGTTCTCATTCTTTTCCCCTTTGGTCTCGGTCTCTCAGCAGTTGGAGGAAGGACAGCCAGGGGCAGCTCCCAGCACAGGCGTGTGCAGCCACCGCCCAAGCGCCCACACCGACTAAGCCGCAAGCGCATCCCAGCCGTGCCCGCTGTGCCTACCAGCGAGACCACCAGGCGGCTGTGCCCCAGTGCCTCCTCCCCACCCGCCCCTCCCCAGCCTCCCCCCTCTGGAGCCGCCCACCAATGGAACCCTCCAGAAGAAGCCAGACCCCTTCAAGATCTGGGCGCAGTCCAGGAGCATGTACGAGAGTCGAAGTGAGTGACACAATCCCCTCCCCTTGTCTTTTCTGTCTGGAACTTTTCCTCTGATGTCTCAGCAGATGCACGCCGTGCGAGACGTCACTCTGTATAAGATCTCAGCTCTTTGCTTCCCGGAAGATTGATCAAGTTTTCGCAAAGTTGTTGGCTCAGAGTCTGCGTTTAGCTTTTCTGATTCTTTTCTGCAGTTACCTCTGATCTGAGCGTTCACTTTAGAACTTAGTTGGGGGAAAAAGTGGTTTAAAGCCTTTTCCTCCCTCTCGTAGTCGCTGTAAGATCAGACATCTCTTTTTTGGCTGCAGGACATAAGCAACCTGTGTTTTCATTAGCCAAGCAACCACGTTCGCGAAGCGCGGCGCCCAGAGGCTGTTTCTGGATCAGTCAGCCTCATTTAGTGCACACTGACTCCGATTGGGAAGAAGAAGTGGGAGTCTGATCAAAGAGCAAGCCTGAGATCAGACTCTGCTCTATTTTCTGTCTTTAGGTTGAGTAAACAAGGGAAGAAAGGAGAGATTTGGGACGGGATCTGTTCCCTTCCTAAAATAATTACTGCATCCTGTTCAAACGTGGAGCCTGGTGCTTCACTTCCTCATTCAGTCTAAAATGCCAGGCCCTGCCCATGGGTCTAATACCATTTTTTTTTGTCAGATGTAAGTCGGACTGCAGTTTATATCTCACCTATTGTAGCTTTAAGAACTGCAGTATGCACAGTGGACCTCTACGTTTCTGTTCAGTTCTTCAATAAGGGTCTGCGACTAGGTGGGCCAGATCTATGTTGTGTCGATCTGCCGATGCAAATGCTGATGCCGATACATGAGGAAAGGAGAGTAGAGCGCGTAAAGACAAGCTGTTAAGTTCCACTGCACGCTCAGAATTGTGGCACAAAAATAACTCCATAGTTCTGGCATTTCTAATACAGTGCCAAGCCAAGTGAGCGTGAAAGCAGAGTCGAGCGAGCACGGAGCAATTTGAGCGTGGTGCATAACATTTTAAGAAAAAGTCTCTTCCCGCCCTGTGTGGTGTAACAAGTCAATTAGGGCCTGTGTGACACTCCATGCGCACTATTTGGAGCGTAGAGTGCTGTTAAGCTACAGTAGGTGCGATCCGTATGGAATCCCACCTCAGACTTTGGATATGCCTGGCACAAGCACTACCCTTCCAGTGTACAAAAAAAGCATCATAAAATATTCTCTGGAAATATCAGGCAAATCTAAGCATCGGTCCAATGCCGTTGACTTTTAAAAGCAATTATTGGACGATATTATCATGCATCCCTAATTGTAACCTTTAGCAAACACCATAGCACTAAATGCCATTCTGTTTGTAGAGTGTGGTTTTAGTGTCTGTGTGTGTGTAGGGTATGATTTGGGGAGCTCCTGAACATTCTGAATGGCTTGTGCAAATATGAATGGGTAATGAATTTCTGCTGGAATGTTTGTGCGTAGGTAGAAGTGGCGTTGCTTTTTTCCTCTGTAAAAGTTGTGTGGGAGTCATTTGTAGTAAATGTGAGGTTGATGTGCTGATGTTTGCGCTCATCAGGTGGATCAGCCTGATGCTGATTTATAGCAGACTTTTTCATTTGTACTCAGCGCACGCTGCTGCATCATGTCTAAAGGGCTGGTTTGAGAAGAGACATTCTCTGTGTCAGTGTGTGTGTATGTGTGTGTGTATGAGTGTGTGTGAGGGAACAAGTGGTGCATATTTCATAGAGAAACTTCATCTGCAAGTCTGACGAAGAGACTAATGAGGTTTCATAACTGCAAGGCCTTAGTGTGAATCACAGACTACTGCCCAAAGACATCCCTCTCTCCTTCTTCCCCTCACCCTTTTTCTCTACCCCTTTCTCTGTTTCCCTCTCTCTCTTCTTTTCTTGCTTTTTTCTGCCTTGTCGTTCTATCCTTCTCTATCTCCCTTCATCCCCTCCCCTCTCTCTGTGTTATACATTATTTATGACTCTTTCCAGTCCTCCCACACGCTGCTAGAAAAGATATAAGGAGGCTTAGCTTAAAATGTGATGAAATCTCCGATCTTATCAGCGCATAGTTTTTCTTTTCTTTTTTTTTTTTTTGCTGCCTCAAAGTGGCTCGAGAACAAGATTTATGCTGGTGCTCAGCCCATTATGTAATCCCTCTTCTGCCAAACCTTGTGTCTTTCACCTTCAGGTTGGCTCTTTTTTTGTGAAAGTGACAATTACAGAGGTTACGGCTAATGTCCTACTTGTGGTTGAAGAGGAGAAGTGTGTGAGTGAGTGTGTGGGAGAAGGTTCCCTTTGAGGTCATCGGTAAGAGTAGATATATTTGATATAAAACAGTAATAAAAATGAAAACTGTCAACAGCCTTGTGTTTATAGGTAGTGTCTTTTGCTTCAGAGAATAGGCTAGCATAAGTTCAGTGTGTGTGTGTGTGTGCGTGCATGTGAGTGTATGTGTGTTGGATGGCAGATTGTTCACTAATAGCAGCATTTGGTGCCTCCCATGTGCCCACTAATGCTGCCAGGACCCAATCAGGCCTGCTAAACGATCCGCGAGGAGCGACTAGGAGGGCTAAACGATCGACACTGGGTTTCAGGCTGCGGCCAGACCTTCCACGCGAGTAGTGCGCCGCTCCCTGCCACGACCAGGACAGTTAAACCATCCGTGGCGAGCGTCCCACAGAGACCGCTTTGCCCCACATCCGATTGGAAGCTTTGCGCTTTGCCCGTGTCCGTCCTGATTGGAATAGGAACCTGTGCGCGATGCTGTTGGGCCAGACGTGATCGTAGGGGGCGGGCTGTTCAGCGGAGGGAGGAGTGACCCGTTTGTCGAGCTTTTGTTCACCTTGTATTCGTTTGCTTTTTTTTGGCGTGGTGATGTTTAAATTTGGCTTTGTCTTCGTTCGCTTCACAGAGCTTTTGGCATCGGGATGAAATTCGCAGGAGGCTTTCTCTCTCTTTTCCCCCATGCCGAAAGAGGGAGAGAGAGAGAGAGAAATGGTCCATTCTCGTGTTTGCCTGGTTGGTTAACAGATTGCCACAAAATTACTTTTGTCCTCCAGTACCCTGCCGGAGAATCCATAAGGGCTTTGCCTTTGTGTGTATGTGTATGTGTGTGTGTGTATGTGTGTGTGTGTGTGTGAGTGAGAGAGACCAGGAAAGATTGCGTTCTGCTCTTTGTTTAGCTTTGGCATCATAATGAATTTTTTAATCTAACTCCATTTTTACAAGCTCTGACAATTTTATTTCCATATTAAAAAGTTACAGTGATTGTCCCTGCCAGCTAATTAAATATTAATTGAGGCAAGACAAAACACATTTTATTACTAAAACGTTAGAGCGTTCAATGTCGTTGAAAAGAAGACAGTAACAACATGGTTAAGTTGTAAAAACAAGAGAAAAGCTCTTCCTCTCTTTCTTTTTCCCTCTCTCTTGGTGTCTTTCTGACCTTATTTTAAGCTCTCTGGAGAGCTGGAGAATGTATGCATTGCGTGAGGCTGTGTGTACGTGTGTGGTTGAGAGTGGAAGTAAAAATAGCTTTTAAAGGAACAATGGGGTGTATATGAGAGTCTGAATGTGTGTGGATGGGCTGCACAGTGTGGGTTTGTGTGTGGGTGTGTGTGTGTTTTGCTAAAAAAAAAAAAAAAAAGGCTTATAGGTCGAGCCTATTTGTGAGTGTCTCTCTTGTGCTTCAGGTGTGACTAATGGAACCATTCTAATCCAACCTTCAATACATCTTTAACACATTTCCCTATTGTCGCTAATCCTAATCCATCACCTTGGCGAAATTAGGATTATAAATCCTATTACAAGCACTCGCCTGCAGACTTACAAAGCAAATAACTTGAATGGAAAGTAACTTGTTATTTTCTCTGGAGGGCGCTTTCTCCAGAAAAGCCTTCTTTTACAGTCTGTGTATAGATTGTTAGGACGCTTACGGCTTCGTTCGCTTCTGGATTTCTGCCGAATGATAAAGACGAGCGTTTGGCACTTCATTGGTATTGGTTGTGTTTGAGGGATTTAAGAATATTTCATATTAATTTATGGACAATGTTTATTTTTCTTTAGTGCCAGACTCTCAGGAACAAGACATCTTCCTCTGGAGGAAAGACACAGGATTTGGCTTCAGGATCCTTGGGGGGAATGAACCTGGTGAACCGGTGAGACTCACAGACTCACATACTACACACACACACTAAAGTGTTAGAATTACATCTAAATAGCTGTAGAATGGTATTGCATTGTAGTGCATTGTGTTGCAGTCTAAGCCTCTGACATCTCACACACACAATATGAATTCCACTCGAATGCACACTGCTGGTCTAGAGAAGATGGACTTTGCTGGCTGTAGGCATTTGCTGCCCTCTGGATATGAGGGAGCTCTGCCTCGTAGTCATACCCAGTAATCCTCTTTGCAGTGGAGCTGACCTGAATCGGATGGGCCAGGGGTTTGTTTTGAGGTGCTGAGTTGGTCTTTTGTTTCAGCTCAGCAGCTGAATATGCCATTTAATTCCTGCATAACTCAGAGATAAAGTGGGTCGTTGTAACTGGATTGTTCGTCTTTGCTAACGTCAGCGATTGATGGAATGAGTTTGTCCAGCAAATACATGTGGAAAATTGTTGGTTTTTTATAATGACATGGCTCTTTTGTAGGTCTGTTTGTGGCAGTTGTGTATATGACAAATTTCAGTCAGTGACCCATTTTATGCTTGCAACCTGTTTATTGTGTTCATGCAAGTGTTTATGATGGAATTAAGCTGGAGAGATGAATGTGAAGGGCCTCAACTGCAACACAAAACGGTAGAGCGGTGGCTGCTTGGACCGGAAGCAGCATTACGCTGCCATGGAAAACTCTGCTGTTGAGCACAGTGGGGTTGAGATCCATTAAACCTTCATCAAAACTTATACTCGGTGGGCTGTGAATATAAACCACTACATTTGTAGTGACTGTGACATCACATATTACAGAAAATTGAGTCTAATAAGCAGGAAGGTTACTATGAAAGGTGCATATTTGTGCATGTGTGGAATAGTGAGATAGAATAATCTCTTTTATAACGTACAGCAAAATGCAGGTGTTAAATACATTTACAGACACTTATCGAGGGTAACGTATCATGATTAGCTCTTCGTACTCGTAGCCAACGCAAGCAATTCTCTATTCACTCTTCATCTTTGCATACAGTAACACACTCTATAGGCCGTTGGCTCATGCTGACATAAAGTGTAACGGATTATAAACATTAACAATGTTTTGTTTTCAGATCTACATCGGGCACATCGTGAAGTACGGGGCAGCGGATGAGGACGGCCGCCTGCGCTCCGGTGATGAGCTGATCTGTGTGGACGGGACAGCCGTGGTGGGGAAATCCCACCAGCTGGTGGTGCAGCTCATGCAGCAGGCAGCCAAACAGGGCCACGTCAACCTCACCGTCCGCCGCAAGTCTGGCTATGGAGGTAAACACAAAACTACACGCAAACACTCTCAAAGTCTGGAAGAAGAAAAAAAAATAATTATACAATCACCAGAAAGTCATATATTTGTAAAACTTTAACGCATAACGGTTAGGGAGTTCGCCCCATGAACAGAAGGTCGCCAGTTTGAATCCCTGACCGTTCTCCCGAAGGTACTCATGAGCAAGATACCGTCCCTAAGCACAGCTCCGCGGGCACTGCCCATGTCAGATTCCCACTGCTCCCTCGTGGATGGGTCAAATGCAGAGGGGACATTTCGTTTGTGGTGCACTGTGTGCTGTGGTGTGTTCACAATGACAAATAATCACTCATTTTCTGTTTTATAAAAGATTTAAGCTTATAGGCAGAAAAGGGAAGACACCTTCCCAAGTAAACCAGCACGCAAAGTGCGTTTTGTTCATTTAAGATCATTTGTCAAAGGCTTGCTTTGACGGAAGCCGGAGAAGTTCATATGCTGAAACAAGCCAAACCAACACTATACCCTGCATTCTCACAAAAACACAGAACCACAAGAACTCCTCAGTACCAGCCCAAACAGCAAAAAGGAGACAAAAGGGAGATACATGCTTAAATAGAGACAAGCACAGGCTTAGTACATTAGGCCAAACAAATAATAGACAAAGACAGTATGGCCACTAATGGCCTGGCAGGAGACCACAGGCTGAACTGTTACACCACCTGCCCATACATATTTGGCAGAGTATTTCCTTACATTTAGGTTTATCATATAAATCAGCCTTTTTTATCCATAATTAATTATATTATTTAATTTTGATGTACCTTAACCCTGGAAAAAGCTAGTTTGCGTTTGATAAGACAGAGCCCTACTGAAGTTTTTGATCATATACTTCATAGTACGGTTGACATGACTTCAGACCTTGATTATGATAAATATGCAGTTTTTATCATTTTTGTTTTTGTTTTTTTGCCCTCATAGTTCACTGACAATATTTCTACTGTAAATAAAGCTGGGATATTTTTTTAATGAAAGGGCAAAATAACTGATGGAAACACAGATGCCGCAGACTGGGTGAAGTGGAGGCATATAACAACACAATTGGTAGTAGGTTTTTAAGGGACAGTGCATAAGCCCACATTGGGGAAAATATTAATATAATTATTTAAAAAGGTATTAACAGAATTTAAAGGATAATCCAAACAGTCTACATGTGCAAGTTGGTATAACTTGCTCAGTAGTACATCTTGAGGCGGGATTCACTTAGACTGGTTTTGGTCAGGCCTGGAAGCAGCAGACCACAACCTCATCTTTGGAAGCTCCCTCTGCGCAGGTAAAAGTGCTGACTTACACCTCTCTGTATCTCTTGCAGTGTGTAAGGGCGAGGGAGACGTTCCGGCCTCACCCGCCTCCTCCCATCACAGCAGCACGCAGGCACCCTCGCTGACGGAAGAGAAGCGGACGCCGCAGGGCAGTCAGAACTCCCTGAACACGGTCAGCTCTGGCTCGGGCTCCACCAGTGGAATAGGCAGCGGCGGGGGCGGGGGAGGCAGCAGCGGTAGTGCCGTGGTGCCCGCCGCCCTGCAGCCGTACGACGTGGAGATCCGCCGTGGCGAAAACGAGGGCTTCGGCTTCGTCATAGTGTCCTCAGTGTCGCGTCCAGACGCCGGAACCACATTCGGTGAGGGGGTTCAAGGTTGTTTTGTGTGTGTGTGTGTGTGTGTGCGTGTGTGTGTGTATGTGGGTGAATGTGTTTGTGTATTTACACACTCCAAAGTTGTTGTAGTTCATCATCACAATCTCACTTGTTCTCCACTTTTTCTTGGCTAGCGTGGAATTGCTGTTCACGGGGTGCAATCTAGAGCTGTCTAAACTGCTTAGATATAACAGCAAATGATGGAATAACATCACTTAGTCCTGTTCAAGCACTAAACAGCAGTTTCGGAAAAGGGAGGGCCAGTTTTGTGTGTGGGGCAGGTCTGTAGGTGGGAGTGTGTGTGAGTGTGTGATCTGTCGCTGCAATGTCAGCACAAGGTCTTGCCTTTCAGCCGGTGACTGCCACATTTCTGTGGAGAATGATAATGATCTCATGGTGGCGCGGCGGTGGCACACGGGTAATTGATGGGAGTGTTTCTGAATGGGTTGGAGCAGATGTGGAGGAGCTTGTGCTGTGGCCATGCTCTGTGACTGCCAGGTGTTTGTGTATGTTACGGCTGTAATGTACGGATGTATTTTACTGAATTGTTCGGTATGCCCTGTTCGGTTCGGTACACCCAGGTCAGCCGCGATAGGTCGGTGTGCCCGTCATTAAACTATAATTTTTAACACGTGGTCATTCTTTGGGATTAAAGTGCTCTGTCACTACGACGGATTTCCGTTCATCGGACTCTAGCTGTGATGGATTTCTGTCAATCAAACGTAAAGTCATATTTGAGATAAAATGAGATCCATGAAAATTTAAATGCGAGCGGGAAGTGGGTGCACATTACGAACTTATTAAATGGTGATTATGCAGGATCGTTGGTCAGGTGTGTAACGCGCGCCCAGTGGATTTGAGCACTCGTGGCTCTCACTGAAACGCTTCAGTTCAGTCAGATCTCCCCTTTACTACAGCAGACTGAACTGAGATTTGTGCTGGAAAATAAAATTTTGTATTGTTTATTCCATTATTGTGAAGTGGCGCTGAGTAGCACACAGGGGATTGTGGGAAATGTAGTTCTCTCCCAGAAAACACAGAAAGCAGCTCATTTTAGAGTCCAAATTGACTTGAAATTGCTTTTAAAACTACGGGTTTTGGGTAATTTTGAACCAATCTGGATTCATTTTGACCTATAAAATGAGCTGCTTTTGCCATTTCTGGGAGAGAACTATATTTCCCACAATCCCCCGCACGCCATTCAGAGTTGCCTCACAATAAAGCGATGGACATGCGTTCTGGAATAAACGCTGAAACTCTCATCAATTGTGAGTAGAACGTTGTGGTTAGTTATCAGCTCAAATACGAGTTTAGTCTGTAATAAAAGGGGGAATTTTGACTGAACTGTAGCATTTTAGCGAGGAATGGCGCCGTTAACACCGTGAAAATGTCAGTTTTGCGTTTTTACGCATTTACTTCTGTTTGTGCGCGCAGAATATCTCACAGATACTTTCACATACAGAGGAATCAGGTCTTGCCTTGACTGCGGAACTGAAAACGTTGTGCGTCACTAATAAGCGTTCAATGTAGCTTCAATTGCCTTGACCATATTTTGTAATCGAATTATTTCAGTTATTTGAATAATTGTTTCAGCTCTAGAAATAGAAAAGGCAAAGAAGCTGTGGGTGTTAGAGCTGAGATAACATTAATTTACCGTGACCCAAAAAACGTGATACATACCGAACTGTGGGCACACTGTACTATTGCATCTCTAACCCTAACCCTAGTGTATGTGTCTTAGCCTTTTTTGTCTCAGACACAAAAGGTGTCACAAAACAGGTGTAGAGCATGTCTGAGACACGTCAAGCTGCAGTTCTAGCCATCTCAGATAGCCATCTCGCCTGTTTGGTGACATTTTTGTTTCTGCCCTGTGATGATAATCCACTTTGTGTGTGTCCTCTGTGGTTTGTGTCTGCCCTACATGCGATCTGTGGTTTTTGTCAAGTGTGTGTGTGTCACTTCTATCGTTAGTGTCTGCTGTATATGTGATCTGTGGTTTATGTCAGTTCTACGTCTGCTCAGTGATTCTTCTGCTTTATGGTTTCTGTCCACTCTGTGTCTGCTCTATTGTTTGTGTCCAACCCCATGATTTGAGTACACCCCATGTCTGCTCTGGGCTTTGTGTCAAGCGTTTGTCAAGCTTTGTGTATACTCTTAAGCCTTTCTCTGGTTTGTGTTCCCCGTCTTTCTGCCTTTTTTTAATGCCCTGTGAGCTCAGTGCTTCTTTTGTGCTGTATTCAACAGCTTTTCCGCTGCAATGGTACCAGTACTGTTTCATTGCCTGTTTCTGGGCAGAGAAAGCAAGGCAACTTTAGAGAAAGAACTTGAGCACCAGTGTAGTGGAAAAGGGTTACATGTGGTCTGTGTTTTACATCTGTTCTATAGTTACAGTTATGTATTTATGTGCTTTGCTTCCATATATCCATGCTCTATTCTTTATGTTCCTTCTACTATGTACTTTCTGTGTTTTGTGTTGATTTTAGACTTAATCTGTGCCTTGTTTCTGCTCTGTCTTTCTCTGAGCTGTTATCCACTGTGTTCATTCTTTAGTTTATGCTGCATCTTTATTTGTCTCAGCTTTTAGTGCAGTGCGTCGGCTCTTTATCTGCTCTCTGACTTCAGTTTGCTTTAGGTCTGCTCTGTGTTTGAGCATTTATTACACTTCCACTGGAACTCTTTTACGTAAACTCCAAATTTCATAACTTGTGTGGGCTCGAGCTGGTTCAGACAGGAAACAGAACAGAACGAGGCAGGGCAGAACGAGCGAAAGAGAGGAAGAGTTATCCTCAGGGGTCAGTGTGGTCACAAATTAGACTGTGTGAGTGGGTGTGTGTGAGAGGGAGAGAGAAAGTCCACTACAGAGTCCATCTATCCTTCCATCCTAAGAGACGACGGAAACTCAATTACTGCACATCCAGCCATCTGTCTCCCCATTTACTGTGTGTGTGTGTGTGTGTGTGTGTGTGCGCATTTCTCTTCACGTGTGGGATATGTGCCTATGTGTGGGGGTGGAGGTTGGGTGGGTGTGTGTGTGTGTGTGCATTTGGGTGGATTTTGAGAGGATCAACTGAAGTTGCATGCAAACACTGGTGGTAGTATGATTAGAGTTGTCTTGAGCAGTTTGTTTTACATGGCAGTGATATATCGTGCCCATATATACACACCTACACACACATAATGTGGTAAATGCAGCCTGAGCTGCTTACAGGAGCTTTGCTGAGGTTTCTGCCCAGGCTTAGTGACTCCATATTGCTCTTCACCGCCTCCAATCAAATCAGCTACCAATTATCCTGCATCTGATTGTATCGGGTCATTTGATCGGACGGTGGTTGGCAGTCTCTACACCTGTTAATGCGAAAATATTGTGCTGGGTTGCAGGCAAATTAATTCTGTGGTTTCTGTCTCTTCTCTCTTCTCTCCCCCTCTCCTATTTCAATCACAATGCACCCGCTTTCTCAAAAACACTCTTTTCTTGCTTCCTTTCTTCTTTGCACTTTTCATGCCACTGTGTTTCTTCTCCCTTTCCATCTTTGTGTTGATTTCCCCTCTGTCTGTCACACACACACACACACATACACATACATATATATACACACACACTACTGTTGATGTGGCAGCTGGAAACACTTGCGTGGCCATGCCCCATAAAATAGGTCGGATCATCGAGGGCAGTCCAGCGGACCGCTGTGGGAAGCTGAAGGTGGGCGACCGCATCCTGGCTGTCAACGGCTGCTCCATCACCAACAAATCCCACTCGGACATCGTCAACCTCATCAAAGAGGCGGGCAACACCGTCACCCTGCGTATCATCCCAGGAGACGGTGAGTGTGGTTGATTTAGCACTTGTCAAAATGGCTAAGATCACGTCTTTCTGAGACAGAGAGAGTGATAAAGAGAGTGTGAGCAATTGAAAAGATTAAGGATTGACGTGTGAGGAAAATGGTTGTGATCTTATGTCAGTGTGAGCACAAGTGTGTGGCGCGTGTGTGAAGGCTATTATTCAAAAGTATTGTTTTATTCATGAGCTCTGTGTGCTAAAGAAGACTAGTTTTGCCCTCCCAGAGACCTGTATTCATCACCTTAACAACTGTATCAACATCACCCTCATCACCGCAATAACAAACAGCTGCTTAATGGTGACTTCTGCGTCTTCAACATAAAGGAAAATAACGAATTGAAGCCCCCTAGCAGCTAATATTTGTTATCAGACATATAAACATGCATACATACCCAGGACCTGTCTAGATTACTCTCTCAAGTAAATTATAGATCCTATTATTTTAATATTTTATCAACTTAAAGACAGATTTTGTCTTCATAGACCCTCTCATGTGATCAGATTTTGCTAGGGTAGTGTAAGGATCCAAACTGAATGTATTATTCAAGCCTTTGCTTCCTCAGAACTACACTTTCAACCTCCACTCCAGACCTTCAGAGACACTTCTGATTGCTAGATCAACCTCGGCTGAATACTACGCTGATTATGTAAAACTTCCTGTATAAATAACTGCTTTTACTCAGTATTTTTCTTGAAGACGTCGGCATGCTGAGTGTTTTTTTTTTCAGGTTGCTGCTGTTTTGACTCATGCAGTTGTGTGCAAACAAGATACCTAGCTTGATACCTAGAAACAAAAATTATGATTAATTTAGCCGTTTTCACAGTGGTCAGTAACTGTATCAACAAAGCAACAAGGTATGCCTTTGAAATTAGATTTTAAAATCCTGTGTCTACTAACACTGACCCTGACTGTAAATTCTAGATTAAAGACTTCAGTCAATTTCATGTAGCACTCTTCAGTGAATGTCATGTGTATTTTGATTTTATGATGTATATGTTTAATTTCCGCCTCACAGCGAGAAGGTCCTGGGTTCGAACCCCGGGGACGGCCGCAGGGCTTTCTGTGTGGAGTTTGCATGCTCTCCCCGTGTTTGCGTGGGTTTCCTCCGTATGCTCCGGTTTTCTCCCACAGTCCAAAAGACATGCGTTGTAGGTTAATTGGCGACTCTAAATTGGCCTTTAATGTGTGAATGTGTGTGTGGCTGTGTGAGTTTGTGTGCCCTTGCGGTGTGTTGGCGCCTGCCTAGGGCTGGTCCCCGCCTTGCGCCCGAAAATTGCCGGGATTTTCTCCGGCCCCCCGGCGACCCCAGTTGGGATTACAGCGGTTCGGAAAATGAATGAATGAATGAATGTTTAATTTAAGCTATATTTTAAATATTTAACCAGAAATTATATTGGATATAGTTGAATTCATTGCATTCATCCTGAAGAAAATTTGCAGATTAACACCACAGAACATGCAAAGAAGAAATACAATTTCATTTTAATTTATTTTATTTACAGTTTACAAACAGGAAGTGCATTAAATTACACTACATTTTGTCACCCTGGATAGAAAGAAGTGGCAGAAAAACACACAATATTACCCCCAGCTAAACTAAATGATCTGACAAGAAAGGTACAAACAAAGGACAGGGTCTGTCAGAATACTGGAATACAGAAATCCACCTGTGTACGGTGTGCAGAAAACAATGTATCTTCACATTCTTCAATATCCATGCAACAATGCAGCTTGCACACACTGGAGCCTGCTGATTGGCTGGATGAAGTTCACCTGTGGCCCAGTCAGAGCCTCCCTGCGCTACGTTAGCCAACTGCACGGTCATAAATGTTTCCATGAGAGCGTCAAGGCAGAGGGTGGTGCCTAGTGAGGAGGGAGAGAGAGAGAGCGTTCAGGAGGAATGATTGTTGTCTTCCTGATGGGCCTCCACGCACACACACATACACAGGGCGGATGGCAGTTTGTGTTAAGGACTACAACAGGAGCAGCTATTTTTACTGCATCACCATGGGGGAGTGCAGGGAGAGAGAGAGAGAGAGAGACTGAGAGAGAGAGAGTAAAAGAGATGAAGAAAAGATAGCTTGAGTAGAGCACCATAATCGGAGCAGAGAGAGCGCACACAGTGAGACAAGACAGACTGATACAAAGACAGAAAAGGGTAAAGGGGATTAGGCACTAAGGGAGGGAGGCCGAGAGAATTAAAGTGTAGGGATTGCAGTATGCAAGGTGCTGGTTGTATCTTACCCAGGCCAGAAGCTGATCAACCAGTGGTGGGTCTCAAAAACAATAACAAGTAAACAAACTCGGCAGCTTTTTAGTCCAGAATTATCTTACTACCCACCTTTCACCCTGTGATCTCATTTCCCTGTAATGATGAGCACAAAGAGGCACGAACTGAGTGAAGACTTTCAGATGTTCAGCTTGTTTACATCTCTCCTGTATGCTGCCAACACCATTTAATTGACCTGTTTGATGCCTGCAAGAAGCGTTTTCCTGAACTGTCCATCCGTCTGTCTGAACAGAGTCTTCAAATGCGTCCCTCCTGACCAACGCTGAGAAGATAGCCACAATCACTACCACACACACACCGCAGAGCAACTCGGAGCCCAGGTGAGTGACGCAACCCACACACGCCAGTATAAATATTCATTCATTTGCAGTACGTCCAGCCCGAAGCGCCTACTGTTTTTTTTTTTTTTAACGCCACCTTTTTTTGAACCAAATCACATTCACGTCCACATTACAAAAAAACACCTAATCCACGCTGCTCAATCTTTGACGCACCGCTGGGATATTTCTGTTCGGTTCTGACAAGCTGACAGATAGACAGCATTAGAGTTGTGCTTATAGCCATCCATCTTGGTTCTCCCTCAGGAACAACAAATCAAAACAGGCTCCGCCCCTCCCTGCTACACAAACGTCCAATCAGGTAAGAGCTGGCTCCGTCTGCAACATCTGTCCTCTTTTCTTATGGCTAAGGTTTCTCTCCAGGCTGCTGATATAAGTTTAGACTGTACAGCTCAGTTTAGGTTACCATGGTAATGATGTTATATTACGATAAAAACCTGAAAGAATAATGTGCTTTATGAATAGCAGCAATAACATTTTTATTTAATGCTTAGCTCGACATTTGGAGCACAAAAAGGACAGTTGGTGGCGTAACGGTAGGGTGTACGCCCTGTGATCAGAAGGTCGCAGGTTCGAATCCAGGACCGGTAAAGTTACCACTGAGATACTTATGAGCAAGGCATCGTCCCCAAGCACTGCTCTCCGGGCGTTTGTTAGCTGCCTACTGCTCCTTCACGGATGGTTTAAATGCAGAGGTCACCTTTCGTTGTGGCGCACTGTGTTCTGTGCTGTGGTGTGTTCACAATCACAAATAATCACTCACTTTCACAAAAGTAAAGAGCTACTTTTTGGGATCTGACTTTCAAAATATTTGGAACATAGTCTGGAATTTAAGGTTTCATGAATATAGGAAAGCACTATTACACTGAGAGACTGAAAAACCTGAAGTAAGCTCCTGGCACCTTGGAATCATCTCTAGAAAGTTTCTGAATTAATAAGTTCACTCTAAGTTTGCCTGAGCAAAGAGTTGGTGTGGATTTGAGGACAGCATCTGAAGCCGATTCCAGCCTTTTGAAGTAGTACTTGTGTTGATATAGTGACTTGCAGTGAGTCATCCAGAGAACAGAATATTCATTGCCAGAGCACCTCTGTAGCAAGTATCGACCTAGGCACTTTTTGCCAAGGTTAACTTTATTGACTTCATCTGCACCTTAGCTTGCCATGCCTGATGAAAGTATAAATGGCTGTATGAAATGTGTTTATCAGCTTTCATGGACTTCAATCGAAGCATGTAAAAAGTCTTCTCAAACTGTTTAGAAAATGTAAATCAAATCAAAATAAAGATAATCAGTGCTCTTCCTATAGATGTGATGCATGTAAAAATTCATATGTCTGAAATGAAATGGCAAGCACAGTATCTTACTTGTTCCGTGCTGTATGTGTGTGAAAGCAGGATGCAGAGTTTTATTCAGTAGATCTGGAGAGAGACAGTAAAGGTTTTGGCTTCAGCCTCCGAGGAGGGAAGGAGTACAACATGGACCTGTATGTGCTGAGACTGGCGGAGGACGGAGCTGCCGTACGGAACGGCAAGATGAGGGTAAGTTGGCTTTTATATGCTCAAGCACATGTCTGTCATACAAGAAATAATTTAACCTTGCTTCGAAACATTAATAAAGATTCTTAATTTCATTCACCTTTATTTAGAGAGGATTTTTGCAACGAACATTATCTCAGTGGCAAACCAAAGTCTGCTTTTTGGCAGGGGGTGGTGGGGGTGGTCCAGTGCTAAGATATTTACCTTAGTACGTAGAGGTTGTGGGTTTAAATCTTACATCCAGCACTATCACCACTAGGTCCATGATGTAAGTTGCTCCAGAGAGACTTTTCCTGTATCACGAAATGTAAAACGCTCTTGCTAGGAGACTCTGCTAAATGCCTTAAAATAAAGTGTCCTGAACTTTAGCTATTAAATTACGTAATGTCACAAACATGATCCAGAAGTATGCTGGAGTTTCTAACTACGTAGGTAGAGAGCAGTAAGACATTTTTTTTGTACATGCTCTTGGCACATTTTTGCTTCTTTTCATGAGTTTTTGGAGCCATTTTTATCTATTTTATCATATTTGCAGCGTATTTGCATTTGTAAATATGCCAGATATCTCACCAAGCAGTTAATGAGGTACATTAATATTATGGTAATTAATATTATTAATATTATTTGTAATTTGAACTGGAGGTCACCAACCAGTATATTCTTATTTCTGTAATATTGCATGGTCTGTGCAATTCATCGCTAATAATTGTTGCACATATTTGCAGGACCAATTTAGTCTAGGCAAAAAAAATTCTCCATGACACCACGCCAAGACGTAGCTGTCAAAAGTTTTTTTGACATTAATGCATTTCATCTATTTGTTAAGCCTATACAATATACTGTATAACTAAATCCATCCTTATCTCAAAAGTTAGTGGAAGTCTTGCAGAAGTATATACTGTATATATATAAAGTAAAAAAGTACAGCATAGTAACGTATATAAATAAGAGCCCTAATGTCTCACCGTGTGTATTCAACTTTCTAATTGCAAATGTTCCATGTAATTGTCATGTGGATGTATTGATATTAAACGGCTCAAACAAAATACTGTAAATCAACTCTTTAACAGTTCCAAGAACACAACTGCGAAAGAATATTTTGGTCTGTATGGTGCTAAATTCCCGACCTTCATGTCTCCAGGTTGGAGATGAGATTTTGGAGATTAATGGTGAAAGCACGAAGAACATGAAGCATTCCCGAGCCATCGAGCTGATTAAGAATGGCGGGCGGCGAGCGAGGCTGGTTCTGAAGAGAGGCGACGGATCAGTGCCCGAATATGGTGGGTACAAACAGATATTCTCCTGTAAAAAAATGATGATAATTTGTCTTGTTTTGTCCTATTTCGCGCATTTCTCTTACATTTCTCTATCTCCTCTAAATGCTTTCTCTCCCTCCAGTTGTTTTACCTCAGTTTCCTGTATTACACATTAAAATGGAACGTGCTGTTTTCCTTTAGCTGTAAAAAAGTTGAAAAGTATTCAACTGTTATTTTACAGAAATCCTAGCTTTTTGCTCTTCATAATACATTGGATTAGGACTTTCCATCTGGACTTTTAAGAGAACACTTTTTATTCAGTATTTACTCTGGCATAACAAAATCTAAAAGAAGCGTTCTCTCTTGTCTGTCCATTCCGAAGTTCTAAACATCTCCTCTCTTTATTTTCTCCTCTGTGTTTATCTCCTTTCTTTCTTGTTTCCTGTTGGGCTCTCGCTCTCTCCCTGCCTCAGCGATGATGGCTCCCCATCTCGCTGCTTGTCTAAGGAATGATAAGTTGGGAGAGCCCTGCTTCTACCTAATGGGCCAAAACCAGACCACGGTTTGTAGAGCGACATTTGTGTCTGTGAATCCTCCTCGTCTCCTCCTAAAGCCTTTTGCTCACACTTTTTGCTCACACCAAGTCCTCCAACCCCCCGCCACCCCCCCTCACCTGACCACCCCGTTTCTGCCACACTCTCTTCTCGTCACTGCAATTCCATCTTACCCATACTGTACCACGCTGACCTTTGACCCCACGCTGGAATCCATGAGGAAGCATGGATTCGCTCCACCTCATCAGCCTCTCACCTTGGACGTGCATGCCACTGCAGTGCTTGAATGCGATTGGTGAAGATGGCATGATGTTGGTGATGTTGTCAGTTTGCTGTGCTCCCGTGTCAGATGGCCGATGGTTGTCCTGTGTCATGCCACCTGTCTAGCAGAGTTCACTGTGTGTGTGTGAGATGTTCACAGAAGTCTAAACAGCTTATACAGATGACTTTATATTCTTTCCTAAGCTTGTCATCTGATTCCCCTTCATTATGTTGGCTTACAACAAAGTGAAGATGTCGGCTTGTTTCATGCAGTCATTAAAGCATTTTGTGCTTCTAATGTATTTGTGGCATTTGCTTGACATAAATAATTCCACTGCTTCATTTCACAGTCCTATAACTTTCTATGCACTGCTTCACAGCACCTTATGACATGGTTGATACGCAGAGTTTTGTCTCTAAATGCTGATCATTCTGTTAAAAACCGCAGCAAATAGTTAATCGTCCTGAAAGCCACCAGCCTGTAATACTGGCAATAAGGTGCTGTTTGCTGGAGGCAAATTTCAAAGGGCTTTTGTCCTGTTACCCACCGGTGTGGTGTGGTGTGGTGTAGTAGACGCAGACCGTATGAATTGTAACATTAACATTAGTGCTAATGTTGGTGCATGCACTTTAAATGCCAGTTTGTTGCAGAAAGCATTGACTGTTTAATAGTTACAGAAAGTCTCTCTCCTGTTGAAAAACAAAATGTTTGGGTGAACACATGAATGGATGTTTGAAGTCTTATGTGCATTTGTGTTGCCCATCAACGTTTTGCACAATGCATGTGCGTGTGTTGCATGGACCCCTTCTTATTTGTCTGTGACGGGCCTGTCTAAGAAAACACACTTGCTGATGGAATGTTTCTATGTGGATGATGTCGTGAAGTAACATCACATGCATTATTGAACACAAGTTCAGATGAATTCTAACAAAATGTCTTGAGTGTTGCCGTGCATACCAAAGCTCTAGAAATAGGGTAACACCAGAGACATATCACTTGCAATAATCTCTAACATAGTCCAGTTGTACCTTGTTTTAAGCATGCGTGTCCACTTAACACTGTCAGAATAGTCATAGTATTTCATTAAAGGTTATGGCCTTCAAAAGCAACTATTCTTAAGAAAGAGAGCTGTACAAGGTTGTTCATGCTTAAAACATGAAGTAGAACTATGTTGTAGGCTCAGAGGTTTTTTCTTACGGAGCAATTGCCAGAACTATTTAAACCTTTACTATTCTTAAAAATGATTTAATAAAAATAAATTTTCTTCGTTTTTAGACGGGCCCAATGACGGGTACCCTGCCCCACCCAGGCCACAAAATCTTTCGGAAGTGAGAACCATGCCATCCAACGGCCGATTTCACCTTCCATTGGAGTCCAGCTACGCATCAGAATATCATACACCACCCTGGCCCCAGGAGCAGCGGCTCAGAGAGAGAGATCGTGAACAAGGGAGGGAGGACTACATGGACTATGCCCATTACCCCAAAGCCCCCCAACACCAACACCAACACCACCACCACCAACACCAACACCACCACCACACCTGGAACAACAACAACGCCAGCTCCCGGGATCGCTCACCCTCCCCTTCTTCCGAGAATGACAAAAAGAACTCGCGCCGGAAAGTCAAGAAATCTGAGTCAGAAAGTGGCATCGCCAAACTCTTCAAGACGCTGAGGAAGGAGGGCGGCTTCGGCAAGAAATCCTCAGAGCGGGACTTGGCCAGCCGGGGCCGCGAACGCTCTCCGGAGAGGAGGTCCCGCAGTGGGCCGCAAGCACGTCAAGGCTCCCTGGACCGCTCCTCAACCCGGAAGCGCGTCCCCTCTCCGGACCGTCGCAGGGCCAAGTCCATGGACCGGAGGGCGGAGCGCTCGCAGCGCGACTATTCACCAGATCGGGGTTCTCACACGTCCAGCCAGCTCCTGCTCCGGCAGACAGCCACGCCTGAGAGGACTCTCCGGCCCCTGCGAGAGCCTCAGACGCCCAGCCAAACATTTCGGGAAGAGGGCTACCTGACATCCACTCCCGAGAGGACCAACAACGCCCAGGCCCTGGCCATGTCGCTGGCGTACGCTCGCACTCCTGAGCGCGGTCTGAAAAACGGGAACGTGCTGCTCGACATCTCTCCCTCCAGCCGTGCCAAGCTGGATGAGAGCCGATTGAGCAACGGCACCCCGGAAAGACGCTACCGGAGGGAGTCGGACAGCAGCAGCACCGGAAGTTTCATGGAGGAGGCGGCAGTAGCAGGAACGCCGCGGCTTAAAGACTACTACAACGCCATGAAGGCCAGCGGTATTAATGGCAACGGTGCTGTCAGAAGTCCGGCTCAGCATCCTCAGTCCAAAAGGCGGCTTTACAAGGAGAACCACACGGACCTCAGCATTTAAACACGGGAGTTCTCACTGAACACATTAGCAGTCACGGAGCTGGACGACTACTGATATTGCGGGGGTTGTGGGGGGAAAAGTTGTCATGGTGGAGGGGGCGACTGATTGATTGATTGATTGATTGCACAGTTGATTGGTTTTTACGTCCGCACATTTTACAAGACAGAGATTCCCACAGATCAGCCACAAAGCAGCAACAGAACAATTTACTGTCTATTTTATTCATTTTGTTTGTCCGGTTTTTATATATCTCAGTGTTTGTGTGGTGATTGGGGAGTGAGGTTTGTGCTAATCTGTGTATCAGTTCAGTCAAGACAGGCTTTCTTCCTCTTCTTCTTCTTCTTTTTTTTTTTTTAAATCTCCCTCTGTCCAATTTCATTTCAGTTCCTAAACATGCACCAGAGATACTGTGTAAAGAAGATGCTCAGCTTTTTTTTTTACACTTGATTTTTTTTCCCCATGCTGTGTGTCCTCCGTTCCCCATCACTGCGACTATAGCAGACCAGAGCACAAGCATTGTGTTTGTTTGTACATCTTATGTATGAATACATGTTTACATATGTGCGTGATCATCTCAAGTGAAGGCAAATTAAAAAAAAAAAACTTTGATGCTACTGTGTAATTAAGTAATATATATTTAAAGTGTATTTATTTTGAAGAATTGGCACATAAATGGAAGTCAGTAGGTGGGTTTTTATTCCCTAAATGAAATTTTGTCATTTGATCCTGATCTGCTGTATATGATTGTCTTATTGGAATTCGTTCTTTAATGCTGTGGACTGTGGCACAAGGGCAGAGCGCTCCTCTTCCCCGTTAATAAAAACGAGTGATTTCTAATTCATTACATTATTCGAAGAAGTCTCAAATCATCTGATAGTCATCGGTAATCAAGGAAGGAACAATTGAGGTGACATTGTGTCTGGGGTAGCTAAGGAAAGTAGCTGCCATCTCAAAGGTTCCTTCTGCTAGTGTGAAAGAGAGTATGGAAGCGACTGGAGTTCCCGCTGACAGTTTGACCCGAGGAGCTGACGTCTGTGTGTGTGTGTTTAGGCCTGAAGGAAAACGTTTGTGGGTTGCGGTTTTCGTGGCTTTGTAACGACGTCTTGGTGTCAGACTCCTGGCTCGCATTTTACGACTGAGCCAACCTGGAACTCACACATTTCCCAGCACACCTGATACACAAAACACAACCACGTTGGAGGATCTGGTACAATCTGTCCAACTGAGCCATTCCCTGTCTTTGCACTGGAGTATGAGTTAACCTAAGCTGTGCGTGTACGTATGGAAGCTTTTTGTGTGTATGTGCCTGTGTACACAATGTTTCGGACTTTCCAAGCCAACCTGAAGTGACTGCGAAACATGGCGACGACAAGCCGGAGTAAAGTTTCATCCTTCACCGTTGTTTTTCACAGTACTGTATCCAAGCAACACCATGTCAGCCACCATCCTGTGTACAGACTTTTACTACTGTATGTAAGTTCTAGCAACCTGCGGAAGCGAGGAGACCGTTGCCTTTTTCTTGTACAAAAGAGAATTTATGAGAGACCACCACCACGAGGACCATGATGCCGTGTGTTTATAATCCTCGAGTGGAGATCGTGGGTCATAGATATTATGTGTAATTTATACTCTGAATCAGGCATGTGTAAAGAGGACCGAACTTTGATCCACTTTTGGGTGGGGGGAGGGAGCTGGAAGCGTACTGGGGCGGAGCAGACGTGACTTGGGGAGGGGGTTGAATATCTCTCGTGATGCATAGCCTGCCTTTTTATTATAGAGCACTTGTATACTGTCTGTGGTCTCTCTGCAATGTTATCTGGACTTTAAATGCTTTTACTGTGTCAATGAAGAAGCAGTACATGTATATGGGCCAATCTTTTTTATGAAACACTATGCATATATAGATACTACATTGTCCATAGCTTTATTTGATTCATGAAGCTATACATAACATTAGTCTAAGTACAAGTAGATGTTGACTTATCCAGTAAAGCTTTCCCCCCCCTCCTTCAGATGGATCGCAATGTATATGTAGCTATCAAAAAGAAGTCTGTGAATGCTATTTTTATTATCAAATAAAGTTTTCCATACAAATTCAGTGACACTCTGGACCTGTTTTCACTTGCATGAGATTTATAAACCTTTGAAATATCACATAAATACTGGAAATTGCAGTTCTTCACCAGAAAAAATAAATGACAGAGAATAGTCATATTCAGTCTGAATCCATTTTGTAATATTACTTTAGCAATTTTTCCTGATTAAATAAAGACAGTTTAAAAATGGATTAAATCTTCAGTGGTGTTAGCCAGGAAAAACCTAGAACATAGTAACTACATGAATAAAGGGAAAATCAGAAACAGCAATTGCTATAAAGGCAATTCAATCAAAACGTTCATTAAAGAGTAATTATTTATTGAAAATGGCAGTAGAAGTAGAGGTGTAGCGTGTGAGGTTGTGTTGTATAGGCTGCACTTGTGTAACACCTTTATGATGGAGAGATGTGTACATATGAGACTGAATTGGTTGCCAGGTTGTAGTTTGCCGACTCGGTGAGAGACAAGAACCGACAAAGATCATAAAATGGTGGCGTAAACATATCAAAAGGTTAATCTCCTCGTCCTGTGTGAGAATGACATCATCAGACCAGCGCCCACGAGAGTGAGAGAGAGAGAGAGACCACTGTGGCCAGCTGACCTTGATGGATGGTTGCCATGGAGACTGCAGGAGCTGTATGCACCACCACTTTTAGTAGAATCTCAAAGAAAAAGCAACATTAGTTCAGATTTCCATGTGACGTAATGTATTAGTAATAGCTCTTAGTGACAAACTACTCTGTTGTACACTGTAACACATGCAGTGATAACCCAGGAAACAGGAACCTAAATTACTAATCCACAAAACAGCATTATTGCTTAAGAGTTGCAATTCCAAGGTCAAATATTCTCCAATCCAGGGCAACATTCTGTCTGTCACAGTTCTGTTTGAAATGCAGTGAAGTAATTTTTGTCCTTGAATTTGTTCTTTTAGCTTGTTAAGAGGGTCTGTTTGTGCAGCAATTATATAAATAAAAAAATCTTATTAGGACTGTTTTAATGGCGTTGCATATCTTCAGTGTATGAACTCTTATTTAAGATTGCTTATAGGGTGGATTTCTGAGTAATATAGTACAAGCAAATATTGTCATGAGTTTGTAAAGGTGACAATAGTTCCCTTTTTGCATTTATGGTTCTGAGTAACAACTGTATTATTATTTTTAATTTTGAATTAATTTTAACAGGGCTCGCGGGTAGACCGAAGCCTATCCCCGGAATTCACGGCCCCAAGGCGGGGACCAACCATGGGCAGGCACCAACACACTACAGGGCACACACACTCACACAATCACACTCACATTCACACCTTACTGGTCCAATTCAGAGTCACCAAATCACCTACAGTACATGCTTTTGGACTGGGGGAGGAAACCGGAGCACCATGTAGAACTCATGCAAACACAGGGGAGAGTATGCAAACTCCACACAGAAAGGCCCTGCGGTCGACCTGGGGCTCGAACCCGGGACCTTCTTGCTGTGAAGCGGCAGAGCCAGCCACTGCGCCACCGTGCTGCCCTATTATTTATTTATTTATTTATTTATTTATTATTAATAAACTAAACGCATTTAGTTTCTGCCTCTCTCATTCTACCTTCCCAGAATATACCCGGGTATAGTTTGTGCTAGTCCCCTTAAGTCAAAATATACCCCTGTTACAATAAGTAGCTAAACCATAACTTTTATATGATGTCTCCAGTCTACTTTTGTTGAGGTGAACAAACGATTATATGTTCCTCTGCCTTAAAATAGGAATATGGAACGATGAATAAAGTGTTTACCATACATTGACCAATGTGTGGCGTGACACCACAGAATCAACATTGGCCACCACAAATTGAAAAATTGAGTTTCTTTTTTGTCCCAGTGCCTTTTAAATGATAAGGCAGATGATTAATGATTAAATGCTTAAGCAAAGTGAGACGTTTGACAGAGAAGACGGTAGGCGAAATTTGTTGAGAAAAATATGATATCCACCTGTACACACACCTGTCCGAAATTTAGGTTATTTAAAGATAATTGTTTGTTATGGACTCAACGTTATTAATATTAATGATGCAGCCCCCACATACATACAAATTCAGCATGCTAAAAAAAGTAATAGGAAACACAGCTAACAGTTTAATATTGTGGCCTAAACAATAAATATCTGCAGATGTGAGATCACTGCATGATGCGCATTAACACCAGCTACAGTATTATCTTCTGTAAATTTAGTAATATATTTGTTACATGGAAAAGGAAGGGGGTATATTCTGGCCTTGCCCATTTTATACCTGGGGTATAAACTGGCCTAGCCTAATAGCCTAGCCCGTAATAACTCCGTGTATACTCTGAGTGGGGGGTATACTCTGGGCTGTTACACCTGTCTCTCAGTTTCTCTCTCTTGAGTGGCAAACTACACCAAACCAAGCCTCCATATGAGTATGAGCACAATGATAGAACTATAAGCTTGTCACTATGGCAACCACAGAAGGTCATTGCTACAGCACTCTGGAATTCTTCTATTCTGACACATGCTAATAAAAAGACAAAAAATCTGAAAATCTGCACAGCAGCAGTCAGTAGACAGTTCAGCCCAAAGGCTGCCAAGTTGCCTGCATCATCTGTCTGGAACAATATCTCTATACTGATAGAAAGTTTTGGCGTTATAGGGGCTTTCACTTTTATAGGGATTCACTTTGTGATTAAACTTTGCTTCTGTTTTACAGTTGTTTGTGGCAGTACTTGGCTAATAGGAAACTATGCAAATCTTCTATTAAGAATTATTAAATTATTTTTAAAGATGGTGCATGCTTCTGTGTGTCCTGTGCAGATGTATAATGTGTGGTGTACATCTATAATCATAATCTCATTATCATTTGTCACACTGACTTCAAGGAAGATAAACATATCAGCACTTATCCTACCTGTCTTGTAGCACATACATACATATGGGTGACATAATTCCTGATAAACCTTGCCTAGCTCCTAATCCAAGGTGACTGTCCTCTTAAATTTAAACCTGCAAGGGAAGTCATTATCTGAGGTGCTTTCTTTCTTCTTTTTTTTTTTTTTTTACAATGCAGCTGTTGATCTAAGATTTATAAGCCTGCTGTCCACTTGTCAACTGTTGTCTTTGTTTTTTGACAAATGTATTAATATGTTTGCTCAATGATGTAGATATTAAGATGTGTGATTTTTTATACTCCTTGGTGAAGCACAGCAAAAAGCAGAGTAACTTGATACACCACATTGCACCTCTCATTTCAGTTAAGTGTTTTATTTTGAAAATACTAGTTTAACAATTTTTGTTAACAGTGAAGCTCAATTAAAACATGAACAGGGTAATTCATTTGCAAAGTGCATTTTATTTTTTTACGTTGCCTTGATTACATGCCTCTACAATCACAACAAAGCCAGTAACATTAGGAGTCCAACAGTAAGAGCGTGAAGATATTTTTTTCCTTTTGCTACATTTGAAAAGAAAAAAAAACCCCAAAAACATCTTACACACAATTACTTTGGACTTACTAAATGTACAGAAACAACTTGGATGAGGTCTGTCCTCTCACTCGGCTGTCTTTAGGTTGAACCAATTGGGTTTCAGTAAAAAATAAGAAGTTGAACGAACAGAGACATTACTTCTGTGAGTGGTAGCGGTCGCTTGGTTCTCTGGGCTGTTGTCTTCGTCTTGGTCTTGGTGGCCGTTGCGTGGTAAGCCCAGCAGGTTTCGCTGCAGAGTGTTTGTCGGTGTGTGTCTTTATGCCGGGGACACAGAGCTGGAGGAGACGGACGAGGCCTCGGTCTTGGTGGTGGTGGAGGCTCCCTCTTCTTCCTCGAAGGGGTTCTTGCCACAGCACATTGTGGTGATCATGCAGTGGCGGAACTGCTTGTTCAAGCAGACATAGATCACTGGGTTGTAGATGGAAGAGCTCTTGGCAAAGAAAGCTGGGAGTGTCATCAGGATGGGGCCAAATTCTGCACCTTTGTGGGTGAAGATGTACCAAGCTGTGCTGGCATAGGGTATCCAACAGAACAGGTAGGCGAGGAACATGATGATGACCATGCGGGTGACCTCACGCTCGGCTCTCTGGGTGGTCTCGGACTCTTGCTGCTGGGCGGCAGCCTCCTTGACTGTGCAAACCAGACGGCCATAGCAGAAGCTGATGATGAAGAGTGGTGTCAGGAAGTGCACAGCGAACATGTAGATGACAAAGGACTCATTGTTGAAGCCTTCGGCACGGGTGTAATAGTCGATACCGCATGAGCACTGCATGCCCTCTGGGATGTAGCGGGACCAGCCGAGCAGGGGTGGCACCACACAGGCAAGTGCCATCACCCAGGTGAATGCTACACCCATAATGGCGTGGTTCTCTCCGAATCGGAAGTTGCTCATGGGCTTGCAGACGACCACCCACCTCTCGATGGAGAGCACAACCAGGCACCACAGTGAATTGATACCACCAAAAGTGGCGAAGAAGCCCTCCAGGTTGCAGCCGAGGCGACCGAAGACAAAGTAGCCATGCAGGGATGTGTACATCGTAGTGGTGAAACCACCAAACACCATGAACAAGTCAGCCACAGCCAAGTTCAGCAGGATGTAGTTTAGAGGCGTACGCAGCTTCTTGTGCTCGATGGTAACGTAGAGTGTGAGGAAGTTGATGGGAAAGCCGGCGATGATGAGGAAGAACATGTAGGCAGCCAGGCAAGCGTATGCCCATGGTGGTGCCAGGTAGTACTGTGGGTACTCATAGGGGCTCCTCACAACGCCAGTGGCGTTGGACATGGGCACGTAGAAAAACGGTCCCTCTGTACCGTTCATGGCTGCGGTGGAGTGGTGCTGAGTCCCTTCAGAGGTGGTCTTGGGCTATCCCGCAGAGACGGTGGACGAACAAGTCAGGACCGTGCTACAGAGAGACACTGGTGCTGGCCCTATGCTTTATAATACACCTGGGATTACCCAACTTTCCAGGCTGTCAGCACAAAACGATTTAGGCCACAGATAATAATATAATCCCATCCATCGGCCCGCTGAATATCTGGCAACTCATCAAGTTATTAAGGTTACCTGCCCAACTTCAACAGAGACTCACACCTGCTGACTGGTTAAGTCTGATTAGCAGGAATAAGCTCTGTTAAACTAGGTGAAAATGACTCAATATGTAGAGCAGAAAAGTGTTTCTATGTCACTAGATGGAATATAATTTAAACAATTTAAACAATTAATATTTAAACAAAAAAATACAGTTAGCAAGTGTAATTGGCATTAGTTGTTGCTCTACACACCTTGAGTAGGCTAACAGTTTCATCTGAAACTGTTAATACACTTTATTTTACATTAAATACATTTAAAGACATTTAAGCAGCGCCACTGTAGAATAATAAATAAATAATAAATACACACATCCTCCAGTATCTTATGAAATACTACGTCATATCCTATTTGACATTCCCAATATATTTAGGGAATATAAAGTGATTTAAAGCCATATGATATATCTATTATCCAGATGTATCTAAGCACCAGATTAGCAGCAGATTGCAGGGGATAAAATTTACTTCACATCAAAAGATGCCCTGTGTGATCTCTCTGACCTGAATCTGTGGCAATGACTCGTAGGCAATGATGCCCCTTGAGGAATCCAGAATTTGGAGGCATATGAGAAAATCGGTACCGTTGCTCGTCACTCACTATCTGTAACTTACATCACGCTCCATTTTCTGCCTGGCTGCTTCTGCTGCATTGAAATGGATATCACAGAGGAGCTGTCTTGGAGACAGAGGGTCCTGGAGGTCTTGTAGATATTTAGGTCTTAGGAGCTATGATAGAGCTATCTCACTTCTACTGTATATCCAGTGCTTTTACATATATTCTCTTAGGGACTTAAAATTGAATTCCCTTAAATGCTTGTGTTTATAGACCATGTCAACAAGCAGGGAAATCATTTTAAGTTCATTAGTAATGCACATCAGCTTGCTATTCATTTTAGGTTTTTGGATATAGTTTGTTTTGCAATGTATTTATTCTGTTTGCCTCAATATAAAGTGTTACAACTTACAACGGTAATTACTTTCGCAATTATTATGGCATAACAAGATTTTTTTCATAAAACCCTGAATGTACAGTATACTGTATATACTGTATATATTCCGAATGGGGCAGTGCTTAGCATTTATCCATGTACTGAAGCTGCAAGATGGCGGCGACCAGCTTTTTTAATGCAAGAAGCATTTCTCTGGTGTTGTTATAAATGTTTGTTGTGCCGTTATGCTGTACGTTTGGGGTGCATGCTGTGCTCGCATATACATACACTGGGGAACTATCATCATGTATCACATTAGGGTAGCAGGCGAGCGCCAATCCTTGTGTTTTTAAGGGACATTTTGTATAGGTAGCTAGCCTGTCATTCTAGTGTTTTAGACTACAGTGATGCAAACACATGTATGGTCAAAAAAGAGAGAGGTAGTCGAGACTCTGCAAACTTCCCCTAAACAAACGCCCCCCCCTGCCCTCGCCAACCGCACCTACAGCATCCAGAGGTTAAAAACTAGGCCTACATTCTGCAGGGTTCCACACAAAAAAGGTTATTTAAGAGTCATTAGCCCCTACATTTTTAATATTTAGGAGTCAAATGCTTTTTTTTAGAGCCATAAACTCCATTGCATGCAAAATGTGATACTTACTTGTATTGTCCAATTTTTTCTTCTGTCTACCTTGCACTGCCTTGTCTTTCTCCTTCTGAGCTATTTACCTGCCTACTATTGTCTTATAGATAACAGAAGAATAAGTAACACATAAATGTAAACAGTTATTAATAAATTTATTTATATCAATATTATTAATAAATAATATTGCTGATTTATTATTATTTGTTTCAGCTTTATGTTGTATTAAAATGCTGAATCTGTAGGCGTAACTATAGAAATAGAACAGTGTGTGGTGTAGATATCTTCCCACTCAACGTATTACACTGGTTGAAGTAACAGTATGGATACGATTCTGGTCAGAGAATCAGAGCCTGGAGGTCAGCATGTTTATTCTAGTCTTTATTTGTCATTCATGAACAGGATATTCCTGTGAATTAAGCACAAAGACACTAGACAGATACTTGCAGGCATGAATATCTGCGTGTACAGTATATTTTTGTGGTCTGGGAAACAGAAATAAGATACATAATGTAATGTCATAATGTCATTTAACGGCATGCAATGGCAGAAAATAACAGACTTCAAACAGTAAAATTATTAACACTTACTTTGCTCTCATAAACGCACAGAAACACAGACAGATACTGCTCTCACAACTATATTAAGGCAAACTGCTACAGCAGGGCTCATGTATGCATTGAAAACAGGCTGGATGGAAACACTGCATCTAACTTTGGTTCCACCCCTAGTCTTTTTAACACAGCTGCCCCCAATTATCCGTTAGGAGAACTGTATGCCACTCAGAAAGACTACTAGAACCAATGTCTTCTCCTTCGCTGAACTGGGGAAGATGAATCAGTCTGGTGACTGGACGTGTATAGGTCTTGTCCTGTACCTTCACGGTGGCAGTACGAACCCGACTGTCCTGGAAAGGTCTCAGTTACAGTCCCTACAGGCCATAGCGCCCGGGGGAGTCTTGGATCTGGCTTGAAGGACCACGTTGGGTGTTATGGGGTCTAAGTCTGCTACATCAGCAGACACATAACCGAGGGGTTTAGCATTCAGGATCCCTTCCACTTCAATGAGTAGAGTCCTCAAAACTGGCTTAGGGACTGACTGCTCTCGCAATGTGATTTTCAGCGCTGTCTTCACTGACTTTACTTCTCGCTCCCATGCTCCTCAAAAATGTGGAGCTGATAGGTGGGTTAAAATGGAACTGTATCTTCTCTTCCACTAGTTGCTCCTACACGCGGGGAGCCATGGCTTCAAAGGCTTCTTGGAGCTCATGACATCCGCCAGTGAAGTTTGTCCTGTTGTCGCAAAGCAATTCAAATGGCTTGCCTCTGCGAGCTACAAAGCGGTGTAAGGAGAGCATAAAGGCATCAGTGTCAAGATTTTCCAAGAGATCTAAGTGCAAACACCTTGTAGTCATACACTTATACAGGATTCCCCATCTCTTCTCTTGCCAACGTCCAATCTTGATAAAGAATGGGCCAAAACAGTCTACTCCCATGGAGTAGAATGGAGGCTTATATAATCATAGTCTGGGAGGTGGGAGATCTGCCATTTTAGGCATCTGAGGTTTAGCACGCCATAGCTGACAGTCCCTGCATGCCCGCTGGTGTTTGCGAATGGCCTCTCAACCTTGAAGGACCCAGTACTGATGGCGGAGCTCAGCTAAAACACATTCAGCACCTGGGTGATGGAGTCTTTCGTCACAGTCTTGAATCAGGAGTTTTGTGATGTGATGAGCTGGATCGAGGATAGTTGGGTGAATTGCTTCTACCTCCATGCAGGCCACACAACGGAGTCTTCAACCAACCCTAATTAATCCAATTGCTTCGTCATACTCTGGTGCGAGAGCGCTGAGTTGGCTGTGTGATGAAACAGGCCGCTTTGCCTTGAGAGCCTTCAATTTTTGTGGAAATGAGTCCTCTTGGGCCTGAGCCAAAACAGACTTCTCAGCAGCAATATAGTGAGAGGCGGTAGACACATTGTCATGAAGCAGTTCCAATGAAAGTTCCCTTCTTAAGTTCTCCCTGGTCTGGTTCGGCCCAAACACTTGGCATGGATGGCCATTGGTCATTAGGTTTTTGCAAGAAATGCAAATAAACCAGCGCATGTAGGGGTAGCCCCCTGGTGAGGTGACCTGCTGGGTTGATACCTACATACCTCCAGCTAGTCACCTCAGTCAGGTTCAGAATTTCCACCACTCGTGTCCCAACAAAAACTATCATATGTAAGGCATAGATATGTGACAGAACTGCATACTCTCTCCGACGCATCGCAGAAAACATGGAGCTCTCTGACTGCGGTACTAGTATCTGCACAGGCTGGTGCACAGGGTCGTGAAAACTGTACCTCAGGAAGGTGCTTGAGATCACTAACCCAGGTAAGCCATTGGTCTCATAAGGACTGGGGCTCAATCAGGTGATTCCCCCCTGTTCTTGCTTCCAAGAACTTTAGCTCTGGTGGTGAATGGTACAGTGAATCCCAATGGATCATACTGGCTCACTAGAGTCTTGTACAGGTTCCTCAGTGTTGGCTGAAGATGCTCTGGAGTGCGATGTTTGAACCCCAGCATATCACTGAGGCAGTCCCACTGCAAGCCAAGCGTTGGTTCTTGGAGGTCGGAGTTACTTCTTGACAACCACAGTTCGCTGCTGGGGGATCTGGCATCTGAAGAGAGGTGCTCAATAACAGAAGGGACATGGCTGGCCCATTGTCTGATTTCGAATCCTCCCTTGGCCAGTAGATGTCTTAGGCTGTCCACCACAACCTTAGCTTCAGTGGTATCTGATATGCTGTGAAGGCTGTTATCAACGTAGAATGCTTGTGTGACTACTTCAGTCAGGTCAATGGTATTAGATTTAAGGTCTTCACCAAGGCGTTGGAGGGCGTAGATTGTGCAGCAGGGGCTGCAAGTTGTGCCGAATGGAAGCACATGCCATTCATAGATAGTTGACTCGTCCCTCTTCATATTCCTCCACAGGAAGAACAAGACTGGACGGTCTTTAGGCAGCAGACGCACCTGGTGCAACATGGCTCGTATGTCACCACTGATGGCAACTGCATGCCGACGAAACCTCAGGAGGATGTCTAGTAATGATGGCCCTAAGGCGGGGCCCAGCTGCAACTGGTCATTGACCATGATACTGGAAGGAACAGTTAAAGACAATTCTGTTCTTGCCATTGTGCTGTACCATATGGTGCGGGATATATCAAGCCTCTGCTATCTGCTGAGCTTCTTCTGGTGAGATTTTAGACACGTAACCCGCTAGCTCCAACTTGAGGATTTCGGAGCAGTAACTCTCAGCCCTTGCAGGATCTCGAGCCAACTGTCATTCTGTCCTGCAGAGGGTAGGCAATATGGCTTCCTTTGGTGCTTGGAGCAGGATGATTGGGGAGCGATGAAGCAGCTGGGTTGCATAGCACTGTATGCCATTTACATTGACCCTGACAGTGGCTGTCTGCAGCAAGTAGTAGGCTCGTTGATCTAATTTTGATCTGGTTACTGCCTTCACACAGTAGGGCAAGGTGTCCATCTGCCAAAAGCATTGTACATGCTACAGCAGCTCAGCATCAAGCAGCAGGTCGTTTCTAGTTGGTGCTGCTTAATGTTCTCCTCCAGGATCACAGCTTGTACAGGAGAAAGGGCTTGGGCTGGAAAAAAGAGTAGAGTAAGATGTATGCCTTGAGGATCGTGAACTAGGGCTGGATACACTGTGAGATGTTCTCATTGTGTTGCTTTCATGTGTGTTTTTAGCACAGGCGGAAGGTGTTGAAGGACGACTCAACCTCATAGTCAACTAGGTGAGTGGGAAGGTGGCTCACTCTTTGGGGTCTAGCCTGTGCATCTGCCATGCATTATCCATATTGTTCTAATATTACTTCATTCCTGCTCAAAAGACCATCGAATGTGGTGTAGATATCTTTCCACCCAACATATTACACTGGTTGAAGTAATAGTATGGATACGATTCCGGTCAGAGAATCAGAGCCTGGAGGTCAGCATGTTTATTCTAGTCTTTATTTGTCATCCATGAACAGGGTACTCCCATGAATTAAGTGCAATGCTGATTAAACCACTTGCAGGCATGAATATCTCTGTGTATATTTATGTGGTCAGGGAAACAGAAATAAGATACATAATGTAAGTAATATTTATAGAATAATGTTTAACTGTAAATTACAATTGTGGAGACTAAACAACACTTCATATCCAGCACAACATGCATAAACTAACATTCTAACAGGAACCTAGGTGTGAGAGTTACAGTTTAGAGTTGTAAACAGTCTGCATTTACATAAGAACATAAGAAAGGAATTAAAACTGCTAAGCTAATGCTAATCAATCAATTTATGCTAATTAGCATAAACATTAAACGGGTATTTAACACTTCCGTCATATTAAACAGTCATTTAACGGCATGCAACGGCAGATAATAACGCCAACTTCAAACAGTAAAATTATTAACACATACTTTGCTCTCATAAACGCACAGAAACATAGACAGATACTGCTGTCACAACTATATTAAGGCAAACTGCTAGCAGCGCTCATGTACGCATCGAAAACAGGCTGCATCTAACTTTTGTTCCGCCCCTAGTCTTTCTAACATAGTGTGTTTTATTTGCTTGCACAGTTTTTATTATGCAGAGACATTCTATGATAGTACTCTGAAGAACAATAAGGTTAGTGACAGGAGGAAACATTTTGATATCAATTTGGTATCAATCTGGATATAGAATAAATCATTTGATAACAAATAATGCATTTTTATTCATTCATTCATTCATTCATTCATTATCCAAACCAGTTAATCCCAGCTGAGGTCGTGGGGGGACCGGAGCTTATTCTGGGACCTACAGGTGCAAGGCACACACACTCACACGATTACACTCCCATTCACACCTTACAGGGCCAATTTAGATTCACCAATTAACATACAGTGCATGCTTTTGGACTGTGGATGGAAACCCACACAAACACGGGGAGAGCATAAAAACTCCACAAAGAAAGATCCTACAGCCAACCCAGGGATCAAATGGTGCTATACATTGCGCCATTGTTTCATGGGAATGAGGAAAAAATTGGATCAGTTGAAAATGAAGCAATAGTAAAGTTGCTTTTGGCTTTTCTAGGAGAGAACTACATTGGCCTGGCATGCAGCATGGGTCGTCACAGTACGATGACTGCGTGCCCAGAATAAACACTAGGAGATAGCAATAAAGATGTATTGTGAACAGAACGCTGTTGTTTTCCCAGACATTAGTTGCAGAGTACGTATGTTCTATTAATAATAAACTTGGTCGCGATTTTGGACTTGGACTTGGGCGAGAGCGAGAGAGAGATCCACGCGATTTCAGTGACATTCATTGGAAAAGGAAGCAAACAACTTGGTTCCGAAGAGAAACAACAATGGTAAAACAGTAAATGAGTAAATGCTCATAAATGACATTCCTCCTCAACAAGCTGTGCATGGTTCCTCGTGACTCGATGCGGGCGCTCACGATATTACACACAAAACTCCAGTTTGGTCAAATGTTCCCCTTTATTACAGACAAAGCTCATATTTTAGCTGATTAACAACAACAACCACAACCAGAGTTCGACTCATAATACATCTATTTATTTGTTATTATTCCAGACGCACGTTCATCGCATTATGGTGACGCGGCTCTGAGTCATGGCACAGGGGTTGTGGAAATGTAGTTCTCTCCCAAAAAGAGAGACTATATCGTGATTAATATCATATATCTAATACGTTCTAAAGAATTCTCATCATTTTGGTACTCTATTTAAATGGACAATTGAGTAGTCTTTTCCTTTCTCAATGTTAATGTGCTATGTAGTTCTTAGATAGGAGCTAGTTTTCGTTAATGTGGTTGCGCCCTGACTTTCCAAAGTATTACTCCGCCCCCTCCTGGAAGTTAGTTGCCAGTATTTATTTCAGAGCTTGGATGCCATCATTGGTTATTGGTCCTAATTAAGGCTATTACTGGGATGTGTGTGCATCCATAAGATAAAGTAAGTTTAAAATATAAATTTTACATTAATCGGTTTGATGGTGTTTATAATATATAAAGTGCACACATTTTGTTGCGGTAAAGATGTTAGCCGCTAATGCTAAGTGCTACCAGATGCTTTACTAGATATAGAGGTACCAATTTGTGTTGTAATGTTATGCTGGAGAATTCATGTATAATATTGTTCACAGGAGGTTAAGACATTCCTGAAATGTTTGTCTGTGGAACTTTAAAGTTAAATGCCATTTTTGTGGGTTTAGTTCCAGATATTTGTATGCATATTTCACATGAGAATTATAACAGTTTATTAATGAGTATAACAATTTAGATGTGATGAAAAACATGCTAAAGATACTACACTATAATCTTTATATAGGTCCTTTTTTAAAAAAAAAAATTGATTTCACCCTTTTCTTTCTTCATTTCTTTGTTACAACCGTGATCTCAGTTCTTGTCAAGAAAATCGTGATTCTCATTTTTTCCAGAATTGTGCAGCCGTAGTTTAAACATGTTCAGTCCCACAGTGTTGGCAATGGAAGAAGTCTAACTTGATCAACAGTAACTTCACCTTTTCATTCATGTAATGTGATCCACTAAGTCTGAGCCTATAGATGGTTGTCCACTCGCATGGACACAATGCACAGAAGTGCCAAAGACAGGTTTCCTGAAACAATCTGTGTTTTATTTACAGCAGGGCTTTGTTTGCCATGGGCTGTGGAAAGAGCTAGACAGTGGCTCTGCACTACCCTCAGCACATTTCCAGTGATGGGATGTATAGAGAGGATTTAAAGATTAGAAGGGAGTTGTAGCACACTTAAGGGCTTTAAGCTGCTCGTTAGTCTGTCACACACTCACCCTTCAGGCCCTATAGAGGATACTGTATGGACCTATAGTTCATGGTCATTTGCTAGAATTATGAATATTTTTTGTTAATAAAAACACTCTGTAGCAATGGAGAAAAAGCAGACTGTCAAGTGAACTGACTATTTTAGAAAAGTTCAGAAAAAACTCTTTGCAGGTGTAAGTGAAATCAGCCACAACACATAGTCTTAACTTAAAAATATATATGAAATAAAAGAAATATGGAGTCTGTTATAATTAACAAATCTCAGCAGAATACTTCCTAGTTTTCAGTATGATTTAATATCCAGTATCTTGTTTCCATGACTGGCTCAAATCGCAGTAACACAGCCTTCTGTTCTGTGTGCAGTTACAGTTGTTTGCAGAAGATTCCTTTTGAAAGTCTCTAAAGCTTTCCACAAAAATGCCTCATGTTAGATATAAAAATGCATCACAGTCACAAAATTTAATAAACTCTCAAAAAGTCTCATTTAAAATTCCACAAAAGAGAACACCCTGACCTGCAGTGTCTCATTAAACAGATCACTGACACTGGGTCGAGAGTGAATATATAGAGGTCTCTTTTTTCATAACTTATCTGCAGCCTCTAGTGGCAACTCGGTGTCAGTTAATATCTTTCCAGCTCATTTTATTTTGAAAGAGATGCAAAGGTATTTAATGTTGTTGTCATATCATGTAAATATTCTATAAGGGGAAAATGGTTAGAATATATGAATAGCCTTCTGACTGTAAGTCTTTTCATTACCTCAGGTGACCCATATAACTATTCACATATATTGCCATGAAACACTGAGCTCATTTTTGATGGCTCAGCATTCTGTACAGCGATTGGTGAGGTTGACTACGCACTAGTGATCATTCTGTCCTTCACAGATTCATGATTATTAGTCAAGTGCTGACAAAGTGAGATCTGATATATGGACGACGCCTGTAAGCACTTCAGTAGATTGTGAAGTAAGCACAGTAAAAGTACACATAACAGTATAGTATGTAGTAATATCCAGTATCAGTTAACATTCAATATCATGTCTTTCTTGATGTTAATTTGCCTTCAAAGGTGTGTGTTGCTTTTTGGGGTGTAGTGTGCTTGTTCTGCACATTATTATATCAATTTATATGAATTAGCGTGAATGACAATAACCAGCTTTACCGCACTGCCACTTATGATGCGTAACCAAATGTGTGTGCGCGCATTTACTGATCGGCTCCTTAGATTGGCCCAATGCCACTGATCCAACTATTTGAGTCATTATCGGACAAATATTCAATCCACATATCGGATCAGACCCATCTTTACTAGTTATTAGAATGTTGATTATGCATCACCAATCAGTTGTATAAACACTGAGTGTCTCACCTGAAACGTTCCAGTATAGTCAAATCTTCCCATTTATTGCAGACAACACCCATATTTTAGCTGATAAATATTAAAAACCATATTGTTCTTGTCATGATGCCGGTGTGTGTATATAAAAGGACACAAATGCGGGCGTACTGCTGAATATTTATTGAAAATGAAACACAAAACAGAATCCCTCTGCTTCCAGCAACAAAGTCCAGTTCTCCCAGCCGAGGCCAACACGGAGAGGAGAGAACGGATAGCCGCGTGGCTAACAGGCTAGCCCAGAGTCAGCAGACACTCACAGAAGATCGCTGGATTCTTCGGTTTCAAGTTCCAAAGTCCTCAGAGGCAGAGTGGCGGTAGGCTGGGAAGACAGAGGGGAGGCGAAGCACACACCAATGACGACGACATGTAAACAACCGGATCGGGCTGGTTAAACAGCGTGTCCCCGATCCAACGGGCCCCGGACAGCCGGCCTGAGGAGAGACACATGAAAGACAGGGAATACACGAATATGAGTGGGCAACTGGAGTTTCACAGATACAGGGGAAATAACCTCAAGGATACGGTATGGGCCTATGTAACAGGGTGGGAGTTTGTGAGAGGGGAGACCAAGATGTAAATCCCGGGTCGACAGCCATACCCGATCGCCAGCCCGGTACACCGGCGCCTCACGCCTCCTCCGATCGGCCTGATGGGTAAACCGGTGAACTGCCTGCTGGATGTGAGTGTGTGCACCCTCCCAGACCTGCTCTGCCGTCCGGAACCACTCATCCACGCAAGGAACCTCGGTGGGTGAAGTGTCCCATGGGCATAACGGGGGCTGATGCCCCAGCACACATTGAAAGGGGGTGAGGCCGGTAGCGGGGTGGCGGATGGAATTCTGGGCGTACTCTGCCCGAGCCAAGTAGTCGGCCCAGTCGTGCTGCCGGGTGTGGCAGTAAGACCGGACGTTCCTCCCCATCTCCTGATTGGTGCGCTCGGCTTGCCCGTTGGATTGGGGGTGGTAGCCGGATGTCAAAGACACGGTGATCCCCAGTTTCTCCATGAAGGCCTTCCACATACGTGAGACAAACTGGGGACCCCGGTCGGAGAGGATGTCCTCCGGCAAACCACACACCCGGAACACGTGCTGGAACAACTCCTCAGCCACCTGCAGGGCAGAGGGGAGAGAAACAAGAGGCAGGAAACGAACACCCTTCAAAAAACGATCCACTACCACAAGGATAGTGGTGTACCCTTTTGATACCGGCAGGTCCGTGACGAAGTCAACAGCGATGTGCGACCACGGCCTGTTTGGTATCGGTAGGGGCATTAGTTTACCGACAGGCAATTGGTTCGAACTCTTGGTGGCCGCGCACACGGAACAGGTGGCAACCGCCCTCTGAATGCCCTGTCACATCGTGGGCCACCAGTATTTATGCCGTACGTGCTGCAAGGTCCCTGAAATTCCCGGATGTCCACTAGCAGGTATAGTGTGTGCCCATTCTATGACCCGAGCCCGCAGCGGCTCCGGCACGTAGACCCTTTCGGGGGGACATCCAGCAGGCGGAGACTGGTCCCCAACCAGCCGGGCAATCTCCTCGTCCAGGTCCCACGTGATCGGCGCCACCACGACGTCGGGTCGCAGAATGGGCTCCGGGACCTTGACAGCCTCGGGCAGCGAGAAACGCCGAGACAGGGCATCGGCTTTGCCATTTTTGGACCCAGGATAGTACGTGATGGAGAAATTAAATCAGGCAAAGAATAATGACCATCGAGCCTGTCTCGGGTTGAGTCGCTTAGCCTGTCGGATGTACTCCAGATTGCGGTGATCTGTGAATACCATGAAAGGATGCCGTGCCCCCTCCAGCCAGTGCCGCCACTCCTCCAACGCCCCCTTTACAGCCAGCAGCTCCCGGTTACCGATGTCATAGTTCTGCTCGGCCTCCGTCAGCTTCCTGGAAAAGAAGGCACAGGGATGTAACTTCTCCGGGGACCCCGACCGTTGTGACAACACCCCCCCAAGGCCCACCTCAGAGGCGTCAACTTCCACCACAAACGGTTTGGTGGGGTCTGGCAATGCAAGCACGGGGGCTTGCGTGAACAGGAATTTCAGCCGCCTGAACACGGCCCGGGCCGTTTGGGCTTGCCTTTGAGGAGGGCCGTGAGGGGTGCCGCCACCTGACCGAATCCCCGGATGAAGCGCCTGTAGAAATTGGCGAAGCCTAAAAACCGCTGCAACTCCTTGACTGTGGTGGGCTCCGGCCACTCAGTTACAGCCGCCACCTTTTTCTCGACAGTGCACTGGCCAGTCCGAACGGCATAACGTTATAGTGGTAGTGGCCAGAGGTGGTGCTAAAGGCCGTCTTCCACTCATCACCTGCTCGAATACGGACGAGATTGTAGGTGCTCCGGAGATCCAGCTTAGTGAAAAGCCGGGCCCCGCGGAGCTGCTCAATCGCTGAGGGGATGAGCGGAAGGGGGTGCGGGTACATCACCGTGACCGCATTGACCCCGGTAGTCGATGCATGGTCTTAGGCCGCTGTCTTTTTTCGCTATAAAGAAGCTGGCGGAGGCCGGGGACATGGACCGGCTAATGGTTCCATTCCTGAGCGCCTCTGCCACATAATCTTCCATTGCCTTGGTTTCGGCCTCGGACAATGGATAGACCCGGGACCAAGGGGGTGCAGTGCCAGGCAACAGATCAATAGCGCAGTCCCACGGTCGGTGAGGCGGAAGGCGTGTGGCCTTAGATACACTAAACACCCCGGCCAGATCGGTGTATTCAGGTTAAATGTGAAACAGTGTGTCTGCGTTAAGGCTCTCCACGGATGTGGCGTGAACAGCAAGAGGAGTGGAGGTGTGAGTAGGTGTACAAAGGGGTGACCAAGCCAAAATGCGGGCATTGATTCAATCAATGTGTGGGTTGTGTGCGCGTAACCAGGGCAATGTCTGTCTGCATTGTCTCGAGGACCAGTAACTGGATGGGTTCAGTGTGGTGTGGGGGTACCAGAAGGTGCACGGGAGTGGTAATGTGTGTAGGTGGTTTTGAACTGACGGGATGCCCATCTATGGCTTTAACTGTGATGGGGCTGGTAATGTCAACAACAGGCACACAGAGGGAAGACACCAGGGTTCTGGAGATGATTAACTCAAGTTTACTGAAGTGGCTAATAGTAAAAGTCCCAGGGACCCACTATCTTCTACACTGGCATATTATTCCTGTCATGTAGTCATCGCTATTCATGATTGTTTATTTTAGCCACTAGCAAAGCAAAAAGTATGTCTAAGCATGAATTCACTATTACATTTCATGCACAGTGCCTGAGCTGTAGTTTTGACACGCACTATGTGTCAACCAGGGAACCATTTCAGAAGCAGCCCAAGTCATTTTTACATGAATTGCAATTTCAATTCACCTCAGTGCCCACAGTCCTCATATGGTACAGCAGCCATTGTACTTAACAGGCTTATGAGAGGACTCCGCCTTGTTGAAGGAACAAGTCGTGACAGTTAAGCATTGCTGACTTTAGCATCTTAAGCAAGCAAATAATTTCTACTGGCTTGAGAGGAGGAGCACATACTGCACTGAATATTTCAATTTCATGTCATTGAAATTACATGTTTTGATGGCATGTTGGTTTGTTGAACCATTTAATGCATGATATTTGAGTCATTAAGTCAAAAGACTAGGTATTTTTTATGTTTGTAATAATTTGTCTTTTATAATAATGGTTTTAACTCGAAATTTCATCCTACAGCTCAACAGTTCCCATGGCTTGTCTGCAACTGAGCCTGTCCCAGGAAATTTCCCAGTTTTCTTACCATGGTAAAAATATCTTGCTTCCTTTTAAATGACTTGATCATGATGCACCTATTTTGGCCAACAGAAGGCTCTGCTCTCCTACATGCAAAACAAACTGATCTCCTAGTGCAAAATTGGCAAATAAATTCTGTGTTTACTGATTTACTTGAATGTAATCAAACTTTATTCTAAAAAGCATAATTTATTACTGTCCTGTATTTTGTACAGTGTTAAATAAATCAATAGCAAGTAAAGGTCTCTAACAAACAAATAAAAACTCTAATAAATGAATGAATGAAATGAATGGATTCTATTTCAAAACACTAAACAGTCTTACAGGAATCTAAATACAGACTCCCAGAGAGTCTGTATTTAGATTCCTGTAAGACTGTTTAGTGTTTTGAAATACCAAACACTAACAGTGAGCCAGAACCAAAAAGGGTAAGTAAAAAGGGAAAGAAATCTTCCTACGGAGAAAAACCCTTGACAGGAAACTTGGATGAAATTGGGAAGGTGCTCACCTCTGGGCAGCAGCAGGTAAATGGTCATTTGGGCTCATTATGCATGCTATCCTTTCATAGTAATGGACCATTAAACCTAATGAATTTCCCATGGGAATGAAACCTGTCACTATCTGACTGCTCGTAAGAGTGATGTGGTGTCTGGCTGTACCTTTTACTTATTGCAACACATTTCATTGTACAGTAATATCTACTTTGCTGTCTCTCTTGATTAGGATTAACATGTTGAAAATAATATATCTTTCTGCATCTGAAATATGCCATGCATACCTGCAAAAAGCTGAAGACTGTCAGGAAAACATAACCTGAAGGAACAAAACAATTTACACAGACACCAGCAGAGGTCTCTCTTGGCTGTAGATAGCTAAAAAGAATGAGGGCATCCAAGCAACCAGGAACAACCTGCTTTTCGAGTCTATTTTAACTACTATAGTACATTGCAGTCCATCTATCTCATGCTGTGCTCTATAAAAATGCCATTTTCTTGTAAAGATGCTGATATTTATAATACACATACATTTCATTACCAGACATTTCATCTACACATAGGGGCTTTATCACATCTTGTATTCTTTTATACTCTACATGGGGGCTGTAATTTCTGATTAACTCAAGTTTACTGAAGTGGCTAATAGTAAAAGTCCCAGGGACCCACTATCTTCTACACTGGCATATTATTCCTGTCATGTAGTCTCTAACATGCCTAATTCAGCTCCTGAAGTGCTTGACAATTATCTGATGAGCTGAGTCAGGTGATTATGTCCAATCAAGGAAAATGCTGAACTGGGCTAATACGCGGGAGCCCAGCATGGGCACTGGGCATTAAACTGTATTCGCATTAAACTGTTCACAGTCGTTTTACAAACACGGAATGATTAATATTGTTTCAGTAGATTATTACCAAGTAAATGTACTGGGTTAAAGTGTCTTATTCGTTGTTGTGGGTTGTACCTTGTAAATGGTCTTATGTGATTGAACTCACTTGATTTTATATAGCACAAAATCTCGTGTTTGAATCCATGGCTTTCCATTTACTGAACGTTGTTCTAATTGCTCTTATGTAGCTTCATTGTTCATGAGCTGACTGGAACAGAGGATGTATCCCTAAAACTGTAAATCTGTCTCATCTTAATGAGAAAATCTGAAGCTGTCACATCTCAGGTTTAATATTCAGGCCAGTTTTGAACATGCAGTTCACACACCACAATTTGCATTCGCCTGAATCATTTACATGCTGCAGTTTCATAGCACCTGCATGGCGAGACTAAATAGCCTTGTGTCTGGTTTCCATGGCGTTGAGTGTCGGAGGGGAGGAGCCAGGGGTGTTCAGAGCTTTACTTAGACGGCTCTTGCTATCGCCAAGCTATTGCTGGGTTTAATCAATCTGCCCCCAATCCCCCCATAACACCCCCCCCACACACACACACACACATACATACACACATACAGACTGAGACTGAATAGAGTGGGAGACCAGCCTTTCCCCAATCAGGGCCTTAAATACAAGCAGGCTATAGAAACAGGCCATATCCGCTCATGGACAAAATAATGTACCGTTCTGTCGGTGGCCAGTACACTGCAGGAAATTAATCACACAGTCAGTGCTCTCACAGGTTCTGACTCACTGCTGAAAAATGGTGTTATTTTGTTCCTGGTGGTTTGATTACGATGTGTGTGTGGTGTGTGTTTGTGTGTGTGAGAGAGTGTGTGAGAGATTCTGTGATCATAAATGCACATTGTGGACTGTGTACTCCCTCTCTGGTTTGATAATGGCACTAAAGTGAGTATATTAGCCTCTTGCACACTAAGGAATTTGTCCAAATGTTGGCCTCAGAGTGATGCCATTATAAGGTCAAAACCCCTGTCTGTATCACCTTGTATAAACAAGTATGTATATATGGTGACAGACAGACAGAGGTCTTGACAGAACACACACACACACTTAACTTTGAATCCACTTCATCAAAACCACAAAGGGAGCTACACGGGTGAGTCATGTTAGTTTGAAGACCAATTAGCCTTACCTGCCAGGTTTAAAAGACGTCTAGCAAGTAGGCCTTTGATATAAGGGTTTTTTTAATACGGAGAAAGCAACATGAGGTGTCTAATGGTTCTGTGGTGGCCAAACAGTGGGTGTATGAACTGCGGGTGCACTAGTCAGAAAACAATTCAGTTACTAAATGTGAAAGGGGGAGAAGTCTGGGAAAGCTGGACTGATGACTGTGGTCATGAACCGACACTTTAAAGATCAACGGGCTTCATAAACTAGACTACTTTAGGTCTGAATGAGCACTTTGACAAATGTTGTATGTTGCACAACTACAACTATGGTGTAACTGACATTCAGGGATATCTTTTCATCTTGAACAGATGAAAGCTTTTAAACATGATGGTGGACCCACTGAATGCACCGTCACATTTTGGTAGTGGTTTAGTCAGATTTGACTCTGTGTCATTCAGTAACAGCCAAGGAATACATGGACATTTTAGAGTCAGGCAACTTACTGTGCAGGATGTTTCCTCAGCATGTTGCCATTTTAATCAGAATTCTTATGATACTTACCTTTCCCCAATACACAAGGTCTGTATGTGCCTGTATTCAGCTGTGACAGCGCTGTAGAGAGTAGCTAAGATACACAGTGTATGTTATATTAGCTGTTATCTTTACCTTTAAAAAAAACTTTTATTTTTACTTCAGTGAAAAAAGAGAGGTGGATATTAGAAGAGTTCCATGCATGGGCAAAAAGGCCATGGAAAGACACTGTCTGGGTAATGGATCTGTAATAATATATTACTCCGGCATTTAAACCAACCATTGGAATCAGAAGCCGCTTAGCTGATCTGAGTGCTATTGGATGGTGATTCATTCTCGTTGTCTATGGCTTCTGGCTTCCCGAACTAAACCTTAATTGAGATTGATTCTTCTCATCAATAATGCACTCATTTCAGACGTCTGTGATGAATTTGTCGTTTGCCTCCAGCCCCCGGGTCTCCCCTGACTCGTTTAAAGAACTGATGTTTAATTGTTCCCGAGGACCAGCACAGTGCCAGTGATTCACTGCCTTGTATCCTTCAGCAAAAAGAATCGTGAAATGTGGACTGAGTGGCAAGCAGAATACCATTCAAGGCTCTTCAGTCATCATCACACATGTTAGAAAGAGTGGGCAGCTGAGAATGTCAACCATCAGCTCCTCAAGAAAGACTGAATGGTGTAGGATCTGTTTGTTTTGCATGTATGTGTGTTTATATGTGTGTGTCAATTTTCCTGTTTGTTCTTGTCTAGGAAACTGTCACATAGTGTTCAACAGTACACTGTGTTTGCTGATTGACTTGCTTTGTGATCCCAGCAGGTCTTGAGGGGCTCTGATAGGATTAGTCCTTGGTTTAGGGTGAATTTGAATCATCAGGGGGTCTTAGACAGATTGGTGATTGATGAAGCAAAAAAGAAACCACTCTGTCATGTAAATAAAATGTATTAAGGCACGCCAGTGATATTTGTTAATATATAATATGTTGGTCTAACAATTTTACTTCAAGTTACTTCATTAATGACTAGTAATTAAAAATTACATGTCTCATCCTTAGTCATTTTAGCTAGTATACCACCCACATTGCACACAGCACGAACAATAAAGTGTCTGTTTATGTGTATTAATGGAATTAATGTATGTCTTTATGATCTTTAAGGTTATGCTTAAACTTAGTTGATTGTTACACGTCAACATTATGTGCAGATAGAGAAAAACAGAATAATAAGGTTTTCTCCCATTCAATAGTGCCACCATTGGCCTTCAGACAAAAAGAAAGTGTGTATTCATATAAAGGAGCACACACACACATGCACATGCAGCATGGGGACAGCTTTGAGGACAGAAGGCGACATTGTCGGTGGATCAGGCAGCTTTAGTGGATTTGCAGTGATTGTCAGAGTAACTCTATTCAAATGAACACACAATGCTAAAGCAGCTAAACCCATGTCCCCTACTGACACCACAGCAAACACTGCTTACAAATGTGCTTCGTCATTGCATCGTTGCTTTGTGCTCTACTTCAACCAAAAAAATCCACTGTCCCATGCAAGAAAAAAGACACATTAATTAAGGCAGTTTTTACTAATCAGGAGTGTGTACCTTAATTTCTATGAGTTGGCATAACTTGGATAGTTGACACAGTAACAAGAAATGCCCAAGTGTGTAGCTTCACACTGGTGAAGACGGAGGACAAATCTAAAATGGTAACAATGGTCAATTCTTAAAGTAAGTTACTGATGTAATAAATTAAAAAGTAGAATATATTTGATATATTAACTCTTCTTGGATGGTGTCCACTTGAGTAGAAACCATCGCTAGGCTTTGACTTAGTGGATCACAGACTAATATCTTGCTGACCCCCACCACATGTTCTGGTGACATAAGCTTTTTATTCATGGTGTATTTCTGTTACATTTCTGTATTATTCATTAACCTAGCTTCCAGCTTGCTTGTCTGTGTAAATTTTGGATTGTGTTGCATAGGTAGGCTATGCCTGTGGTCCCATGTTCCATTGGTTAGTAAGTGATTATTTGTCATTGTGAACACACCACAGCACCACGATGAAATGTGACCTCTGCATTTAACTCATTTAACCCGTGAAGCTAACTAGCATCCAGGGAGCAGTGCTTGGGGACGGTACCTTGCTCATGAGTACCTCAGTGGTAACTTTACCGGCCCTGGATTCGAACCTGTGACCTTCTGATAATGGGGCAAACACCTTACCGTTACATCACCAGTTGCCCCTAAAATAATTCATGGTAAAACACTTTTTATGGGACTGTTCACCTGTACTTTTAGTTGAGCTTTAAAAAAAACTTTACATAAACCTTTCTTTTACAACATGGGATATTTCTTTGCAAAGCTACTTAAAGACATGTAGACTTGTGTTGCCAATGCAATTGCTAAAGTTATGATTCCTCAGTTAAAATCAACAAGGAGCTTGTTAGGCTCCTTACATTTCAAAATTGATGAAATGTAAAATCCTACCACTACACCATCCAATGGTGCACGTATATGCCACCTAAATGTTAAAAGTTTAAGGTTAGTGAATATTTTATAAGCTGAAGTGTAATAAAAAGTCAAGAGTCATGTTGTAAACAAGCTATTCAGAGGAACGATTCAGAGGAAAAACACCAATCACAATAGATGCTGTGTACCCCAGTGGCAGACCACACGATTAAGGGCCAAGTAGTCTTCAAAGTCAAAGTAAACTTTGTCATCTCTGCTACAGTGCTATGCAAAAGGTTGGGCACCCCTCTGAGGTTGCATGATAATTAGCTCTGTCTTCATAAGAGATCACAGCAAGATGTGTTTTTATTCTAGAGATATATAGACAAGGGAATGTTTATCAGACCAAAATTCTCAATGTAGCATTATCGAGTTGTATGAAATAAAATAAAGTTTGAAAAATGGGATGTGCAAAAGTTTGGGCACCCTCTCACTTGCATTACTTTGAAGACCTGCAGTCATTTAATACTGACAGGTTGCGGCACTAAATTGCTTTAATAAGCTCATTAGACCTTAAACTACAAAGACAGCTGCAACCAATAAAAAAAGGTTTAACATATATAAATTGCTAGTAGTACTTGTCCATGGTTTCCTCTTAGAAAGTGGCTACATGGGAACCTTTAAAGAACTCTCTACTGACTTAAAAACTAAGGTAATTCATTTTTATGAATTAGGAGTAGGGTACAAAAGATTATCACAAAGGTTTGGACTGTCTGTCTCAACAGTCAGATATGTAGTTAGGAAATGGAACGCCACAGGAACAGTCCTTGTGAAGAAAAGATGTGGTAGGCCAAGAAAAATATATGAAAGGCACAGACAAAGGCTGGTTAGAATTATCACAGACAAACCACAGTCCACCTCCAGAGAGCTACAACAACATCTGGCTGCTGATGGTGTCATTGTACATCGTTCCACAGTCCAGCACACTTTGCACCAGAAACAGCTCAATGGAAGGGTGATGTGCAAAAAGAAGAGCCGCATGAGGTATGCAAAAGAGCATCTGGACAAGTCAGAAATATTCTGGAAAAAAATACTGTGGACAGATGAGACTAAGATGGAGTTATTTGGTCATAACATACAAGTATACAGTACAAGTATACAGAGAGACGAGACGGCTCTAGGTGTAACACAGAACACGGTAAAAAGAACAAATAAGACACATCGAATAAACAATATATAAATAGAGTACAAAATGTAAGCTGTAAACTAGAAGTAGAAAGAGAGACAATTAGGATGCAGTATTCAATTATGGTCTTGGAGTTGTCTCTTACACTGAATGTGCATGAGATCAGTAACAGCTTCAATATGAAAATTTTATACAGTCTATTAAATAAAACAGTATCTCTTAGAATGTCTAACATTTAAGTTGGATCAAGTATGTGCAGATATTGTAACAGCAGTTTAGAACTAGTCTGTGCAGTACTTTCAATAATTTGTGCAGATACAGTCAGTTAGAAAAGGCGACCAGTGATATATACATTAGTTGTGCATAATGTTCAATAGTTGTGCAAATACTGTTTGTAGCAGCAGTGCAGAAATTGTGCAAATATTGTAGCAGCAGCAGCCAATTTTGATCGGCTGGCATTAAATATGTGCCAGAATAGCAGCAGTTTGAAGTGACAATACATATAGTATAATATAGTATAGTTTGTAAAAATAAAGATTATTCATAAACATTTGTTTTCTGAGATAGTTTCAGTGCAACATGAATGAGATTGTCCGTACAGCAAAGACAGTGATGTGTAAAGTGCAGAGGTGCAACATAGTCAGTTCACAGTCCAGGGGTCTCATTTATAAAACTTTGCGTAGAACTCATACTAAAAGTGTAGGTGCGCTCAAAAGACGAAAATGACGTACGCAAAGAAAAAGTCAGATTTATAAAAACGTTCGCACGCACACCTGCACGCAATATACGGTTTATAAATCGCACTCTACCTGGAATTGTACGCACGTGGATTTGCCGCATATTCCGCCCTCTACATGCCCCCGTTCAACCATATATGGTAAATGCAAATCACCTCATGCATATTGAAGCCTCCGATGTAAACCTGAAAAACTAAGAAGTAGAAAAAAAAGGAACAAATAAGAAGAGAATTTTTTTCTGAAACCGAGATAGATGTGCTTGTGGGTGAAGTGAAAAGCAGAAATAATATCTTGTTTGGTGGTCATAGTGTTGGGACGACAAAAAGAAAGGCACTGAACGAATGCTGTGAATGAAGTGAGTGCTGCAAACAGGACCGTGGCCGAAATAATTTTAAAAAGTGCTCAGATTTGAAAGTGATAAAAAAAAAAAAAAAAAGAATTGCAGCACATCGAAAGAGTGTGTCTGCTACCGGAGGTGACGAGGGCACATTGGAGCCGACACCTCTGGAAACCCGAATGGCTTCAATACTGGGGGAAACGTGTGTGTGGGGTAGCGTCTAAGAGGGAGACACAGACATGGCCGAGGTGACACACGGTAAGCAGTTTTTATTTGAATTTCTGAGAAAAAAGGTAGACTTTTGACAAAGCACAATGTAATTGTTTTGTTGTCCCCCAACCAGAGACAATGGGAGCAATAGGTGGTGAGGAGTTGCAGGAGATGGCTGAAGAGTGCCTGGGTTTCCCCAGCACCAGCGAGTCCCGGGTGCATGTAGCCTCTGGAAGTGGCCGGGTCCTGACTGAGGCTGTCTTGGCGACACAACGAGATACAATTAGAGCAATCGATGTAATGTCAGATGAACTGAAACAACATTAACAGATCTTGTTAAAAAATATATACCGTTGCACTGCTGTCTTTACAAATGCCGCATTACATCTTCCCTGAGTCTTGCTCCCAATTGATAGGCTTCATGCAGGTGTTCGGGGCTGTGGGTCCGGTTGGTTCTTACCAAAAAAACAGTCATCGCATGCAGCCCCAGCCTGCAGTCTGCTCCCTACACTGCTGTGTTCCAGGATAAACGAGTCATGTGTTGAACCAGGCCATTGTGCAACCATGTTTGTCAGGCAACGTAATGTATCTGCCAGTCATTTTAATAATACCATCCAAAACGACAGGTGTTATTGAGCTTATTGATGGTTGTGATATCCCAGACCTAGAATACAATTAAACACAATTGGATTATTATTGTATTTCCTAAACAAGTTTTAGAACAAATTCACAATTTTATTGTTAATTATAACATATACCTGTCGGCTAATTCCCGCTGGTAACAGCCAGTTGCAAGGAACCCCAGGGTCATCAGTACCTGTATTTGTACCGGTGTTTTGCGTGATTCACTCGGGTTGGCCAAAAAATCTTCATGGTTCCTAAACACACGTACTCTTCTCATTCTGCCATTGGCGTAATCGTCTAACAATGTCAGCACATCCATTATGTTACGTTACGCACGAAAGTGATCGTGGTATTTATGTGATAATCATGACCACCACTTACCCATTTATATTTCAGCAGCTGCGGTGCATAGATTAAGTTATTTTAATATTTAATATTATATTAATATTTAAGTTATTATTATATTTTACTTATATTTATTCACTATTATAAATATGTGACTGAATAAGTGAAATACAATGTACGGTGTATGACTCACTAGCACAAGGAATTATTATTTATGTACTGATGCCACTCACGTTTTTGCTCACCCACTTCACCCGCGGTCGTATTTTTTTTCTCCAAAATGTTCGCACGCATGGGTCAGAGTTGGCATACATTTGCGCACATTCTGCCGTCAAGTTTGTTTCTATAGATCGCAACGTTTGCGTGGAAAGAGGCGTACACATCTTTTAGGTCCCGTTTTGTGCGTACGCAACGGTTATAAATGAGACCCCAGGTGTGTGGGGCCGGAGGGGGTATGGTGTGTGAGGGCAGGCAGTGTGTTCAAGAGTCTGATGGCTTGTGGAAAAAAGCTGTCACACAGTCTGGTAGATCGAGTCCTGATGTTGGGATAGTGTCTGCCAGATGGGAGAAGTGTAAAGAGTCCATGTGAAGGATGTGAGGGGTCGAGCACGATGCAGGAGTCCTTCCTGATGCAGCGTTGGGTTCATAACTGACTCAGTCCTATGTCCAGCATTACCACTGTGAGCAAGACACTTACGACAATGTTGCTCAATGTGCACATTTTGTAACTTTAGTAAATCTGGTAAAATTTACTAGACTTGTAAAAATGGTATGATTTATATGATCTCTCTAGCATCTTGTCCTTTTCAGTACCTGATTACAACTATTTTAACATAAGGTATATTTGTGGACAAATGCCATTTTCCAAATGGCTGGAGGATGCTAAAATAACATGCTTTGCAGTGTAGAAATGTTAATGCAATCGTATATTATAGACTGGTGTGGTTTCTGGCCGAACTGTGGAATAAATTGCTCTCTAGAGGCTGTATGTGAAGTTTATAAGGCAGAAATGATCTCCACTTAGACAATGATCTCCTTTCCAACCCCTCAGGGGGCGTCTGCCTCTTCACAGATCTTTGAAGCCTTATCAAAACATGGACAGGAAAGTAGATCCTCATTTAGTTACATTAAAACATTTTCTGTTTCTAGGAAATAAATAATGTGAGTCTATTGAAACATTTGTAATGGAAATTGTCAGATTCGTCAGGGATTTGATTAGAATTAGGATTTGATGAGAAAAGCAGACGCGAGCAAACTTCCAGCGGCCGGGTTAGGTGGCTGTAGGAATGCTCTCTGACTCGGACAGGGATCTGATTAGGATATGAACCGAATGCCACACTTTCACAATTCGACAGTGATCTGGTTAGGATGTAACGAATTGCTACTCGTTAGCCCTTGTAGTGTGCTGGTTAGCCCAAACGCGGCTGAGAGCGCGAGTAGGCAGGAAAGCCACGCGAGTTGATCCAAGAACTTTCTTACGCGAAGAGTAAGGATTACCACAATAATCCGCGTTCTAGCGACACACACTCTAACAAAGAGAAGAACCCAATAACTGGAGTACTCACAGCTGATGCCGATGAGAATCAGAAGAGGGCCGGGGACTCTAATGGCAGAGCGGTGCGCCGCGAGGAAGTGAATCCTTAAATACCCTTTGAACCGCGACCGGCCCATTCCCATTACCGGCCGCAGAGAGGAGTGCGCGTGACAGAAATTAATTAATATTGAAATCTAGAGGAATATATATGGAAGCCTGTTTCTGCCAGTGTTGTAAAAGATATTAATTTAAGTTGAAATAATCACTTAGTATCTTAAAATAATGACTGAATATATCAAAATTTTGACTTAGTTATCTCAAAATAATGAGAAACCCTAAGTTACGTGTGTTAAGATGTAATTCAACACTGAGCGAGCTACTTGTACGTATGGCTATAAGTATGCGAACAAAATGAATGAATATGGCATTTTAGATTGTATATATAATAAACATTTTAGGTCATATTTGCATAGTATCATGATTCAAACTTCTGTTTGTTCTCTAATAGCTACATTTTATTCCTCAATGCCATCAATAATAATTTGATGAGGTTTTAAATAAATTTCAGTTATTTATTTTAAAAAATAAACTTTAAGTAGGCAGTTGCTAAAACGGACAGCAAAGCTACACAAAGGCCAAAGTATATTACAGAAGATGTCCATCTATTTTAAAAAGTTGAATTTTATTATTACAAATTTTGAATTTTATTATTACAAATAAAAGCACAATTTGAAATTGTGGTAATAAGTCAAAATTTAGAGATACTATGTGAGCTCATCTGGACAAATGTGTTACAGTGACCCAAAATTCAAAATTGAGGTTTTGATACCATTGAAAAGATAAGAAAATGAGCTTTAATATGATATCATGGTCATATCTTGAATGGTTGTCAAGATCCAGCCATTTGAATTATCACCCGCCAGTCTTTTTCCAACTGAAAAAACGAGAAAATTGCGTTTAAAGTTTTTTGTCAGTTTTTTGTTGAAATCTTTAATCATCCTTAGCATCCAAAGGGATACACCCAGTATTTTATAAGTAAATTTTATTTCATTTAGATACTTAGAAAATGTCATTAAACTAGACTGAAGCTTAAATTACTTTAAAAATATTTATTTAAATTCATATTTTAGAAAAGGTGCATTTACAATGAGTATTTGTGAACATGTTTTGACCCTTACAGCCCTAAGAAAATTCGGGTCATTATTCTCTACCTTTGCTTTTAGGCTTATTATAGTGTGTGTGTGTGTAAAAGTTAGCCATAAATGCATTATGTTGTTGTATTGTGTTTACATTGTTATTACGCAATTACTTCTATTTTTGTGCCTGGAATAACTCACAAATAATTTCACATACAGAGGAATCAATATCTGTGTAGTTCAAAGTCTTGTGATTCTGACAGTGTGTGTATGGTTTCTTTAAGTTAAAAAACAAATAATAAGCAATGCAAACACATCCGTCAGTCAGAAAAAATGAAAGTTGAAACTTAAATAGCCATTTAAGTATCTTCACACAATTATCTTTACTATGAAACTTTGGGAGATGATTTTTGTAGCCCTTTTCCTTCATATAAGATAAAAAAGGAAGATCGATATTTTCAGTGCTTTTTAATTTTATCAGCCTGTATCTCAAAGGTTCCGCACCATCATGGCAAAAACTGAGAGACTCAGGAGAGGTTTCTGTCCTTAGGCCATCCGTTTTCTAAACAAGGACACGTCTTTTTCTAAATAGTTTTTAGTTGTCATTCCATACTGGCTCTCAACTCACTATATGATCATTTCTACTTTTGACATTTACAGTTCAATATTGCTGGGCAGCTGCACTTGGCACTGTAAAATCATTACAGACAGCACTCATTGCACCTTTTAAAACCATTGCACCTTATGTATATAAGTGATAGTTCATCTTCTTTTCTTATCTCTTCCCTTTATCTCCTTATTCTTAAGTTATCTTAAGTTATTTTAGCCTGAGGTCTGATGTGTCGCGTCGGGGTTGTTATGGTAACGGTGTGTCTGTCCCTTTAAGAAAACCCCACTAGGCACGTCCGGGTTGTCTACGTCATGGTGATGGCTTCCCCGTTCCTAATGTGTATCACCTGTGTGTTATTATTGTCTTTACATCCATTGGTTTACGTTCTGTTAATTGTTAATGCCTCGTATTATTTAACCATTCTCCCTCATGTCTGTGTGCCTCATTTGCGCCAGAACTCCGCTCGCCCAGAGTCGCCGCCACCAGAGCCGCCTAGCTGCCGCTAAGCTAACCAGTCGCTGCTAAGCTTGCTAGCTGCTGCTAAGCTAACCAGCCGCTGCTAAGCTAGCTAGCGCCTGCTAACGACCCACTGCTCGCTCTTCCTGCCGGCCCGGACTCTCGCTACTGCATCAGGTCTGAGCATTATCGAACTGCACCAAGCTGTGTTTTTCCTTGCACGTTGTAAATAAAAATCACCAGCATTGAAGCTCCTGTGTTTGCATCTCCTTCACCGGCATGCATCCACACTCACCATGACAGAAGAATGGACCGTTCCTATCGACACAGCAGGAGTGCCGCTCCCCGACGACGAGCTCGTTACGCTCGCCCACTGGCAAGATCAGCAGCAGGGTCAGATCGACCAGTTGGCCCAGGCACTGCAGGAGATGTTGCCGCTGCTCCAAGCTCATGCGGTGCCGCCAGCCACCACTGCGCCCCCACCGCCTCTGCTGCTCCCCCGCCGAAGCCACACCTCTCTCCCAGAACGCTACGCCGGTGATCCGGAAGGATGCAAGCGCTTCCTTATGGCATGTGAACTGTACTACATGGAGTTCCCAGAGCTCACCAGCTGCGAGAAAGTGGCCATTTTGCTACAGCGCCTCACCGGCCGAGCCCAGGACTGGGTCACTGCCTTGTGGGACTCCGGGGCTCCCTTTCTGCACAACTATCTGCGCTTCCGGGAGCAGTTCCGGTGTGTGTTTCACCACCCCAATGCGGGAAAGGCGGTGGACGAACAACTTTTGAACGTGTGCCAGGGGGCCGCTTCAGCGGCGGCCAGCAGTGGATGGGATGAGACGGCTCTCCGGGTGGTGTATCGACGCGGCCTGAGCCCGGACCTCAGAATGGAGCTGGCCTGCCGGGACGAAGGCCTGTCCTTGGAGGACCTCTCTACGCTCACCATCCGGTTGGACCAGCACCTGCCGTTCATCAATGACGTCTTCCGGGACATACTGCACCGCTACGTTGTGGTTTACTTAGATGACATCCTGGTGTACTCCCCCAACTACCCAACGCATGTGCAGCATGTCTGGGCAGTCCTTCGTTGCCTGCTCCAACACAGGCTGTATGCCAAGGCCGAGAAGTGCGAGTTTCACAGAACTGAGGTTGCATTTCTCGGCTACACCACTTCTACAGGTGCTTCATCCGGGGCTTCAGTCTGGTGGCAGCTCCCCTCATGGCCCTCCTGAAAGGCAAACCGAAAAAACTGGCTATGGCTGAACCAGCCCATCAAGCCTTTGCCCAGCTCAAGGAGCTGTTCACAAGAGCCCCCGTGCTCCGATTACCTGACCCCATGAAACCATTTGTCATGGAGGTCAACTCCTCTGAGGTGGGCCTGGGGGGTGTGCTGTCCCAGAAGTTGGGGTCCCTGGAGAAATTACATCCCTGCGTCTCCTTTTCCAGGAAGTTAACAGAGGCCAAGCAGAACTACAACATAGGTAACCGTGAGCTGTTAGCTGTTAAGGGGGCGTTGGAGGAATGCCGACATTGGCTAGAGGGGGCACGTCATCCTTTCGTAGTATTCACAGATCACCGCAATCTGGAATACATCGGGCAGGCTAAGAAACTCAACCTGAGACAGGCTCGATGGTTGCTTTTCTTTACCCGATTCAATTTGACCATCACCTACCGCCGAGGGTCAAAAAATGATAAATCCAATGCCCTGTCTTGGTGTTATGCACCGCCCGAAGCGTCAAGGTCCCGGAGCCCATTCTCCGGCCCGAGGTAGTAGTGGCCCCATCACATGGGACCTGGACGAGGAGATCGCCCGACTGGCGGGGGAAGGGTCTTTGTGCCGGGGTCACTGTGAGACCGGGTCATTGAGTGTGTCCACACTATATCTGCTAGTGGCCATCCAGGAATATCAGGGACCTTGCAGCTCGTACAGCGTAAGTACTGGTGGCCCGCCATGAGACAGGACATACAGAGGGCAGTTGCCTCCTGTTCAGTGTGTGCGGCCACCAAGAGCTCCAACCAATTGCCTGCTGGTAAATTAATGCCCCTCCGATACTGTCCAGACTGTGGTCCCACATCGCTGTGGACTTTATCATGGATCTGCTGGCCTTGAAAGGGTACACCACTATTCTCATGGTAGTGGACCATTTTTTGAAAGGTGTTCATTTTCTGCCTCTGGGTTCTCTTCCCTCTGTCCTGCAGGTAGCCGAGACCCTGTTCCAGCATGTGTTCCAGGTGTACGGGCTGCCGGAGGAAATCCTCTCCGACCATTGCCCCAGTTTATGTCTCGGGTCTGGAGGGCGTTCATGAACAAGCTGAGGGTCATTGTGTCGCTCACCTCAGGATACCACCCCCAGTCCAATGGGCAGGCTGAGCGCACAAACCAAGAACTGGGGAGGTTCCTCCGGTCGTACTGTCACGCCCGGCAGCACGACTGGGCGGAGTATCTGGTTTGGGCTGAGTACGCCCAGAATTCAATGCGCCATCCTGCTACCGGCCTCACCCCCTTCGAGTGTGTGCTAGGGCACCAGCCTCCCTTGTATCCATGGGACATCTCGCCCACCGAGGTGCCTCGGGTGGACGAGTGGTTTCGGAAGGCTAAGCGGGTCTGGGAAGGAGCACACACTACCATCCAGTGAGCAGTCCGCCGGTTTACCCGGCAGGCCGATCAGCAGAGGCGAGAGGCGCCGGTGTACCGGACAGGTGATCGGGTATGGCTGTCGACCCGGGACTTACGTCTTGGTCTCCCCTCTCATAAATTGTCGCCCAAATACATTGGTCCATATGTTGTCTCTGAAATCATTAACCCTGTCTCTGTCAAGCTCCAGTTGCCATCACATATGCATGTCTCTCCTGTCTTTCATGTTTCTCTCCTCAGGCCGGCAGTCCGGAGTCCGTTGGATCGGGGAGACGCAGAGCCTACGATGCCCGGGGAAATCGACATTGAGGGCAGCCCGGCCTACCACGTCCGGCAGCTACTGGACTCCTGACGGCGGGGTGGTCACCTGCAATACCTGGTGGACTGGGAAGGATACGGCCCTGAGGAACAGAGCTGGGTACCGGCCCGGGACATCCTTAGTCAGGACCTGATCGAGGAATTCCATTCGGCCTGGCCGGACCACCTGGCCCCTCGACCTCAGGGCCGCCGCCCCAGTCAGCCGCGACCATGGTCAGGGTCCCAGCGGCCTGGCTGGCCATGCACTCACCCTGCGGGGAGAGGTGGGGGCCCTCGCCCCTCTTCAGGGGCCGGTCCTGAAGGGGGGGTACAGTCACATCTGTGCCTCCTCCCCAACGCCTGGACTCACCTGAGTATTAACCTGAGGTCTGATGTGTTGTGTCAGGGTTGTTATGGTAACGGTACATCTGTCCCTTTAAGAAAACCCCGCTAGGCACATCCGGGTTGTCTACATCATGGTGATGGCTTCCCCGTTCCTAATGTGTATCACCTGTGTGTTATTATTGTCTTTACATCCATTGGTTCATGTTCTGTTAATTGTTAATGCCTCGTATTATTTAACCAGACTGATCCGGTCGCTATTTGTCCGTTCTCCCTCATGTCTGTGTGCCTCATTTGCTCCAGAACTCTGCTCGCCCAGAGTCGCCACCACCAGAGCCACCTAGCCGTTGCTAAGCTAACCAGCCGCTGCTAAGCTCGCTAGCTGCTGCTAAGCTCGCTAGCTGCTGCTAAGCTAACCAGCCACCGCTAAGCTAGCTAGCCGCCACCTGCTAACGGCCCACTGCTCGCTCTTCCTGCCGGCCCGGACTCTCGCTACTGCATCAGCTCTGAGTGTTATCGAACTGCACCGAAGCTGTGTTTTTCCTTGCACTTGCATATAAACGTCACCAGCATTGAAGCTCCTGCGTTTGCGTCACCTTCACCGGCATGCATCCACACTCACCATGATACCAACCCATTGCACCAGATCGGGTCACATATTAAGTAAACATTATAATACAAAAGTTACTCAAAGCAAAAAGTATTGTGATAGTATGTCACTAAAGCAAAACTAAAAGACTAAAAATCTGTTGTATTTATGTTGTTAAGTGAAACCAGCTAAGTATAACCAAGTTTTTGGAACCAAGAGGATGTACTATTTGTTTGCTTTCTTACAAATAGACTGTTGAGCATCTGATGTCTAATCATTGGATGGATTGCACTGGAACAGTTACAGTGTGAGAGCGAGCCAGATGAAATAACAGCTTAAACGTACATGCTGTTGTCCATGTGCCAGTGCGAAATCCAAGGCAAATTCAGGCATGGGGCCCTCCACATTCATTTTTTGAACACACACAAACAAAAAAAAAACAAGAAGGGCCATTCCTAAATGGCATAAGTGAGCATATAGGCCTAACCTTGCTCCAAAATAAGACGGAATAGTGAGGGTGAAGCCGCAGCACACTTTCTAATAATGTGAAAAATAAACTATTGTCGCAATGGTCTCCCAAAGGAAATTAAGTTTGTTCAGTTTGATTTCTGCATCTGTGACCGGACTTAAACTCGTCAGAATAAGTTTAAACATGGTTTTGAGGGCTGATTGGTGTTGGTAGTGGGGGGGGATATACTTGCGGATGATTTGGTTCCAAAGAAAAATGGCACTGCTTCTCTTAGCCTGTGCACAAAAGTAAATGCATAAACACCTGATAAAAAACATTCATTTATAGGAATACACAGTTTCTAAAAAGTTCAGCTGGCAATAGCTTGAAATAACATTAAACAGTGCTTGTAAAGTTCTAGGCGGCTAACATTACATAAGTCAACATAGGTAAAGGAAGAGTGTTTACAAGCCAGACATAAAAGCTCAGTGGTTAAAGCCTTAGATCTTACAACCTGCTAACCCTATAAAGCTGGGATCAGATTTAGAGATGTAGCCGATCCGATATGTGGATCGGTATCGGTCCGATAACCCGCTCAAACAGCTGAATCGTGTATCAGCGGCATTGGGCCGTTCTATGGAGCCGATCTGTGAATGTGTGTACACTCAATTTGTTATGCATGGGAAGTGGCACTGCAGTAAAGTAGAGCTGAAACGATTGTTCCAATAACTCGAATAATTCTATTACAAAAATGGTCGAGGCTATTTTTCCAGAATAGAAGCTTTGTTTAATTCATTTTACTCGCTAGAGCATGCTCCGCTTGTATTTCACACAGACGCTTAATAGTGACACACAACGTTTTCAGTGGCGCGATCAAGACAAGACCTAATCCCTCTGTATGTTTAAGTATTTGTGAGATGTTACATGCACTAAAACAGAAGTTAATGCATAAAAACATTTTTCAACATTTTTCGCTATAGTGTAATAAATAAGAAAGAAGAAATATTTATATGTGTAAACAAACAATTTTTGACACAATGTGTGTGTAATTATTACATTATTTTAGTTAGGAAAATAGTATTTAAATCAAGCATTTCCTTAAGCATAACAATAATCTCAGTCAGGTATTCAGACATTTAAAAGCATTACTTTATGTTTAAAAAAAAGACTGTGACTGTATCGGATTTGTATTGGTATCGGCAGCTTATCAAAAATTTACAATATCGGTATCGGTATCAGACATAAAAAAGTGGTATCGACCCATCTCTAGTCAGATTCCACAACCATCATATTTTGTTGTGTTGTCTTCTTTTTCAGTGCATACACTGTCAGCAAGGCACTGCTAGCTCTAAAAATTGATGTGCAGAATTCCTTGCGACCTGATGTGTCTTTGGTTGCAGTTCCCATCGCACCTTGTTTATGGTGCGAAGTAGAGCTACAGTGCTGTAAAGAAGTTGTCCATGGTTACTGGTCTGCCCTTGTCCAGAAATGGTTCCATCAGCATTTTGACAATGTTCTTGGACAGTCTTTCTCCAGTGGGAATGGAATGGCATTGCACATGTATTTTGTCTCCAAATCTGCTGCAATCCAAAATACTCAAAGATACAAATATTCACAATTATTGCTTATTGAAATAAACACCATTCAATATGTTTACTCATAAATAACATCTAAACTGTTTCTACATAAATAAAAAATAATAATAATAATTTAAAAAGTTAGAATATCTTGGTATGCTCTGTTGGCTCTCCTTTTGTATGGAAGTGGCAGAATTACATGCAGCAAGGTATTCCCTTTCTTACCAGACCCAAATGGTGCGATCTTTCCCCTTTAAAGTTGCTCCTGGTGGGTTGTTATTTACACAACCTGACATTTATTTTGGGAGGAGCCAGTGTTCTCTTTGTCTGATGTGCACTTTTCTTCACCTATCTGCATCTCCGAATCTGTGTCGCTGTCCTCCTTGGTTGGAAACATTTGCAGTCATGAAACAATCGCAATCATGAATTGTTTGCAGAAGAGCCAAATTCGTGTGAGGGGAATACCTCTTGCGTGAATGTGCAGTGGACATTGTAGTGTCTGATACCAAAACTAGTCCACATTTGTGTGACTGCATCTATCTTTTCAGACCATGGAATTTCTTATACCATTCACACTATTCACACCTACTCCCACAGTTATTCCCAGTATTTCATACATGTGTTTGGACAAAAGTGTCATCAGAATAAATGAACGTAAATGTGTGTCATGGTGGGGTGTGGTGTAGCTCAAAAAAGGGGGTCAAAAAATGGAAGGAGAAGCAGTGGATAGGTGGCAGGTGGTTTACTGCAACAAAAAGGAAAAAGGCAGAACTCAAAACACAGTTGTTCTCTTTCTCTGGAATGCAGAAAATAATCAAAAGGGAAAAACTCAAAATGGTGGTCTCGTGCCCCCGCTGCAACCCACGATGCTCACACCCCTTGGGGATCTCCAAACTGGAACCTCTTGATGCGCTCCTAAATCCCAGAGACGGGGAAAACCGAAAGGAGCCGTTCCCTTTCCCACACGAGAAAAAGGCCCAAGGTGACTGTAGCCAAAAAGAGTCGTTCATCAGCGGGCAGCACAAGTCTGGAACCGTGGAGAAAACAGGGCAAATAAACAGGCAGAAAAACACAGGAACGTAATCCGGTTCGGAACTCCACAAAAAACAGAGCACACGACACACAGGGTTGAGGGAGAAGAACTCAAAAAGCAGCATCAGCTGGGTTAAATAATGAAATGAAACGAGCTAATAAAGTAATAAACCAATGGCAAAACAAGAGCAAAATCATAACCAGGTGAAATCGTTTAAACCGAAAGTAAGGCCGCGATCTAATTCACCCGTGAACTACTGAGGAAAGGGCACACAAAGTATAGAACCCGGAAGTGGGGAGCGATCAACGGGGAGGTGCACAGCTACGCAAAACCTAAAGTGATTAATCCACACTAAGGGAGGACACCGAAACATGATCCCCAAGACAGACTTACCTCCCAGACTCATGAACGTGGCATGAACGTGAACGTGAACGTGAATGTGGCATGGCCGCCGAAGACGGCGTGGCTGTGACAAAGTGTAAGTGGTTTCAAAAGTGCTCTGTGGTGTTTCAATATAATACAACAGAATAAAGATTTATTCTGTTCTACTCAAATTATTTACAAATCATTTGTCCTTTTAGTGCAAACTTTTATAAGAGGATTGAGATTATACAGACAGTTACTGACTAAAATCAAACCCTAGGGTTAGGGTTATGAATTTGAATAAGCCTCGGAATTTGATGAGAATTAAACCTCATTTGAGGTTAGTGTTTAAAAGTGGAAGCATTGTTTTAAAGGCCTAGACAGAAAGGCTGGGGATATACCTAGACATAGGGTTACAGGCTAGGACTTTGAAAAGAGGTAAACCTCATTCTAGGTTGATGTTTAAAGGTGTAGGAATTGTAAGACGTTTGGTCAATGTCATTTTTAAGACATTGAGAGAGGCTGGATATATGCCTCAACTTAGGGTTACTGTTAGCCCTAGGGTTAAGTTAGAGATAGGGTTGAGAATACCATGAAGCCTAAGACTTTGATTAGAATTAATCCTCATTCAATGGTGATGTTTTAATCCAGAACCATTGTTAGATTTTCATTAAATATTACTTTTGAGGCCTAGACCAAGATGCTGGGGATATGCTTCAACCTAGGTTTACTGTTAGCCATAGGGTTAAGTTAGAGTTAGGGTTAAGAAAATCATGAAGCCTAACATTCTGATTAGAATGAATCCTCATTCAAGGTTGATGTTGAAAGCCAGAACAATTGTTAGATATTTTGTCAGTGTTATTTCTAAGGCCTAGACAAAGATGCTGGGGATATTCCCCAACCTAGGGTTACTGTGAGCCCTAGGGTTAAGCTAGGGTTAAGTGTTAAGAAAACCATGAAGGCTTAGACTTTGATTAGAATTAATCCTCATTCTAGGTTGAGGCTGAAAGCCAGAACAATTGTTAGATTTTCATTAAATGTCACTTTTGAGGGCTAGACAAAGATGCTGGGGACATGTCTAAACCTAGGGTTACTGTTAGCCCTAAGGTTAAGCTAGAGTCAGGTTTAAGAAAACCATGAAGCCTAAGAATTTGATTAGAATTAATCCTCATGCAATGATGCTGTTTAAAGCCAGAACCATTGTTAGATTTTTTAATTAAATGTTACTTTAGAGGCCTAGACGAAGATGCTGGGGATATGCCTTAACCTAGGTTTACTGTTAGCCCTAGGGTTAAGTTAGAGTTAGGGTTAAGAAAATCATAAAGCCTAACACTTTGATTAGAATTAATCCTCATTCAAGGTTGATGTCGAAAGCCAGAACAATTGTTAGAGGTTTGTCAGTGTTATTTCTAAGGCCTAGACAAAGATGCTGGGGATATGCCCCAACCTAAGCTAGAGTTAGGGTTAAGAAAACCATGAAGCCTAAGACTTTGATTAGAATTAATCCTCATTCTAGGTTGATGTTGAAAGCCAGAACAATTGTTATATTTTCATTAAATGTCACTTTTGAGGCCTAGACAAATATGCTGAGGATATTCCGAGTTACATTTACAGTATTTAGCAGACGCTCTTATCCAGAGCGACTTACAACAGTGCTTTGTAGTCCACACCTGTTCTTAGATCCATAAGCAGATGTCAACATCTGTAGTTAAACCAAATTACCACAGACTAAGTTTTGTACTTTAACGAAAAATGGGTTAGAGGAAAAAAAAAAGTTCAGACAGACACACGTTAGTGGTTTTTTTTTTTGTTTGTTTGTTTTTTTTGGGGGGGGGGTAGGACATCATGAAAGGTAAATTAGTCCCCTAGATACTCTTTGAAGAGGTGTGTCTTCAGACGACGTTTGAAGACAGCAAGGGACTCAGCCGTTCTAACGGCAAGCGGAAGTTGGTTCCACCACTGAGGAGCCAGCACTGCAAAGACTTTCGATGCATGTTTTCCTCTTCTCTTAAGTAGAGGTGGTTCCAAACGAGCAGCGGCTGATGCTCTCAGAGGACGAGAAGTGACACGTTGTTTAATAAGTGCTGATAGGTAAGGAGGTGCAGTTCCATCCTTGGCCTTAAAGGCAAGTGTTAGGGTTTTGCACCTGATGCGAGCAGCCACAGGGAGCCAGTGCAGGTTCCGCAGCAGAGGTGTGGTGTGTGAGAATTTAGAAACGCTGAAGATAACTCTTGCAGCTACAGTTGCAGTTGCAGCTGATCTAACAGTTACTGTTAGATCCTAACCCTAACCCTAATCCCTAACAAATTATAGCGCTAAAAGAAGTAAAACAAAAATAAAGACATAATCATAAAACCCGCAGACAAGGGTTCGGCAACAGTGATAATGGATCGACAGCAATATTTAACTGAACAACTTTCACGTTCACTTCAGAAAGAAACTCAAAAATTACTGATAGAAATAGTTAATTCTTTACAAAAACAGGGATTTATCACAGATAAACAAAAAAATTATTTAATTGGATTTAACCCAACTCGACCCCAACAATTATACCTGTTACCGAAAATTCATAAACCACCTGAATCCTGGACCGTCCCACATGAGATTAGTGTGGAAATAGTGAGTCATACTGTTCCACACAATATATTGACTATTTTTAAAATCCCCTATCTCAATTTCATCCATCCTATTTAAAGGATACATATGATTTTATTGATAAAATTACAGGTATTAATCTGCCTTCGAATTTTTCTTATTCACGGCCAATATTGAATCCTTGTACACAAATATCGATACAGAACTTGGCCTACAGGTGGTAAAGAACTGGTTTGACAAATACCCAGACCCTCAATGACTGGATGACATTTTACTCACCTTGTTAGATATTAACTTGACCAGAAATGATTTTAAATTTGATGACAAATATTTTTTACAGATCCATGGGACTGCAATGGGGAAAAAGTTTGTACCTGCATACGCAAATGTGTACATGGCACTCTGGGAGGAGACACTCTTCTCAACATTAACACTTAAACCAGTTCTCTACTTTAGATTTCTGGATGACATCTTTGGGGTTTGGACTCACGGTCGAGACAATTTTGAGAAATTCATACAATCCTCCAATGCACATCATAAAGCAATAAATTAAAAATTCACCATGCATGATTCTTGAGTTGATTTTTTAGATACTACTGGTTTTTTTTTTTAGAACACTTTAAAAGGGCATAGAACATTAGGCACCAAGTTTTTCTTTAAGTCTACGGATACGCATTGTTTGTTACATAAAAATAGTTATCACCCCAAACATACGTTTGGGGGATTATTAAATCTCAGTAATCTGAGATCTGAGGTTCCATCGCATCTGCACTTTAGAAAAAGATTTAAATGATGCCACCACTCTTCTTTTCAAGGCACTCTGTGAACGCCATTATAGCAAGCGCTTTTTGAGCACAGTAAAATCAAATACATCAAAATAGTTACAACAGAATAGAACGACCGTGAGTCCGGACCCCAAGAAATGTCTACCACTTATCACCACATACAATTCATATTTGAAAACTGTAAATGAGAGAATTAAACAGAATGTTCAAAAGGTAAGTCAAACCTATATCCCATTGCAATCCTATAAAGTGATTTCGGCCTAAGCGGAACAGAACTCTTAGAGATCAGTTGGTTCAGTTGGAATTCATAAGCACTTACATATGGTTTTCTTCTGTGTAAACTTTTTTTCTTGGAGTGATTTGAATATTTATTTAATTTCAATTGATTTAAAGCACTTACATTATTTGAAACACGTATTTGATTTGAAGTACACATCTTTGATTTACGCACTGTATGAATTTATTTATTTATTTATTTATTTTCTTGAAGTAAGGGGGATTGGTGATGAATTAAATTAGAGTGATATACAAAATAATAAATAGGATTAAATTATATATTACAGAAATTAGAATTTGGAAATAATGGAATTAAAATGGTTTTAAGGTGAAGGAAAGGAGAAAAATGATTTATGGATTTTTTATTGAAATTAATATAATTAATTTATTTAAAAAAAAATAAATCTTCATGTAAGTTAT